>CM077152.1:132641374-133274904 GCA_039583875.1 Platanthera guangdongensis
GATCTCTCCTTGGTAAATGGAGTTCCGCACTAACCCTCGAGAGAGGAGGCACGCCAACTCTACCGGATTGGGTTCCCCACTCAATAGCGGGGCTTCTTAGCGTAATGCGGGCATTAGAGGAATCCTTCGTCGGACGAGAGCCCGGTCGAATAGTCTTAATGTTCTGGTGAGCGATAGTCCTAGATATATGTGAGCTCATTTTAGTGGAACCTCCACGGCCAAGTCTCCACCATAATTAGTTAGAAACTTAGGATCTCTTTTTATTAAAAGTATATTTTAGTTCAAATTTTATTCGGTGCCCTCGAGCTAAGCCCTTCATCGGCTGCACTTTTTTATTACTTTTTCTGTCATTTTGTTTTTATATATAAAAATTACCCGACAAGTAATTATCGGTAAAATAATTGTCCCCTCCAGGGAAGTGTAGAAATAATCGAACCGACCCCGAGAACAATACGACCTCGATATTCCACCCGGAATATCCTGTACTACTCATGATAGGTGCACTTGCCTCCTTTCGTTAAAACTCGATCACACCTTTTTATATCCAAATAAATAAATACGCGCGCCCCATTTTCTTAAATAAAAACCAAATCCGCTTTTCTACTTAAATAAAACCGCCCGGGGCGCCACGCTTCGTAAATCTTTTTGGAGTTTTAACCGCATTAAGTTTTCAGACTTGATGCGAAAAATATCAATCAAGCACCTATAATAGCCGGCAAGCCCCAGAAAGCTCCGGACTTCCGCTACCGTAGAAAGCTCAGGCCACTCTTGTATCGCAACAATCTTCGCCGGATCCACTACAATACCTTGCCCACTCACTATATGACTAAGGAACGCCACTGAGGACAACAAAAACTCGCACTTCGAGAACTTGGCGTACAATTGATTCCTCCTTAGCGTCTCCAAAACCAAATGAAGATGCCTGAAGTGATCTTCCTCACTCTGCGAGTACACTAAAATATCGTCGATGAAGACGATCACAAAATGGTCCAAGTACTCCCTAAAGGTCCTGTTCATCAAATCCATGAACACTGACGGCGCATTCGTCAGCCCAAACGGCATGACCGTAAACTCGTAATGCCCGTATCTTGTACTGAACGCTGTCTTAGGGATATCACTCTCCCTTATCCTCAACTGATAGTAACCAGACTTGAGATCCAACTTAGAGTACACTGTCGACCCGACCAACTAATCAAAAAGATTATCGATCTGTGGTATTGGGTACTTGTTTTTTTCGTTAGCTTGTTCAACTCCCGATAATCAATACAGAGTCTCAATCTCCCGTCCTTCTTCTTTACAAAGAGGACCGGTGCGCTCCAAGGAGACGAACTTGGACGCACAAACCCTTGCTCCAACAACTCTTGAAGTTACACCTTCAGCTCCGCCATTTCCTTGGGCGCTAGCCGATACGGAGATCGTGACATAGGCTTCGCACCTGGAACTAGCTCAATAGTGAAATCTATCTCCTATTGAGGCAGGGCTCCAGGAAGATCTGCGGGGAACACATCAGGGTACTCAGCTACCACTGAAATGCTATCCAATGTAGGCTTTGGATTTGCAACCTCCACTAGTGTAAAGAACAGCTCTGCACCAGCACGAACCGCCTTCACCACCTGAAGAGCACACATCAATGTCTTGCTCGACCCTTTTAAGCCAGTAAAAGTCGTCTTATGACTTGCTCCCAACTTGAATTCCTTGCGACCGCAATCAATATAGGCCTGCTGCTCTGAGAGCCAGTCCATGCCAAATATAACATCGAACTCCACCAAAGGTAGTAACGACGCTTGCAGATCGAACTCTTGATTCCCAATGCGAATCTTAACACCGCAGACTTTATCCGCGCTCATCGAACACCCATTCAGTAACAACACATCCAACTTGTCCTTTGCCATCGAAGAAGGTACTCCGATGCGCGATATGAACCCTTCGAAAGAGAAGGAGTGTGAAGCTCCCGTATCAAAGAGTGCTCTCGCCGGAAACTCACAAATCAAAATAAATCCTAAACAAGCAGTGGTAAGGTAACTTACGCATACCAAGTATTTAAAGAAACTTAACTTGCTACAAATTAAACCGTACATGACACCACATCCGCTTGTTTTATGTCCTCCTGTTGTCTAAGATTATAAACCCTTGGTTGAGCCGGAGCATAATGGGATGCGGTTGACTCCACCGCCTTGCCCTTATCTTCATAAGTTGCTCCCAGCTTCCTCTCGGACTTGGGACGTCCGCTCCAACAGTCATGGGCAAAATTATCCGGCTTCCCACAAGTGAAACATGCACCCGGGGTCCGACCCATTGTCGTTCCAGAAGCACCGGAAGAAGGAGCTGGACCCGAAGTCCTAGCCTTCTTAAAGAACCTTTGATAGCCGGACTTTGAAGTAGTCGGCACTTTGAACCCAGACTTCTTATCACCAAGGCTTTTCTTCGCTTGGACATTCTTCATGTCCTTCTCCAAGGACCGGGCCGTGTTAACCAAGGTCAAGAAACCCTGCGTCATCGGCCCCGAGAGTAGTAGCCTCAAGTCGTATCTTAGACCTTTGTGGAAACGGTTGGTCTTACGCTCCTCATCCTCTATGGTAGAGATAGCATACCGACCCAACCTAGTAAACTCGTGGAGATACTCATCCACGCTACTCTCTCCTTATAGCAACCTCTGGAACTCATTATCCAAAGCTATCCTCTGAGTCGAAGGGAGTACCTAGCCAAGAACAGTCTCGAGAACTTCTCCATCGAGACGGCTATAAGTTGCATTCCTCTCATTAGATGTAGCTCCAAACCCTCCCACCACAGCCTAGCGTCTCCATCCAACAGGAACGTAGCTATAGTGGTCATCTGCCACTCCTCCATCTCCATCTCTATCAAGACTCTCTTCACACGGGAGAGCCTGTCTTCAGCTTGAGATGGGGTTCCTAACCCCGAGAATACCGGAGGATTAAAGCTCATGACATGTTTGAGCTGTCTCTCGGTTGCCCTCCTTGGCACCAACGGCTCCACTACTACCTGCTCCACTCTTCTCGGCTCAACCTCTGGAATAGGTACCTGCTCCATCACAGGAGCGGGCTGCTGAATTTGCCTTATAGGCTGCACATTGATCATGGCAAACACTGCTTTGGCCACCAATCGTATAGTCTCAGCCGATGGAGGTGTTGTAGGAGCATCATTTTGTGCACAACTAGCCTCAAAAACTCAGCATTCCGACGACCCAGCACTACTTCTGCTCACAAATAGTGGTACAAAACACCGTTAAGCGACCAAACAAAATTGCAAAACGCAATTATAGGAACACGCAGGTTCCTCAAACATGTGTATTTTTCATTCCTAAGTGGACATTCATGGGTTATTTTGGTGTAATAACGATGACGCACACACTTGTGCTCACCACCCCTTAAAAGAATTCGCCCACGAATTCCTTTTAAGCCTGATCGAAACCAGTAGTCTGATACCAAATTGTAACACCACCTATCCGTCGCATAGCATATAACAGTAGGTCCGACCGGGGCCCGACGCCATATACCACAGACAGACCGGGTGGTTACTCAATGGAAACCATCCAACCAATCCAACATCCTACAAAGAGCATTCTAGCGCAAGCAATTTAAAATTGTTGCATTAAAAAAGAACCCAACACTAGCATGAATGTCCACTAATACGCCAAAAGGAATGAAGTACAAATACACAAGTACTGACCTTATGGCCTTACAATTGTTTTTCTCAATTACATGTTTTCAAACCTCGGCACGCAGGCCCGCCATACATGAATAAAAGAAAACAATCAATATTAGGCCTTCGAGGGCCGGCTCAGCAACTTGGGATTTAGCCCTCTATTTTCCGCTCGGCTACGTAGCACCTGCAAGCGTAATCCACCGCAACAGTGGCAAATCAAAGCAACGGTCAGCCATGCTGACCAAATTATAACCATCCCGCCCCCAACTCGGGGAGGCGATGCTCCTTCCCTACACTTTATTAGCACAACCAAGTAGTATATAAATACATTTCATCACAGGCATTGACACACACAGCCACACGCCCCGTGCTCTCAGGGCACATTCTCGGTGATCACGGTCTAAGTCCGCCGACTCACCACCGTCCCCGGGACGGCAATATCTCGTGAGCATTTGGTCTTTCGGGCCACTGCCTAAGACCCTCCATCTATGCCAACGGTATGTGCCAAGTAGATTTAGGTCTCTTTAACCGAACGTCATAGAGCGGGTACGGTTCCGCTTGACCCGTTGCTCACACCACAACGTTAATTTAAAACATATGCGCGGGTCAAACTTTCCCGAGCCCCAAATCATTTACAAACATCACATAACCCAGTTTTGTTCAAGATGGTTCCCAGGCCCACATGATGGCAAAACCACGCATCAGCCCAGTTTTCCGGGTGCACCTTGGAGTTAATCCCCAAGGCTCCCTGTTGCAATCTACCTCGTAGAAAACCCGAAAAACAAACATTCGCATGAAGTCTTCTCCGACTATTTATGCAATGCAACAACACCGATCCAGACCAACTTGTCAGGGTAGGCTTCACACATCATGCCTATATCCGTTCTCCATTACGAACTCTACATGTACACAACCGGGACTATTCATGTCTACCCGAAGGAATGCCTCAAACTCACCGCAAATGCGCGAGAGCGGGCTTCCCTATGCAAAAGAAGTAGAGCTTCACATGATCAAGAAGAGAATCATTACCCTAGCATTCTTCCTTGGTGCCATGGGAATGTTAGCGGATGAAAAGCACCGCACTCTCCTTGCCTCCGAAGATCCGAAGTCGGTTCGTGATTTGGAGCTCCGAAGCTCCGCCGGTGACCCAATCTAGGCTTCTTCTTCCTCCTTTGCTCTCCCCTCTCTCTAGACTTAGAAAGAGAACCACTTAAGATAAATGAGGGTTTCAAAGGCCAAATCCCTGGTATATCCTAGTAGGAACAACCCCCCAACCGTCGGATCCCAAAAAAAGGAAATGAACGGCTATGATTCGTAGCTGAAAAGTAAAACCTGGGCCGAACACAGCCTGCGACATGCCCGTGTCCAGGTCTGTGTCCCTCATTCGCCGTCAAAATCGACGTGTCTCGATAAACACATGGGCATCCAACATGCCCGTGTTCTACCTGACACGCCCATGTTCCCTCTGACACTGCCATGTGGTTGGCCGTGTACCGCCATCGACATAGCCCCGAAAACAACCCGAGGCTCATATGGGTCTTGGAAACGCCCGTGTCCTATTTGACACTCCCGTGTCAAACCCGAACACGCCTGGGCTCCAGGCCGTGTTCACTGTCTCTACACTTCGTCGAGAAAAGTTCGTCGACTATTCGACACGGCCTTGGACATGTCCGTGTCCTAGGCCATGTTCCCTCTCTCGACACATCGTCGAGCGAAGTTTGTTGACACGGGCTCGACACGCCCTGGGACACGCCCGTGTCCCAGGCCGTGTGCCCTGTCTCGACACATTGTCGAGCGAAAATGTCGACTCCTCGGGCCGATCGTCGACACGGGCTTGACATGCCCTAGGACATGCACGTGTCCCAGGCCGTGTGCCCCCTGCCAAATACCAAATTTGGCCCAAAATGCCTCCCGTCACTCTTTTGAGTTTTAGGGCGTTACAATATCAAACTCAATAAAATTAATTAAATCAAATAAATCTTTATCAGCATCTGTATCTACTTCTGCTGCTGCTTTTTCTGATGTTTCTGCTACTGCTGCATGTGCTGTTGCATGTGTTGATGTTTCTTCTGCTACTTCTTCATTGAGTATCACCCCCTGCCTGGTTTCAGTGTACACTGGAGTCAGGCCCCTAACTGAAGAGGGAGGAGCAGAAAGAGCAGATATGTTATCAGCAAGAGAAGATATGGAGGAAGCAAGAGGTGAAATAGCCTCTGTTATAATTATTTTGAGGAGGGGAGTAAGAAGTGTAATGAGAGATGGAATAATGGAGGAGTCCAATGGCATAGAGGCAGAGGGTGTTTCAGTAGAAACAGAAGGGGGAATGGTAGTTGATGGTGGAGGAGGAGGTAAGGAATCTTGCATTTGTGCATCCTGAGGAGAAGGATTATGGAGGGGGATGTAAGAAGATTGAAGGATGGGATGTTGTCTAGATGGTGGGGTAAGGGAGATGAAGGTGGTGATGGAGTTAGTGTACCATGGTGGGAGGAAGGGGATGTATGACAGTGAATATGAGTGGGGGATGTCTGGATTAGGGATGATGGAGGTGTGGGAGTATGAACTGTGGTTATAGTGGTGGAGGGGAGTTGGTGTAGCATCTGAGGATGGCTTTGAGGTGCTGGCGGAGGTGGAGGTGGAGGAGAGATATCCTCAGTAGGGTGGGAAGTGGCTGTAGTAGCCCCGGTACTCTTCGAAGGCCTGGTGGAAGAGGAAGAAGCCTTGGATGGCTTGGTGATGCACCTATCCCACCTGTCACAGAGGGCACAGGAGAGCCTCTTGGAAGCATTGATGAATATGGTCGGGAGACCAGGGATTCATCAACCTTTACTTTAAGGAAGATTCCCAAAATTCTTCCAAAATAAACCTCCTTTTTATTATTCTTCTTCTTAATCAGCTCAAACAGAATCTGATCCCAGTTCACCTGCTTCTTGTTCACCACTGCACACATCACTAGGAGTTGATGCCTGGTTATGTAATCATGGGCAGTGTGCTTGCCTAGTAATACGTTCCCCACAATATCTGCTAGAAATTTGTACTCAACAGAGAGGTGTTTCTTCAACTATTTGTTAGGAGTTTCTCCAGAATAATCCATCTTACTCAGCATCTCATCAAGTTCATCACTAGCAATTTCTAGTTCCTCTTCACCATTAGTTAATCCAAAGATTTCAGTCAGAACGACGGGGGTGAGAGAAACAACATTACCCGATATGGTACCTGTCATGGTGTTATCATCTGTGGTTGAGGAAGTATAGACCCACTCTCTAATTTCTGCGCTAGCTATCTTGATCTTGGTAGACATCAAAGTTTTTAACTGCTGATCTTCAAGCAGTTGCAAGATGTCCAGGTATACTGGATCTGAGTGTTGGAAGGAATCAAAGTCCACGTCGAATCCTGTATCAAATTTCATTGCCGCAAGGCTACATGCTGGAATCGCCATTAGTTCACCTGCAAGAGAAAAATGAAGATCAAGTGCAATGGAACTGAAAGTGCGGGACGAAGGTCGAAGAAAACCTAGATATAAGGTTTTTAGAATATGAATCGACAAACTCCGTTCCACGAAAAATAAAAAAATTCTTCGATATGAGGTCGACGAAAGATTTTGTAGTTAAATAATTCGTCGAGCTCAGTCTGAAGATTTGAAAACATTTAGTCGAGCTCTGTTCGACAAAATTTTTCTGAAGCAAATTTGACGATCCCCATTCGACGAAAATAACTTCACTCACAGAGAGTTCGTCGATCTCCGTTCGACGAATATCTCTAGAACCTTTCACAGTTCGTCGATCTCCGTTCGATGAACTCTGAAAAATTCGTCGAGCACAGACAGAAATTAGATTAAAGCTTTTACATTGATCATTCCAAGCTGATTTATAAAGAACGCGTGATTTCTTTCATCCAGAGGTTTGGTGAAAATATCAGCTCTTTGTAAATCAGTGTAGATAGACAAGATTAACTTTATTTTTGTCTACACACTCTCTAATGAAATCATGTCTAATGTCTATATGCTTAGTCCTACTATGATGGACTGGATTTTGTGCTATGGATATAGCATTTGTGTTATCATAAAAGAGAGTTGAATTATTTAAGTTGAAACCATAGTCTAGAAGTTGATTTTGAATCCACAACATCTGTGAACTGCAACTGCCAGCTGCAATGTATTCTGCTTCAGCAGTTGATGTGGACACAGATGTTTGTTTCTTGCAGAATCAAGACACTAATCTCATAGCAAGGAACTGGCATGTCCTAGAGGTAATTTTCATGTCAACCCTGCATCCAGCAAAGTCAGCATCTAAATATCCATTTAAATCAAATTCTGACTCAGTAGGATACCAAATGCCTAGACAAGGACAACTCTTTATATATCTTAAAATTCTTTTTAGAAAAACTAGGTGAGATTCTTTAGGGTTCATTTGGAACCTAGCACAAAAACATGTGGCAAACATTATGTCAGGTCTGCTAGCTGTAAGATATAATAAGAATACAACAATGCCCTTATATTACTTCTGATCAACAGATTTCCCATGTTTATCAGTGTCTATTACAACATTAGTGGCCATAGGTGTTTTCTTTGCTGAGGCATCATCCATCCCAAACTTCTTAATAAGCTCTTAAGCATATTTAGCCTGGGAGATGAAGATTCCATCATGTAGCTGCTTCACTTGGAGACCAAGAAAGTAGAAGAGCTCACCCATGCTACTCATTTCAAACAATGAATGCATGAGGTCTGAGAACCTCTTGCATAGTTTGGAATCTGTAGACCCAAATATAATTTCATCACATATATTTGTACTAACTATGTTTGATCCTTATGGTGCCTAGTGAACAATGTTTTATCTATAATGCCTCTAGTTAATTTATACTCTATCAAAAAGCTAGCTAAGGTCTCATACCAAGCTCTTGAAGCTTCCTTTAGACCATAGAGGGCTTTATGCAATCTAAATACATAAGAAGGATGGGTTGGAGAGATAAAACCTGAAGGTTGTTCAACACAAACGTCTTTTTTTAGTACTCCATTTAGAAAGGCACTTTTCACATCCATCTGGTAGACTTTAAACTTCTTGTAGGCAGCATAAGCAAGAAAAATTCTGATTGACTTTAACCTTCCAACTGATGCAAATGTTTGGTGGTAGTCTATCCCTTCTTCTTACTTATAACCTTGAGCAACAAGCCTAGCCTTCTTCCTCACAATTACACCATGAGAATCTAGTTTATTTATATTTACTCATTTAGTTTCAATGATTGGGTAGTCTTTGGGTCTTGGAACTAAATTCCAAACTCTATATCTCTCAAATTGGTTGAGTTCATCTTGTATTACAATGATCCAATGGGAATCTTGCTCAGCATCTTTTACGGATTTGGGGCTCAACTTGAGAGAGGAAACAGGCATGCATCACATCTTAGTTGAGTTGATGCCCTGTCTGTACACCTACTGATATGTCTCCAATCACTTGATATCTAGGGCAATCCCTTAGTGTGATAAGATCAGTGGGTGGAGTTGGTTCAGCAACATCATTTGGATTTAATCCCTATTTTGGAATTATGTTTTCTGTTGAAGGAAGTTCAATCACTTTTGTGCTTTCTTCTTCACTTTCTTCTTCAACTTGTGGAGAAGGATGTGTTGGAACCTCTTGGGTGAGGCTTAGTTCATCCAACCTTTCACACAAGTGAGGTACATGTAAAGTGCTACTGGTAGAAATTTCTTTCTCCTTGTAAGACATGTTAGTAATGACAACTTTTAGTCATCGTTTTTTGGACTAGTTTAGTTTAGATTTTCCTAGTTTTAAGTATTATTTTTTATGTTTTATGTATGCTCTGTTTTAATATTTTATTTTTATTTTTGACAATATGTTTTAATATTATGTTTGTTATGATATTTTTTGTTTGTTTGTTTTTATTATTTTAGTTTTTATGTTTTGATATTTTATGTTTGTTATGATATTTTTTATTTGTGTTCTAGTTATTTCATCTCAAAGCATAACTAATGTACGTTTCATTTTTGTAGGTGCAGCCCCCTTATTTGATGCAGCCCGAGCCCCTCCTCCATGATGCACCCGAGCCCAAGTCTCCTTCAAAGATGTAGCAGCCCGACCTTCTTCAATGTAGCAGTCCACTTCAAAGATGTAGCAGCCCGACCCCTGTCCAAGCCCAAACCTAAGCCTCCATTTGATGCAGCCCCTTTATTCAATACATGGCCGGCCACTCTCTCTCTTCCCCTTTTTTTATTTTTTTTCTCCCCATTCATGTGTTGTCCGGCACTCTCTCCCCTGCTCATTAATTTTTCTATGCATGCATGTAGCCCCCTCTCTCTATCCTCATTAATTTCCACATGCATTCACCTCCCCATTATGCATGGCCGGCCACTCTCTTTCCCCCTCTTTTATTTCTTTTTGTTTACATTCATCCCCCTCTCTACTTTACATTCTCTCTTATCATTCCCATAAATGAAATACAACGAACCTCCCATTTTTCCCTCTCCCTCATTTAGTGCCATGCATGAACATCTCTCCCTTTACATGGCCGGCCACCCCCACTTGCCATTTCATTTTATTCCCATCTAGAATCTTCCCTCCTCATCTATAAAAAGGCACCATGGTCTCATGCTTTGGGAGTTGGATTTTGGAGAGCATGTGAAGTAATAGTTCAAGAGAGGGTGCTTTCTTTTATGTTTCTTACATGTTGTTAAGTTTTCATTAGTGCAACCTTTGCTTTTGTTAGTTTAATCTTTTCTTTGGTAGCATAATCTTGTGTCTTTATTATTTTGTACTTCTCCATTTTTCTTAATCTATGAATATGAATTTTCTTCCTTTTATTGTGTTTTCTTCCACAACTATGCATAGCTAATCTTCTTTTAGCATTTGATCATGAGGATCCATGAATTGAGATAGGAATTCTTTTTTACTTCGTAATTTTATTTTTGTCAAATTTATTCTCGATCCTTCTTTCATTTATCTCGTGTCAACTCCGTATTTCCGGTATACGGAAGTAGGTAATTTGATGTCATTTCATAGAAGTCGAGAGACTCGTTGATTTGAACGATCACTCAAAGAAGGAAGGAGTTGCACGCAATCCTAGAGATAGGATGACGTAAATCCTCCGGATTAGAGTCAAATCCAATAGTGCGGATCACCTCGATAATGCAACTTTAGGCCCCTTTGATTTGTAAAGAGATTTCGATCAAAGCGTCTATAAGTTAGGAGACTTAATGCTCTAGCGAGATTTTGTCTTATTTTCGGATCCGTCATGCTCGAGTTTAATTCGCAATTATAAAATTAATCATATTTTTTCCTTCTCGTCTCATTTCATGGTGAATCATTGATCGAATGCTAGCTTTTTAACATAAGTTTTTGTTTCAAATTATCTTTAGTCTTAATTTAAAAATTCTCAAAAATCCAACAATCTTTCGGTAGGATAATAGTGGAAGCGTGAGTAAGAGTAGTTGATAGCCCCGAGTTTTAATACGACCTTGGTACTACAATTCGATAGGTACACTTGTCTTTTTGGATTGATAGTGAATTCAATTCACCAAGTTTTTGGCGCCGTTGTCGGGGACACTTTTTTGTCAATATTAAGAAAACACTTACGTTATTACTTCTGCAAAAATAAAAAAAATTAAAATTTTGCTTTCTTTTTGGTAACAATTTTTTTATGGAATCATCTTCTTTTGGCGCTTTTTGTAATTTTTGCGGGTCGCCCGACCACTTTTATTCTGAATGTCTTTCGGGAACCCCTCCCTCTTTTGATTTCAATTTTTCTGGAGCAGGTCAAAGTGGCCAATTTGACCCTTACTCAAATTTTATCCTACTTGGCATGTGGGGAACCCGTATTATTTTTCGCTTGACTTTGCCCCGCAAAGCGCCGTGCCTCTAAATTTTAATTCAATCGATAATGAGTATTTTGAATTGCAAACTTCTCTTGATAATATTAATTCGTATTTAAAAACTATTATCGATTATTTTTCTCGTGAGGCCGCTTCATTTTCTTCGTCTTCTTCTCCATCTCCTCCAATTTCATCGTGTAATGAGTCACCTGATATCCCGGCTTGTCTTTTTCCTCTCGAGGAGGATAACTATTCGGATATTCCGGATTGTTTCCTTCCTCCGTTGGATGACACCCCTATGGATATTCCGATGTGCTTCTTACCCTTTGAGGATGACGAGACGTCTCATCATTCTTTTTCTTTTTCTGAAGACGTTTGTGATTCCATTTCGCTTCAAATTTCAACTGTTCAAAATTTTTCTATTTTTAGCGAATCTTCTTCTTCTATTTTAGATAATTCTTCTTTAATTCTTTCTACCCCTCCTTCTCTCGAAATTTCACAAGTCCCTCCTTCTCCTTGTTAAATTTCCGTTGATGAAATCTGTTTTTCTACTTATTTTATTCCTCTTTCTATTCCTTCTTCTTTTTCTTCTTCTTCTTTTTACGACCCCTTCTTTCACATTTTACATACGGCGGAGTTCTTCTATAACTTCGTCCGTTCATTTTCGGGCATCATTCCATTGAAGATTCCACCCCATGTCGGTGCGATTTTTCAATTTTTCTCTTTTTTGATGTACTCTCCTAAGCGCATACTTAGGGAGTTACCTCTTCACTTTAGTTTTTATTTTCCATTTAGCTAACCAATAACGTCGGGCTCAAAAGACGTTAAACAAAGAGCGCTCTAGGGAGACACCCCTTGCTTATCCTTTTTGTTATTTCTTTTTCTTTTTGTTTGCTTATTGTGTTTTGCAGGAATAAAACCTCCGGCGGTTCGTTTGGCTCCATCATTTTTTTTCTCTTCCTTAGGCCTGAGCCGGTGTCCAACATAAGCATGGGGGAGCGACATCTATATTCGGCCTTACGAATCCGGGGAAGTCGTTTTTCTTTTTAAGTATTTACTTTACTGCATTTTCTATCCCCCCCCCCCCTCTTCTCCTCCTCTCTCTCTTTTTTGTTTTTCATTGAGGGCAATGAAAAATCCAAGCATGGGGGAGGGCTTCGCTCTTTTTTTCTTTTTCTTTTCTTTTTAATTTCTCTTTTTCCAAAAAACTAAAAAAAAAATCTCCTTTCTTTTTAAGTTTTTCAAAACAAATATTTGCTTTTAAGTACTTTAGCTTTATCAAAAATCCAAAAACAAAAACTAGAAAAACAAAACCTAAACAAATCAAAAAATCTAAAAAAATCAGATTTCAACATTTAAAAAAAATGAAAAAACTTAGAAAAATCCAAAAATATAATAAACCCCTCGCTTAGTCTTTTTGTTGTTTTCAGAAAATTTTGTTTGAGTTTGTTTATAATCATTTTTACTATTTTTGATTTGCTAATCTTTTGTTTCATCATGTTTAGTTAAATCTAATATTTAGTGATTTAGTTTTGAGAATTATCTTATGGTTTTAATTTGCTTAGAGTAATTTATTTAGCACTTTTTTCTCTTTTATTTTAAATAGTTTCAATTTTGTAGTAATTTTGCTTAACAATTTTGGATTCAATTAATATTATCTCATGCTTTTAGATTCTTAGGAAATCTCATTCTACTAGTAGTTGCACTCTAGTATTTTTGTTTATTTTCTAAAATTTTGTTTAACTCCTCTTTTCTTTTTATTGTTAGATCACATGTCATGGGAATAAGAAGATGTTAGTTCCTTATTCTCTGGTAAACATATGCAACACGGATGAAGAGAGGAATTAAAAGTTCATATATGTCGTGAGAAGTGATAGGATGTTAGTCTATCATTTTCTGGTATTGCATATATATTTTATTTAAAAGTTCATATATGTCGTGGGAAGTGATAGGATGTTAGTCTATCATTTTCTGTTATTACATATATATTTTATTTAAAATTTTTGGTGGGGTGTGAAAAAATAATGATGATCACCTCCAATCAAAGACCTCTTCATGTTGATTTCCTTCCCAAATCACTTAGCCAATATTATTGTCTTAGATTTTAAATTAAAATATTGGGAGAGCATAAGTAGTAGGTTGCATTCTTCCTTAAGTCTCTTTTAAGTTATGGTTTTTATAATTTTAATCTAACCTTGTTTGCATTTCACTCAATTTTGAGTGCTAGTTAATTTATTAGAGAATTTTTGGCTAAATATTTCTCTCTTTTCACTTTAATTCCATAATTTAGGACTTAATTCGTAAATCCATAAATTTTATTTTTGGCTTGACTTTGGTGTAAATAAAATTTTAGTTTAATTGAAAACTTTATAAATGTCTTATAAATATTCTCATACTTTTGCTCTGGAATAGCAAAAGGCAAAGCATGGGGGTATTTGATGACTAATTTTAGTCATCATTTTTTGGACTAGTTTAGTTTAGATTTTCCCAGTTTTAAGTATTATCTTTTATGTTTTAGGAATGCTCTGTTTTAATATTTTATTTTTATTTTTGACAATATATTTTAATATTATGTTTGTTATGATATTTTTTGTCTGCTTTTTTTATTATTTTAGTTTTTATGTTTTGATATTTTATGTTTGTTATGATATTTTTGTTTGTGTTCTAGTTATTTCATCTCAAAGCATAACTAATGTATGCTTCATTTTTATAGGTGCAGCCCCCCTTATTTGATGCAGCCCGAGCCCCTCCTCCATGATGAACCCGAGCCCAAGTCTCCTTCGAAGATGTAGCATCCCGGCCTTCTTCAATGTTGCAGTCCACTTCAAATATGTAGCAGCCCGGCCCCTCTCCAAGCCCAAACCCGAGCCTCCTATTGATGCAGCCCCTTTATTCAATGCATGGCCGGCCACTCTCTCTCTTCCCCTTTTTTATATTTTTTTTCTCCCCATTCATGTGTTGGTCAACACTCTCTCCCCTCCTCATTAATTTTTCTATGCATGCATGTAGCCCCCTCTCTCTCTCTCCTCATTAATTTCCAGATGAATTCACCTCCCCATTATGCATGGCCGGCCACTCTCTTTCCCCCTCTTCTATTTCTTTTTTTTACATTCATCCCCCTCTTTACTTTACATTCTCTCTTATCATTGCCATAAATGAAATGCAATGAACCTCCCATTTTTCTCTCTCCCTCATTTAATTCCATGCATGAACATCTCTCCCTTTACATGTCCGGCCACCCCCCCTTGCCATTTCATTTTATTCCCATCTAGAATCCTCCATCCTCATCTATAAAATGACATCATGGTCTCATGCTTTGGGAGTTGGATTTTGGAGAGCAAGTGAAGTACTAGTTCAAGAGAGAGTGCTTTCTTTTATGTTTCTTACATGTTGTTAAGTTTTCATTAGTGTAACCTTTACTTTTGTTAGTGTAATCTTTTCTTTTGTAGCATAATCTTGTCTCTTTATTATTTTGTACTTCTCCATTTTTATTAATCTATGAATATGAATTTTCTTCCTTTTATTGTGTTTTCTTCCACAACTAAGCATAGTTAATCTTCTTTTAGCATTTGATCATGAGGATCCATGAATTGAGATATGAATTATTTTTACTTCGTAATTTTATTTTTTTCAAATTTATTCTCGAACCTTCTTTGATTTATCTCGTGTCGACTCCGTATTTCTGGTATACGGTAGTAGGCAATTGGATCTCATTTCATAGAAGTCGAGATACTCGTTGATTTGAAAGATCACTCAAAGAAGGAAGGAATTGCACGCAATCCTAGAGATAGGACGATGTAAATCCTCCGGATTGGAGTCAAATCCAATAGTGCGGATCACCTTGATAATGCAACTTTAGGACCCTTTGATTTGTAAAGAGATTTCGATCAAAGCGTCTATAAGTTAGGAGACTTAAAGCTTTAGCGAGATTTTGTCTTATTTTCGGATCCGTCACGGTCGAGTTTAATTCGCAATTATAAAATTAATCATATTTTTTCCTTCTCGTCTCATTTCATGGTGAATCATTGATCGAATGCTAGATTTTTAACATAAGTTTTTGTTTCAAATTATCTTTAGTCTTAATTTAAAAATTCTCAAAAATCCAATAATCTTTCGGTAGGATAATAGTGGAAGCGTGAGTAAGAGTAGTTGACAGCCCTGAGTTTTAATACGACCTTGGTACTACAATTCGATACGTACACTTGCCTTTTCGGATTTATAGTGAATCCAATTCACCAGTTAGTTTCATCAAAGGTAACATGGATTGATTCTTCAATTTTTAAAGATGATTTATTAAATACCCTATAAGCTTTGCTTACTTGGAAATATCCTAAAAAGATTCCCTCTTCATCCTTAGCTTCAAACTTTCTAATATATTTCTGGTTATTATTATGTATGTAACATATACACCCAAATGCTTTAAAGTAAGTAATTTTAGATTTCTTCCCTTTAAGTATTTCATAGGAAGTCCTATTCTTAAGTTTATGTATCAAACTTCTCCTCAGTACATAATTTGATGTGCTTACAACCTCTGCCCAAAAGGATAGTGGCATATAAGCATCTGCAAGTAATGTGCCTGCAGCTTCAATCAAGGTTCTATTCTTCCTTTCAGCTACCTCATTTTGTTGGGGAGTTCTAGGAGATGAGAAGCAATGCCCGATACCTTCCTTCTCACAGAACTTATGCATAAGAAGAGACTAAAACTCTATACCATGATCACTTCTGATCAATGCAACATGAGTAGAGTACTCAATATGTATGGTCCTGAGAAAATCTGTAAGAACTTTTAATGTATCTGACTTAGATATCAGAAAGAATACCCAAGTGAATCTTGAGAAGTCATCTACAATGACTAGAGTATAGGATTTCCCTCCTAGGCTTTATACAGCAATGTGTCCAAAGAGATCCATGCATAGCAAGTAAAAGATCCTAGGTGAATCACTTTTATTAACTGACTTAAAACTAGATTTAGTTTCCTTGCCTAGTTGAGAAGCCCTGCAGAGGCCTTCCTTCTTATATAGACCAGAAGGCAATCCTCTCACAAGGTTGTCTTTAGAAAGCCTAGCAATATTTTTCATGTTAACATGTCCTAGCCTTTTATGCCATAATTCATTTTGATTGCAAACAATATTAAGCGGACAAATATCTGAATTGGCAGAAAGAAAGTCTACTATGTATATCTTACCTTGTCTATTTCTAATTAAAACATTTCATTTTTCTTTATTATAAATAATACAGGATGTAGAGTTAAAGTGTACCTGATAACCTTCATCATATAATTGGCTGATAGAGATGAGGTTATGCTTGAGTCCACTTACATATTTCACTATCTTGAAAGTGACTGCTCCAATCTTTACTTCTCCAAATCCTTCTGACTGGCCCCAATTTGAATCACCAAAGATAACCTTTGGTCCCAGCTTGGACTTGTATTGGCTTAAGTTGTCCTTGCTGCCAGTCATGTGTTTGGAGCATCCAATGTCCAGATACCATAGTTGATTAACAACTGTACAACTCTTCACCTGCAGAGAA
Source organism: Platanthera guangdongensis (assembly GCA_039583875.1). Taxonomy (NCBI): domain Eukaryota; kingdom Viridiplantae; phylum Streptophyta; class Magnoliopsida; order Asparagales; family Orchidaceae; genus Platanthera; species Platanthera guangdongensis. Next base: position 132,658,380 of record CM077152.1, read on the forward strand.
AATAATTAATTGTTCTTGACCCAGGTTACCTTGGTTCCTTTGTTTTGCTGAAAGTAAAAACTTGAAATCACAAAAAATTCAGGTTGTGATTTATATCCTAATGGGTGATATATTCTAGGTGGAATTATCCAATCATCAAGTGGGTTAAATGGTTTCCTAGATTTATTAGAGTTGTTGTTATAGTTATGACTTTTTTTATGTCTTTCTGGGTTCGACGAAATATTATGAGTTCGTCGACCAGAGTTCGACGAAATGGGATGAGTTCGTCGATCTATGCTCAGAGAATGAACATAATCATTTTCTGTGCCCCAAGTTCGTCGACATCTGCTTGACGAACCATACACAGTTCGTCGATTGCAGTAAGACGAATGATTTTTATGTAGTTTTGCATTCAGCGTTCGTCGACTTGAGTTCAACGAACTGGCCACATTTGGTCGATTTGAGTTCGACGAAATCTGCTGAACTTTGTTTTTATCTATGGTTTTCTGGTTTCTATTATTGTGATTTTTAAAATTAGTTACTTCTTCCGTGGTTTGGTTGTTGTTCATTACTTCTTTACCCTTAGCTGTAACAAATCTGATGGGGCTTGATAATATGTTCTTCTTGAGAATGAGGGGAAAACTTGGTGATGCACCCAAGCCTAGTTTGCCATTCAGTCTGGCATTGACTGTGCTTGTGATGTCCATCAGCTTAAGGCTTCTCCCATTGAGAGATTCCTCAAGTTGTTTGGCCTCACATAACTCTGTTTTTTAGGAGTTAATTTGTTCATTAGCTAGATTCAGTTCATCCTTTAACCTACTATTTTCAAAAATCATATCTTCTTGATTAGCTAGTGTTTCCCTAAGTGTTTTGATTTCATTTTCAGAGTATATTAAATCAATACAGATGTTTTTAAATTCAAATTTGAAAGCATCAGAATTATAGTTAAAAGATAAAAGTACCTGATCAGATTCTATTTTTGAAGCTTCTTCATTGTCAAATTCTTCTTCTTCTGCTTGGCTTCTGGAGGCATCAATGGCCATGAGATAGACTTCTTTGGCCCTTGACTCTTCTTCTTCTTCACTGGAGATGGAAGATGTGGATTCATCTTCAGTTTCACTCCAGCTTTCAGCTACATAGCCCTTTTCCTTCTTGTATTTGCTGGAGGAAGGCCTTGAGCTTTGTTGTCTTCTAGAATCCTTTTCTCTTCTCCTTTATTTCTTTTGATTTTCTGGGCACTCTGAGATGAAGTGTCCAGGTTTCCTTCAGCCAAAGCAAACCACTTCTTTAGTAGGGATTTTGTCATACCTTGGCTTATCATCATTCCTGGATGATTTCTTCGTAAAGTCTTTCCTTGCCATTTTATAAAATATTTTGGCAAGGAGACTCATTAGACCTTTATTTATTGCTGAAGTTTCTGTCTCTTCAGCAGCCTTGAATGCCAGGTTGTGCTCTTTCCTTGCTGGTGGAGGATTCCTTTATTCATCTGCTTCTCTAGACTTGATTAGCTGCTCATAGTACTTTAGCTTTCCCAAAAGCGATTATGTGGAAATCTCATTTAAGCCTCTGGCCTACTTGATTGGCCAGATCCTTGAATCCCATGATCTTGGGAAGAAGATAAGGATTTTGTCATTCACCTCAGTGAGGGTGATGTCCTTATCCAAGGTCTTCAGCTCATTAATGATTGAGCTCAACCTGTTGTACATATCTGTAATAGATTCAGCTTCCTCCTTGAAGTTCTCATATTGGGATATGAGATTGGATCTCCTGTCCTTCCTTTCATCAGCAGAGCCAGCCACCATTTGGTTGAGAGAGTCCCAAATGGCCTTGGCTAAGGTGCATTTAGCCACCTACTGAAAAATATCATCAGACATTGTTTGAGCCAGAATGTTCATGGCTTTGGCATCAACAACCTTGGCTTTCTTTTAAGCTTCATTCCACTCAGGTGGTGGTACTACTTGAGTGCTTGAGGTTACTGTAGATGTAGAGGCAGTTGCTTGAGGAGGACCTGTCAAAATGGAGTTGTAGATATCCTCATCAATAGAATTCCTATATAATTTTATTCTTGCCTTCCAGATGGCAAACTTATTTAAGTTGCATACTAGAGGTATGGTGCTTGCATAATCTTTGTTTTGTGACATGCTGTGAATACAATCCTAATAGAAATAAATAAAAAATCAGATCTAACAAAGGATCTTTTGGTTTAAGTGTTAACTTGTACAACCAAAGGAACCTTGCTCTGATTCCAATTGAAAGTAAGGGTTAGATCTGAGATACTCTAGAGGGGGGTGAATAGAGTATCTTGGAAACCTAAAAAACATTTTGCTGTAAATAAAAACAGGCCTAAGATAAATTAATCTAGCAATATCACATGCACAGTAAAACCTAACTATCACAGCCACAGCAAAAACAAAAGAAAAGTGCAACCAGACAACACAAGAATTTTATAGTGGTTCGCCAACCTTGGTACATCCACTCTTCTACCACCCTGGTAGAAATCCACTTATGTTTTTGATCGGGTGAATGCCACCAATGAGTTTTTGATCAGGTGCTCAAAAACCAATCCCAAGTCTTTTGATCAGGAGACTTGCAACCAAGAATAACTTTTGAAGGGAGTTAAAGAATCCTTTTTACAGTGGGGGATGAGAGAGTGATGGTGTCTTCTCTTTCTCAAATACAACTGAGAAGACTTAGTGGATTTATGATGTTAGAAAAAGCGCCCCCTGAGATATTGAACTCAGGAAGATCTGAGCATTGCTGCATGGTGAGTAGGTCTTCAATATTTCGGCCTTGACCAGATGGTATCCAGGAACTTCTTTGATAGATAGAATATTTGTTGTCCTCTGAAGAATCCAGAGATGAAGAAGGAAGAAGACTCTTGGTTTTTTTATTGATGTTCTTCTTCTTCTTCATCTTGCTGTTCTTTCTCTAGTCTAGGCCTTCTGATTTCTCTATTGTATTATTGCCATGTGTATTCTGTTCTCTGTGTTTTGAATTTCTTTCTTCAATCAATACTGACGGCCTGGAGAATATTTGCATTGATTGATTTCCCCAACTGTCCCATTGAAAAACGACAAGCAATAATCCTGATGATGTCCATATTCAATACTGCATCTAACGGTAATATTCAGAGAATATTAAGCAATATTATACAGGAATTACTATAATAAAATAAGGGACAGAGGGAGGAAAAGTCCAAGCTTGGAACTGCACAAAAATCATCGAGTGGAGAACAGAATTTGCCTACCTGGGTCCAGAGTTCATCGAGCTGAGAAATTATGTACGTCAACCAGATAATCTTTATTCGTTGAGCTGAGATCCTGATGACTACATTTAGTCATCGTTTTTGGTATAATTTATAAACCTAAATTCCTAAGTTTAGTTTATTTTATGTCTGTTTTTTTTATTTCGCGTATGTTATGGTAATTTCTAAATTTATCTTGTGTTTTATATTTTATGTTTTGTTATGTTTAGTTTAGTTTTAATATTTGTTGTTATGATTAGTCTTATTAATATATATATTATTCTATTTTATGTTTAGTCTTATTTGTTATAATTTTATGCTCATGAATAATATTTTGTTTCTAATGATTATTTTGTGTTGTTATTTGTAGGATCATGGCCCAAATGCATGCAACATGGAGCAGCCCTTGTACGTAAATGCAATCATGTAGCAGCCCGGCTTCTCCTTCAAGTGAAACCCAAGCAGCCCGTCAACAACCATGCAGCCTACATGATGCATCCCAACCACTTCAACATCCATGCAGCCCTCTTCATTGGAGCAGCCCACAAATTGCATGACCGGCCTCTTCCCAACTTCAAGATGCAACCCACATTGGAGCAGCCCGTCCCCTTCAAGTGCAGCCCACTCTCTCCATTGTTTGGTCCATTTAAGGCCCATGCATGGCCGACCACCTCATGCCCTCTCTCTCCCCTCCTCATTAATTTTCAAATGCATGAATCCCTCTACATGGCCGGCCACACTCTTTCCTCCTCTTTTATTTCTTGTTTTTATTATTCTACATTCAACCCCTCTGTCTCTCTCTTTCTTTATTTCTTATTCATTCCCCTTTTCTATTTTATATTTTCCAAATCATTCCCTTAAAGTCCATGCATTGAACCCACCTCTTTCTCTCCACCTAATTAAATATCATGCATGAATTCTCTCCACCTCATTTAATGCCATGCATGCATTTCTCTCCTTACATGGCCGGCCACCCCCCTTGGCCTCCTCCTCTTCATTTCATTCTAGATCCTTCTCCATCTCCTATAAAAGCCACCCCATCCCTCAAGCCAAGGGGAGAAAATTTTGAGAAGTAAAGTTTCAAGTTGAATGTGAATGTTGAGTGGAGAGTGGAGAGTACTTGTGAGTTGTTTTTAGTTTCACTATTGTATTAGTTTTCTTTTCCATTTTTGCAAGTTTTTCTTCCTAACATAGTCTTGTCTTTTTAATATTTTGTGTACTCTCTTTGTTTGTAAGTAATGAAAATGTTTCTCTCTTATTTTGTTTTGTCTTCCCTTTCAATTATGCGTAGCTATTTTCCTATAGCATTCGATCGTGAGGATCCATGAAGTGAGATGAGAGTTTATTTTCTTTCTTAGTTTTATTTTTGTTATTTCATGCTCGATCCTTCTTTGATTTATTTTTTTTGTCGACTCCGTATTTCCGGTATACGGTAGTAGGCTTGGGATCTCATATTTGAGTAGCCGAGAGGCTCATGAATGTGAAAGATCACTCAAAGAAGGAAGGAGTTGAACGCAATCTTAGAGATAGGACGACGTAAATCCTCCGGATTGGAGTCAAATCCAATAGTGCGGATAACCTCGATAATGCAACTTTAGGCTTCTTTGGTTTGTAAAGAGATTTCGATCGAAGATTCTATAAGTTAGGAGACCTAATGCTCTAGCGAGATTTTGCCTTATTATCGGATCCGTCACGGTCGAGTATGATTTGCAAAATTAAAACTATCTTTATTTTTATCTCTCTCATCTAATTTCATGGTGAATCATTGATCGAATGCTAGCTTTTTATTATAAGTTTTTCGTCTCGCAAGTTGTCTTTTGTTTTATTCTAAAAAAAAATTCTCAAATCCCATTAGTTTTTCGGTAGGATAATAGTTAGAGCGTGAGTAGAAGTAATTGACAGCCCCGTATTTAAATACGACCTTGGTACTACGATTCGACAGGTACGCTTGCCTGTTCGGGTTTTGGCCCACCAAGTTTTTGGCGCCGTTGCCGGGGACTTTTCTTCGTCAATATTTTGAAAACGCTTGCGCTATTACTTCTACAAAAAAATCAAAAAAAAATTATAATTTATATATTTAAGTATCTATAATCAACCCACTTCACCTTATTTCTACCCCACCTAAAATCTCTCGAAAAGGGTAAGGGGCTTTAAGCGCCACCATTTTACCTAGTACCGGGCGAACCCTTCACCTGGTAGTCCTCGGGAAGTTCGAGGGCCAAGCCGTCTAAGAAAAAAAAATCTTTTTTTTTTCAAAAAGAAAAAATTAAAAAAACAATTTCCTTTCTTTTCCTCTTTTTCTTTCTTTTCCAAGTTTTCATTTTCATCTTCCCTCGTTTTCTTTGCTAGTGCATGACCCGAGCGAATCTGTCGCTACTTGTTGATTTGGACCCGGAAATCAAACACTCCTTTCGGAGACAACTACTATTCGGGGCTTCCACTTCTCAAACAGCGGTTGAGGATTCCTTCGTGGATTGTAATTTTTCTGAAATGGGAGACCCTAACCCAGAAATGGCTCAGCAAAGGACCATGTCCGATTATGCTCGACCCAATCTGGAGGGGATAGTGACAAGTATTGTTCGACCTGCGATTGCGAACAATAACTTCGAGCTTAAGCCTAGCATCATTCAAATGGTGCAGCAATATGTACAGTTCGACGGATTACAAGATGAAAATCCGAACTTACATATTGCTAATTTTCTTGAAATCTATGACACCTTTAAAATTAATGGTGTTTCAGACGATGCTATAAGGCTAAGACTCTTCCCATTCTCCTTAAGGACTAAAGCCAAACAGTGGTTGAGTTCTCTTCCAAGAGGATCAATCACTACTGGGAACATTTTAGTCGATAAATTTCTTGCTAGATATTTCCCTCCCGCTAAAACTGCTAAGTTAAGAAATGATATAACTTCTTATTCTCAAATTGCTTCTGAGACCCTCTATGACACTTGGGAGAGGTTCAAAGAACTTTTGAGAAGATGCCCTCATCATGCTCTGCCTGTATGGTTACAGGTTCAGACATTTTACAATGGGCTAAATCAAGAAACTAAGCAAATGATAGATGCTGCTTCCGCTGGTTCTTTGGACCGCAAAACTCCAGAAGCCGCTCTTGAGCTTATAGAGGACATGGAGATGAACACTTATCAGTGGAATTCGTCTAGGACTCGCCCATCTAAACCTGCAGGTATCTATGAAGTGGACTCGGTTTCGCAACTGGCATTGCAAGTGGAAATGTTGAACAAGAAGATTTCGGAGATGACTGCTTCCTCCGCCGCTAAGGTATATGAAAATGTGAATGCTGCTGCTGCCGAGCAGGTGGATTATCTGGGGAACATACCCAGGCCTGCTCAAAATAATTCTGCAAACAATTATTCTGCTTTTCCGAATTTTTCTTCTCCACCTGGTTTTTCTTCTTCTTCTAATTCTTATCACCCCGGATGGCGTAACCGTCCAAATTTCTCGTGGAGTACTAACGCTAACGCCATACGCCCACCGCACAATTTTACACCACCACCACCACCGCAACAAAATTTTCAAAAACCTTTCCCTTTGGAAGAGATCCTTGCTAAATATATAAGCTCGAACGATGCCACTATTAGAAATTTAACAGGATCAATGAAAAACTTAGAAAATCAAGTCGGCCAGCTCGCCAAGGCCTTTCCCGAGAGACCACCTGGAACTCTTCCCTCGAACACTGAGCCTAACCCAAGGGAACACGCAAATGCGATTTCCCTTCGGAGCGGTAAAGTTGTTAACGAGCCCACTACAAGGGAAGAGCCAAGGGTGATTGTCCCTCCTATTTGTACCCCCAAGGAGAATAATAACATAGATCTTGAAAAAGAAAAATCTATTTTTGAAAAAGAAAAGGATAGCTCCATTATTTCTAATTCTGCAAAAGAAAAAAATGGTTTTCAAAATGATGCTCCGATTGTTCTAAAAGAATTTCCGCCACCTCCTTATCCGGCTAGACTTAGGAAAGACAAACTAGATGATCAGTACCAACGCTTTCTTGAAATGTTCAAACAAATTCACATTAATTTGCCATTTCATGAAGCGATTAGTCAAATGCCGAAGTACGCAAAATATCTTAAGGACTTATTAACGAACAAGACGAAATTGGAGAACTTATCACATGTAACATTGAATTAAGAATGCTCGGCAGTCGTTAAAAATTCTAATCTGCCTAAAAAGATAAACGATCCGGGTAGTTTTTCCATTCCTTGCGTCTTTGGTGATTTATTTGTTAAACACGCGTTAGCAGATCTAGGAGCGAGCATCAACTTGATGCCTTTTTCACTATTTAAGAAGTTAGGATTGGGCAATCTGAGTCCTACAAGAATGAGTATCCAATTAGCTGATAGGTCTATCAAGTATCCACTAGGTATCGTTGAGGACGTGCTAGTAAAGGTCGACAAATTCATCTTCCCGGTGGATTTTGTCATTCTTGATATTGAAGAGGACATCGAGGTTCCTCTTATCCTTGGACGACCATTTCTAGCCACCTCTCGAGCTGTTATAGACGTTAGTAACGGAAAGTTGTTTTTGCGTGTGGGAGATGATGAGGTCATATTTTCTATTAATCAATCAATGAAAAATTCTTTACAAAATGATGACTCATGCTTCTTTATTGATGTTTTAAATGAAGATTCTTCCCTTTCCCTTTCCAACATCTCTTCCAATGAATTTTCCTCTTCGTTTTCTGAAATTTCTTCACATAATTTTGACAACCCGGTGATGTCGATCCAAGAAAATTTTGAAAATAATTTTGTATGTAGTAGAAAAAAGTATGAAAATCTTGTTTTTGAAAAAGAGAAACATTTAAAAAATTCTTATGACGAACCACCCCAGCTTGATTTAAAACCACTGCCTGACCACCTCAAATATGCCTTTCTTCCAAAAGATTCAAAATTGTCCGTTATAATCTCGGCTTTTCTTTCCCAATCCGAAAACGATCAATTGATCGAACTACTACAAAAGCATCGCCGAGCTATAGCGTGGCAAATTTGTGATATTCCTGGCATAAGCCCCTCTTTCTGCACACATAAAATATTTTTTGAAAATAATCCTAAGGGTGTAGTTCAACCACAACGTCGTCTTAATCCAAATATGAAAGAGGTTGTGAAGGGAGAGGTGCTTAAGTTATTAGATGCGGGGATAATTTATCCTATTTCCGATAGTCAGTGGGTAAGTCCAGTCCAGGTTGTTCCTAAGAAGGTGGGATTACGGTAGTAATAAACGAAAATAATGACTTAATTCCAACTAGGACGATAACGGGATGGAGGATGTGCATCGATTACCGTAAGCTAAACGATGCCACTCGAAAAGATCACTTCCCCCTCCCCTTCATCGATCAAATTTTAGAACGTTTATCCGGGCACAGTTTTTATTGCTTCCTCGACGGTCTCTCGGGATATTTTCAAATCCCTATCGCACCCGAGGACCAAGAGAAGACGACATTCACTTGCCCCTTCGGAACTTTTGCTTATCGTAGAATGCCTTTCGGATTATGCAACGCACCCGCCACCTTTCAGTGGTGTATGCTTGCTATTTTTGATAAATATGTAGAGAATATTATGGAAATAATTATGGACGATTTTTCTGTCTTTGGCGACTCCTTTAATTTATGTTTAGAAAATTTAGAAAAAGTTTTACAACGCTGCGAAGAAACGAATCTAGTTTTAAATTGGGAGAAGTGCCACTTTATGGTACGTGAAGGCTTAGTCCTTGGCCACAACATTTCCGCTAGGGGAATTGAAGTGGATAAGACAAAAATTGAAGTAATTGAAAAGTTACCTCCGCCTACAAATATTAAAGCGATTAGAAGTTTTTTAGGGCATGCGGGTTTTTATCGACGATTCATTAAAGACTTTTCAAAAATTACTAAGCCTCTCACCCACCTTCTCGAAAAAGACACTCCTTTCGTTTTTGATGAATCATGCCTCGCGGCATTTGAATTAATTAAATCAAAACTTATAAATGCTCCTATTTTGATCGCCCCAGTTTGGGATTTACCTTTCGAAATCATGTGTAATGCGAGTAATCATGCGGTAGGTGCGATTTTAGGTCAACGAATCGCTAAGAACTTTCATCCGATTTTCTACGCTAGTAAAACTCTCACTTCTGCGCAAGAAAATTACACCACGACGGAGAAAGAGCTCTTAGCGGTTATTTTTGCTTTTGATAAATTTCGACCGTATGTTACTCTTTCTAAGGTTATTGTTTTCACGGATCATTCCACTTTGAAGTACCTCCTTTCTAAACCGGATGCCAAGCCGCGTCTTATCCGTTGGATCCTCTTACTTCAAGAATTCGACTTGGAGATTCGGGATAAGAAAGGAGCGGAAAACTTAGCAGCTGATCATCTCTCTCGTCTTGAAAACCCCAATCTCGATATTTTAAATGAAACTTTTATTAATGACTCTTTTCCGGATGAGCGTCTTTTTAATATTTCTTCATCTCCTACCCCCTGGTTTGCCGATCTGGCCAATTATCTTGTGGCCCGGGTCCTTCCAAAAGAATACTCCACTCACCAAAAGAAGAAATTCTTTTCGGAGTTGAAGTATTATTTTTGGGAAGACCCATTTCTATTTCGCATTTGTGCTGCCCAGGTGGTAAGGAGATGTATTTCGCGGGAAGAAGGTCACCAAATTTTAAAACATGTTCATGAAGGTCCGACTGGCGTGCACTATCAAGCTAACCACACCGCACACAAAGTACTTAGTGCTGGCTTCTATTGGCCAGGCATATTTAAAGATGCACAAATCTTTGTGGGCGGGTGCGATCGATGCCAGCGGACTGGAAATCTCTCAAATAAAATTGAAATGGAACAAAACTACTTTCTCGAATGCAAAGTTTTTGATCTATGGGGTATAGACTTTGTCGGCCAATTTCCCTCCAGCTTAGGAAATAAATATATTCTAGTCGCAGTCAATTATGTTTCTAGGTGGGCAGAGGCCCAAGCTCTACCAAATAATGATGCTCGCGTTGTTGTCAATTTTCTAAAAAAATTATTTTCTCGCTTTGGTTTTCCTCGAGCGATCGTTAGTGATAGGGGAAGTCATTTTTGCAATGCTCAACTCACTAAGTCTTTAGCCAAATATGGCGTTACGCATAAATTATCCACTGCTTATCACCCCCAAACTAACGGTCAGGTCGAGGTAGTCAATCACGAACTTAAACGAATTTTGGACAAAAACGTTTCTACTTCTCGTAAGGATTGGTCTTTAAAATTGGACGATGCTCTGTGTGCCTATCGGACAGCGTACAAGACCGCCATCGGTTGTACTCCTTTCCGATTAGTCTATGAAAAATCGTGTCATCTTCCGGTAGAAGTAGAACACCGTGCGTACTGGGCGTTAAAGTTTTTTAATTTCGATCCGCACTCGGTCGGCGAGCATAGAAAAAACCAACTAAATGAGCTTGACGAGTGGAGAGCGTACGCATATGAAAATAATAAAATTTATAAAGAACGCACGAAATTGTATCACGATAAGAACCTGCGCCACCCTAAAACTTTTAAACCAGGCGATCAGGTTCTTCTTTTTAATTCGCGTTTACATCTCTTCCCGGGAAAGCTTAAATCTAGATGGTCCGGACCGTTCGCGGTCAAGGATGTCTTTCCTTACGACACTGTGCTACTTTCACACCCCGATAAGGGGGACATTAAAGTTAATGGCCATAGACTTAAACTCTATTTCTCTAATGATTCTGTGACTCCTGCCAAGGAGAATCTTCTTTTTGATTCTTAGTTTATTATTTTCTAATGGACATTTTTATTTTTGGACTACTATTTTTTTTATGAAACTCTTTTATTTGGGCTGTTGTAATAAAAAAAACATTATCGGGCATCTGCCCATGGACTCTATCTAGTTTTCTTTTATTTTGCTCTTTCTACCGGAGGCCAATCAAGTCCATGATCGTGGTCGCCGCTCCGCCGCTGCTGATATCAGATGGATCAAGTCATACCTGTTGACGATCAAGTAATCTAAAAAGTAAGCATGGGGGAGCGACATCCGCCTTCATCTCACGAACCCGGGGAAGTCCTGTTCTTATTTATTTATTTTTCCTGCATTTTTCTTTTTCTCTTCTTCTCAGTCCCCTTCTCTTTTTCTTTATGTTTTCTTCATTGAGGGCAATGAAGAATTTAAGCATGGGGGTCTAGTTTCTTTTGGTCTTTCCTTTCTGTTTTTCTTCTTTCAAAAGAAAAAAAAATATAATATTATGTTTTATATTAGTATAGTATTTTATGTTATGACATCAAAATCCAAAAAAATTATAAAATATAAAACACAAAAAAATTAGAAAAATAAGAAAAAAATTGTGCTTAAACCGATTTGAAAAACAAAATCTAAAATTATCTCTATCTTTATTTTCATGTTTCTTCTAGTGAAGTGTAGGCCCGTGCGGTTTTTGTAGTTCTATATAGATTCCTTTGAAAATGTTTTCTAAACTTATCATTTTAGCATAATTTAGTTCTACTAGTTTATTTTTCTTAAATATAGGCATCCGGTTTTTACGTTATAAGCTAGCAACGTGTAGTTATGTCTTTTTATTCAGTTAGTTGCTTACGAATGGTTGCTAGGTATCATTAGTTCTTTTTCACTTGCGAGGTAGTCTTTCTTGGTGTCTAGAACTTGTACCAAGCTACTCTCGAAACATTTGCGCCGTTTTTACGTTCTTTAGAAATGATTTAGGCCACCATTTGAATAGTTTGAGCTTTTCTTGCCCACCAAAAACAAAACCCTTGCAAAACAATTTTGGGCCTTTTCCTTTTTTCCTTGTTTTAGCTCCACCTTTCATTTCATTATATTCACCAAAGTCAAAAATCTTTCCTATTTTTTCACTATAAATTTGAGCTTAAAAATTATTTTTTGTGGGAAGGGTATTATTTTTGAAATGAATAGGAAATTCTCAAGCTTTTTTTTGGAGCTTTCTTATCAAATGCTATTCAAAAAAAAAATTGAGAAAGAAAAAAAAATATATCATTACAAAATCAAAAAAAAAATGAATGCAAAAAGTTTATGTTTGGCCAAGTTTATAAAAGAAAAATTTTCATGGCCTTGTTTTTGTAGTTTCATATTGGAGAAATGACATACTCGTTATTCCTCATTTTTTTATGCTTGGTTTATTTTTGAGCTCACCTTGGTTTAGTGCAAAAACCTTCATGTTTATCTTTGATTCCACTTCCTAATCATTTACCTAAGCCAAGTTTTAATGCCTAGTAGAAGTCCTATTGATATTAGAACGTAAATTCGCGTAGTGGAGAAAGTGTGAACGTACAAGCCTATGGCCACCATCATTGATGGATTTCTTTGGAGGTTATCTTGGAGTGTTTTAGGGTTAATGTTTATCTAGCAACCGAGTAGTTTGTTAATGCGCCGTTTATTTAGAACCTCTACTTTTGTTTTCCTTATTTTCGTTAATTTTGGATGTCCTGTTTTAAGATTTAGAAATGTGTAAATCTTCTTTATGTTCTAATGATATTTTTAGGTCTCTACTTTCAGGTTTTCTATTGTGCACTTCTCACCCCACTAGTTGTTAACATATGAATTAGGATAGTTTAATTTTTCATGTTTTGTTTTTCTTAATTATGAAATCTAAATTTGCGTTTTTTACTTTTTCCCTAGTTTTCAATTCTATTTGCTTGAGGGCAAGCAAATACTCTAGCATGGGGAAATTTGATGACTACTTTTAGTCATCGTTTTTGGTATAATTTATAAACCTAAATTCCTAAGTTTAGTTTATTTTATGTCTGTTTTGTTTTATTTCGCGTATGTTATGATAATTTCTAAATTTATCTTGTGTTTTATATTTTATGTTGTGTTATGTTTAGATTAGTTTTAATATTTGTTGCTATGATTAGTCTTATTAATATATATATTATTCAATTTTATGTTTAGTCTTATTTGTTATAATTTTATGCTCATGAATAATATTTTGTTTCTAATGATTATTTTGTGTTGTTATTTGTAGGATCATGGCCCAAACGCATGCAACATGGAGCAACCCTTGTACGTAAATGCAATCATGTAGCAGCCCGACTTCTCCTTCAAGTGAAACCCAAGCAGCCCGTCAACAACCATGCAGCCTACATGATGCAGCCCAACCACTTCAACATCCATGCAGCCCTCTTCATTGGAGCAGCCCACAAATTGCATGACCGGCCTCTTCCCAACTTCAAGATGCAACCCACATTGGAGCAGCCCGTCCCCTTCAAGTGCAGCCCACTCTCTCCATTGTTTGGTCCATTTAAGGCCCATGCATGGCCGGCTACCTCATGCCCTCTCTCTCCCCTCCTCATTAATTTCCAAATGCATGAATCCCTCTACATGGCCGGCCACACTCTTTCCTCCTCTTTTATTTCTTGTTTTTATTATTCTACATTCAACCCCTCTCTCTCTCTCTTTCTTTATTTCTTATTCATTCCCCTTTTCTATTTTATATTTTCCAAATCATTCCCTTAAAGTCCATGCATTGAACCCACCTCTTTCTCTCCACCTAATTAAATATCATGCATGAATTCTCTCCATCTCATTTAATGCCATGCATGCATTTCTCTCCTTACATGGCCGGCCACCCCCCTTGGCCTCCTCCTCTTCATTTCATTCTAGATCCTTCTCCATCTCGTATAAAAGCCACCCCATCCCTCAAGCCAAGGGGAGACGTTTTTGAGAAGTAAAGTTTCAAGTTGAATGTGAATGTTGAGTGGAGAGTGGAGAGTACTTGTGAGTTGTTTTTAGTTTCACTATTGTATTAGTTTTCTTTTCCATTTTTGCAAGTTTTTCTTTCTAACATAGTCTTGTCTTTTTAATATTTTGTGTACTCTCTTTGTTTGCAAGTAATGAAAATGTTTCTCTCTTATTTTGTTTTGTCTTCCCTTTCAATTATGTGTAGCTAATTTCCTATAGCATTCGATCGTGAGGATCCATGAAGTGAGATGAGAGTTTATTTTCTTTCTTAGTTTTATTTTTGTTATTTCATGCTCGATCCTTCTTTGATTTATTTTTTTTGTCGACTCCGTATTTCCGGTATACGGTAGTAGGCTTGGGATCTCATATTTGAGTAGCCGAGAGGCTCATGAATGTGAAAGATCACTCAAAGAAGGAAGGAGTTGAACGCAATCCTAGAGATGGGACAAAGTAAATCCTCCGGATTGGAGTTAAATCCAATAGTGCGGATCACCTCGATAATGCAACTTTAGGCTTCTTTGGTTTGTAAAGAGATTTCGATCGAAGAGTCTATAAGTTAGGAGACCTAATGCTCTAGCGAGATTTTGTCTTATTTTCGGATCCATCACGGTCGAGTATGATTTGCAAAATTAAAACTATCTTTATTTTTATCTCTCTCATCTAATTTCATGGTGAATCATTGATCGAATGCTAGCTTTTTATTATAAGTTTTTCGTATCGCAAGTTGTCTTTTGTTTTATTCTAAAAAAAATTCTTAAATACCATTAGTTTTTCGGTAGGATAACAGTTAGAGCGTGAGTAGAAGTAATTGACAGCCCCGTGTTTAAATACGACCTTGGTACTACGATTCGACAGGTACGCTTGCCTGTTCGGGTTTTGGCCCACCAGATCCTAGATCGTCGAGCTGAGAATAGATAACTGATTTCTCTCGAGCCTTGCCAATTTTGTGTATCAAGATCATCGAACAGAGAATATAACTTCGTTGACTGGAGTTCAGTGAAATGTTTCTTGTACTTAAGAATGTTGAAGTAAGGTGTCCAGAATCATCGACCTGAGAACTAGTTTTGTCGAGCTGAGAACTTCTAACTGCTACTTGATAAATCTTGCCAAGAATGTGGTCTAAGTTCGTCGAGCTGAGAAGATGAATTCGTCGACTGGAGTATGATTCTGGACTTAGAATATTTAGATGTTTCTGGAATAAAATGTTGAAGTATAATACCCAGAAATCATCGAGCTGAGAATTAAGTTTGTCGACTGGAGTTCAGAGAAAGGAATTCTGGACTTGGAATGTTGAAATATAGTGTCCATAAATCATCAACCTGAGTACCGAGTTCGTCGAGGTCAACTCAGAGAATTATCTCTGAGTTCGTAGAGCTGAGCACGACTTTCGTCGACCTGAGTTCGACGAACGTCGAACTCATTTTCTGTGTCTTTGAAATTTCTCTAAGACTTGAGCCTTTTGTAGTCTGTTGATGGATGATCCATGCAGTGTTGACTCTAAGGACATGGCCTAGACTCTAGGACACAACCATGACCCTGGCTATACATGTTGGGTCAAACATACTAGTTTAGTGAACCTAGCCCAAATCAAACTAGGGATCCAACAATATGAGATTGAGCTGATGATGCAAGAGAATCCTATCGCGGAGGCGAGGCATTCGCTCCATGTGATGAAACGGGCTGGATTCTTGGATAGAGATGGAGAGAAGGTGATGGTCGAGAACTTACTCCCGGAGCTTCTCCTTCATATCCCTGAGCCTGAAGACAGTGTTGCATGCTCCGATGAGAGCGAGCGATCAACATCGTCTCCCTGAAGTTCTCATTGTTCTCTTGTAATTTTACTCTTTTTTGGGCTCTGCCATTTACGACATGTAATTATTCATTGATGATATGAAAAACAAAGTTTTATTATGGAATATCTTTTTTTGTTCTTTGATTCTGAATGCTCTATTATGCGAAAATGCGTTTGTCTCGCACTTCCACTTAAGAGTTCGTTATCACTATATCTCGTGAGGCCATATACTGACTTCTCGCTACGCCAACCCGATAAATCATTGACTTTAATAATTCGATGTGTAGGGCTAGATCTTGCATCGTTCTCGCCCAATGGGTTCATGTGCGGATATAGATTTCTAGTTTGAACTTGTTATCTAGGACAGATCTTGTGGCGTTCTCGCCCCATAAGGTCACTCATAAATAAGATACCTCTTGTGAGAACCATCTCTGGCGAGATACATGCTTTGCGAGATCTCATCGAAGTCTTGAACTTTTTCTCAGAATTCCCCAGATTTCAAGCCTCCCTAGCTGGCATGAGCATCTCTGGACAAGGTTTCTAAGGTAGTTTATAATGTCTCACAAGGGCAAACCTGCTCTATCAGTTTGGTGAAAGCCTGAGAGTGGGAGTAACTTGACCTAGTTCTAGAGCAGGAATGGTGTCCACTAAGGACCCATGCCCTGCCAGCTAGATGAAATCCATACAGGGGGAGAAACTCGGTACTTAATTCTAGAGCAACCACCGAGCGGTACCATCGGCCCAATCAACTGGGTGAGAGCCTGACAGCGGGTGTTGATCATCAACCAGACTTTCCTTTGTCCAACCACCGGCCCAATCAGCTAGGTGAGAGACTGATAGCGGGTGTTGAGCATCAAGCGGACTTTCCTTTGGCCAACCACCGGGTGCTACCAACGACCCAATCAACTAGATGAGAGCCTAACAACGAGTGTTGAGCATCAACTAGACTTTCCTTTGGCCAACCATCAGGCACTACCACCATCCCAATCAGCTCGGTGAGAGCCTGATGACAGGTGTTGAGCATCAACCAGACTTTCCTTTGGCCAACCACCAGGCTCTACCACTAGCACAATCAGCTAGGTGAGAGCCTGACGGTGGGTGTTGAGCATCAACCAAACATTCCTTGGCCAACCACCGGGCGCTACCACCAGCTCAATCAGCTAGGTTATTACTTGACGACGGGTGTTGAACATCAACCGGACTTTCTTTGGATAACCAAGTCTCATGTTGTTCCTGCCAGGCAAATGAATCATTAACAAATAATTAGAACATGAAAAAGCTATCTTATTACTTTCATGGGTAGAATCATTTTAAGTCATCGCCGCTCTAGGCATTGTCACAACTCGCATTTTCTCAACATTTTGGTTATATCCGAGTAAGAGAAAATAAGCTCCGCGATACCATGTCGTATAGGGGATAACTGCAGACACTCAGGCAAGACTCGAAACTCTACAGTTTATATGAAATCCATAAGTTATTAAGTAAAAACTAATTTAAGTTTAGATGGATGTATCCCTCAGCATAGTGGATCTGTTAGTCCACAAATAAAGGTATAGTTATACACTGTGAACAATACTTTGATTATGTTAGATTAACATCCTACATGATCATAAACATCCCTGAAGGACAACTCGTGGTATGCAAGACTCTGGATTTATTATAAGTATGAAAATAGTCTTTACGTTATTTAGAAAATAGCATTTTTGTTTTGGAAAGATGGCATGCATGAAATACTAGTAGTAAAGCTTTTATAAGTTAAATTACATAACATGCAACCTAGCAAAAACATTCCCAAAGAGCAAGTAAACACAACCACAAAATAGGTCAACTAGGCAACTTAGCAAAGTAATTAGCATTTCAAAAGAAAACCCTCAGTGGGCGTCAACAGCCTGACACGAATGCACTAGAGAGCGTGTATGTCTGTACTAATATGAAAGCAACGAAACAATACCTCACTATTGTGAGGAAAACCTCTGCAAAACAGCAGTCCACTAGCAAACTTCCAAACCTAACCGCTTACCTGGCTACTGGCATGAACCTGAGGCATTCAAAAAAATAACACCTCAGCAAGAACATACAAGAGACAATAGAATTCAATCAATAGAAAACAAAATGACAAAAGAGTTACAAACACATGACTACATGATTATAAGGAATCATCAACATTTATGCCCAAGAAAAAAGTGAAGAAGGGACTCATAAAGGTAAAACATCCCAAGTTGCACCAAGTGCTTTAAGGATCAAGTCTTAAAGAACATAAGCATCAATACATGCTTAAATGAAAAGAAATTGGTCAATTCATCATTAGAGAGCAAAAACAATGGCAAAGTCAGAAACAAGCATTGGCAGTGACCTACCCAACATACCACAGTGGAAGGGACCTACCCCGCACACCAATAGTAAAACTTCACCGGGCCCAAGAGAAAGGTGGTCTCGTGCCTCGACACACCCAAAACTGGGAAGAAACCGGTACCTGCGGTGGAAGGGAACCTGCCCAACACACCATCAGTCACAAACCTTTAAACCAAACCACCTGAAAACTATAAAAAACCCACAACCCAAAACAAGGGTTTATTCCAAAGAAAATGAAGAAGAAAGCTCATGAAATTTCCCTAAGGCCCATACTAAATGAATCGGACCAGACTTGGCGAGTTAAATCAAGACTTAGGGAAAAGCATCGAGAACACTCGACGCCATGTCGAGTGCAGTCAACGCACTCGACGCCATCAGACTATACTCAGCGAAAAACTAAACCACTCAACGTGGCGTTGAGTCCACTCAACGCTGTCGACGTTTTTTGACAAAGATGGATAATTTCTACATGGCGAGGCTTCACACAATGCGGCGTTGAGTGAATACCATTCACTCGACGCTTTCTTACTTGGACAACAAATTAAGTGATGGCGTTGAGTGTCTTCAACACACTTAAATCTGCATTGAGTGAAGTTAGCTCACTCAATTCTTTTACACTTTGCCACACACACACGTAGCATGGAGTTGACTGCATTCTGCACACTCAATGCTGCATTGAGTGAAGTCAGCTCACTCAACACTTTACATTGAGACACACAGACACTTAGCATGGCGTTGAGTGCATTAAACACACTCAACGCCGTGTTGAGTGAAGTCAGCTCACTCAACACTTTACACTTAGCCGCTCAGACACTAGCATGGCATTGAGTGCATTCAAAACAATCAATGCCACATTGAGTGAAGTCAGCTCACTCAACGCTTTACAGTTAGCCGCTCAAACACTAGCAAGGCGTTGAGTGCATTCAATACTCTCAATGCCGCGTTGAGTGAAGTCAGCTCACTCAACGCTTTTAGACTTGGGCTAAAAACTGGTTTACTTAGACTATTTGATGGCTAATTCTAACAGTCATAAAAGTTGAATTTTTTTCCTGAAGCTAACTGTCCAATTGACAAACTTTCCTCGACCTAATCTGAAATTTCTAAACATGCACCAGGCCGTTCTTGACCAAACCCTACAACACTCCTAAAATATAAGGACCAGAGAAGGGAAGGGAACACATAAAGAAAACAAACAAACAAACTTGGCAAGGGCGAGAAAGCACCACTTTCCTCAACCTCCAAAAAACCGGCCAAGCAACACCCCTCCTCTCAGATCTGGCCGCAAGAACTTCTAAGCAGAAAAACCTGAAACTTTTCAGGACGAAAAGGGTCAAAACGAAATCATAAACACCCAAAATTTCATGAGACGGGAAATACTTACCGTAGAAACACAGATCTAGGTGAGAGCTACCTGGATCTCCTATCAAAAGATGATTTCGAGCACCAACGCTCAAAAAATCGGTGGTCGAAGGCTTGGAAGAGATCGCCGCTCTCACCCTCCCCATAACAAACGACATTTTTCAAGAAAAAGACGATGAATAGGGTTTGTCTATTCACAAGGCTATTTATACTTAGAAATATAAGTATTATAATAATAGTTTATTATTAAATAATGGTCCAAACGACCCAAAATTCACGCCAACATGAATTTCTACAACAATCACACCGTACATTTTTTTCCTGATGCTACGAACCCAACGATGCTGTCAAAATTAAGATTTGATGAACCAAACTTGGGCAAACACTCCCCAAAGCCAAAACACAAGCATTCCCAAAGAGGCTCCACCAAGTCACCAAAACAGACTCGACTCGCTAGGGAATCTTGCAAACTGGCTAAACCCAACCACACACAGAAAAACCAAAGAGCTAAAACCATGCTCTAACAAGGGCATATGCCAAAAATTCGTCAATGTAACAGCATGACATTATAAACATGCTAGATAACGAGTTAAACCAAATATCAAAAAATCGGGGGCGTTACAGGCATGACTGAGGGGTTCCCTCTCTACATCATGGAGGTGATATCCACCTGACTTCAGGGCCTCTAGGATTACATAGGGACACTCCCAGTTGTGGTTTAAATTGTTGACGCATGTTGACCTCCCGACCGCGTCGACCTTCTTCAGGACCAAGTTCCCTTTTGCAAATTGCTTGATTCTGACGTGCTTGTTGAAATACTTAGCCATTTGCCGCATGACCTCCTCTTGTTGTATAGTTGACAAGTCGCATAGCTCCTCCACCATTTCAAGGGAGAGCCGAAGCTCATCCTCCTTCTCAGCCTACCACTCTTCTCAACCTTCTTCAGCCTAGACCACCCGAGTTGTCCAGGCTTCGAATTCTATAGGAAGTACTGCTTCACAGCCATGGGAGAGTTTGAAAGGGGTCTCCCCTATGGCTATATTGGGGGTGGTCCTCAAGGCCTAGAGTACTGTAGGCAGCTGTTCTACCCAACTCCCCTTCAAGTTCTCCACATTCTTCTTCAAGAGGTTCATGATGATTTTGTTCACCGCCTCCACCTGCCCGTTTCTCCTGTGATGGTGGATCGATGAAAACCTGAGATCAATCCCAAGTTGCCCACATAAATTGATGAACACTGCACTGGAAAATTGTGGCCCATTGTCTGTGATAATGGCCTGGGGTAATCCATAATGGTAGATGATCTCCCTCATACAAAATTCCTAATTACTTTGGAGGTCACCTTGGCCAGTGCCTTCACTTCCAACCACTTAGAAAAATAATCGATCATGACTAATAAGAACCTCCTTTGCCCACTGGCCGGAGGGAAGGGTCCCACCAGTTCCTTTCTCCAAATAGCAAAGGGCCATGGTACCGTGATGCTCCTGAGATGCTAAGCTGGTAGGATTTGGAGAGGGGCAAACAACTGACACTTGTGGCACTTCTTCGTGAACTCTATGGCGTCATGGACCAGGGTTGGCTACAAATAACCTTTCCTAACTATCCTCCCCTCCATGGTCTGACTCCTAGAGTGACTCCAACACTCCACAGAATGAACCTCTTCTAAAATCAACGGGATCTCCCTCTCGTCCACGCAACGCTCCAACATCCTCAAGAGGGTCTTCCTATATAGCTGTCGTCGCGCATGACGCAGTATGCCGACTTATGCTTGAATTGTTTCCTGTCCATCCCCTCCATGAATTCCCCTGTGGATAGGAAAGATGTAAATGGATCCATCCACATGCGGTGTTGGTCCACCTCCATCAGCTCCCCCTCTTCCATGGACGGGCAGAACAAGTCGGTGATGGTGCCAGATGGAAACACCTGCTCATTTTCTTCCCCTGGAATATGCTAGATGGAGAATGTTTGGAACATGTCAATTACCCCCTTCACGTTTGCCAAGTACAACTGGAGAGTTGGCTCCCATGTCTCGTACTCCCCATTGATCTGGGAGGCCACCACCATGGAGTCTGTGAGGACCTCCACATCATACACTCCCAGCTTCCTGGTCAGGCGCAATCATGCTATCACAGCCTCGTACTTGGCTTGAATGTTGGTGAAGGGAAAATGAACTACCACCGTTTGCTCAATCCATGCTCCCTGGGGGCTCTCCAAGATCACTCCTACCCCCAAGGAATACCTTCTTGAAGCGTTATCCACCATCACCTTCCAATGGATCAGGCGGGTGACTTCCGCGTCCGCCACCTCAACCACATAATCAGCAAGAAAGTCGTCCATTGCCTGGGCCTTGATCGAGAGGCGAGGAATGAAGGATATGTCGAACACACTCAACTCCATTGATCACTTTGCCAACCTCCCCTATTGCTCTACCCCCTCAAAGATGTTGTGGAATGCGGTGGTCAGTCACCACCCGGATGGAGTGTGCCTGGAAATCAAGTCGAAGTATCTGGGCCGAGATGACCAAAGCAAAAGCCAGCTTCTCTAAGATCAAATATTGAAGTTCCACCTTCCTCAAGACCGTAATCACATAGTAGATAGGCAACTTCTTATTCCCTGCTTCTCGGACCAAGATGAAGCTCAAGGCCTCGGCTCATACCCTAAGATACAGGGACAAGTCATCCCCTTCCTTGTGCCAATGGAGGAGTAGCGCCTGGGTCAACTGCCTCTTCAAGGCTTGGATGCCACCTCGCACTCCTTAGAGCACTCGAAATTTTAACCCCCCTCAAAGCTTTGAAGAAGGGGGGCCACTTCTCTCCTACCCGAGAGAGGAACCTACTCAGCCCGACAAACTTTCCTGTTAGCCTTTAGAACTCTGTGGCGTTGCGTGGCAGTCCCAACTCAATGATCTCCTTGACGTTGTCATAGTTGGGCTCTACACCTGCAAGGAAAGGGGATGGCCTAGGAACTTCCCCTTACTCGCCCCTAAGACACACTTCAAGGCGTTCAACCTCATCTTATACTTCTACAAAGTGCCGAAGGTCTCATCCAGATCCTGAAGATGAGATTCCACCTCCCAACTTTTAATAAAAAGATCATTTACATACACCTCCAGATTCCTCCCCTTTTACTCTCGGAAGACCTGGTCCATCATTATTTGGTATGTCACCCCTGCATTCTTTAGCCCAAAGGGCATAGTTTTGTAGCAACAGGGACCCATCCCCAGTGATGAAGGAGTCATCTTTGATGTCGAGTGTGTGCATCCTAATTTGATGATAACCTGAAAATGCATACAAAATATTCATCACAGAAAAAACGACGGCTGAGTCAACCAGCGCATCGATCTGAGGCAAGGGACAACAATCCTTAGGATATGATTTATTTAATTAAAAAAATCAACACACATCCTCCACCGCACGTCTCATTTTTTAACCATTACAATATTGGGGACCCAGTCGGGATATTGGATCTCGGATATGAAGCCGGCCTTAATGAGCTTAACAACCTCCTACCTGATGTGCTCGGCCAACATGTCCACTGTGGACCTCTTTTTCTACTGGATGGGGCGGGTTTTTGGATCCAGGTTGAGGCGATGATAGGCAATGTCTGCATCGATCCCCGACATTTCTGCCATGCTCCACGCGAAGACATCAACGTTCTTCTGGATGCACTTTAGCATCCTCCCCCGGTCCCTCGAGCACATCCCCCCACTGATCCGTACCTTCTCCACCATGCCTCCCTGGGATAGAACCTCTGTATTAACCACCTCCTCGCCTATCTCCAGCCGGACTACTCTTCCCACTCTCCAACGGCTCCCTCAACTGGGACTGGAACCTCCTCCTCATCTTCCTCCAAGGCCATCACCTCGGCTTACTCCCCTAGAACTCCTTTTTCCACCTCCACCTGGGTGCGGACCTCTTCCTCAACCTCCATCTCCTCAACCTCTCCTTCTGTATCCTGCATAGACAGCTCCTCCATCCTCCTCTCCATCTCCTCGACTCCTCCCTGCCAAGAGATGGAGTTCATCACGGTGAAATAACACTCCCTTACCACCTTTGGGTCTCCCTGGACCCTGACCTAGATGCCCTCAGTGTTGAACCTCAAGCACTGATGGAAATATGTGGGCACACAGTGGAAGGCACTAATGAGGGCCCATCTGTAGATGGCGTTGAAACTACTGGGCGGACTGACAATGATGAACCAACAGTTTCTGGATTGCCTACCGCGGTAACATGGAGTTATAATCCTCCTTCCTCTCTCCTAAGAACTCGAAGAGAGGTCCATCCAAGGCCAGCGCCCTCTGAGCCTCCACCTTTATCGCATCGAATGCCTTCTTGAAGATGATATTGTCTGATCTCCCGTTATCGATGAGTATCCGGGATACAGTAAAATTTTTGACCGCGGTCTGGATGACCAACGCGTCATAAATATGATCCTCATGATCCAGCATGCCCTTCCTGGAGAAGGTGATCTCCTCCTCTAGGGGTGAGGCTAGAGATGTTGAGGCAACGCTCTGACAATATATAGTGTGGAGGCTCGGCTTCCGGCCAGCCTAAACTCCCCCCCCCCCTCGGGGATCAACGTAATACCTCCTCGGGCTCCGACATCATCCCGGTCCACGCACCCGTCCTCCTCTCCCCTTGGAAGGACCTCCTAAATCCGCACATCCTGGTGAGTTGTTACTGCTGCTCCCTGTTTCCCTCTTATCTCGAGGAACTCCGGGCACGTGGTCGTTATATGTCCCTCTTCCTGATGGAAGTCACAATTAGGCAACTCCACCCTGACCTCCAGCCTTCTCCTCTGCTGTGCTCTCCTCCTCCTCTGGGCTATTGCCCTAGCCAGACATTGATCGGGGAGAGGAGGCCTCTGGCCCTGCCTCCAACCTGGAGTGTTGAACTGACCATGTCCCTATGACAGTTATCTAATCCATAGAAACCTCTCAGCTGGCCTAGGTCCTGCCATTCCTGCTGCCTCCAGCCGAGCAGATTATTCAGCTCCTGGAACCCCCACCTTGGCTGTTGCTACTGTTTGTGTTCCCTCTGCCTGGTTTCAGCTCTTCTCACCTCCTGACCTCTACCACCTCTAGGCTCCTTTTCTTCCTCTGTGGCCCACTTGGCCAACTTCCCGATAATGTATGTGTTCAATTCCTTCCCGTCGACCTCCCTTGATGCCCTCTCCATCAGCTCCTCATAGGAGAGAGGAGGCACCATCTTTAGCTCAATCCTAAATAAGTCCTGATGCAGCCCTAAGGTGAACGCCATCATCAGGGTGTGCCCCTGACATCATGTATATTGGGAGGACCTCACTTGGAATCGGTCCACATAACTCCCTACTGTCTTATTCACCCTTTGCTTGAGGTGGAATAGAGACTCAGACTCCCTCTTCCTCTTCTTGGAGGTGGTGAACCTCAGCATCAATCCTCGGCTTAGGACCTCAAAATAGTAGATGGATCTGGCCGGCATCTGGTGGAACCAATCTCTTGCTTTCTCCTTGAGGGTGATGGTGAAGAACCTGCACATGAACACATCTGAAATCTGTTGGATCGAGACCACATCCTCAAACCATTGGATGTGTTGGAGCGGATCATCCTTCCCGATGTAGTAGGACATCTCTATAAGGCCCCTGATTTTTTTCGGTATTTATTTTATTCCCGTAGTTGCGTAATTTGGTGTCAAGGCATTACGTTGATGCGTGTTTTGGCATGTGCCATTGTAAGAGCATGGTATTTTTGCTCTTTCGGTTTTCTGTGTGGCTGGGTTTAGCATATTTGCAAGATTTCCTTGCGAGTCGGGTCTGTTTTAGTGAATCGGTGAAGCCTTTTTGGGAATGCTTGTGTTTTGGCTTCGGGAGGTGTTTGCCCATGTTTGGTTCGTCGGATCTCATTTTTGACTTCGCCGTTGGATTCGTAGCATCGATATTTAGCTAGGGTGCGAATTTTGTTAAATTCTGAGTTGTTTTGGTTTTCGGATTGTTTTGGGAATTATTAATGTTTATTGTAATGTAATAGTGTATTATGAATTTATTGGAACACCCTATTACTAATTTGGGTCAGGATCACTATGTCTCTAGGAACCTTTGTTTGACTTTCTGTATAGCTTAATCGGTCAATTAGAATTGAGTCTAAGGGTTAGAAGTCTAGGATTGGAAGCTGCCCTGAAGTCCAAGTTTTTCAGACTGGAGACTAAGTCTGATCGTCGAGCTCAGCACGACGATTCGTCGAACTCAGATCGACGATCGTCGAGCTCAACTTCGACAGATCGTCGAGCTCCACTCGACGATCGCTGAGCTCAACTTCATAATATCGTCGAACTCCATTCGACGATCGGTGAGCTCAGTTCGACGATTTTGACTCTGCTTTGGATCTTTATCTCTGAGCTCAGTTCGACGATCTTTGAGCTCAGATCGACGATCTTTTTGCTGCTTGAGTTTTACAGTTCGCTGAGCTCAGCTCGACGATAGTAGAGCTCAGTTCGACGATTTCAGATAACTTTCAGAATTCAAATTCAAATCAGACAGGAGTTATTATGCAATTAATTCAGAGATTTGCTAGCCGTTTTCATTTATTTCTGGACCAAGTTTCAAGGGATCTTTCAAGGAATAATTCTGTGGACTTTCCTCCAGAAGAGTTTTTGCAATTAAGGATGCAATCAATGCAGACTAACGGCTATCTTTGACAGAGAATGATATTCTATTCTGGATCAGAGAATAAAAGACTGAATGTTTTTGAATCAATATAGATGATATACAGACATTTAACAAGAAGAGAACACACAATACAGAGTACAAAGACTTTTTCAAAATCTTCTATCAAAAAGAATTCTGAAGAACACTCATCAAAGAGATCAAGCTTTCAAAAATCTTCAGATCTCTTCAGCTCTCAAAGTGTTCAAGGCCAACATCATTTCAAGACTCCAGACACTCAACATTTCAGCTTGCTGAAATCATCTATTGCTGGAGCTCTATCTTTGAAGGCCTATCACCCTCAGCAAAGCTTTTCTTCCTGAAGATTACAAGGATTCAGGGGGAGCTTTGACATCAATCCAAATAGTCTTCTCAGTTGTTTGAGAAAGAAAAGACTGCCATCACTCTCTCACCCCCACTCTGTAAAGGGTTTTTCAAACTCCCTTCAAAAGTTTGATTCTGGTTTTTGAGCACCTTGTCAAAAGCTCATTGGTGGCAAGACACCTGATCAAAAAATCTGCTTTGGTTTTTGAGCACCTTATCAAAAGCTCATTGGTGCCCAGGACACCTGATCAACTCATCCTGCAGTGGATTCCTACCTAGGTTGGTAGAAGAGTGGATGTACCCAAGTTTGGGGAACCACTATATTTCCTTGTGTCCTCTGGTTCTGCTTGTTTACTTTTTGTTTCTGGCCTTGATTTTTCTGTGCTTAGTTTTTGCATAGCTTAGTTCTGTGATTAGATTTATATTTGCTTCCCTGCTCACACTTATTACAACAATTGTTGTAAAAGTTTTTAAAAGTACTAAAACACCATATACTCTATTCACCCCCCTCTAGAGTATATCAGATCTAGTTGCACTTTCAATTGGTATCAGAGCTAGGTTGGTTAAACATACCATACCTGATTGGTTGTATAGGCTAACACCTGAACCCCAAGATCCTAAACTAGATCTGCTTTTCTTTTGTATTTTATTATTAGATTTTGTTTGCACAACTCATGGCCCAAAACAAAGATTATGCTAGCACCAGACCTCCAGTGTGCAATCTTTCCAAGTTTGCACTTTGGAAAGCAAGGATTAGACTTTACATGAATTCCATTGACGAAGATATTTTCAATTCTGTTTTGACAGTGTGTCCAAGACCCCAGAGAGCACAAGCACAAATGCTGTTCCACCTCCATCAGGAACAGATGCTGACATCAAAAAATGGAAAGTAGCTGATGCCAAGGCTATGAACATCCTAGCCCAGACAATGTCAGATAACATATTCCAAAAGGTAGCTGAATGCAACTCAGCCAAGGAGATTTGGGACAAGCTCTCAGAAATTGTCTCAGGCTCAGCTGATGAGAGAAAGGATAGAAGATCCCATCTCATCTCCCAATATGAGAACTTCAAGAAGGGAGAGACTGAGTCAGTGGGAGACATGTACAACAGATTGAGTCTAATTGTCAGTGAGCTAAGGATATTGGACAAAGAGATTTCTCTGACAGAACTTAATGACAAGATCTTAATGTGCTTCCCCAGCACTTGGGATTCAAGAACCTGGCCAATTAAGGATGTCAGAAGTCTAAATGAGATCACCACTGAAGCCTTGTTGGGTAAGCTCAAATCTTATGAGCTACTCATCAAGAATAGAGAGGAAGAACAGAAGGCTGCTTCACCAGCCACAAGGAAAGAGAAAACCATAGCATTCAAGGCAACTGAGGATCTGCCTGAAGATAAGAGCACAGGCAATGATGAACTACTCAGCTTGTTAGCCAAAAGATTCTACAAGATGGCCAGAAAGGACTTCAGAAGAAGATCATACAAGGAGCAGGATAAGCCAAGGTATGACAAGTCCATTGGCAATAACAAAGACATTATTTGCTTTGGTTGCAGGAAACAAGGGCATATAGTTCCTGACTGTCCAGAGAACAAGAACAAGGACAGAAGGGACAGAAAAGAAAGAAGAAAGGAGAAGGACCCCAAAAGGAATGGAAATGGCAAACCTTCTTCAAGCAGAAATAAGCATACAAGAAAAGGGTTTGTTGCTGAATCCTGGAGTGAGACAGAAGAGGAATCAGAAGCCTCATCCAGCTCCAGTGATGATGAGGATGATGCAGAAGAAAAGGAATTCTGCATAATGGCAATTAATGCCTCACAGCACAATTCAGAGGATGAAGAGTCAGAGTCAGACTCAGAAACCCAACCTGAAGAAGATCAGGTAATTAGTTCTTTTGATTTTACTTCAGAAGATTTTAAATCTGAATTTAAAGCACTATGTTTAGACCTGCTAAAGTCTGAGAAAGAGATTATCTCTCTCAGAAATCAATTATCTGAACACAATGGTTTAAAGTCAGAAAACCTCAAACTCTCTTAGGAGTTGGAGAACTGTAGGGAACAGATAGCTACACTGAAAAGTGAGCTCTCTGAGGCCAAGAAGCTTGAAGAATCCCTTAATGGGAGAAGCATCAAGTTGATGGACATCACAAGCACAGTGAACTCTAGATTCAACAGTACACTGGGCTTGGGTGCTTCATCCAGCCAACCTATAGTCCTAACAACTCCCATCAAGTTTATTTCTAACAAGGGAAAGGGAGTTGTAGAGGTTGCCAGGAAAAATTCTGATCTGCCTCAGAAAACTAAGTCCCAGCAGAAATCGTCGAACGGAGATCGACGATCGCCGAACGCAGCTCGACGATCTCAGGAAAAATCGTCGAACGCAGGTCGACGATCTCAGCCAAAGTCGTCGAACGTAGCTCGACGATCTCATATACCTGACCTCAGCCATAGTCGACCGTCGAACGGAGCTCGACGATCTGACCCAAGATCGTCGAACGCAGCTCCAAGATCGTCGAACAGAGGTCAGAACTCTGGAAACTTTTTCAAAGGCAAATCAAAATTGAATCCTAAGGGTTCTTCATCCCAAACCTTTAACCCTTATACTGAATGGATTTTACCTCCAAGGAGATATCATCCTGAAGGATATAAGAATCAGCCAGGGATGTCTTTCATTTTTGAATTTAGAGGTTATCAACCTAGGCCCAAGGTAAACTGGGTCAAAAACAAGTGAATTGTTTCATGTGCAGGTGAAGACCTATCCAACATCTAACCAGCAATGGTATTTGGATAGTGGGTGCTCTAAGCACATGATAGGGAATAAGGACAACCTCACATCCTTCAGAGCCAAGCTTGGACCCAAAGTTATCTTTGGTGATTCCAACTTTGGACAAACTAAGGGATATGATGCAGTACAGATTGGATCAGTAACCTTCAAGAAGGTAGCATATGTGGAAGGACTGAAGCAGAACCTGATCAGCATCAGTCAGCTATGTGATGAAGGCTACCAGGTGACCTTCAGCAAAACCTTATGCAGAATCAAGTCAGAGGACAACACAATTGTGTTGACAGGTAAAAGGAAAGGTAACATCTATCTAGTAGATTTTCTTTCAACTGATGTAGATATTTGCCTGTTTAATTCTATCTGTAGACCAAATGTGTTATGGCATAAGAGATTAGGACACCTAAACCTTAGAACTATTGCTAGGCTCTCCAAGGACAACCTTGTTAGAGGACTACCTTCTGGCCCCTACAAGAAGGAAGGACTCTGCAAGGCCTGTCAATTAGGCAAGCAAACTAAAAACAGTTTTAAGTCACTTAATAAGAGTGATTCACCTAGGATATTGTATCTGTTACACATGGATCTGTTTGGACCCATCACAGTACAAAGTCTAGGAGGGAAATCCTACACTTTAGTAGTTGTAGATGACTTCTCCAGATTCACTTGGGTGTTCTTTCTAAGGAAGAAGTCTGATAACTTTAAGTGTCTGACAGAGTTTCTCAAATGTATACAGATTGAGTTCAATACTCACATTGCCCTGATCAGAAGTGATCATGGGACAGAGTTTGATTCTCTTCTTATGCAAGAGTTCTGTCAGAGTGAAGGGATCAGGCATACTTTCTCAGCTTCTAGAACTCCTCAACAAAATGGGGTAGCTGAAAGGAAAAATAGAACCCTTATTGAATCTGCCACTACATTGTTGTCAGATGCTCATCTACCTCTATCCTTTTGGGCAGAGGCAGTGAACACCTCCAACTATGTGCTAAACAGAAGTCTGATACATAAACTGAAGGGAAAGACTCCCTATGAATTACTCAAAGGGAAGAAACCTAAAGTTGACTATTTTAGAATTTTTGGTTGCATTTGCTATATTCACAATAATGACAAGAAATACTTAGCAAAATTTCAAGCCAAAGCTGATGAAGGAGTGTTTCTGGGATACTCCATGATCAGCAAGGCCTATAGGGTCTATAATAAATCATCCTTGAAAATTGAGGAATCTGTTCATATTTCATTTGATGAAACTAACATGTCTTTCAAGGAGAAGATTTCTTCTACCATAGAACCTGTGCAGGAACACTCTCTAGTTGAAGATATGAACAAGCTAAAGGTTGCTCAAGAGGATGAAAGTAGTGAAGATGAAGGGAATGCTCAACACATTGAAGCTCAACTTGAAGAGCCAGTTGTTGTACCACAAGAGCAAACAACAACACAGGTTGGTGAACAATCAACACCCCCTGTTGATTTAGTAACATCAAGAGACCATCCAATTACCCAAATAATTGGAGAAATCTCAGCTGGTGTGCAAACCAGAAATCAGGTCAACCAAAACCTATTGCACACCTGCTTCCTTTCTCAAATTGAACCTCAGTCCATTCAAGATGCAGAGCAAGATCCACACTGGATCATTGCAATGCAAGAGGAGTTGCATCAATTTGAGAGGAACAAAGTATGGGAACTAGTGCCAAAGCCTAAGGATCATTCCATTGTTGGAACAAAATGGGTATTCCGAAATAAACTGGATGATCAAGGAGTAATAATAAGGAACAAGGCAAGGCTAGTTGCTCAGGGATATTCTCAAGAAGAAGGAATTGACTACGACCAGACTTTTGCACTTGTTGCAAGATTGGAAGCCATCAGGATATTTTTAGCTTATGCAGCTCACAAAGGCTTCAAGGTTTATCAGATGGATGTCAAGAGTGCTTTCTTAAATGGAGACATCAAAGAGGAAGTCTATGTCAGACAACCTCCAGGTTTTATCTCTCCAACTTATCCTAATTATGTTTTTAGACTGAACAAAGCATTATATGGTCTCAAGCAAGCTCCTAGAGCATGGTATGAGACCCTAGCATGCTTTCTCTTGGAAAATGGTTTTATAAGGGGTAGAGTAGACCAAACTCTTTTTATTAGAACCCATAAGTCTCATACCCTACTAGTACAAATTTATGTAGACGATATCATTTTTGGTTCTACTGACTCAAAATTGTGCAGAAGGTTTTCTAACCTGATGCATTCTAAATTTGAGATGAGTAGCATGGGTGAGCTATCCTTCTTTCTAGGATTGCAAGTCAAGCAACATGCTGAAGGCATCTTTATTTCTCAAACCAAATATGCTAATGAACTGGTTAAGAAATTTGGTATGTCTGAGGCATCTTGTATGAAAACACACATGCCTACCAATGCTGTACTGGATGCTGATGAATATGGGAAACCTGTTGATCAGACAACATATAGAGCAATGATTGGTTCTTTGCTGTATCTTACAGCTAGTAGACCAGATATAATGTTTGCTACATGTATATGTGCTAGGTTCCAAGTAAGCCCTAGAGAGTCACACCTAACATTAGTAAAGAGGATTCTCAGGTATGTTAAAAGTTGTCCAAATCTAGGTCTCTGGTATCCAAAAGATTCAGCATTTGATTTAACTGGATTCTCTGATACTGATTATGCTGGATGCAGAATTGACAGGAAAAGCACCAGTGGAACTTGTCAGTTCCTTGGTGACAGACTTGTCTCTTGGTTTTGTAAGAAACAAACATCTGTGTCAACCTCAACTGCTGAAGCTGAATATATGGCTGCAGGCAGTTGTTGTTCACAAATATTGTGGATTCAAAACCAACTCCTAGACTATGGTTACAACTTAGAGAAGTCTAAAATCTTTTGTGACAATACAAGTGCTATTTCTATAGCTCAAAATCCAGTCCTCCATAGTAGGACAAAATACATAGAGATAAGGCATCATTTCTTAAGGGACAATGTTGAAAAGAATAAAATTGAATTGCAATATATCCCAACTGATTTACAAAGGGGAGATATTTTCACCAAGCCTTTGGATGAAAAGAAACACACCTTCTTCCTAAATCAGTTAGGAATGTTAGATGGAGGAAGCCTTAAATAATCTCCAAGATTTTGAAAGCTAAAAATTGACCAAGACTAGGCAAAAATTCTGATTTTTCTTAGTGTCTAGAATTTTTCTGATCTCTTAACTGCGCTCGACGATTTCTCCCAAGATCGTCGAACGGAGATCGACGATTTCCAGAATCGTCGAACTGAGTTCAGCGCCTCTCAGATAGTATGAACTATCTCTTCCGGTCAACGATCGTCGAACGGCGCTCGACGATTATGTTCACTGAACGATCGTCGAACGGAGCTCGACGCTTTCCAAGATCGTCGAACGGAGATCGACGATGTTGGAGTCTCTTCAGATTCCTTTAGAAGCCTCGATCGTCGAAGTGAGTTCAACGATCTTTCCAATTCTGCGTCGAACCCTAATATAAAACTCATTTTTCGCCGTCGTTCTCTCTTGCGCTTTCAATTTCTCTGCAAGAATCTTCTTCCCTCCAAACAGTTCTACACTTGGTCGTTTTATTTGTTGATTTTTTACAGGTACAATGGCTGTATCGGTTGATGTTCTAGCCGCAATGAAGTTCGATGATGGATTCGACATTGATCTGGAATCTTTCAGCACTACTGACCAAGTTTTCCAAGACATTCTGAGTTTATTCAAGGATCAGAACTTGTCTGCCCTCATGACCACTAGGATAAAGCTGGCCTCAGATGAAATCAAGGAATGGGTTTACACTACTCATAATCTGGACAACTCTACTATAGTTGGATCCATTGCTGGAACTCAGGTACCTCTGACCCCCATCATTCTAACAGAGGTTTTTGGACTAAGGAATGGAGATGATTGCTCCTGCAGAAGACCTGGCTGCTGCTGTTGCTGCCTCTTCTCCTCCTTCTATTCCAACCCTACCTCTACCATCCACCATTCCAGCTCCATCCACCATTACCATCTCTAGCCCATCTCCAACATCACTTCCATCTCCAGCAACCATTTCATCACCTCCAGTAGACCATTTCCACCCTCTGTTTTCTTACCCCCCACCAGATATCACATCATCACCATCTATACCATCTTTCACCCTTCTGGATGACTCCTACATGGATGATTCCACCTCATCTCCTCCAAAATTACCCTCCTCCTCAACATCATTCCAAGATCTCCTCCACCACATCATTGACCAACCAACTTTCACCCCATCCATATCCATCCCCTTATCCTCCATATCCACTATCCCCACTCCTGAGCCATCCATTCCACTATCCAGCACTCCACTTCCAGCATCCTCACCCATCCCTATTCCATCTACCTCTGCTCCTACTGTTGAGCATGTAGACCTCTCAGCCCTAGCTGACAAGTTGTATGAGCTAATTGCCCCCAGGCTCTCTCTGCTCTTAGAGACCTCTTTGGCTCCTCTACAACTGTCAGTGGCAGCTCTCTCTGCCAGGCTTTCCTCCCTCCTTCCTCAGGCAGCACCTCCAGCAGTGTGCCTTGATACAGATGTATCTGCATCTAGGCAGGGGGAGATGTCATATGAAGCAAGCCTTCATGTTGTTGCTGCTGCTGCTTCTGCTCCTGCTGCTGATGATACTGCTGCTGCTGCTGAGATTTCTATGTCTGCTGCCGCTTCTGCTACTGTTGCTGTGCCTCCAAAATGTCAGGCTCCTACTGCAGTTCTGGCAATAGACCTACAGTCTTTGCTTTCTGCCTTTGATCCTGCCTTCTTCAGCCATCTCCCAGAGGTTAATGTTGTCCAGCCCTCAGAAGACCTATCTAAGGCACTGGTGCCTTTCTCTGGCTGTGACCCCAGCATCATCTCTTCTTTTGTACACTCAGTGATTGCTGCTGCTGCTGCTGTTGAAGAAAGGACTGCCTTTGCTTCTGAAATTGTTGATGCTGCTGCTGAAGATGTTCTCACTGCTGCTGAAATCCCAATTTCTTCTGATGAGCAAACATCCAAGGATCTTCTGATGACAGAGGCCATTGATGTTGAGCCTGCTGCAGATTCTGATGATATTACCGCTACTGTCACTACTCCAGCTTCTATTGCTCCTTCTGTTGCTCCATCTGTTTCTCCATCTGCTGCCCCATCTGTTGTTGTCCCTGCTGCTGCTACTTCTGCCTCTGCCTCATCTGCTGCTGTTCAATTGAAGAAAGAATTGATGAAGAAAATAGATGCTATATATGATGACCAGAGTTCTGAGTCTGATGAATTCAAAACAGACTCTGATGATTCATCTGCTACTATTACAAGGAAAAGGAAAGCTAGGAGCAAGGCAATGAAAAGGGTTCCTCCTGCAAAAGTCAAGGATAATAATGATATTCCTTATTATATTCTGCATAACTGCCAAATTACTGAACATTGGATGTAGTATTCCAAAAACCAGTTGAAAGCCATGAAGAAGAAGAGAAAGTATGAAAAGGGCTCATCCCAGTTCCAGCACCCTCATCCTCCTCCACCACCTCCTCCTGATGCAGGTGCAGGTGGCAGCTCTGCAAGTCAAGCCCCAGCTAGAAGCCAGGCTTCCTATCAACCCCATGCCAGATCCTATCAAAGGGAAAGCCAATCTAGGGGTTCTTATTCTAGGAGAGGAGGATACAGGGGAAGTCAAAGAGATTTTCAGGTTTATTCTAAAGGGTATTCCAGGAAGCACCCATACTCCAGGGGAGGACATGTTTCAGCTGATACTGCTTCTAGTCCATTCCCCTACAAGCTAAAAGAGACAGAGTCTGCTAGGCCTCCTCAAGACAATTCTTCCAACAGGTATGAGCCACCTGTACCATTTGAGGACCCTGAGAAGAATCCATCTGCTTGGACTGCTAGGATGAAGGAAATGGCTGTATTAGATCAGATAAAGAAGGCCAAAGAACAAGGGCTAGACTCTTCCAATATTTCTACTATGTCAGAGCAAAGACAAAAGGAACTAGAGAAATATGCCTCCAGAAAATTCTTTGATGCAGACAGATATATGGAATTGCATCCTGCTGCTGTGGTTCCCAGGCCTGCAAAGCAAACTTACTTGGGTGCAGCAGATGACACCAGATCCAACAAAGAAGCCCTGAACCCCAACAGAGAAATCAAAATGGTTAAAGGCAAAGAGAAGAAATGATTTTGTAAGGTGACAATCTTTGGATTTTCTGACTGCTATCTGGATGCCATATACATATATATATATCTTTGTGATGTTTCTGTATGTCTAGCGGCTGTTGTTTTTATACTTTTCTGATTATATGTTGTTATTTGATTTTCCAAAGTCTGTAAATAGTAATCCTAACCCAAATAGGGGGAGATTGTTGGAACACCCTATTACTAATTTGGGTCAGGATCACTATGTCTCTAGGAACCTTTGTTTGACCTTCTGTATAGCTTAATAGGTCAATTAGAATTGAGTCTAAGGGTTAGAAGTATAGGATTGGAAGCTGCCCTGAAGTCCAAGTTTTTTAGACTGGAGACTAAGTCTGATCGTCGAGCTCAGCACGACGATTCGTCGAACTCAGATCGACGATCGTCGAGCTCAACTTCGACAGATCGTCGAGCTCCACTCGACGATCGCTGAGCTCAACTTCATAATATCGTCGAACTCCATTCGATGATCGGTGAGCTCAGTTCGATGATTTTGACTCTGCTTTGGATCTTTATCTCTGAGCTCAGTTCGACGATCTTTGAGCTCAGATCGACGATCTTTTTGCTGCTTGAGTTTTCCAGTTCGCTGAGCTCAGCTCGACGATAGCAGAGCTCAGTTTGACGATTTCAGATAACTTCCAAAATTCAAATTCAAATCAGACAGGAGTTATTATGCAATTAATTCAGAGATTTGCTAGCCGTTTTCATTTATTTCTGGACCAAGTTTCAAGGGATCTTTCAAGGAATAATTCTGTGGACTTTCCTCCAGAAGAGTTTTTGCAATTAATGATGCAATCAATGCAGACCAATGGCTATCTTTGACAGAGAATGATATTCTATTCTGGATCAGAGAATAAAAGACTGAATGTTTTTGAATCAATATAGATGATATACAGACATTTAACAAGAAGAGAACACACAATACAGAGTACAGAGACTTTTTCAAAATCTTCTATCAAAAAGAATTCTGAAGAACACTCATCAAAGAGATCAAGCTTTCAAAAATCTTCAGATCTCTTCAGCTCTCAAAGTGTTTAAGGCCAACATCATTTCAAGACTCCAGACACTCAACATTTCAGCTTGCTGAAATCATCTATTGCTGGAGCTCTATCTTTGAACGCCTATCACCCTCAGCAAAGCTTTTCTTCCTGAAGATTTCAAGGATTCAGGGGGAGCTTTGACATCAATCCACATAGTCTTCTCAGTTGTTTGAGAAAGAGAAGACTACCATCACTCTCTCACCCCCACTCTGTAAAGAGTTTTTCAAACTCTCTTCAAAAGTTTGAATCTGGTTTTTGAGCACCTTGTCAAAAGCTCATTGGTGGCAAGACACCAGATCAAAAAATCTGCTTTGGTTTTTGAGCACCTTATCAAAAGCTCATTGGTGCCCAGGACACCTGATCAACTCATCCTGCAGTGGATTCCTACCTAGGGTGGTAGAAGAGTGGATGTACCCAAGTTTGGGGAACCACTATATTTCCTTGTGTCCTCTGGTTCTGCTTGTTTACTTTTTATTTCTGGCCTTGATTTTTCTGTGCTTAGTTTTTGCATAGCTTAATTCTGTGATTAGATTTATATTTGCTTCCCTGCTCACACTTATTACAACAATTGTTGTAAAAGTTTTTAAAAGTACTAAAACACCATATACTCTATTCACCCCCCTCTAGAGTATATCAGATCTAGTTGCACTTTCAGAATTAATTAATTATTAATATATATATATATATATATATATATATATCTTTATACTATAAACAAAGAGCAAATCCCTCAGGGTGTAACATTCGGTGGACCAAAATACCCTTATAAAATTGGTTTTGATGGGTTAACTAAGGGGTATTTTAGTATTTTGGCCAGATTAGGGCTTAATTAAAAGAGACCTGCACTATTCACCGAACTCAAAATCCCGATACGTCTTCTTCTTCTGCGCAGGGAGAGGGCTGCACTGCTCCTCGCAACGCCTGTTGCTGCTCCTCGCCTTTCTCTTGGCCGACGACAACGATGAGGCATTCTCTTGGCCGGCGATAACGGCGACAATGATGCCGACGACGACGTCAAAGGTGATGACGACGCTGACAACGATGCCATCGTCGACGCTGGCCTTTGCTTCTACTCACTGCGGGATCTTTCCCGGCCGCCGTCGCTCATCGCGTTGTACGCGCCGCTCTTCGCACCGGTTGCCAGTAAGTTTGATTTTGCTTTCGATTTCGGTTTTCATTTAGGTTTAGGGTTTCGATTTTGATTTCGGTTTGATTTCGCTTAGATTTCATCTCTGATTTTGCCGTCGGCTTCTTCACCTCTGTTTGTGCCTCTGATTTCACCTCTCTTTTTACCAACGAATTATTATGAAATTTCCTGAGAAATACCTTCATTGTTCGAACCTGAAGTTCTGCAGCTGAAATACCGTAGAGATTTACCTATAATTTTAAGCAGCACCAACATCCATTGAGAAATACCTGAGAAAAACCTTCATTATTAAGCAGCCCCAACATCCATTGATTGACCCGGAGCAATAAGTAGAAATTAGTTTATTTCTTGATTTTGAGTAATCATTTTTCATGTTTTTTGTGTTCGATTTTGAATAATTAGACTTCATCATTTGCAATTTTCTGTGTTTTTAGCTCTTGCTGTTGTCTGTGATTGAACAGAAATTTTACTGTGGGTTCACTATCTCTTTTCATGTTATCAGTTAGTTGCTAAAATAAGTTTTTAGTGGTATGGAGAACATTCGGTGGACCCAACATCCATTGATTGACCCGGAGCAATAAGTAGAAATTAGTTTATTTCTTGATTTTGAGTAATCATTTTTCATGTTTTCTGTGTTCGATTTTGAATAATCAGTCTTCATCATTTGCAATTTTTTGTGTTTTTTGTTCTTGCTGTTGTCTGTGATTGAACATAAATTTTACTATGGGTTCACTGTCTCTTTTCATGTTATCAGTTAGTTGCTAAAATCAGTTTTCAGTGGTATGGAGAATGAATCCAAGAACTGATTTTGAGTAATCTGTTTTGCACTATATCTCTTTTCGTGCAACCTGGAGCAATAAATAGAAATTAGTTTATTTCTCAATGCTAAGAGGAACCATTGCATTTCTATGTATTATTTTTAACAATTGTTCTTGGGCTAATTTGCAAAATGACACGCATTGAGCAGTAAGTTTATTTCTAACTGTTGCACTTCTATAAAATAAATGCATGTATCATGGACAAATTTACAAAATTAGTTTATTTCCCAATCCTAAAATTAGTTTTCATGTACGTTTCTCTTAGCATGATCTTTGGTTTATTTGAGGGGGAGGTTGTATACTTGGAACCAGACGTATGCAATAAGTATACCAGGAACATCACACATGCATTTATCAATATACTGGGAACATCACAAAATATAGTTTGTAGTAAACTCGGAAGAACCATTACACATACCAATTTCCTCCTTGATGCAATAAGTATACTGTGATCATACCAATTTCCCCCTCAAATAAATGCATGTAGTTTGTAGTTTGTCCTGTACGCATATCACACGCAGGAATGTATATAGTTTGTAGTTTGTCCTTTTCATACCTTTGGTGCCATCACAACCACATGATCATCTTATTTACTAATTATGGTGTTCATTATATAAATTGTGGTAGGCTTTAACATGTAATATATTCTATAATTGTAATATAAATTGTTGAGAAACTGACATGTGGGTAGAACTTTAAGCAATCAGAAAGATCAACATTGATGCGAAATAAAAAAATGGGTTTTCTGGCTTGAATGTCGCCCCCACGACGAATGTCGCCCCCACGACGAATGTCTCCCCCACGACGAATGTCGCTCACACGACGAATGTCACCCCGATGACGATTGTCTCCACCATGATGATTGTCACCACCACGACGATTGTCGCTCTCCCACGAGATATTTCGCTCCCACAACAAATGGCGCCCCCACTACGAATGTCGCCCCCATGATGAATGCCGCCACCATGACGAATGCCGCCCCCACGACGAATGTTGCCCCCACGACGAATGCCTCCCCCAAGACGAATGCCTCCCCCACGATGAATGTCGCACCCAAGACGAATGTTGCCCCCACGACGAATGTCCCCCCTCGACGAATGTCGCCCCCTCAATGAATGTCGCACCCTCGAAGAATGTCGCACCCACGGCGATTGTCGCCCCATCGACAGATGTCGCACCCATGACGAATGTCGCCCGCTTGACAAATATCGCACCCACGACGAATGTTGCCCGCACGGGGTCCCTCATGCATAACTACTTGTATATATATATATATATATATATATATATATATATATATATATATATATATATATATATATATATATATATATATATATATATATCCGCGTAATCAAACCCTACTGTTCATCGTCTTCCCGAACCCGACGGTAGGCATTTCGCAAAAGAAGATGAGCGGAGGATGTAGCTTTCGGTCAGCGATTTCAGAAGTTCCGGTGGTCGGTTTCCTCGATTGTTAGGAGATTCAGAAAGCACTCGGCGAGGGCTACACGTTCGTTGTAAACTTTCACCGATTCCTCGATTTTTATACATTAGGGTTTGCGTTTTTTACTCCTTTCTCCTCCAAAAGTTTCAGGAAACATTGCTTAGGGCAATTTACGGCCGATCCTTGTTGCGGTGCGAGTGGGCGGCATTATTTTGAAGATTTCAAGGCAAGTGGATCTCTTCCCTTGCATGTCCATTTTAAGTTTTTATTTAATTCTATTTCCTCCTCCCCTATAGAATAGGAGTAGTGTAGAATGAGTTTTGGGAGAACCCCTAGGTTAGGGGAAGATTTCGGCTAAAACCACGGAAATTAGGAAATTCAGGTTAAGTAAAATTCGGCGTATATCGCGAGTGAATTCGACGAGTATTGGTGTAGAGAATCATAAATTCGTCGGGTTTAGGTAAGGAATTTTCGTCAAGTAACGGTATGTAGCCTAAGTAGAATTCAGCGGGTATCAGGTAGAAATTCGGCGAGTATCGCCGTATTAGGTTAAGTCATTTTCGGCGAGTATCATTTTGTAGTCGCCGAATATCTTAATTTAGCTTAAGTCAGTTTGGCAGGTATCGCCAATCTATTCGTCGAGTATCATGAATCGTCGGTTATGGGAAGTTACTAAGGAAAATTCGGCATGTATCGTAGGCGTTCGTCGATTATCGATAGTTCATTTCCACCAAATAGTGCAGAATTCGCCGAGTATCTTTGAGGTTCGTCGGGTATACATGCTGAATTTGGCCTTGTCTTAAAAAATTTTCGCTGTTTTTGGACAGATTCATCTTGTATGGTCCATGTTTTAGGACTCGTTGTCACAACCCCCATGTTTTCCGCATTAAAGAATATATCAGAGTAAGGAGAAAACACACATCATGATGTGACGTCAGTAGGGTATAATTGCAGACTCTCAGGTGAGACCACAACTAAACACCCTTTTATTGATTTATAAGTTATGTAAGGAAAAACTGTTTTAAGTTAAGAAGTTAGTCGTATCCCGCTGCTTTGTGGATTAACTAGTTCACGGGTAAAAATATAGTTATACGCTATGGAAAATACTTTGATTAAGTTGATTTTTACATCCTGCATATGTATAAACGTCCCTCGAGGACAACTCGTGCTATGCAAGACTCTAGATTTATAATAAGTATAAAAAATATCTTTACGCTAACTAGAACGTTGTGTTTTAGTTTTGAAAGAGATGACAAGTATGAAGTACTAATAGTAGAGATTGTAAGTTAAAATATCTAGTATGCAACCAGCATAAAGCCTTCCCAGAGAGTAAGTATAAACAGCATCAGAAAATAGCAACTCAGCAGCTTAGCAAAGTAATTAGTATCCTAAAAGAAAACCACCAGTGGTCGTTAACAATCCTGACACGAACCCACTATTGAGCATGTATGTATGTACTAAAGTTAATAACCCAAAAAACTACCTCATAACAGTGAGGAAGATCTCTGTAACACAACAGTCCAATAGCAAGCACCAAAGTTAGACGCTCAAACGACTACTGTTGTAACGCCCCGAAACTCAAAAGAGCGACGGGAGGTGTTTTGAGCCAAGTTTGGAATTTGGTAGGGGGAACATGGCCTAGGACACGGGCGTGTCCCAGGGGCGTATCGTGCTCGGGTTCGATGATGGCCGTGTGGTCGACAAATTTCAGTCGACGATCGTCGAGCAGCGAACACGGCCTGAGATACGGGCATGTCCCAGGCAGTGTCCTTCTCGGGTAGTTGGCCGAGTTGAGTTGGGGAAGAAACACGGCTGGAGCCCAAGCATGTTCGAGTATGACACGGGCATGTCATTTGGGACACAGGCATGTCTAATACCCGTGTCCTTCACGGGTTGGTGTTAGGCCTATGTCGTTGGAGGAACACGGACCATTACACGGCCGTGTACTGGAAGACACGGGCATGTCAATCCGGACACGGGCGTGTCGAGAACCCGTGTTCTTTTCGGGACGCGTCGGTTTCGACGGCGAATGGGGAACACAGCCTTGTAGACGGGCGTGTCACAAGCCGTGTTCGGCCCAGGTTTTGTGTTTTAAGTCTGAATCGTGGCCGTCCGTTTCCTTATTTTGGGATCTAATGGTTGGGGGTTGCTCTTGCTGGGTTATACCCGGGTATAGGGTTTTGAATCCTTCATTTCATCCAAATATTATCTTTATAAATATCTTGAG
The DNA here is from genome assembly GCA_039583875.1 of Platanthera guangdongensis. Taxonomy (NCBI): domain Eukaryota; kingdom Viridiplantae; phylum Streptophyta; class Magnoliopsida; order Asparagales; family Orchidaceae; genus Platanthera; species Platanthera guangdongensis. The sequence goes on from CM077152.1 coordinate 132,700,436, forward strand.
AGAGGGGAGAGCAAGGAAGAAGAAAGAAGGAAGATCTGGCCACCGGCGGAGCTTCGAAGCTCCAAATCGCAAGCTGACTTCAGATCTATAGAAGCGAGGACATTGCGGTGCTTTTCATCCGCATAGATTTCTATGGTACCAAGGAAAATTCTAGAGTAACGATTCTCATCCTAGGATATGTGAAGTCCTCTTTTCCTTTGCATAGGAAGCCCTGTCTCGTGAGTTTGGGGTGAGTTTGAGCAGTTTCTTCGGGTAGACATGAATAGTCCCCGTTTTGTACATGTAGAGTCCGTAATCGAGAATCGGACATAGGCATGATGTGTGAAGCCTACCCGGTCAAGTTGGTTTGGATCGATAATGTTGCATTGCATGAATGGCGGGAGAATACTCCGCGCAAATGGTTGTTTTTCGGGTTTTCTACGCGGTAGATTGCAATAGAGAGCCTTGGGCACTAACTCCAAGGTGCACCCGGAAATCTGGGTAGATGCGCGATTCTGCCAAACATGGTGTCCTGGGAGCCATCTTGTACATAACTGGGTTATGAAAAATGTGTGATCGATTTGGGACTCGTGAAATCTTGACCCGCGCATATATCTTAAAATGACGTTGTGATGTGAGCAACGGGTTATGCGGAACCGTACCCGCTCTATGTCGTTCGGTAGGAGCTGTTGGCATAGATGGAGGGTCTTCGGCGGTCTATGTCATAAATTGACATGACCCGTGTCGGGAAAACAAAAATGCTCACGAGATTTGCCATCCAAGTGGCGGTGGTGAGACCGTAATTTCTATGGCTTAAATTGACGTGACATTGACCAGTTCACCGAGAATGTGCCCTGAGAGCACGGGGTGTGTGGCCGTGCGTGCCCATGCCTGTGTTGAAGTGTTATTACATTATACAGCTTGGTTATGCTAATAAAGTGCAGGGAAGGAACATCGCCGCCCCGAGTTCGGGGGAAGGATCATTATAATTTGGTCAGCATAGCTGACTATTGCCTTTGTTTGCCACCGTTGCGGTGGATTGTTGCTTACAGGTGCTGTGGAGCCAAGTGGTAAATAGCGGGAAAAAGCTCATGTTGCTGAGCCGGCCCTCGAAGGCCTAATCATGAGTGTTTACTTGTTTTATTCATGTGTGACCGGCCTGCGTGTCGAGGTTTGGAAAAACACTATAATTTGAGTAAATAATTGTAAGGCTATAAGGCCATTGTACTTGTGTATTGTACGTTCATTCCTATTGGGTTTTGTAGTGGACATTCATGCTTATGTCTGTGTTCTTTTAATTGTAACTTTTAAATTACTTCCGCTAGAATGCACTCTGTGTAGGACGTTGATTCTTAGTTGGATGGTTTCCATTGCATAACCTTCCGGTCTATCTGTGGTATACGGCGTCAGGCTCCGGCTAGACCTACTGCTATATGCTATGTGATGGATAGGGGGTGTTATAATTTGGTATCAGACTACTGGTTTTTGTCAGGCTTAAATGAATTCGTGGATGAATTTTTTTAAGTGGTGGTGAGCACATGTGCATGCGCCATCGTTATAACATCAAATGAACCCATGAATGTCCACTTAGGAATGAAAATACACATGTTCGAGGAACCTGCGTGTTCCTATAATTGCTTTTCGCAATTTTGTTTTGTCGCTTAACAGTGTTTTGTACAACTATAGGTGACCAGAAGCGGTGCAGGGCCGTCAGAACGTCCAGTTTCTGAGGCTAGTAGTGCACCAAATGATGCGCGTGCAACACATCCCTCAGCAGAAACCATACGATTGGTGGCTGAAGCAGTGTTTGCTATGATCAATGCGCAGCCTACAAGGCAAATACAGCAGCCCACTCCTACGATGGAGCAGGTACAGCTCCAAAGGGATGAACCAAGAAGAGTGGAGCAGGTACTGGTGGAACCTTTGGTGCCGAGGAGAGCAACTGAAAGGCAGCTCAAGCACATTTTGAGCTTTAATCCTCTGGTGTTCTCGGGGTTGGGAACCCCATCCCAAGCTGAAGATTGGCTCTCCTGGGTGAAGAGAGTCTTGACAGCGACGAAAACAGAGGAGTGGAAGATGACCACTATAGCTACATTCCTGTTGGATGGAGATGCTAGGCTGTGGTGGGAAGGTTTGTAAATCCATCACTTGAGGAGAGGGAAACTCATGGACATCTCGATGGAAGAGTTTTTGAGATTGTTCTTGGCAAGGTACCTCCCTTCGGCTCAGAGGATAGCATTGGAGAATGCGTTTCATAGGTTGACACAAGGAGAGAGTAGCGTGGATGAGTATCTCCACGAATTTACTCAGTTGGTTAAGTACGCTAGCTCTACATTCGCAGATGAGGAGCGTAAGACAAACCTATTCTATGAAGGTTTGAGAGATGACTTAAGGCTACTGCTCTCGGGCCCTATGACGTTGGGCTTCTTGACCCTGTTCAATACGGCCCAGTCTTTGGAGAAGGACTTGAAGAATGTGCAAGCAAAGAAAAGCTATGGTGATAAGAAGACTGAGTTCAAGGTGCCGACTACCTCAAAGTCTGGGTACCGTAAGTTCTTTAAGATGGCTAGGACTTCGGGTCCAGCTCCTTCTTCTTGTGCTTCTGGGGCGTATACGGTCAAAACCCAGGCATATGTTTTACAAGTGGAAAGTCGGGCCACTTTGCCCGTGAATGTTGGAGCGGACGCCCCAAGTCCGAGATGAAGCTGGGAGCAACATATGAAGAGAAGGGCAAGGCGGTGGAGTCAACCGCGTCCCATTATGCTCCGGCTCAACCTAGAGTTTATAATCTTGGATAGCAGGGTGCCATCAAGCAAGCGGATGTGGTGACAGGTACTATTTCAATTTATAGCAAGATAATTTTTAAATACTTGTTATGCACGTGTCACCTTACCACTGCTTGTATAGGATTTTTTTTTAATTTGTGATAATCCGGCGAGAGCACTCTTTGATATGGGAGCTTCACACTGCTTTTTGTCCGAAAGATTCATATCGCGCATTGGAGTACCTTCTTCGATGGCGAAGGACAAACTGGATGTGTTGTTGCCGAATGGGTGTTCGATGCATGCAGAGAGAATATGTGGCATTAAGATTCGTATTGGGAGTCAGGAGTTCCATTTGCTAGCATCATTATTGCCGTTGGTGGAGTTCGACATAATATTTGGCATGGACTAGCTCTCGGTGCAAGAAGCTTATATTGATTGCGGTCGCAAGGAAGTCAAACTGGGAATAGGTCATGAGATGACTTTTATGGGCTTAAAAGGGTCGAGCAAGACTTTGATGTCTACTCTTCAGGTGGTGAAGGCGGTTCGTGTTGGAGAAGAGCTGTTTATCACGCTAGTAGAGGTTGCAAAGCCTAAGCCTATGTTTGATAGTATTTCAGTGGTATCCGAGTACCCTAATGTGTTCCCTGGCGATCTTCTGGAGCCCCACCTCAACGGCAGATTGATTTCACCATCCAGCTAGTGCCAGGTACGAAACCTGTGTCACTCTCTCCGTATCGGCTAACGCCTAAGGAAATGGCGGAGCTGAAGGTTCAACTTCAAGATTTGTTGGATCAGGAGTATGTGCATCCAAGTTCATTGCCTTGGAGCGCACCGGTCCTTTTTGTAAAGAAGAAAGACGGAAGCTTGAGACTTTGTATCAATTATCGATAGTTGAACAAGCTAACGGAGAAGAACAAGTACCCGATCCCGAGGATTGATGATTTGTTTGATTAGTTAGTCGGTTTGACGGTGTACTCAAAGTTGGATCTGAAGTCCGTGTATTATCAGCTGAGGATAAGGGAGAGTGATATCCCCAAGATAGCTTTTAGTACAAGATACGGGCATTATGAGTTTACGGTCATGCTGTTCGGGCTGACGAATGCGCCGTCAGTATTCATGGATCTGATGAACGGGACTTTCATGGAGTACCTAGACCACTTTGTGATCGTCTTTATCGATGATATATTGATGTACTCACAGAGTGAGGAGGATCACTTTAAGTATCTGTATTTGGTGCTGGAGACGCTGAGCAGGAATCAATTGTACGCGAAGTTCTCCAAATGCGAGTTTTGGATGTCCTCAGTAGTGTTTCTTTGTCATATAGTCAGTGGAGAGGGAATTGCGGTGGATTCGACGAAGATTGTGGCGATACGAGAGTGGCCTGTGCCGTCTATAGTAGTGCAAGTCCGGAGTTTTCTATTTCTTGCCGACTATTACAGGCTCTTCGCGGAGAACTTCTCATGGATAGCGATACCCCTCATGACTCTGATGAGGAAAGAGTAGAAGTTTGTTTGAACGTCGGAGTGCCCACGAGCTTTTGAGCAGCTGAAGAGTCGGTTGACCACATCGCCTGTGCTGAGTTCGCCGAGTGGGTCCGATGGTTTTGAGATCTACAGCAATGCATCGGGCAGTGGACTTGGTTGTGTCCTACTACAGCATGGAAGTGTGATAGTGTATGGCTCGGGATAGCTGAAAGTGCATAAGAGGAATTATCCAGTCCATGACTATGAGTTAGCGGCCGTGATTTTTTCCTTGAAGCTGTGGAGGCACTACTTGTACGGGGTGAAGGTCGACATCTATACTGACCACAAGAGTCTGAAATACTTATTTGATTAGAAGGATCTGAACATGCCACATCGGAGGTGGATGGTGTTCCTGGGGGAGTACAAATTCAAGATTCACTATATACCTGGGAAAGGCAATGCGGTTGTGGACGATTGTGCCGCACGGCCCTAGCTCAAACCAATTAGTTGTCGGTACATGACGAGCGGTTGGTTCGGGAGTTGGAAGCGTTGGAGCTCTCTTGCATAGACAAGAAATCAAGTGTCAAAGCGCAATTGTACTGGACGGAAGTTCAGTGTGACCTGGCTGATCGGATTCAGCAGGCTTTGGATATGGATGGCCGCATGAAGCAAATCGTCGTTGAGGCTTTGGATTGGTCAAATTCCCAATTCGTTGTTGAGGATGTATTGGTATGGAAAGATGGTCGTCTGTGCATCCCAAACATGGGCAGTTTACGGGTGGAATTGTTGTACGAGGCGCATCATACCAAGTACTCGATTCACCCTGGGAGCACGAAGATGTGCCGCGATGTGAAGAAATTGTTCTGGTGGTTAGGACTTAAGAAGGATGTGGCACTTTACGTGACGAAGTGTCAAACATGAGCTTTGGTGATGGCCGAATGCCAAAAGCCGGGAGTTTTCTTCAATTCCTTTCCTATTCTGAAGTGAATGTTCGACGACATTACTATGGACTTTGTGCACGGGTTGCCAAGGTCGCAGAAGGGAAACGATGCCATATGGGTGGTCGTAGATCCTTTAACGAAAGTGTCGCACTTCATCCCGCATAGGAAGGATGCTTCTGTGGAGAAATTGGCAACGTTATATGTGGATAACATAGTACGGCTTCACTGTGTGCCCTCCAGCATCGTGAGTGACCGCGATGGGCGGTTCATGTCCAACGATTGGAGGCAGGTGCAGCAGATGTTGGGAACCAAGTTGAATTTCAGCACGACCTTTCATCCACAGACGGATGGTCAGACCGAGAGGGTCAATAGGATAATGGAAGATATGCTTAGCATGTGCGTTCTGGACTTCATAAAGCAGTGGGAAGATCACCAATACTTGGTGGAATTCGCTTACAGTAATAGCTACCAGGCGAGCATACAAATGGCGCCCTTTGAGGCCCTTTATGGTAGAAGATGTCGCACGTCGTTGTCTTGGTTTGAAACGTGTATGTCAAAGTTGTACAAGCGCCAAGAGGTGGAAGATGCAACTTCGTTGGTTCGAACGATTTGAGAGAGGTTGCTAATCACTCAGGACCGCCTAGCTAAGTACTATAACGCCAAGCATAGCAACATGGAGATCGCTGTCGGCGACTGGGTGTACTTGAAGATCAAGCTATTCAAGGGTGTATCGCGGGTGCGATGCTTGAAGAAGCTAAGCCCGAGGTACCTTGGACCGTTTGAGGACCTGGAGCGGATTGGCGAAGCTGCTTATCGATTGAGGCTATCCGTAGAGCTAAGTGGTCGACACGACGTATTCCACATATCGGTGCTGCGGAAGGTGGTGCAAGGGCCTTTGCAAGTGATTGCGGTCGATCAAGTGTCGGTCAATAATGGGTTGATGACGAAGGTCAAGCCCGTTCACATTGAGGACCTGGAAGTCAAGCAGCTACACAACAAAGAGATCAGGATGGTCTAGGTCCGTTCGGACAATTGCGGTCGGGAAGAGCACTCGTGGGAGCGAGAACAGACCATGCTCGAGGAGTACCCGGAGTTATTCCACTCAGGTACCGTTTAAGTTTTGTTTTTGTCTTTCCTTTATGTAATTTCAGGACGAAATTCTTTTAAGATGGAGAGAGTTGTAACGCCCGGAAACTCAAAAGAGCGATGGGAGGCGTTTTGAGCCAAGTTTGGAATTTGGTAGGGGCACATGGCCTGGGACATGGGTGTGTCCTAGAGGCGTGTCGTGCTCGGGTTCGACGATGGTCGTATGGTCCACGAATTTCAGTCGACGATCGTCGAGCAGCGAACACGGCCTGAGATACAGGCGTGTCCCAAGCCGTGTACATCTCGGGTAGTTGGCCGGGTTGAGTTGGGGGAGAAATATGGCGTGGAGTCCAGGCGTGTTTGGGTATGACACGGGCATGTCATTTGGGACACAGGCGTGTCCAATACCCATGTCCTTCACGGGTTTGTGTTTGGCCTATGTCGATGGAGGAACACGGCCCACTACACGGCCGTGTACTGGAAGACACGAGCATGTCAATCCAGACATGGGTGTATCGAGAACCCGTGTTCTTTTCGGGGCGCGTTGGTTTCGATAGCAAATGGGGTACATGGCCTTGGACACGGGCGTGTCACAAGCCGTATTCGGCCCAGGTTTTGGGTTTTAAGTCCGAATCGTGGCTGTCCGTTTCCTTATTTTGGGATCTAATCGCTGGGGGTTGCTCTTTCTAGGTTATACCCGGGTATAGGGTTTTGAATCCTTCATTTCATCCAAATATTCTCTTTATAAAGATCTAGAGAGAGGGGAGAGCAAGGAAGAAGAAGGAAAATCCGGCCACCGGCGGAGCTTCGGAGCTCTAAATTGCAAGCTGACTTCGGATCTATGGAGGAGAGGACATTGCGGTGCTTTTTATCTGCATAGATTTCCATGTCACCAAGGAAAAATGCTAGAGTAACGATTCTCATCCTAGGACATGTGAATTCCTCTTTTCCTTTGCATAGGAAGCCCTCTCTCGCGAGTTTGGGGTGAGTTTGAGGCGTTCCTCCGGGTAGACATGAATAGTCCATGTTGTATACATGTAGAGTCCGTAATCGAGAATCGAACATAGGCACGATGTGTGAAGTCTACCCGGACAAGTTGGTCTGGATCGGTTATGTTGCATTGCATGAATGGCCGGAGAAGACTCCACGCGAATGGTTATTTTTCGGGTTTTCTACACGATCGATTGCAACCGGGAGCCTTGGGGACTAACTCTAAGATGCACCCGAAAAATTGGGCGGATGCGTGATTCTGCCAAACAAGATGGCCTAGGAGCCAACTTGTACATAACTGGGTTATGAAAAATGTGTGATCGATTTAGGACTCGGGAAAGCTTGACCCGTGCATATGGCTTAGATGGAGGGTCTTCGGCAGTCTATGGCTTAAATTGACGTGGCCCATGCCGTGAAGACAAAAATGCTCACGAGATTGGTCGTCCAAGTGGTGGTGGTGAGACCGCAATGTCTATGGCTTAAATTGACGTGACATTGATCGGTTCACCGAGAATGTGTCCTGAGAGCACAGGGTGTGTGGCCGTGCGTGCCCACGTATGTGTTGAAGTGTTATTACACTATACTGCTTCGTTATGCTAATAAAGAGCAGGGAAGGAGAATCGCCGCCTCGAGTTCGGGGGCGGGATCGTTATAATTTGGTCACCATAGATGACCGTTGCCTTTGTTTGCCACCGTTGCGGTAGATTGTTGCTTGCAGTTGCTGCAGAGCCAAGTGATAAATAGCGGGCAAAAGCCCATGTTGCTGAGCCGGCCCTCGAAGGCCTAATTATGAGTGTTTACTTTTTTTATTCATATGTGACCGACCTGCGTGCCGAGGTTTGGAAAAACACTGTAATTTGAGTAAATAATTGTAAGGCAATAAGGCCATTGTACTTGTGTATTATACGTTCATTCCTATTAGGTTTTGTAGTGGATATTCATGCTTATGGCTGGGTTTATTTAATTACAACTTTTAAATTACTTCCGCTAGAATGCACTCTTTGTAGGATGTTGATTCTTAGTTGGATGGTTTCCATTACGTAACCTTTTGGTCTATATGTGGTATTTGGCGTCGGGCCCCAGCAGGACCTGCTACTATATGCTATGTGACGGATAGGGGGTGTTACAACTGCCCTGAACCTAAGGGATTCAAAAGACGAACACCTCAGTAAGAAAAATACAAGTGGCAAAGGAAAATAATCATGTCAAAGTGCAAAGTAAGAGATGGGTTTACCAAACCCGAGTACAAAATGCTAAATACTACAACTGGATAACCAAATAATTATAAGTATAGTAAAATTAGTAGTAAAAGAGTCTGAAAGTGAGGGATTGATCTGACTAACTCTAGAGGGGGGTGAATAGAGTGTTTTAAAATTTAAAATTTATTTTTACAACAGATTAAAATAGGTGATACATATATATAAATAAATAAAAAAGAAGTATCACAGCACAGAAAATAAAAAGATAAAGCATAACCAGACGACACAAGGAGTTTATGGTGGTTCCCCAATAAACCTAGGTACATCCACTCTTCTAACACCCTGCTAGGAATCCACTACAGGTTTTTGATCAGGTGTCAGGCCACCATAGGTTTTTAATCAGCTGCCCTATCACGCCATGATCTATTTTCTAAGGGAGATCTAGCAACCCTTTGAGCTTTTGATCAGGAGCCCAAAAACCAAACAAAGTCTTTTAATCAGGTTACTTGTGAACCAAAGAGTTTAAATTTTGTAGGGAGTTATAACCATGTACACCGTGAAAAAAAATAAAAGATGTTGTCTTCTCTGTCGCAAATCTCTGAGAAGACTAGTGGATTTTGTTGATGTTTTCAAAGCTCCCCCTGAGTTATAGAAATCTAATCAGGAGTGGAAGCTTTGCTTCAGTGTGTAGGCCTTCAAAGATGAAATCTTTTTCTTCTAGTAAATAATTCTAAGAGATTATGCTTTTGGTATCAGATAGAATATGTGTTGCTGGAAGAAGGGATTGAAGAAGAAGATGATGAACAAGTTGTTTCTTTGCTGTCTCTTGTTCTCAAACTGCAGATGTTTCTCTTTTTTCTTCTTATTTTTCTTAAAAAAACTATCTCTGTGTCTATAGCAATCTTTTGAAAAATTTCTTTATATATTGGTTACTGATTCAAATCAATTTGAATTTCAAATTCCTTGAAATCTTCTGCATATTTTTTGGGAGTTGGAACTACTGATTTTTTTCTTCAATGTATTTCCCCAATTATCCCAGTAAAAATGGTAGAGTAATAACTCTATGAAATCCATAATTAATGCTGCCAGAAAATGTCTATATTCTTGATAATATTGAGCATTAATTATCATAGTATTACTGTCTTAATATTTGAAATCAAACTGCTTTAGTCAATCTGAGAAACTGTAGAGAAGTTTAGTCGAATAGAACCTGGAAGGAGTTAATTGATTTCAACAAAGATTTCATTGACCTGAACTCCAAGTTCGTCAAACTGATAATTCTCCTTCGTCGAGCTGAGCCCCAAGATCGTCGAACAGAAAATGCACTTGCCAATCTGAGCTCCAAGTTTGTCGAACTAAGAAGGCACATCATCGATCTGAGATTCAGAGGAAGGATCAGAGTTCGTCGACCTCAGCTAGACTTTCGACAAGCTCAACTCAGATAAGGAACTCTGAGTTCGTCGATCTAAGATCGACGATCATCGAGCTGAGTTCAGCTATCGTCAACACCTTTTCTGGAATATTTAAACTACCTTTTCTCTAAAGTCTTCTATCTCTTAGGTCTTCTGAAGGTAGGTTTTCAACAATCTAACCTAATATGACTGACCTTAACCATGGAACTAACTTATGACCCTAGACTACACATGTTGGGTCATCAAACCTAATAGTGAACCTAGCCCAAATCACAAGTAGTGTTCCAACAATCTCCCCCTATTTGGGTGAGCTCACTATAAAAATAAAAAAAATAAAGAAAATCACAAAGCAATAAAAATATCTGATAGAATTATAGAACTTCAGCAGATATAAACAAATGTGCCTTTTTCTTTGAAGAATTTGAAGAAGAAGCAGGTTTTGTGAAGACCATTATTCTTTTGTGATCCTCTGCTTCCCTTTGAGTCATCTTCATGTCTTCAGCACCTAGAATCTTTACTGATGTAGCTCTAGGAACTACAGCCTCTGGATGAAGACTCATATAAGTATCAACATTAAAGAGATTTTTCTTTTCACACCTTTCTATCTCTTTCTTCCTGTATGAAGACTTGGTTGAGTACTGAGAAGTGTCTTTTCCTTCTTCCTTTGCTTTTCTTATCTGTGAAAGTGCTATAACCTCCTTGAATCTGACCATTCTAAAATTAGGATCCATTTCAGGATCATATATTGGAGATAGTGGCCTTTCTGGACTTGATTTTTCTTCCTGATTATCTTCAGATGCCTGCTGTTGACTGCTTTGCCTTCTTTGTTGTTGTTTGCTGCCCTAGGAACTGTTTTGCTGCCTGCTGCTGCTTTGATATGGTCTGGAATGATGAGAAGTTATAGACCTTAGAGCTTGTGAAACATTTCTTGTTGATCCTACAACAAGAGGAGGATGAGGACCTCTCCTAAATTATGGTGGTGGAGAGTATCTCCCGCTCTTCTTCATTGATTTCATCTCATTATTTGAATACCTCATCCAGTGAGGAGTGTCTGGAGTGAGAGTAATGTTGTGCAGGATATAGTAAGGAGTGTCTGTAGCAGGAGAGGGTCTAGGAGTAGCCTTGGATGTAACCTTCTTCTTAAGTTTTCTCTTTTTAAAATCAAAGTCTTCTGAGTCATCTGACTCATCATTATCTTCATCATCAGATTCATTAAAAGGATTATCATAGATGGCATTATTATGTTTAAGCATTTCAGTAGAGAATACTGGATGAACATGTGGATGTATACTTGTATCTATTATCTCAGCTTGTGGCTGTTCAGCTATATTTTCTTCTTCAACCTGAGACTGTGCTTGAACTTCTGGCTTAATATCTGTAATACCTTAAGCCTGAACACTATCAGTCTCTGGTTCAATATCTTGAAACATGAATTCATCAAGATTGGGCATGGGGATTCATCCCATCCAAAAGTTGGAGGTGAGAAAGCCTTTGGCTCTCTATAACTTTCTTGTTCTGTAATATTCTCATTAATTATTATACTTATCCTTAGTTATTCCAAAACTACAAGACTTATTGGTGTTGTGTAGCAGACTATACCTTTACAATAATTAGCAAAAACTGGTAAGTTGGTGCTATAGACTGTATCAAAAGAATAAAGTAATGAAGAAATATTATCTGTGGGATTAAGGATAAAATAACCAATAGTGATGATTTCTGGAAATGAAAACTCTTGTGCTTCTTTTTCTGTACAAATTGTAAGCATTTCTGTATCTGCTACTGATTCTTCATTAACTAATGCTACTGGGGTTGTTGCTAGAGCTTCTTCATGAAGTGTTGGAGCTTCTTCTTTGAACATCTCAAACTGCCTAGATTTAGAGAGTCCTGAACCCAGACCCCCAGAAGAAGGGACAGTGGGGAAGGCAACAAGCTGTGAAGAAAGAATATTGATGGAAGCAGCATGTGGGGCAATGGCCTCATATATGAGTTTCTTGAGTGTGGGGATAATAAACTCAAGAATGTTGGTTGATATAGAAGAGAAATTAACAAACATGTAATAATTTGGATTAGTAGATGTTGATGGTTGGTTAGAAGTAGAAGAGGATGGCATGGAGCAGGTTGGACAGATGGTGAATCCTTGTGGAATGGAGGGTGTTGGAATGACAGTTGGAATGTTGGAGGTGGAGACATCAGGGAGGATAATATCTTCCTGAATATGTGAATGAGGTGGAGATGTGTTGTGGAGATGGAGATGAAAGTAGATCAAAATTTAGTGATGATAGTAGTGGATCTGTGTTATCAATATGTGATGATAGATGTAATTGAGGAGGTGAAGATGTTGTATCCTCAAGAATGTGGATTGGTGAGTGTGTAAATGGTGGTCTGGATGGTGAGACAGGAGGGATGGAAGTAGAAGGTCTGTTTTTTAATGATAGTGGATGGTTGTTAAATAGTAGAAACATAAACAAATGGAGTTGATGAAGGAAATATAGAATGGTGTGGAGATAGAGGAGGAGCAGGAGCTTCTTCAGGGGTTGAGAGAGTTGTTGTTTCAGTCCTTGTGTCCTCTGAAGTTATCCTGGAAGAGGAAGCCCTAGAGGGCTTTGGGATAACCCTCTCCCATTTGCCAAAGAGGGCAGAGGTAAGCCTCTTAGATAAATTGATGAAAATGTTCTGGGAGACCAAAAGTTCTTGAACCTTTTCCTGTTTGAAGATTTCCAGAACTCTAAAAAAACTAACATCCTTCTTACTATTCTTCTTCTTAATCAAATCAAACACAATTTCACCCAGTTCACTGAATTTTTACTAAACAGGGCACTCATCAAAAGGAATTGTTGCCTAATTATCTAGTCATGGGAAGAGTGCTTGCCCAAGATTACCTTACCAACAACTCTGCCAAGAAGTCATATTCAACTGACAAGTTCTTCTTCAGCAATTTATTAGGGTTTGCCTGGTAGTGACCCATTTTAACTAGCATATCATCAAACTCAGTTCCAGATAGTTCAATATCATCTTCCCCATTGATAAATCCAAAAATTTCAGTTAGAATGACAAGGGTAAGAGAAACCTGGTGTCCAGAAATCAATCCAGAAATGGAGGTTTGATCTGGAAAGGTTATTGTGAATACCCATTCCTTGATTTCTTGTACTGGAAGTTTGATACTTAAGTTCATGAACTTTCTTAACTGTGGAGCCTCAAACAACTGAAGGATGTTCCTGAAGATTTGATATGAATGGCTGAATGAATCGATGTTAATGTCAAACACTGCATCAACTTTCATGCCAGAAAGGGTCACCGCCGAAATCACCATGCCTGCAAAAACAAGAGATCAAGTTTAAAAGATCTATAAAGCGCAGGATGGAGTTCGATGAAAACCCAATTATAAGTTTTCAGAAGATGAAAAGACGAACCCTATCCAATGAAAAATTAAAAACTTCGAACTCAGTTCGACGAAAAATCACATAAAGAAATAAAAGCGTCGATCTAAGTCTGAAGAGGGGGAAAACAATTCGTCGTTCTCCGTTCGACCAAAAAAAATTCTGAAACAAATTCGTCGATCGTCGTTTGACGAAAAATTTCAAAAAGGAAGGTTTGTCGATCTCCATTCGACGAACACTCCACGAAGAGTTCGTAGTTCGTCGATCTCCGTTTGACGAATCATGAACAATTCGTCAATCACAGATAGAAATCAAATTAAAGCTTCTCCATTAATCATACTGAAAGTGATATCAGATAACCTCTGATACTTATTGAAAGTGATGCCTAAGATGCTGAGGGATTGATCTAACTAACTCTAGAGGGGGGTGAATATAGTATTTTAAAAACATTGAATTATTTTTACAGCGGATTAAAATAGGTGTTATATTTATATATATATATATATGAGAAAATAAAATATATCACAGCACCGCAAAATAAAAAGTAGAGCACAACCAGAAGACACAAGGAAATTTATAGTGGTTCCCCAATAAACCTGGGTACATCCACTCTTCTACCACCCTGGTTGGAATCCACTACAGGTTTTTGATCAGGTGCACTGTCACCACAGGTTTTTGTTCAGGTTCCCTGTCATCACAAGATCTATTTTCATGGGAGATCTAGCAACCCTTTGAGCTTTTGATCAGGTGCCCAAAAACCAAACCATGTCTTTTGATCAGAAGACTTGACAACTAAGGGATTAACTTTTGAAGTGAGTTATAACCATGTACACAGTTGGAAAATAAGATTGACATTGCCTTCTTTGTCTCAATCCTCTGAGAAGACTAGTGAATTTTGTGATGTTGTCAAAGCTCCCCCTGAGTTATTGATATCTAGTCAGGAGTGGAGAATTTTCTTCAGTGTGTAGTCCTTCAATGAAAACTTCTCCTTCCAGTATATGTTTTTGAGTGATTGTGAAGTTGATCTCAGAATTATGATTGTTTGCTGGAAGAAAAGCTTGACGAAGAAGAATGATGAAGAACAAGAAGTTCTGTGATTCTGTTTCTTGTTATTTGTATGCAGATGTTCTTCTTCTTGACTGTTAGACTTGTTCTATGGTGTCCAGCAATCTTATGAAAATTTCTTTTGTATCTTGATTGCTGATTTGAAATTCAAATTCCTTGATGTCCTCTACATATTTTCTGGAAAATGGAACAGCTGTTTTTGTCTTTAATGTATTACCTCAACTATCCCAATAAATATGTTAAGTAATAACTCTATGAAATCTCTAATTTATGCTGTCGGGAAACAGCTATATTCTTGAGAATATAAGCATTAATTAGCAGAGTATTACTTTCTTAATTACTGATATTAAACTGTCTTAGTCGATCTGAGAATCTGTAGAGATGATTAGTCGAGCAGAACCTGTATGGAGTTAGTTGACCACAGTAAAGCTTTCGTCGAGCTGATAAATCTTCTTCATCGGGCTGAGCTCCAAAATTGTTGAACAGAAAATATACTTGCCAAACTGATCTCCAATTTCATTGAGCTAAGATGGCACATCGTCGAGCTGAGATTCTGATATAAGCTCACAGTTCGTCGACCGGAGCTAGCCTTTCATCGAGCTCAACTCAGAGAAGAAACTCTGAGTTCTTCGAGCTGAGTTCAGCTATCTTCAAACACATTATCTATAATCTTCAAAACTGCCTTGTCTCTTAAGTATTGTGTTGTCTGAAGTCTTCTGAAGGGAGATCTCAATGATCTAACCAGATGTGATGGACCTGAAACTAACATATGACCCTAGACTATACATGGTGTGTAAGACCCCCCTCCCCCTTACCAAGGAGGGCTACCGGATCTTATGCCCAGAACCGCCGTCTTACGGTGGCACTAACTCACGGGTTAGTCGACACCGCAACACGCCGATTCTGCCGGCTAGTACGATCATAAACCTGTAGGCCAATATGAGAAATAAGAAGTAAAAATGAGTATAAAATACCATCAGTCCACAAGTCACAGTGCAATCATATAAAAGAGATGAATAGTACATCAACAGTCCACAGAATAGTACAGAAGAAAGAGTAAAAAGGGCTTATGCCCAGTACATCAAATCTCTCTCTCTCACAATATAGTAAATGCGGAAGCTAAACTAGAACATCAAGACTCGTCCCACCTGAGGACGCACAGTAGTAGTGGTAGCCTGCTGAAGCGGTATCTGCTCCTCATGTCCTGCCTCCTCGACGTGCTGGTGCTCCATCTCCACGGGCTCCTAAAAATAGTTGGTCACCGACCATTAGTCAAAAAGACTAAGTCGTTTCCTCCGCACCTCGCCCCGCAGCTCCTAGGCACCGGGCGGGAGGACGAAGCGGAGGACAACAAGGGGTAGCAAAATGGAAGCAGGTGACAATATCTATCTAAAGTGGTACTAAGTAATGAAATTCTACACTAGCAATGCTAAGTACAGTACAAGTAGTAAGTAAGTAAGTACGGTGCAGTAAAGGAGAGTAAAGAAACAGCAGTATAAACAAGTAAATAAACTAAGCTACCACTAAGCTGTCATAACAAACGTACCCTAACTTATATAAGTGCCCATACAAATATATAAGTTAGGATTTCCAGGAAATATAACTTATCATATAAAAGAGCCCATACTAATTTATATGATAAGGATCTATGAAGCGTATGACCTAATATGAATGAATGATATGATGCAATTTTATGCGCAGGCAAGTGCAACTCACACACAACGACTCTGTGATCACAGACCTTTAGTTCCCACTTTTTGAGAGCTAGCATCACTCTCGGGTACCACCGCTGTGGCTACGGCAGCAGCGGAGCGGGCGTCTCCGCTTCTAGACCGGTATGCACACTACCAAGCCTTAGACCCCTCTCATACGCCTCTGTACACGTCCAAGGTGCACTCTAGAGTCTCGCGTACGTACTTTGCTGACAAACCCGTCAGTCTTGTTGGGTCGGATGTGTGTTATCGGGGGTCGTCCTCCAGACCGCAGTGTAAAACAACCCACTGGCCCCTCTAACTCCCACAACCGCCTGGTGCACCGTACTGCCATCGGTGTGACGAACGGCCAGTACCGCATGCCCCGCCACGATATTTATGCACATGCAAGTAATTCACACCGAGCCTTCCGCTCGCAGGACCGAAACCCGTCCTGAATCCCTCAAACCCAAACCCGGGTGAGAACGCACATTAGTGCCTTTATGTCAATTCCCTCCAACCCTAAACGGGTGAGCATATATCATGAAACTCTCCAACCCAAAACACGGGCGAGAAGGTACAACCATGTCCTAACCTATTAAGCTACTCTTGTCTACGGTTTATTATGCTTAGAGATTTAAGATTAATCCCAGGACTGCCCCCGGTATTCCCTGTGAAGGGCTCTCAAGGGGCACTAGGAACTGTGTTGGGATTACGCCCAGCGTTCCCTTTCGCAAGGATACTTATTTTAGTTGATGACTACCCATGTATCTCCCCAGCTCTCCTTATTGCTTAAGTATAACCCTAGTGACTTAAGGTGTTACCGGGTACCGACGGTCTTCCGCCGATCCCCCACTCCAGTTGATGACCAAGACTTGCACTTTTGATCCCTCACTAAGACAACTCTACCCACCAGGGTCACTCATGTTGAACTTTCTCTTATTTCTGCCGATAATCAATCCCCTGGTAATTCCCTAAGGCAAGACCTACTTGTGTTATATGCAGACCATGACCTATGTTTACCCTAGAAATGTGATCTTCCAAAACTTAAGGCATCTTGCCTCTAAATATTTATCCTAAGGTATTATGGACTAAGTGAACTACCCTAAGGATTCTCATAATTTTTCCTGGCCAAATGGTCATTTAATTAATTCTCTTAATTTAAATGCTCGGCCACTTTACACATGAAGTGATTTAATTAAGCATCCACTGACTTAGGGAATTTTTCCTGAGATGTATATTGTCCAAATATTGCTGTCTTCAAAATTTCACAATTTTCCTTAAATTATTTATTGTCATTTTCCATTTAATTACAATCCCACATAAATTCCATTTTACACATGAAGTATAAGCATTACATATTCAAAAATTCCAGAAAATTTACAGAGCCTTTAAGACACTAAGTTATGGCTATTGGCAGAGATTCATCCAAATTTAATATAAGATGGCCTATGGATTCCATTTTAAGGTATTTACCAAAATGCCATTGTACTAGTTTAACACAAGTAATGTATCCAATAAATTCTGAGAAATTCATGATAAACTAATAACAATATTTTATGACAGTAGAATAAATCCCAAATTTTTCAGAGGTATATATATATCATTTCAAGAATTATCATGATAAGGGTAAAATGGGAAATTTTAGGGTATCTACTCCAAGGTTCTTCAAAACAGAGAAATCATAATTTCCTAGGTCTAGTGTGATGTAATCTATGCCTTGGTAATGTTGTTTGGATTTGTTCTTGAATAAATCCTATTTTCCAATTTTTAATTCCAAAATAGCTATTTATAAAGTAAATTCCAATAAATGGAATTTTGATTCCAAAAATTACAATATTAATTTGAAGGGTGAAATTTACCCTAATGAACCACTGGAAATAATTTCATGACACTTGTATGTCACCATTGGGCTAAATACACAAATTTGCATTTTTGCTATTTGCACACCAAGCCTTAACATAGGCTAGCACATGCAAGTGGATTCTCCCACATGCAGTGATCCCAAGGTGCTGAAAATTTTATCATGCACCAAAGGTGACTCCACTGACCCACCACCAAAATTTGGGGCCATGGGGAGGAGTAGAACTCCATATATGCCATTAATTTAAATTTTGATATTTTACCAAAAACTATAGGAAAATGTTTTCTAAAAATTCCTAAATTTTGGCAGGAGGTAAGTAAGCCCTAATAATGCATGTGACCAAAGTTTGGGATCATGGTGACTAACATTGAGACTAGGGCACTCAATATAATTTTTGACCTAGTCTAGGACCAGTCCTAGGAGAAAGGTCCTACAGGGCTGTACCCTACACCAAAATGTATGTTTAGGGTGGCATTTTAAAGGTAAGACCCTAGGCTACAATTTTCATTAAGGGCCTAAGCTCTGGAAATGCCTCTATGAGGCCTAAATTTAACATGCAACAATACTGAATATGTGTGACAGAAATGTTACTATTCATTTATTAATCTGATTTATAATAATAAACGGCGCACGAATCTTAAAGCATGAATCGACGGGATCCGTTCATCGTCTACCTCCAGCCAACGGCTGAGATTGAGCCGACCTGGAGCGACTTTGCCGGCGGTTTCCGGCCAGCTGAGGCGTCGCCACCTCCGGCCAATGGTGCCATCACCTTCACGGTGGTGGTGGCTATCATTTCCCGGCGATGGGGCGGCGGGAGACGGCGGCGACGGCGATCCCGAGCGGTTTCAAAAACTTAGAAATTTCTAGATTTTCTCACATGGCATCGGGCTCAATTGAGCCCGATCTCTCGCCTATTTGATCTAAGAGGCTAGTGCGGGTAGAGGTGAAGTGAAACGCACCTCGATTGGGGCTTGGCGGCGGGTTTGGCGGCGGTTGGCCATGAAAAATTTCCTCTCCGGCGAGCTTGCTCCCGAACTCGATTCTCCACCAAAAGCTTCGATCCAGGTATCGAATTCCACTCCTTTGGACCTTCTGAAGCTAATGGGATGGTTGGTTTTGGCTGATATGGCTTGTATACAGAGATGCCATGATGGGAATTTCGGCCATGAGCTTTGGTTTCTCCTCCTTGGCTCCAAGTGGCATGAAATTGGGTTGGAATGGATGGTAATTGATGTGTGGGTTCAGATATGTGCTTGGGAAGAGAGGAGGAGGGCCACATGGCCTTCATCCCCATTTTCCCTCTCTTCTCTCTCCTCTTTTTCCCTCAAAATCCCAATTCTACCCCCTTGCATGTGTTCTCTCTCCTGATTTAGAGGGGTAGGACTGGTCTTGTTCAATTGGGCTGGCCATGGGCCAATTTTGGTGGGCTTGATCCAAGGGGAAATGGCTTGGCCTTCATTTTCTCTCTTTAGGTCAAATTGTTGACCAAATTGACTTTTAGGGTTGACTGGTCAACCATGGTGGGTGGACTGACCCCACTTGGTGGAAATGGGTCTAGTGGCACCACCCAACTTGGTTTGGGTCAAGGGGGTGCCCCACTTAGGTTAATTAGGCCTATGGGTGTGGGTTTGACCAAATTAAGCCCAAGGTTGACCTTGGTCAACTGGGGTCAAAATGTTGACCCAGCGACATACCCTAGGGTCCACTTAGATTGTTTTTAGGGTTAGGGCAATGTGGTGGGGTCATGGTGTGGCTAGGGTCCCTAATTAGGCTAGTTTGACCTAGTCTGACTTGGTCCTATAGTGGGCTCCACATGGCTACCACCCACTACCTAGGGTCAAACCTAGTTGATCTCCTTAGGTCTCACCCCATGCCTAACCCAATCTAAGTTGAGGGGTCCAGAAGTAACATGGGATGTTACATGGTGCGTCATCAAGCCTAATAGTGAACATAGCCCAAATCACAAGTAGGGTTCCAACAATCTCCCCCTATTTGGGTGAAGTCACTATGCAAAATAAAAATAAACAAAATCACAAAGCAATAAAAAAATATCTGACAGAATTTTAAAAACATTCAGCAGATTTGAACAAAAGTACCTTGTGAGTTTACAAATAGCAAAAATAAAATTCAAAATGCAAAATCAGAGAGTTATCACTATTTCTTTGAAGCATCCGAAGAGGAAGCAGGTTTTGTGAAAATCATCTTTCTTCTGTGATACTCTGCTTATCTTTGGGTCATTTTCATATCTTGAGCACCAAGAATCTTCAAAGTTGTAGCTCTGGGCACTATAACTTGTAGATGTAAATTCATATATAAGTATCAACATTGAAAAGATTTTGTACCTTATATTTGTCCAGTTCATTCTTCTTGTGAGATGACATAGTAGAGAATTGAGAAGAATCCTTTCCTTATACCCTGGCCTTCCTTATCTGAGATAGATCTATCAGCTCATTAACCCGTTCATTCTATAGTTAGGATCCAACTACGGATCATATGTTGGAGAGGGAGGTCTCTCTGGACTTGATTTTTTTTCCTCGATACCTTGTTCTGTTAGCTGACTGCCTTGACTATCATGCTACTGCTGCTGTTGTTTTCTCTATTGGGAGCTAGATTGAGTGTCTGACCTTGAAGATCTTTCTTTGCTACTATGAGTTGGTCTTGATTGATAAGAAGCAGTCCTTTGAACTTGAGAAATATTTCTTGTTGATCCTGCAGCAGGAGGAGGAGGATGTCCTCTCCAAGACTTCTTAGGAGGAGTATTATATCTCTTCATTTTATTTCTTCTATTTTGTTCATTCTTAGAGAGTCTCATCCAGTAGGGAGTATCTGGAGTGAGAGTACTGTTGTGCAGAATGTAGTAGGGAGTGTTTGCTATGGGATTTGGTTTTGGAGCAGCCTTTGTTGGAGCCTTTCTCTTGGATTTTCTCTTCTTAGACCCAATATCCTCTAAGTCACCTGATTCATCATCATCATCATCAGATTCATCAGCAGGGTTATCATAAAGAGCATTTATCTACTTAAGCATTGCCTCAGAAAGTACAGGATGAGCCTGTGGCTGTATACTTGTGTCTATTTTCTCAGCCTGTGGCTGTTCAGCTACATGTTCTTCTTCAGCCTGAGGCTGTACTTGAACTTCTGGCTCTATATCAGCATCTATAACCTCAAACAAAAAATCATCAAGATTAGGCATGGGGGATTCAGCCCAGCCAAATGTTGGAGGAGAAACAGCCTTGGCTCTGGAGTAGTTATTTGCTCTATAATGTTTTATTTAACTACAAAACTTGTCCTTATTCTAATACTTTAGAACTTATTGGTGTTGTGTAGCAGACTATAGTTTTAGAGTAATTGGTAAAAACTGGTGATTGCTATAACCTGTATCAAAAGAATAAAGTAAAGAATGAATATCCACTGTGGGATCACCAACGGTGATTATCTCAGGAATTGAAAAATCTATATCTTCATCTTTTGTACCAACTGGAATCATTTTTGCATCAGTTTCAGTAATAACTGCATCTGCAACTGCTGGAATTTCTGAAGGAACTTCTTCTTGAATTGTTGGAGCTTCTTCTTAGAACATCTCCCCCTGCCTGGTTTCAGAGAGTCCTGAACCCAGGCCGTAGAAGAAGGGACAGTGGTGAAAGAAGCAAGATATGAAGTAAGTGCAGAGATGGAAGCAGCAAGTGTTGCAATTACTTAAGCAATGAGCTTCTTGAGGGTAGGTGTAATAAGCTCAAGAATGTTTGCTGATATAGAAGAGGAGGGCATGGAGCATGTTGTACAGATGGTGAATGCTTGTGGGATGGAAGATGTTTGAATGTCTGTTGGAATTATGGAGTTTGTGACATCACGGAGTATAGTATCTTCCTGAATAAGGGAATGTGATGGACACGGTTATGGAGATAAAGATGATAAAAAATCAAAATTATGAGATGACAAAAGTGTATTATCAATTTGTGATGGTTGATATGATGGTAGAGGAGATTGAGGAGGCGGAGATTGTGTTTTCTCAGGAATGTTAATTGGTGATTGTTGTCTGGATGGTGAGATAGAAGGAATGGAACCAGAAGATTGTTGAAGTGTAGAAACATCAACATGCAGAGTTGATGAAGGAAATATTGAATGAGGTTGAGAAGGAGGGGATTTGATGAAGGATATATTTGGAGCAGGAGCTTCTTCAGGGGTTGGTGAAGTGCCTATTGCAACACTGGTGTCCCCAGAAGCTATCCTGGAAGAGGAAGCCCTGGAGGGCTTTGGAATAACCCACTCCCATCTACTAAAGAGGGTAGAGCTAATCCTCTTGGAAGCACTTATGAAAGTGGTCTGCGAGACCAATAGATCTGGAACCTTAGATTGTAAGGAGATTCCCAGAACTCTTCCAAAACAAACATCCTTCTTACTAATTTTCTTCTTAATCAAATCAAAGATAATTTCTCCCCAGTTTACAGATTTTTGATTAACTATGGCACACATCAGAAGGAATTGGTGTCTGGTAATCTAATCATGGGCTGAGTGTTTACCCAAGATTACTTTCCCAACTATATCTGCTAAGAACTTATATTCAACAGATAATTTCTTCTTCAACAACTTGTTAGAGTTTCCCTGGGAGTAACCTATTATAACTAGCATATCTTCAAAATCAGTGCTAGATAATTCATAATCATCTTCCCCATTAATAAATCCAAAAACTTCATTTAGAACTGCAAGGGAAAGAGAAACCTGTTGTCTAGAAATTGTTCCAGTAATGGAGGTTGGATCTGGAAGGGTTGCTATGAAAACTGATTCTTTTATTTCATACATAGGGAGTGTGATCCTTAGGGTCATAAACTGTCTCTGTTGTGGTGCTTCAAACAACTGGAGTACGTTCCTGAACACTTGATCAGAATGGTTGAAAGAGTCGACGTCGATGTCAAATCCTGCATCACACTTCATTCTAGAAGAGTCGCTGCCAAAATCACCATGCCTGCAAAAACAAAAGATCAAGTGCAGTAGAACTGGAAAGCACGGGATTGAGTTTGATGAAACCCAATTATAAGTTTTCATAAGATGAAAAGACAAGCTTCGTCCGCCGAAACATAAAAAAAAATATTCGAACTCAGTTCGATGAAAAATTTCATAAAGAAATAAAATCGTCGATCAAAGTTTGAAGAGGGGGTAAACAGTTCGTCGTTCCCCATTCAACGAAAAGATTTTCTGAAACAAATTCGTCGATCTCTGTTCGACGAACAGTTTCATAGAGGAAAGTTCGTCGATCTCCGTTCGACGAACACGCCACGAAGCGTTTAGAGTTTGTCGAACTCCGTTCGACGAAACATGAATAGATCGTCGACTACAGACAGAAATCAAAATATATCGTCTCCATTGATCATACCTAGCTGATTTAGGAAGAACAGAAGTATCTTTTCATCTAAGGTTTGGTGAAAATATCTGCTCTTGTAAATCAGTAGAGATAAAGACAAGTTTAATTTTATTTTTGTCTACACAATCTCTAATGATATGATGCCTTATTTCTATATGCTTTGTTCAACTACGATGTACTGGATATTATGTAATAGAAATTGCACTGGTATTATCATAATAGATAGTTGAATTATTTAAGGTTAAATAATAATCCAAGAGATGATTTTGAATCCACAAAATTTTTGAACAGCAACTACCTACTGCTATGTATAGAGCTTCAACAGTTGATGTTGACACAGAAGTTTGTTTTTTGCAAAACCAGGACACAAGCCTATTACCAAGGACCTGACAAGTTCCTAATGTGCTTTTCCTATCAACTCTATATTCAGCAAAGTTAGCATCTGAAAATCTAATTAAATCAAATTTTGACTCAGTAGAATACCAGAGTCCTTGATTAGGACAACCCTTTATATATCTTAAAGTCGTTTTTAATAAAAATAAGATGAGATTCTTTAGGGCTTACCTGAAATCTAGTACAAATGCAAGTAACAAACATGATATCTGGCCTAGTAGCTGTAAGATATAATAAGGACCCAACAATAGCCCTATATGTTTTTTGATCAACTGGTCCACCCTATTCATCAGAATCAACTACATCATTGGATAGCATGGGTGTTTTCTTGGCCAAGGCATCAGTCATCCCAAATATTTTGAGTAACTTTTTAGAATATTTTGACTGGCATAAAAAGATACCATTGGGGGTTTGCTTCACTTGGAGACCAAGTAAGTAGGATAGTTCACCCATACAACTCATTTCAAACTTTGAGTGCATCTTGGAACTAAATCCCAAACTCTACACCTCTTAAATTTGTTGAGCTCCTATTTCATTGCAATAATTCAGTGGGGATCTTGCTCTACATCTTTTATGGATTGAGGCTCTAGTTGAGAAATGAAGCAAGCATGCATCAAATCTTGGTTGAGTTGATGCCTTGTTTGCACACCTGCTGATATGTCTCCAATCACTTGAGGTATGAGAAGATTTCTAAGTGTGACAAGATCGGTAGGAGGAGTTGGTTGATCACCATCTTGTGGAATTAATTCCTCTTGTGGAATTATAGTTGTTGTTGTTTGTTCAACTACTTCAGCACTTCCTTCTTAACTTTTTTCATCAATCTATGGAGAAGGATGAGATGTAACCTCTTGGGTAAGGTTTAAATCATCCAACTTCTCACACAGATAGGGTACCTGCAAAGTGTCTTTGGTAGAAGAATCCTTCTCCTTGTAAAACATGTTAGCTTCAACAAAAGAAATATGTATAGATTCTTCCATTTTTAATGTTGACTTATTAAATACGCTATAAGCTTTGCTGATTTGGGAATATCCAAGGAAAATTTCCTCTACAGCCTTTGCTTCAAACTTTCTAAGGTGTTTCTCGTTATTTTTATGAATGTAACATTTGCAGCCAGAAACTTTAAAATAATATACTTTAGGTTGCTTCCCTTTAAGTAATTCATAGGGAGTCTTACACTTAAGTTTACGAATTAAACTTCTGTTTAGAACATAATTTGCTGTGCTCGCAGCCTTTGTCCAAAAGGATAGGGGAAAATAAGCACCTGCAAGCAATGTCTCAGTAGATTCAATAAGGGTTCTATTTTTCCTTTATGCAACCCAATTTTTTGAGGAGTTCTAGGAGCAGAAAAATAATGCCTGATACCTTCCTTCATACAAAATTCTTGCATAAGAAGAGATTCAAACTCCATGCCATGATCACTTCTGATCAATGCAACCTGAGTAGAGTACTCAATATGTATGCTCTTAAGAAAATCTGTAAGAACTTTAAAGTTATCTGACTTGTTTCTCAGAAAGAACACCCAAGTGATTATAGAGAAGTCATCAACAATCACTAAAGTGTATGACTTTCCTCTCAAACTTTGTACAATAATAGGGCCAAAAAGTTCCATATGTAGCAAGTATAAAATCCTGGGTGAATCACTTTTGTTAATGGATTTTAAATTATTTTTGGTTTGTTTGCTTAATTGACAAGCCCGCAGAGTGCTTCCTTCTTGTAAGAACCAAAAGACAGTCCTATAACAACGTTGTCACTTGATAGTTTGGCAATATTCCTAAAGTTTACATGGCCTAGTATCTTATGTTATAAATCATTAGTAGAGCTAATTTGATTAAATAAACAAATTTCTATACTAGCTGATTTGAAATTTACTACATAAATGTTTCCTTGTCTAATTCCATTTAAAATAATTTTGTTGTTATCAGAAGTAAAAATGCAAGATGACTGATTAAATGATACCTGATAATCTTCATCACATAACTAGAATATGGATATTAGGTTATGCTTGAGACCATTGACATATGCTACCTTCCTGAAGGTAACAACTCCAGCTTTGACATTTCCATAACCTTCTGTCTGTCCACAGTTGGAAACTCCAAAAATCACCTTTGGTCCAAGTTTAGCTTTGAAATCAGTCAGGTTGCCTTTATACCCTGTCATATGTTTTGAACAACCACTATGTAGATAACAATGTTGCTCTTTGGTTGGATAGTCCTTTACCTGTACAAAACATGATTATTTGTTCTTGTCCCAGGTGACCTTGGGCCCTTGATATCTTTCATAAGAATAACTAGAAATATAAGAACAATCAGGTTGATCCTTATAGCCTAATGAATGATATCTCTTAGGAGAAATTATCCATTGAGTAAAAGGATTAACAAGTTTAGGTTTCTGATTATTAGTTTGATAGAAATTAGAATTTATGTTTTCAATATTTGAGTTCGACAAATTTAATTGAGTTCGTCGATCTGAGTTCGACAAAAAATATTGATTTCATCGATCTCAGTTCATAGAATGATAATACTCATTTCCTGCATTCCATGATCATCGATCTCTGTTCGACGAAACATGTTGATTTTGTCGAGCACCCGCAGATGAGTAATTGTACCCAAATTCTAGGTTCAGAGTTCGTCGATCGCCATTCAACGCAAAATACCGATTTCGTCGATCTCGGTTCAACAAATTTTGTTGAACATTATTTTCATGAGATTTTTAATTTTTCTTTGATTTATTCTTTGGTATGATTTTAGTATTTTTATTTGTAAGTTGTAAAAGTTATTTTCCTTTTTCTTTAGCAGAGATGTATTTTATGGTGGTTGATAAAATATTTTTCTGAAGAATAAGTGGCTGATTAGATGAAGTTCCAAAGCCCAGCTTGCCATTAAGCCTATCATTGATTGTGCTTGTGATGTCCATCAATTTGATGCTTCTCCATTAAGTGATTCTTCAAATAGCTTAGCCTCTTTTAATTTGCTTTCTAATAATAGTATTTGTTCATTACCAGTTTTTAATTCTTCTTTATGTTTTAAATTTTCTGAAGAAACATTTTCAAATTCACTTAATTTTTATCTGAGATGTTTGATTTCCTTCTGATATTTAACTAAATTATTACACAATAATTTCGAATCAATATTAAATTGATCAGAAGAAAAATAAAAAGAAGAGATTACATTATCTTCTTCTGACATGGATCCATCATCTGAATTTTCTGCTTCTGAATTTATAGTACTAGAGTTGCTGCAAGAGGCATTGATTTCCATCAAGCATATCTCTCTAGCTTTGGCCTCTTCTTCATCCTCACTAGATCTGGATGAAGATTCGAATCTGATTCACTCAAAGTCTCTGCAACAAATCCTTTTTCTTTCTGTATTTCTTGGAAGAGGACTTGCTGGAATGTTTTTTTGGAGTCTTTCTCCTTCTTCTTTTCTTTCTTCTTCTCATGACATTCTGGCAATATGTGTGCAGGTTTCCTGCACCCATAACAAACAATTTCTTTAGTTGGGGTTTTGTCATACCTGGGTTTATCTTCATTTATAGATGGTCTTATTATGAAATCCTTCCTTGCCATCCTATAGAATCTCTTTGCCAAGAGACTCAGTAGGTCTTCATTATCTGAAGTGGATTCTTCAGTTTCTTCACATGCTTTGAAAGCAATACTTTGTTCTTTCCTTGCTGAAGATGAGGTAGTCCTTTGCTCAGCTTCCCTTGTCTTAATAAACTGCTCATAAGACTTGAGCTTTCCCAACATGTTTTAAGTGGAAATCTCATTCAGGCTTCTGGCTTCCATAATTGACCAGATCCTAGAGTCCCATATGCTTGGGAAGCACATAAGAATCTTTTCATTGACTTCTGTCAATGAGATGTCCTTGTTAAGAGTTTTCAGCTCATTGAGATGAGGCTGAGTCTGGTGTACATCTCAGTAATTGATTCAGATTCACCCTTCTTGAAATTCTCATATTGAGAAATCAAGTGAGACCTTCTGTCCTTTCTTTCATCTGTTGAACTAACAACCATAGCATTTAGGGAATCCCAGATATCCTTGGCTGAAGAGCATTCAACAACTTTCTGGAATATGTCATCAGACATTGTTTGAGTCAAAATATTCATGGCTTTGTCATCTGTAATCTTCAGCTTCTTCTGAGCATTAATCCCCTCAGGTGGTGGAACAACACTTGTGCTTGTAGTAGCCACTGGTTGTGGGGGACCTGTCAAAATAGATTTGTATATATCCTCATCAATAGAATTAATATATAGCCTAATCCTTGCCTTCCAAAGTGCAAACTTATTTTGATTGCACACTGGGGGTCTGGTGCTTGAATAATCCTTATTTTGTGCCACGATATGAAATACAACTAGAGTAGATAAGATAAAACAAAGATCTTTTGGTTCAGGTGTTAGCCTGTACAACCAAGTATCCTATCCCTCTGATACCAATTAAAAGTGATATCAGATAACCTCTGATACCAATTGAAAGTGAAGCCTCAGATGCTGAGGGATTTATCTAACTAACTCTACAGGGGGTCAATAGAGTATTTTAAAAACTTTGAGTTATTTTTACAGCGGATTAAAATAGGTGATATATATATATATATATATATATATATGAGAAAAGATAATATACCACAGCACAACAAAATAAAAAGTAGAGCACAACAAGATTGCACAAGGAAATTTATAGTGGTTCCCCAATAAACATGTAACACCCCAAAAAGGAATGGTGGTCATTGGGGCTACCGCGCGACAATAGTCTTATCGCGGGCGGTAGCTCAGTGATTTAAATGACCTAGTGCTCGGTTTGGGTACGGCGAAGCTATCACGCCGCTGTAGCCACTCAACGCTTCAAGCACTCAATGTTTTTGAGTACTCAATGCTCTCGAGAAATCATCGAGAGCGCTAACGCCAGGCGGTAGGCATTACCGCGCCGTGCTAACCGATCGACGAAAGTCGAACGGGGCTAGGCTGTAGGAGTTACCGCACTGCGCTAACCGATCGACGAAAGTCGAACGGGTTACTGACAAGCGCTAAAATGTAATTGCGGGTGCTAGCTCTGATGGCGATGCCGGCAGGTCAAAACGGTTACCGCCTTAGTTACTGCCCGACGGTAGTAGGTACCGCCCGTCGGTAGCTTTTGTTTAAGTATGGACTTGAGATTTATTCTCATATTATCATAGCCTTTCTTTGTTGGGAAGGATGAGAAAGAACATCCTGTAGCTATGTGAAGATTGATCCAAAGTTTGCTTATGATTGGAATCGCGAGTCGATTCTAGATCCGCGGAGACAAAGTTTTGGCAATCAATTCTATCCAGATCATAGATCACGGTCATGGCTGTGAAGAGATCTTCAAGGATAACGATCTTTCTTCCTTGGACATGTGAAGTCCTTATTTGGTATATGCATGGATTTCCCCCACCAAACGGTGGAGTATTGGGGGATTTCAGTTGGGTTGATTCTTGAGATCTCCAAGAGGTCTTGCATATAGATCTGGAAATGTGTAGTACCGAATATGCATACTATGTGAAGATCATCTGGACAGGTTGGTCTGAATTTATGATGTTTTATTTTTTGCGCCGGAGAAGACTCCACGTATAAATGAGTAATTTGTGGAGTCGGTGGGTTATGTATATGAAATGGAGTAGCAGGATGTACGAAAGTGGAATTCCAGGAAAATACCCGCAAAGTGCATGTGATGTGTGCTATGAAAGTCCAATATTTCTGGCACTGTAGGTGGCTGCAGGGATTTCTGGATGGTTGGACCAATTATGGTTAGGGGTGGGCACGAAAAGAGAGTTCTGTCGCTAACGCCGCGCGATAGTGATTGTCACTAGCGATAGCTCCTAGCTAACCTGTTTGATTGTGAAGCCAGTCCTTGGTGGACAGTGTGACTATTGTGAGCTATGAGATCTTATAGAGGCTTCGTGTCGAACTGATAAGGGAGAAGCCGATGCTCATTACTTGTGGCGATTTGAGCAACGGGTAGGGCTGACCTGTCTCCGCCTTATGGTTGTCAACTTTAGTTGCCCAGGTTATTTGGCATGCATTGTTGCACATAATGAGAGTCTTAGGACTGCGCTCCATTAAGACTAAAGTCTCCGGCTGTAGGTCGTCAAGCACAATGCTCATGTTTGTCGTTTGAAACGGTGGTGGAGACAGATACTTCAGTACACCAAATATGTGCCCTGAGTGCACAGAACGTTTGGCTGATGAGGCATTCATTTGTGATATGTTGAACTGTTCATGCGTGCATGTTTTTGTGATATATCTGCTTGTAAAATGCTATGCCTGTAGGGAAGGATTACCGATGCACTGGGAAAGGGGTAGGGTCGTTATAAATTGGTCAGCTGAATGATGACCATTGCTTTATTTGTTACTGTTGTGGTGGGCTGTTCCCGTGCAGGTGCGGGAGAGTCAAGCGAAAAATAGGGTGCTGAAGCCCATGCTGTTGCTGCTGCTATGCTGGCCCCCGAAGGCCAAAGAAATAAATGTTTTGTGATTTTCATGTGTGGCCGGCCTACGTGCCAATGTATATAATCCACACGTAAGAAGAAAACTTGTAAGACCTTAAGTCCAAACATTTTGTGTAATTTATAAGCATTCCTTGGAGATATATAAATATGGTTATTTATGTATAGTGGACATTCATGATCGATGAGTTCATATTTAACCCCTAATGCTTCCGCTAGAATGCTTTGAGTTAGGATGTGTATACTGGTTTTCATATACATAAGTAATATCCCCGATGATAACCCCAAAATCAGCAACACATCTAAGGTCCCAGGTTCGTCAGCAGCGGACTCTATTTGCCAGTCCGCCAAGCTCGGCAAAGCTTCGACATTCAGCAAAGTCCCAAGGTTGATCCCTTCTTCAACGGACTCAGCATCTCGTCAGCCCATCTCGGCATGCCCTAGCAGCTCAAGATTGATCCCTCTTCAGGCGGACTCAATGGTAAGTCCGCCCAGGCTGCGGCCCTCCAGCAGGATCACGCCTTACAGCAGCTGATGGAAGATCCAGCCCGTGAGCCCAGTCCGCCCCTCTTGCGCAGAATGGTGTGTTCTTTCTTTTTGCTTCCCGTCACCGCTGACTGGTTCTCTTGTACCGCGGGAAGCCGGTTATTTTAGCCCTGCCCGTTTGGGCAGGCTCCCGCCCTATAAATATGGGGAAGTGTTGCAAATAAAGTACCCTGACTCGTGCGCAGGAGCCTACTTGTTAAAGGCTGCAGACTCGAAACTCAGGCTTTGTGGACTCCAGCCTGCTCAGCTCATGCTCTTTTCCTTAACTCTCTATTCAAACCCTTCTTCAATCAAAGGAAAGCCCGTCGCAAGAGACACATTCAGGCCGCGACGGGCGAAGTCTGTTGTTGTCCTGGCTCACGACCCTGCTGTTCTTCTTGCACTCGTCTGCTTAGTAGATTGTTACTTGCAGGTTGCCTTTTACATTCCATTCCTTGGTGCTCGAACCGTTAGCTGGTGGTGATCGACTTCCCTTTCCATTTGCGTGCATCAACAGTTAATACGCGACCATCAGATCAAATAACATTTTGAAATCAGCGGATAGACATGTCAGACCACCGAGCTCGCTACTCAGACCGCTCTAGCTCATCAGAAGATTCTCTTTGGGATGCCATTGAAAAGGCTCATTATGAGGCTGAGGGATCTCCCAGAGAGACCGATCAGCTTCTTGATACAATCAGCCAGGCTTTGCTTGTGTTGATCCAGCGGCTTGCGCCCCAGGCCGCAACAGAGCCTGCAGACTCTACAGTCGCCAGACGCCAGTCTGCCAGACCCCAGCTCGCTGAAATGCTCTTCGGCAATCTCCAATCACTCCTCATACTTGCCATCCAGCTCAGTCCGCATCTCCTCTACGGCCTCAAGAGGAGCAGTTCGCCTCCTTTATGGATTTCTTCAGGGAGGCAGCCCGGGGCACTCCTGCCCGCGAGCTCTACTTCACATATTGCCAGTCCGCAGAGCCCGCGGACCCTCCTGTTCCAGTCCGCCCCTTCTATCCAGCCGAGTTTGAAACTCTGTCTCCCTTCGTCGATCGAATCCGATGGGAGTTGGATCCAAATAACTTCAGAGAACCCCGTCTTCCTTTTTACTCAGGGGAGACTGATGTAGTCGCCCATCTCCAGGCATTCAAAGGGGCCATTTCACTGAGATGCCTCTCCGACATAATCAAATACAAGCTTTTGGTTACCACTCTCGAAGGACAGTTGGGAGAGCGGTTTTATGAGCTGCATTTAGGCATAATTTCTTCCTTCGCTGAGCTTCACAACGAACTCTTGCTGAGGTTTGCTACCTTAAAAAAGAGAAAAGATGGACTGGCTGCACTCTTTAACATCAAGCAAATGGATAACGAATTGGTTGCATGGTTCGTTGATCGCTTCCAGAAAGAGATCCACGGGTTGAGGAACGTGAACCCCGATTACTATAAAGTTGACCTGATTCGTGTCCTCCGGGAAGGCCCCTTAAAATTCAAAGCAACAACGAAGGCACCAGCAACATACCAGGAGTTGATAGCCATAGTCAATCACTTCATCGAAGGCGAGAACCCCAACCCCACCAACATTTCATCCCTGACAGCGAAGGCTGAAGGAAGGGATACTTCTTGCTCTTCTTCCTATAGCAACCATCACAACAGACCTCCTCGCCCTGATTTCCAGCCTCCTTCTCAAAGGGGCCGGAACTTCCGCCATAAGAAACCCTTCCTCGACCATCAACAGTTTCAAGATCAGAGACTATCATTGGCCACGATTCCCACCATACCACTGCAAGAGCTTCGTATTCTTCAGAATGCCTTTCCTGCTCCAAGGCAGCATGACAGTAGCTCTGTGGAGGAGCTTGCATATTTGGGACTCGACATCGATGAGGTCCTCCAGATCTTGTAGAATATAATCAGAAGAAAAGAAGCAAGGGCCTCAAAGAGAGTGGAGGCCAAGGAACAACGCTCAGTTCTGCCAGTATCACAAAGAGAAGGGTCACTTAACTGAAGACTGCAAAGCCCTTCGTCTGCTGATAGAAAAACTGCTTGCTGAGGGCAAGATTGACTTGACTAAGGAAGACTCTTCTTCAAAGCCGTCTACCTCCAAAGACAAGGAGGTAGCTGAAGCCTACCAGGAATGCGAGGATATTGAAGATGTAGGCCGTCTGGGGCCTATCAACATTCCAATGAATGCTTTGATGCAGATGATGAGGGAGCCTTGGGGTGGATCTTCTTCATTCATGGTGGAGCAGGAACCGAGTCAACTCAGAAGTCCTCAATTATAAGGGTCTCTCAAGCAGAGGTTGCCTCTTCCTCTTCCTCCGCTCCATTAAGAGAGGATGTTACTTTTGGCCAAGCTGATCGGCCTCAAACTGCAAATCTGTTTGATGATGCTGTCGTGATCAAGGCAGTTATTGAATATTTTACAGTTGACAGAATTCTCATTGATAATGGCAGCTCACTCAACCTCTTGTTTAAATCAACTTTTGAGTCCCTAAAGATTGGAAAGAATCCGCTTTCCACCGAAGGGCCACTCTACGGTTTCTCTGGTGAAAGAAAGGAAGTCGAAGGAAGCGTCACTCTATCAGT
Source organism: Platanthera guangdongensis (assembly GCA_039583875.1). Classification (NCBI taxonomy): domain Eukaryota; kingdom Viridiplantae; phylum Streptophyta; class Magnoliopsida; order Asparagales; family Orchidaceae; genus Platanthera; species Platanthera guangdongensis. The sequence continues at coordinate 132,733,581 of CM077152.1, forward strand.
AAAGCTTGGCGGAGCAGTCAAACAGATTCAGTTCATAGTGGTTGTTTGTCCTAGTAGTTATCAAGCCATCTTCGGAAGACCCTTGCTCAACAGATAACAAGCGATGGTTTCTACCTACCACCTCGAGATCAAATTCTTTGTTGATGGTAGAATGTGCAGGGTTAGTAGATACCCAAGGCGAGCAAGGGAGTGTTATGTTCACACTGTCAATATGATTGAACTGAATCCTCACGTTGTTCCGGCAGTAGCTGCAGAAGCCTCCTCTAGTTCAGAAACTGTCGTAGATAAATAAGGAGCTCACCTGGAACCTGCCGAGGTGACGCAAGGAGTCCCCATTGCTGTGGGGGAGGAGAGGAAACTCTCCATCAACTCAGAGTTGCCCGAAGATCAAAAAGCCGAGTTGATCTCTTGTTTGCTGAAGAACCTGGATTTCTTCACATGGTCAGCGAAGGACATGCCAGGAATTGATCCGGACGTTGCCTGCCATCATCTCAATGTTGATCCCAGTTTCAAGCTTGTGCAGCAGAAGAAAAGTGATGTGGCAACGAAGCTTGCTGATCCAATAAGAGAGGATGTCTCGAAGCTCCTCAAAGCAAATATTATTCGTGAAATTCAATATCCCTCTTGGATATCAAATGTTGTAATGGTTAAAAAACCAGGAGGGAAATGACGCATGTGTGTAGATTACACAAACCTTAATAAAGCGTGCCCCAAAGATTGTTACCCCTTGCCTCAGATAGATTCTTTAGTTGATTCTGCGGTATGGTACTCTTTTATGGGTTTTTTAGATGCATTCTCTGGTTACCACCAAATAAGAATGCATAAACCCAACATTCCTCATACGTCATTCATTACTAATGATGGTTGTTACTATTATCATGTGATGCCCTTTGGGCTTAAAAATGCAGGTGCAACATATCAACGCATGATGGATCATGTATTTAAGCAACAAAAAGGAAGAAACCTTGAGCTGTATGTGGATGATATCTTGATCAAAAGCAAATCTTTCTCCCTACACCTGCAAGATCTAGCAGAGACTTTCCATACTCTGCGTAGATTCAAGATGAAACTCAACCCATCAAAGTGTATGTTTGGGGCGAGTAAGGAGAAGTTCCTTGGCCATCTCATTACTCCAGAAGGGCTTCCCCCCAATCTAGACAAAGTTAAAGCCATTTTTGATATGGCTCCTCCCCGTTCACCTAAAGAAGTCCAATAGTTAGGAGGGAGGTTGGAAGGTCTCGGGAGGTTCCTCCCTCGAATTGGAGATAAGTGTGCTTCTTTCTTAAAAACTCTTCGAGGAGCGTCCAAATTTGAATGGACAGAAGAGTGTTCTCAAACTTTCGAGCAGCTAAAGAAGCAATTAACTTCAACGCCTTTGCTGCAGAGCCCCCGATCAAGGGAAATGTTGTTCTTTTACTTAGGAGTTGGCCCTGAGGTGGTCAGCTCAGTTCTTCTTCGGGAAGAGAACGGGAAGCAATTCTCAGTTTACTACGTCAGTCATATCCTGAAAGATGTAGAAACAAGATATCTGATTTTGGAAAAGTTGGCCTTAGCATTGGTTATGTCTACTCGTAGACTCCGTCCTTACTTCCAGGCGCACTCAATTCAAGTGGTCACTGATCATCCTTTGAAAAGTGTGCTGGAAAAACCAGAGCATTCAGGAAGGTTGGCCAAATGGGCAATTTAATTAAGTAAGTTTGAAATTTCTTATGTGCTCAAGATAGCTATCAAAGCCCAGGTGTTAGCAGACTTCCTGATTGATACAGCAGAGTCCAGTTCTGATCAAGCAGAAAGGTCTCCTTTGGCTTGGACCATTAATGTTGATGGTGCCTCAGGCAGAAATTCTTCTAGAGCAGGAGTGGTTCTCATCAACCCAAATGGCATCAAACTTGAGCAGGCAATAAAGTTCTATTTTCCAGCAACCAATAACCAGGCAGAGTATGAAGCCTTGTTTCCAAGCTTGAGGCTTGCAAGAGAGCTCGAAATTGATCATGTTCATATAAAGACTGATTCTCTAGTGATGCCATCACAAGTTCTTGGTAACTTTAAGACCAGAGAACCTGTATTGAAGAAATATCTTACGCTTGTGAAAGTTAAAGTTGGCAAATTCAAAAGTTTTACCATTGAACACATCCCAAGATCAAAAAACGAGGAGGCAGATGTTCTTGCCAAGTATGGACTTCCATCAGGGAGAAGAACTTCTAAACTCTTCTGCCCGGTAGTGGATGAAGAAGAGTTGATGCATATTGATCATCGTCCCTCCTGGATGGATCCCTTAATTCTTTACCTTTCAATAGGGAACTTTCATCATTCGATCAAAGATCAGAAAAAGTTCAAGATAAAAGAAGCATACTATTACATGGAATCTTGTGTTTTATACAGAAAAACCTTCATGTCTGCCATGGCAAGGTGTGTTTCATAAGAAGAAGCTCCGACTGTTTTACTTGAAGTTCACTCTCGTGAGTGTGGAAGTCACCCAGGAGCGAGAACATTAGAAAGGAGAATCCTGCGGTAGGGTTATTTCTGGCCTACCATAAAGAGATATTCTAAGGCCTATGCAAGAAAATGTGTTCAGTGCCAGAAGTTCACTCCACTTCAGCATCAAGCTGCTCAGTCACTCAGATCAATTACAACTCCATGGCCCTCTGCAGTTTGGGGGATGGATCTCATTGGTCCTTTTCCCATGGTAAGCGGACAATGACACTTTATCAAAGTGATGATTGATAACTTCAGCAAATGAATTGAGGCTAAGGCATTGGCATAGACAACAACTCAAGTCGTCAGGAACTTCATTTGGGGGGAGATTGTATGCTGACATGGAATCCCAATGGCAATAATCACCCACAACGGATCACAGTTCAACAATGCTGAGATGTTGATTTTTGGAAGCAGATCGAAACAGAGCTGGGGTTTACATTAGTCCATCATCCCAGAAGCAACGGTCAGGTTGAAGCAGCCAACAAACAAATCCTCAACTTACTTAAGAAGAAACTGCAGAATCTCAAAGGCAGTTGGGTTGCTCAACTTCCATCGGCCGTCTGGTCCTTAAGAACAACACCTTCATCCGCAACTGGGGAAACTCGATTCAAGATTTCTCATGGCTCAGAAGCCCTAATTCCAGTTGAGTTTGAAGTTCCATAACCGAGAGTTCTGCTTTTTCAAGGCATGGTTTTGAGGATTGGCTTGTGCTGAATAATGAAGAGATGAAGTTTAGCTTAGAGCACATTGAAGAAATCAGAGACAATGCAGCAATAAGGCGGGAAGAGGTCAAGAGGAGGATGGTCTAGTACTTTGATAAGAACATAAGGATCAAACACTTTCAAGTGGGAGATCTAGTTCTTAAAAAAGTTGACGCTGCTGCATGAGCCAGCTCAGTAGTAAAACTTAATCCAAATTGGGCTGGACCATTCATCATCAAAGAATTTCTCATGAGCACGGCTTACCTCTTGCAAACATATGAAGGAGAGGATGTACCATATATATGGAGATGATCTCAAGCGGTTCTATTCCTGAAACTCCTCCTTTCATTACCTTCCTATGTAATCTTTTTCAAGGATGTTTGTTGATAAAAGCTTCTTGCTAACATTTCTTCAAGTGTTTTTATCTCTTGTATAGTAACAGTTAGCACATTGAGAAAGGATGATTTCAAAACTGTTCATTCTCTGAACTCTCTTTTCTCACTTATGTAAACCTTTCAAAAGTTATTATTGATCGAAGACTTAATACTAACGCATTTTCAAGTGCTTTCTCTCTTTTGTCTCCTGAACAACAACAGATGCCTGATACCAGGAAACATCGCCGAGTTCAGCTGAAACCTCCCTTAGAATCAGGTTCATTGGCATAACACCACAAAGACCACGTGTTGCGGGGAGGTTTCGCACCTTGTAGTCGGAGCTTGCAGGTTTTAGTGGCGCAGGATACTGAATTTCGGATCCCGACTGGTATCTAGCCCCACCTCTGCATTATGGAGGGACAGGGTGCGTGTTTGCTCTACCTTGTCTTGTAAGGGATATCGTTACCACTTTGATGATTGCGTGTGAAAAGCAATGCTGCTCCGGCCGCACCTGCCCACGGATCATCTTAGCTTGTTGCCCTCGAACACTCCGTGGTACCCTCAAGCAGTGCCTGCATGAGACCCACAGTCTAGTTGTTCTTGAAGGAAAGCAATGCCGCTCCGGCCGCACCTGCCAAAAAGATAAACTTCGACTGTACTCAAGGCAAGAGGGCAGCGAACCGTTCCATTGAGTGTGCAGATCTTGAGACCCAGTATGAAAAGCAATGCCTCTACGGCCGCACCTGCCCACTTGGTCACAAGTCTGCAGCTCATTCCTCACAGGAAATCAATTCAGTGCGGAATGTATTTTGGTTTCCGCTCAGTCCGCTGGTTTTCTTGGGTTGATCTTATAACTTATAGCCCTGTGAGAAAAACAATGCCGCTCCGACCGCAACTACCCGCTTGGACACAAGCTATGGATCATTTCTCTATTTAGTGCTAACTGTATTTTGGTATCCGCTCAGTCCGTTGGTTTTCTTGGGTTGATCTTATAACTTGTGTCCCTGCAAAAAAAGCAATGTCGCTCCGGCCGCACATGCCCACTTGGTCACAAGCTATGGATCATTTCTCTATTTAGTGTGGACTGTATTTTGGTACCCGCTCAGTACCTTGGTTTTCTTGTGTTGATGTTATAACTTGTGGCCCTGTGAGAAAAGCAATACCGCTCCGGCCGCACCTGCCCGCTTGGTCACAAGCTTTGGATCATTTCAATCTATTTAGTGCGGACTGTATTTTGGTATCCGCCCAGTCCGCAGGATTTCTTTGGGTTTTTCTTATAGTTTTCGTGGACTAGTGTGGAAAGCAATGCCACTCCGGCCGCACCTGCCACTTGATCACGAGCTATCATCTATTCAAGTGTGTGCGGACTGTGAATTTGTAGCCTCCCAGTCCGCATGATTGGTCCCTAGTTTGTTTTTTCAGCTCGCAGTTTAGCAATAATTATAAGTCCGCAACGTTTATTATCAATGTTAAGCTTGAAAAAGGTTTTCAATTTTGGCAAAGGGAATTGCGGATTGCTAATGAAACTCGCCAGGGTCCGCCCTCACGTTATATTATTTTCGCATGCAGGCAGATAACATTAATCTTAATGTTTTGGGGAGCTGTTTTTGGATTATTTAATAAGGTTTTCTAATTGGCGATTAAAAAATTATATCGCGCGGATAGTTTCTTCAATACACAGACTGATACACAGAGTTCGTTCACTAAATACATCAGATTGTATTTAGAATAGAAAAAAGCAAAGAACATTGCAGAAGACATATATTGATCCCAGAATATCCTTTTGTATTTCATCGAAATCAAGTTACAACTTTCATATGTTTGGCGGACTCCAAGCTTAAGTACGCTGCCTTTACAAAAAAATTAAAAACAAAAATACGTTATTATGTTTCACTTCTCTTCTGCTTTTTCTCTACAAGGGTTTCAGGGCTTAGACCTTCAACATCAATTTCAGGAGAATAGCCCTCCGAGTCGCTTCCTCCACTGCAATCTGAGCTGGTGCTGGCCGCAGATTCGCTATGTGAGCTCGCGCTAGAAGAGCTAGATGTAGAGGCGTCAGACTCGGTGGACTGATCTCAACCTTGCTGGCTTAAACCAGAGTCATCAGCAACAGTCTCAGCATCACCACCGCCATCTTTCTCTTCTTCTTCTTCATCTTCTATGTCTTCTTCCTCAACAATTACTTCCTTGCCTTTTGTAGTCCGCCCCATGGCCGCGACCTGCTCCTCTAGCTCAGGGAAAAGCTCCAGAAAAGGTACACCATCCACTCCCTCCATGGCGAAGCCGCCACCAACAAATCGCTCGATGGTGATCTTGACGGTCTCTTTCACAAAAGGGAGCATGGCTGCCTGGAAGTTGTCATTCTCTAGGTTGTACGCAACGTGCAAAAGGCAAACGCAAACGTCAGTTTGCGGTGGACTTCAAATGAAAACCGCTGCAAATACAATTTACCGCCAACTCTTCTTTCTGCTGAGCGACACTTTTCCCTAGCCGCATATATCTTTCTTTGATCAACCTCATTTCTTCCTGAAGTTGCTCATTTTGTCTGAGCAAATCTCTGGTTAGGGAACAAACAAAGTGGTTGTCACCGTACTGTTCGCGCTTTCTTTGGCGGCCAGCAGAGGGTGTTCGACATGGGCAATCCTCTTCAAGTCACCCAGGTTGTGCTTCCCATAGAGCAAGGAGATTGCGACATGAGCGTGGCGGGTTATCTTAGGACTTCTCCATGATGGCAGCATTGTCGATAGCTGTATATGCTTATTTTTACTATGCCAGTGGAGCATCGGGTTCCCCCTCAGATCCTTATGGCTGTTGTCGAAACCTTGCATCGAAAAGCTTTCGGATGAAGAGAAGTCCGCTGCAGGATCCCCTTCCTCTTTCCTTTTCCTGGCAATTTCTAGCTTTTTTCCATGTGTGTAGGTGTGAGTCTGCTTGGCGTTTCCGGTTACTTTGCGGGCACAGCCAAGGTCACTGCAAGGAAAGAGAGCTAACATACATGTCGTGGCGGATACAGAACGACAGTCCACTAAAACTTACTTTCTTCGTGAGTTACACCATCTAGGTTCGACAGCAGCGGGATGTAATGCTCGATGTCTAGCCTGGCCCCTGTGAGAAACCGGACAATGGCGGACTCCACCTCGTCGAGCCGAACACTCTTGAAAACGGAGTCTGCGCTCTCCTGCGTGTAGGTGTGTGCGAACCCGAGGTTGCCCTCAAAGATCAGGAATCTAGAAGTCCAGTTATGGATCTTATTCGGCAGACCCATTACTTTCATCCATCGGCAGTAAAAGTATATAACCCCCTTATATGGGCGGCCTCCAGAAGGTGTTATCGAGCGGACTGAGAACAATTTTTTTGGAAAATATTCATAGAGAAGGCGATCTTCTCAGATCGCAGATAGGAGATGAAATTGTAGATTGCAGCAAGCATGTTGGGCGCGAGCTGGCCCGACACCATCCCATCGTGTTCAAAAATCTCTCCTATCTCCCATAGCTGAGGGAATTTGAACCCACCGTCGAAGTGGTCAACAGGTATCGCGATCTGCTTCGCTGTTGAAAAATTCAATCTTTCTTCTTCGGTAGGATGGCGGACAATCAAGGGTGAGTCTGCCAAATGTTTCTCAACAAAGGCGTCGAGATCGGCCTCCGTCAATGTGCATTTCTTGTGGTCGGCAGCATGAAAGGTAAGAGCAGCATCAGTTCTGGCGGACACAATATTTTCAGGCCGCAAGGTCTCCTACTGCAACTGCTTTCCTGCATAGAAGAATCAATAGGGCTGTATTTATAGTAGTGAGACTTGACATCTTTTTAGCCAGGCCGCATAGCTTGATTCTCTAAGCCGCCAAGTTTGCACCAAATTTAGTTTTTCATGCAACAAAAATAAAAACAATGCGAACACAATCTTGGGTTCGTTCAGTTCGTTGTTTCCAGTTTCCTACACCTGCCAAGCAAACTTCAAAGCATCGAAGTAGCGGACACAATTCAGTCCGCCCAGCACGCAACATTTCACACCTACAAATTAATTCACAAGTTCAAATCAAACATGCGGATGCAATATTACTCTGCATAGTTCGTCACAATACCACAATCGAATTCATGCAAACCACAAAATTATTCAAGGAACAATGCAATTCCAGTTCATACATCGCAGCAGCAGAAAAATAGAGAATTGTTCAACACAAATTATACCACAGATCAAAGTTAATCTTATTGCGACCTCAGCGGTCTCAATTCTCTAATCGCGCAGGCCGCTCGGTTTTATCTCTACATAGATGCGCCGCCTGGTCGCTCATCTGAAGCACTTCACCATACAAATGATAGATATGGTGGTGAATAGAGTTTATAGTCCAGTGCATGTGCGTGCCCTCACGGTCAACGCGGCTCAAAGGAACCACGGGCTCAGTTGTTTTCCTTGCTACCTCATCCGCTGCGGGCTGGCGACTTTCTGCAAAAACTTGAGCATCTGTTGGAGCAGCGCGATCTGGCGGTCGTCGCCTCTCCTCTGTGACCTCAGCAGCCCGCTTGCCTTTATCAGCCCTTATCACCGCTAAGTACTTTCCTTTGTAGAAGCGGACATCATCAGCAAGCCGCTTCTTCTCCCTGTCGGATCTCTCCAGCGCCCTGGAGATGTTGGCGACCTAGTCCTTGAAAGCCTTCTCACACTCTGCTGCCCTCCTTAACTACATTCGGATTTCTTGAATTTCAGCATGAAATTTCTTTTCTAACACTGCGATTTTGTCTAGGCCGGGATGCTCACCTTTGGCGGACTCATCAAGTGAGACCGCGCCAGCTGCAGTATCAGGCGTGGTCACAATCTCGCCAGTCTCGATAGATCCCGGTGGCAACTTTCTTCCTGCAACAAAGAAGGCCAAGTTCATATTAAAATCCAGTCCGCAGCGGACTAAAAATTCAGAGATAAAAAGATCACTTTTGGCCATCTTGTCCGCTCTGGGTCAAAAGCACTTAGTCGCTTCCTCCACTCGTGGTGAACTTCAGTTCTCCTCTCTGCCGCCGAACTCATCGAAACAATTATATCATCAGTTTCTGTGATGATCTTGACTGGCCTCGACTTCCGCTGCGGCGAGCTATAAAGCCACTAACGCTTAAGGTATTTAGGCATTGGTTGGAGTTTACCTTTCCGCAGTAGCTCTGTAGCAACTCGCAGATCTTCGGTTTCCTTGTTCGCCGTGTCCTGCTTCGAGGCTGCCTCAACTGTAGAGACGTGGGCTGCGATCTGCTCCTTCTACTCGGCAATCCTCTTCTTCAGCTTTTCCTTCTCTTCTCCCTCAGCAGCAGATGAAGACGGGTGCTCTCCGATCTTAACTCCCAAGATTTCTACCTCAGACTGCAACACCTCCAACAAGGATTTGTTGATGAGATCAAGCTGCTCGACATCTATAGAATTCAGTATTTCGTCAGTTGAAAGACTGACCGTCGAGGGGGAATTGTTTCCATGCATTTGGGCCTTCGGGGTAACGAGGTCGCTCTCAAAAAATTCGTTTATTTGCGGCTTGTGCTACAAGTCCGTTGTCCCAGTCCACACGGAGATGTTTTTCTCTTTCGTCGCCCGCAGCTTCTTCTCAACCCGCTCCACGATGGTGGATTTATATCTTTTCCTCTTCTTCTCAGAAGGGTCCTTTTTCCTAGAGGTGTCCTCTTCTACTTGCCCTAAGTCCGGCAGACTCTCCCGGACTGTCTCTGGGTTCACAACAATCAGTGCTTGTGAAGGCGTGTCTTTCCCAACTTCCTCTCCTGCAGGTCGCCTACCTTCATCTAGGTCAATGAAGGGTTGCTGGGCATTCAACGAAGATACATCGGCTTCGTTATTTGTATGAACCGTGTCAGCTGAGTTCGCAGACTTTTGCTTGTCAACGGTCTTTGGCGGACTCAGCATTTTGTCGGCACTCTTTAATGGCTGAGCAGATTGAGATACAGAGGAACCCCCGGTTTTATCGCACGAAGGATTTTCTACTTGGTGACTGTTTCCACTGAAGTTTTCTTGCTCGGGGAGTTCTCTCCAACAGAGCGGACTGACATCCCCCTTTGCATCACTTTTTTGGTTTTCATTGTCGTTTTTAGCTTTACATCCTTGGCGGTGAGACTACTAAAGAACGCACCGAGTCTCGCCATGCCGGACTGTAAAGTGGAGACCGCAAGAGGTGAGTAACACCCCGTGATGTTGGAAAGTTTGTACAATTCCGGGCCCTCCAGCAATATTTATAGCACTGGCAGCTTTAATGATGTTTGCGGACTCAGCGGTTAAGAAAACATTTTCGAAGCTTCCAGAAACTTGAAAATGTGCGGGGATTATGTTAACCCCAAATTCCGCAACACATCCAAGGTCCCAAGTTCGTCAGCGGCAGACTCTGTTTGCCAGTCCGCCGAGCTCGGCAAAGCGTCGACATTCAGCAAAGTCCCAAGGTTGATGCCTTCTACAGCGGACTCAGTGTTCCGTCCGCCCAGCTCAGCATGTCCTATTAGCTCAGGATTGATCCCTCTTCAGGCAGACTCAAAGGTAAGTCCACCCAGGTTGTGGCCCTCCAGCAGGATCGCGCCTTGCAGCAGCGGATGGAAGCTCCAGCCCGCGAGCCCAGTCCGCCCCTCTTGCACGGACTGGTGTGTTCTTTCTTTTTGCATCCCGTCACTGCTGCCCGGTTCTCCTGTATCCCGGGCAGCCGGTTATTTTAGCCCTGCCCGTTTGGGCAGGCCCCCACCCTATAAATAGGGGAAGTGGTGCAACCAAAAAACATTGACTCGTGCCAAGGAGCCTACTTGTTAAAGGCTGGGGACTCGAATATCAGGCTTTACGGACTCCAGCTTGCTCAGCTCTTGCTCTTTCCTTAACTCTGTAATCAAACCCTTCTTCAATCAAAGGAAAGCCCGTCGTAAGAGAGGCATTCAGGCCACGACGGGCAAAGTCTGTTGTTGTCGTGGCTCACGGCCCTGCTGTTCTTCTTTCTCTCGTCTGCTTAGTAGATTGTTACTTGCAGTTTGCCTTTTTACATCCATTCCCCGGTGCTCAAACCGTTAACTGGTGGTGTTCGACTCCCTTTCCATTTTCGTGCATCAACACCCGACTGTTTGTGGAATATGGCATGCGGCCCTGGCCCGACCTTCTGTTATATTTCATGTGACGGACGGAGGTGCTACAATTTGGTATCAACTTGTCTTCATCTTCCCCCTTCGCATTTGTGGTCGAATTCTTTTGAGGGGTGGCGCGCACGCATATGTGCGACCCATTATAACATAAATGAACTAATGAATTTCCACTTAGGAATGAAAATACACATATTTGGGGAACTTGTGCGTTCCTGGTATTGCTTTTTGCAATATTTTAGTTGCTTAATTGTGTGTTTCACGATTGTAGGCGAATAGAGAGAATGTGGGGCAACAAGAACCACCACATTTGATAGGGATTAATGCGCCACCTGAGGTGCTAATACCTCCTCCTTCGGTAGATACGATCTAATTGATACATGATGTGGTCTTTGCAATGATCAAGCCCCAACATGAGAGGCATGAACAACCCTTTATTTCGGTGGTGAATTCAATGTCGGTTGGTGTACTTGAACATATGGCAAGGGGAAGAGCATCAGAGCTCCGCCGTTGAATATGTGTCGGTGTCAAGGAGTGTAACGGTCGAGGAATACTTTCATGAATTTGTTGCGCTGAGACATCATGCAGAGTTTGTGTTTGAAACCGAGGAGACTAAGACCAACAGATTTAATGATGGTCTGCGTGAGGAACTCCGATGTCTATTGGTCGGTCCAAAATTAATTGGATTTTAGGCCTTGGTAATGACTGCTAGGTCGTTGGAAATGGACTTGAATAAGTTCAGGGTGAGGCACGGGTTCAATGTGCCGATCTGTGCAAATATGTCAAACTCAAACTCTTACAAGTGGAAGAAGAAATTACATCTATTGGAATCGACCTCTTCAATAATTATGGGAACAAAGAAAAGGTGTGGTCCATATGTTTACTTTTCGTGTGGTAAGGTAGGACATCGTGTCCGAAAATGTCATGGTGATGCGCCAAGGACAACCAAAGCTAAGGTTGGAGCAGTTGCACGGCGAATTCAACACATTTGCTACTCATGTGTCAAGGAAGGACATAAAGCCCGAGAATGCTGAAGTGGCCCTTAGACGACACCAAACAAGAAGGGAATGTTGATGTGTGTATATAAATAACTGTAATTATGCACTGTACGGTTCCTAGTAAGGAACGATGTATATAATAATACTTGTGTTCAAGATATAAACATGGTTTGATGAATAATCAAAAAGTCGTTCGCTTTCAGCTTCATATATGCATTGTATGATTATTTAGGAACCACAAATATGAGTGGAATGACATGGTTGTAATGACAAAAGTATATATGGGGGTAGAAAATGATATGGTAAGATGTCGTTATGAGGTCATATTAGGATGTAGGAGTGTCTGTGCTGAAAATCATTGTGTTTGAAGTGATCGTAGGTATGGTTTAGCTCTTGGAGCAGCGTACATGTAGAGATCGCAACTTCACGAAAGTCACACTAGGAAAGATCACCGAACAAGGGACTAAGTTCGCTTGTCTGCGAGGATCGAGCAAGATATGGATGTCTGCTCTCCAAGTCGTCACTTGTTCGGCTATGCATGAAGTAATCCTTCAAGCCTATAGCGGCCTGTAGGCCTTATCCCGGGTGAGTGACACTCCTATTGTGTCAGTTTATACAGATGTGTTTCCTAAATGACCTCCATGGGTGATGCTCCCTCAGGAGACCAATGACACTATTGCGGTGGTGCTAGGTATGAAACGTGGAGCCGACTCTCCCTTTTGAGTAGCACCAAAGTAAATGGCGGAACTAAAAGTGCAACTACAAGAGTGGTTGGAACAGGGGTATATACGCCCAAGTATGTCACCTTGGAGTGCACCTGTTCTCTTTGTAAAAAAGAAGGATGGTAGCTTGATGTTGTGCATCAACTATCGCTAGTTAAATGAGTTGACGGAGAAGAACAAGTATCCAATACCTCAAATTGATGAATTGTTTGATCAGCTCGTGGGATCAACCATTTATTCTAAATTGGATTTAAAATCTTATTAATACCAGTTGAGGATTCAGGAAGGTTACATTCCCAAGACACTGTTTGGAACACGCTACGGTGACTATGAGTTCACGGAAATATCGTTTGGGCTAACAAATGCGCCATCAGTGTTCATGGGCTTAATGCGTCAAACATTTCGAGAGTTCTTGGATTTATTTGTAATCGTTTTCATCGAAGACATTCTAGTGTACTCTCAGTCGGAAGAAGATCATGCGAACCATTTTTGGATGTTGTTGCACACCCTGAGGAAAAATAAGCTCTATGTCCAGTTCTCAAAGTGTGAGTTTTGGCTGTCATCAGTGGCTTTTATTGTGCATGTGGTGAGTGGAGAGAGCATTGAGGTGGATCCGTCAAAGATAAAAGCCATATGGGAGTGGCCAGTGTTGTCTTCAGTGGCCAAAGTTAGGAGTTTCCTTTGACTGGCGGGCTAATATCGACGTTTTTTAGAGAACTTCTTACGGATGGCTTTGTTTCTTACCACATTAACAAGGAAGGATCAGAAGTTCGTTTGGACGTCAGAGTGCGCGCGAGCTTTTGAAGAGCTGAAGAGTCTCTTGACCACAACGCCAATCTTGACGTCGCCATGTGGTGCGGACGGCTTTAAAAGTTATTGAGATGCATCAGTGAACTACTTAGGCTACATTACTCTTCAGTTTGGAAAGGCGATCGCTTATGGATCAATCCAGTTGAAAGTGCATGAGCAGAACTATCCCATACATGACTTGGAGTTGGCGGCGATGATATTCACACTTAAACTATGGCGTCATGATTTATATGGCATGAAGGTGGATATATATTCACAGACCATAAGAGCCTAAAGTACTTGTTGGATCAGAAGGATCTCAACATGCGACAACGTAGGTGAAGGGAGTTCCTCAGAGACTACACCTTCCAAATACACTATACTCCCGGGAAGGGAAATGTCGTGGCAGATACCTTGAGTCGTAGGACTCCGACAAGGGCATATTGGTTGCAGATGCATGATGAGTGTCTGATCCAGGAGTTGGAAGCTTTAGAGATTTCTTGTGTTGACAAGAATTTCACAAAAAATGCGTGCTTGACTTGGATGGTGGTACAGTATTACCTTGCGGACAGGTTTCGACAAGCAACAGAACTTGATGAAAGTTTTCAATGCTATGCAGTGGATGGAGTAAATGGCCAATTCTCCTGGGATGGCAGTCTTTTGCGAAAAGATGGTCGTTTGTGTGTCCCGAATATGGGTAATTTAAGTTATGAGTTGATGTATGAAGCTCTCTTCACTAAATCTTCAATTCACCAAGGGAGCACAAAAATGTATAAAGATATGAAGAAGCTGTTTTGGTGGGTGGGTTTGAAGAAAGACATAGCACTGTACGTGGCTAAATATCAGACTTGTGTATTAGTGAAAGCGGAATGCCAGAAGCCTGGAGGTTTCCTAAAGTCGCTACCTATTCCGGAATGGAAGTTTGATGATATTTCGATGGATTTCATGCTAATCCATCAGTTGTTGGGAACAAAATTACAATTCAGTACGACCTTTCATCCACAAACGGATTGCCAAACTTAAAGGACCAACAGAACGATGGAGGATATGCTTCGATTGTGCGTCTTATATTTTCGGAAGAGATGGGAAGATCTTCTCTATATGGTAGTGTTCGCCTACAATAATAGCTATCAAGCGAGTTTAAATATGGCACCTTTTGTAACATTGTATGGCAGGAAGTGTCGTACACTGTTAGCTTGGGCGGAAATAGGTGAATCTAAGTTATACAAGCATAAGGAAGTCGAAGAAGCTCAGTCGACAATACGCTCTTTTCGGGAGTGGTTATTAATAGCCCAAGTCTGGCAGACAAAATACTACAACACCAAGTGTTGATGCACGAAAACGGAAAGAGAGTCGAGCACCACCAGCTAACGGTTCGAGCACTAGGGTATGGAAGCGAAAAGGCAAAATGCAAGTAGCAATCTACTAAGCAGACGAGAGCAAAAAGAACAGCAGGGTCGTGAGCCACGACAACAACAGACATCGCACGTCGCGGCCTGTATGCCTCTCTTGTGATGGGCTTTCCTTTGATTGAAAAAGGGTTTGATTACAGAGTTATGGAACAGAAGAATAGTTGAGCAAGCTCGAGTCTACAAAGCCTGAGATTCGAGTCCACAACCTTTAACGAGAAGGCTTCAGGGCACGAGTTAGCGTGCTTTGGGAACTGGGCAACGGTGACGGGAAGCAAAAAGAAAGAACATGCCAGTCTGCGTAAAAGTGGAGGACTGGGCTCGCGGGCTGAATCTTTCATCTGCTGCTGCAAGGTGCGATCCTGCTGGAGGGCCGCAGCTTGGGCGGACTGTGCACTATGTCTGCCAAAAATGGATCAATCGAGTTCCAAAGGCATGCCGACCTGGGAGGACGGAGCACTGAGTCCGTCGTTGAGGGGATCAACCTTGGGATGGCTAAATGCTGATGCTATGCCGAGGTCGGCGGACTGCCAGACCTAAGTCCGCCGCATATGAGCCTGGGACCTTGGAACTATGCTGCAGCTTTGACGAGCTGGGCGGACTGCTAAGTTGAGTCTGTGGAAAATAAGGTAGGTATCCTTGGAATCTTGTACGCATTGCGGACTGAGGGGTTAACATAATCCCCACACATTTTTAAGTTTTCTGAAAAATTCAAAAATGTTAGCTTAACCGCCGAGTCCGCGGGCCTCACTAATGTTGTCAGCGTTATAAAAATCGCCAGAGGTTCTGTATATACCAAAGTATCCAACACTACGGGTCGTTTCTCAACGCTTGCAGTCTCCACTTTGCAGTTCGGCATGGCTAGGCTTGGTGCATTCTTCAGCATCCTCACCTCAAAAGACACTCAGCAGAAGCTACACATGAAATCCAAGAAGGTCGTGAAGAGAGGAGGAGCGCCTGTCCGCTCAGAAGGAGAGAATTCACAGAGTAAGAAGCATGCAGAGGTGGCAGTCCACCGAATTGAAGAGCCTGTGCGTGACAAAACGGCAAATGCCACTGCATCTGACTTTGCAAACCCTCCTAAGAACGCGAATGAAGCGCTAAATCCGCCTGATATAAAAAAGCAGAAAGCCGCGGACAAGGCTGGCGAAGCCTCCACACTAAAACCCTAGCAGCCTATCATCGAGGTGGATCAGGATAGGAGACCTGCTGGAGGAGAAGTTGATGAAGATGTGCCTTCACAGGAACTTATCATTGTGAATCCAGAAGCAGTCCGCACGAGCAAGCCGGACTTGAAGCAGGTTGCGGACTCTTCTGAGAAAGGAGCCTCTTCTAAGAAGAAGAGAAAGAGAGGCAAGTCCACCGTAGTAGAGCGGGTTGAGAAGAAACTGCGGTCATGGAAAGAGAAAAACATTTTCGTGCAGACTGGGGATGCGAGCTTGCAGCACAGACCGTGTTCCTAAGGGCGTCCTAGTGACACTAGAGGTCGCTATCTCGGCGAATGATCCCTCCAACTCGGTCAGTCCGTACACTGACTAAATTTTGAACACAATTGACACGGAGCAACTTGATCTGATAAATCAATCCTTGCTGGAGGTGCTGCATCCCGAAGTTGAGGTTCTGGGGGTTAAGATCGCAAACAACACCCTTATGGCGACGTTGTTCCACCATTTGCTCGTGATGATCGTGACCGTTTGATTTGTGGCGATGATGTCCCGCCATTTGTTCATGATGTCATTGCAGATGGTGCTGACGCGTTCTTTGGCGAGCTCCATGGTGACGCCGGGTACATGCATTATGTTGATCGTCGCCGCAACCGTACGTTTGAAGACTCGGATGGACGATGCCGCAACAATAATTTTGATGCACGCCATCGCCGCTACAACGCCATCACCGTGACAATTATTTTGCTACAACACCATCGCTGCTATAACACGCTATAGTACATACTTCAAAAGCCATCACACCTTGTTGCATTGTTTTAATTTGGGCATGCATTTACAGTATTTGTTATATCATGTTTATGATGTGGTTGTCCAAGTGTTTATTTTATGAATGCAGAAAGAAAAAGGCCATGTTTAGAGATTTAGCAGAAGATATTCTCCTCCTCCAGAGAGATTCAGAAAGGACCCTCCTCCTCCTCCTCCAGCTGCTGGTGCTTCCAGTTCATCAACTCAAAGGACTACCCAGTTTCAAACTTATCAAAGACAGTAGGGTAGGTCCTCATCTTCAGGAATCAGCCAGTAAAGGCATTATTCTTCTGTCAAGCATCATCAATAACAACAACAACAAAAATTCCCTAAACATCAAAAGGCTAAAAGCCCCAAAAGACATCTGCTTCCCCTCCTGTACCATTTGGTCAAGATCCAGAGTCAGCTACAACTATTAGGATGGCCATGTAACACCCCCATCTGTCGCATGGCATATAACAGAAGGTCCTCTCCGTTCGGCGTGAGCTGGAACCCGACGCCATATACCATTTTTCAGACAGTCGGAAGGGATACTATTCCGATGAATAATCAAACCAACCAATTAAGACTACTCTTGTGTGATTCCTCTTAATCACAGATCTTGTGGTGGTTTTCATTCTAGCATCGGAAGATTTTATCTTCTTCTGAAGTTGAAAGATTGGCGGACCCAAAATTTTCTTTTTGTTGGGAATTCCATCAATATTTACTTTTGAATGTCCACAGCTACAACAACAGGAATGAAACCCCAAATACACAGAAACAGGTACATGGCCTTAAGGCCTTACAAATGTTCACTTAATAAAGAGTGATTTACATACATCGGCTCGCAGGCCGGCTACACATGAAATATATATAAATATAACTATTCTACGGTGCCTTCTAGGGCCAGCACAGCAACATGGGCTCCAGCCCGCTATTTGGCGCTTGGGGAGGTCCGCAGCACCTGCAAGCACATACCACCGCACGGTGGCAAATAAAGCAACGGTCAGCTAAAAGCCGACCAAATTATAACGACCCCGCCCCTTACTCGGGACGGCGGTGCTCTTTCCCTGCATAACATTAGCCCAACAATGTATATATAGCGCAATTATAATTCGCCACAGGTGTAGGCTCGCACGGCCAAATACCCCGTGCACTCAGGGCACATTCATGGTGAACCCTGACCCATCAGTGCATTCACCACCACCCCCAGGATGGCAACAACATGTGAGCATCAGAGGTAGCCTTTCTGACCACCGTCTAAGGCTCCGACTATGCCAACGGCCAGAGATCCCCGTCTTCGGGTCTCTCGCACCGAACCACATAGCCTAGGTCCACATTCCACTTGCCCGTTGCTCACGGGTTACCGCATGTCCAATTTAAGGAACTTTGCGCGGGCCAAGCTTCTCTCGGATCCCAAATTTTCCAAAGGGACAATCTCATAACCTAGTTATGATCAAGGCCGGTTCCCAGACCGCCAAGTTAGCAGAACACGTTTCCGCTCAATTTTCCGGGTGCGCCTTGAAGCTAACCTCCAAGGATCCCTGCTGCAAAGGGTCTACTTAATTTCACGTAGAAACCCGAAAAATCCAAAGCACGGAGTCTTCTCCGGCAAAACCATATCAAATGCAACATCACCGATCTAGACAAAACACGTCCGGGTAGGCTTCACACACAATGCCTATGCCCGTACTTACGATTCCGGGCTCTACATGCAACACAAGGGGGACTATTCCCGTCAACCCCGAGGAATACCACGCACTCACCGCATACTCGCGGGAGCGGGATTCCCTATGCAGAAAGAAAGAGCTTCAAGCGCTCGAGTTGAGAATCGTTACCCTTGTAGTCCGTTTTGGCGTCATGGAAAAACTACGCGGTTAGAACTCTTCTCAATGACCTTCCCTCCACGGATCCGCTCTCTGAAATTTCAAAACGGCGCTCCGATGCTCCGCCGGCGGCCGGAAACCTCCTTCAAATTCAAATTCCTCAAATCCTCTCTCACTTTGGAAGGGGAGAACTTTGGAGAGAAAATGAGGGAATAACTCCCTATTCCCGGCCTTAACAGAGCAGGAACTAATCTTGGCCATCGGATCCTAATTAAAGAAAATGAACGGCTCGGATCTGCACAAAATTCCCCAGAACTGGGCCGCACACGGCTTGGCACACGGCCGTGTCCAAGGCCGTGTGCCTCGATCCAGGCACGATCGTCGAACTGAGTTTAAATGCACACGGGCCAAGACACGCCCGTGTCTGACCTGACACGCCCGTTTCGGGTTCCTCGACACGCCCGTGTTCGTGGGCGTGTCACGCATAACCGCCACGGCAACGGACACGACCCATCAGGACACGGGTAGGGACACGGGTTGGCACACGCCCGTGTCGGATGACACGCCCGTGTCATCCGGCCGTGTTCCTGGCCGTGTCCTTCTCGGGTTGGAAACGACCAAAAATCACCAGCCAGACACGGCCTTGGACACGCCCGTGTCCTAGGCCGTGTACCCCTACAGGCACCAAAAACTCTTTTTCCGCGACCGACTCGCACACAAAATTCGGGGCGTTACATAGGGTGTCCTAAAATTTTTAGGGATTGGCTTAAGGGTATAGAACTTCATTTTAAGTGTTACGGATGGGATGAACCCCAAAAGATTCACTTTGCCCGAGAACGGTTAATAGGTCAGGCCCAGTTATTTTGGCTGAACGAAGAGCGGCGTGTTGGTGGTTATCAACATAATTGGCAGGCGATGCGTAGCCTCCTTTCAGGTCAATTTGATCCCGCCTATCTCCGTACTACCAACACCGAGCCTATGAGTGAGTACAACTTACTACATTATTGTCACACCGACCTAGACCTCATCTTTAGTACGGCTTTGGAGATTGAGAAGCGCCGATCTCTTATTACCTTTGAGTCTAGTGGCGTATCTGATCTTGGTTCTATTGTGTGTCCTCCCATGATTACGCCCATAAAACCTTTTGAGTCATCCCGTGAGTTGCCTGCTCTAGTTATTAACTCCTCTGATGAGTCAAAGGAAAGGCTTAGGATGGTGCCCGCCACTGAGGACGAGGCTCATCTCCTTGACGCTTTTAGCGACGATGAGGATATTGGTTACCCTAGTGACCTAGATGAGGATTCCACCATCGAGGAATCATCCCCACTCCCCGTCGATGACATTTTGAAGCTTGAGGTTACTCCAGCTGAGATTACACCTGTGTCGGTAGGCAATTTACCTGATGATGAGAGTTTACTTAGTAGTGACTTAGGAGATGATCTGTTCGGACTCGAGCTGGATCCTCTTAGACCGAGATATATTGAGGACTGTTCTGATGATCCTGATATATTGGACGTTCCGACTGATTGGGAAGACTTACCGTTGGTGAACGAGTTATGCTTGAATGATTTTAGTACTATGAGCCCGAACGATATTTCTTTGATGCAAACACCTTTATCTGACGTTCCCGATTTAAATCTTCTGTCAGGCTCAATTCTACCCTTGTCCGAGACCACAGTTGATTCCAAATTAAATAACTTGGATAGCGTGTCAGAAGAAATTGTAAGCAAAGAAGTTGCATTATTGGACGACTTTTTGGATTGTACCCCGAGTTTGATTTTACCGACTCGTCCCCCTGACCCGTTGACTCGACGTACTGATCATTTGGGACATGAGTGTGGTACGATTGATTTCAGGAGTTCTACAGTGCCCCCTGGGTTCATTCTGCCAGTTCCCCTAGATGAGGTCTCGCTAGTGCCCCCAGATCTCATATCATTATTGCCGACCTATGACCCGACCACTGATTCTGAATTACATGATATATCTAATGAATTGGTAGACATGTCAGACGAATTTTCTGTAAGGGCGAATCCATTGTTTGAATTTTCATATGACTTTAATGGTTTGCACCCAGAGGATTTTACATGGATGATAAATCCGTATTTTGACATTGGGCATACCTTAGCCCCTCCTCCAGAATCTATCGATGCTCCCATTTCTGAGACCTTTACTGATTCTGATTTGGATGACGTATCTAGTGTGTTGGAAGAATTTCCTAGCGAGGGAGTTGTCCTTTTGGATGACGTTATTGATGTAGACCCGGATGAGCATCCTTTGATGTTGTCTCCATTGCATGAAGTTCATGATGATTTTGATTCTCTCCCGGGTGTGATTTTACCAACCCGCCCTCCCGCTCCATTGACCCAACTAGCACATATTTTAGGACATGAATTTATTTTATCTAGTCCAAGACATTTGGTATTGTCTACATTAGTAACCCCTCTGTTGGGCAGGTCTCGTAAGATAGGTATTAGTGAGTTGATAGAATTCGTGTTCAGCCTTGTCACAAATTTTTGTAGTTTTGTATCCTTCAGACTTCCTATGAATAATCAATTCTCTCATTTTATTCTTACGATGAGGTCGTCTATTGTGCCCATTTCAGATTTCGTGATGGGTGTGCCCATTGGTCTGTGTCCGCTAAACTTTCAATATAAATTAAATCAATTAAACTATTTAGCACTGATGCCACCTGATTTAGTTTCGTTACGTGCAACGTATAACTCAATTGATTTTGCACAAGAATTCGGTCTCCAAATTCACAATTTACATAAGCACATTCATGAAATGTTAGTCGCCCAACATGCATTTTATAAATCTAATGCTAATGTACATAGAAGAGTATCTCACTTTAATGTTGATGATTTGGTCTTGCCGCATCTCATCCCTAAACGGTTGCCTTCGGGCTCCCTAAAAAAGTTAGCGAATCGGCGAGCTAGTCTTTTCCGAATTTTAAAGAGGTTAGGAGAAAATGCATATCTTTTGGAGATACCCACCGATTGGGGTATATACCCCATTTTCAATGTTTTGGATTTAACGCCTTATGTTTCTCCACCACTTGAATTATCTGCCTCTCTGTTTATTTCGTCCACTATGTTTTCTAATGGGTTGAGGGGTGAGCTAGGTCCTGGATCGCGCTCTCTTACGGTTTCCACTGGAGGTATATTGAATGTTGATGTCGAAACTTTTCCACCTTCTTTGACTAATGATTTTCCAAGGTTCCCGAAGACCTTCTTTTTGCCTGACAGGTTTTATTTGATGTGGCATGATCACGCTATTACAACTTGGATTATGGGGCCAGATTTTCCCAATGTTGCTGCTGTTTTCGACTGTTCTCCCCTCACGGGCCACTCATCGGTGATGAGTAATTTTGAGTGGGGGAGGATTGATGGCGACGTTGTTCCACCATTTGCTCGTGATGATCGTGACCGTTTGATTTGTGGCGAAGATGTCCCGCCATTTGTTCATGATGTCGTTGCAGATGGTGCTGACGAGTTCTTTGGCGAGCTCCATGGTGATGCCAAGTACATGCATTATGTTGATCGTCGCCGCAACCGTACGTTTGAAGACTCGGATGGACGATGCCGCAACAATAATTTTCATGCACGCCATCGCCGTTACAACGCCATCACCGTGACAATTATTTTGCTACAATACCATCGTTGCTATAACGCCATCGCCGCGACAATAATTTCGCTACAACGTCATCGCCGCTACAACGCCATCATCGCGACAATAATCTAATAATTATAGTATTATATTATATTTATTAATTTTCTTGTTGCATTGTTTTAATTTGAGAGTTTTTATTTCATGCATTTAGTTATTGTATTTGTTATATCATATTTATGATGGGTGCACATAACCATCATGTGTTTATTTTATTTGAATAGAGTAGATTGAGCGGTGTAGGCTATAAAAGGCCATGTTTATGAAGGATTTTAGAGAAGAATGAAAGGAAAAAAAATCTAGAATTCAAGTTTTGAATTTTCCCCCTCTTTCCTCTTTCCCTCTAAGGCAAATTTTGGCCCATCCTTGTTTCTCCTCCTCTCTTGGCCGCCAGCCTCATCTTCTTCCCCTCTCCTCCCTCCTCTCGTCTTCTCCACAAAATCCTTTCTCCTCTCCACTACGAGTAACAAATCAAAGAACTCCTCCCCTTGAAGAATTCAGCCAACATCCTTTCCCCCTCCTTGGGTGATTTCGGTCAAGGACAACAACTTCGGCGACGACGAACCTTCTCCGACGTGAAGCAAGGAAGGTGGACGAGTTTCTCTCCGTTCGGCGTGACTCCGGCGGAGCCGTGGAAGAGCGAACCATTTTTCATCGGAATCATCTATTCCGATTGGGGTAACGAAAATTACTACTCTTGTGTGATTCCCTCTTAGATAGATCTTGTGGTGGTTTTCTTTGGCGTTGCTTCCGAACTTTTGAATTCATCGTGGTTTTGATCCGAACGATATTGTTATCTTCTTTTGATCTATTTTAAGTTCGTGAGGATTGGCGGACCTCGTTTTCTTTTTGTTGGGAGAGATCTACTATTTTCGAATCGTTTACTTTTGGTGGATCTCTTTTGGTACAACACACGCTCGAACGGATCGGGTCGATCCATTTCGCTTGAGAGAATATTGGTTCATCGCCTCTATTTGATCTATAAGGGTGTAGTGAACCCGTGCGTTAGCATTAGATTGATATTATTGTGAATCGGGTGCGCTGCATTTAAATTGTGCGAGCGTAGAATTGAAACGAGTGAGAACTATTCGGTGTCTTTGTCCGTTGCGGCTCGTCAGGAGACGTAGCCTGCATCACCCCCCCCCCCCCCCCCCCAACAACTGCAATCGAGGGAGTGGAGAAGGAGAAGCTGAAAGAGATGATCGCCGAGTAGTAGAAGAAGTTCGCTGCTCAAGTGGTGATAGTGAAGGCGGCCTCGAAGCAGATCGCAGCAGAAAAGCAAGCCGAGGATCTGGGGGCTGCTGTTGAGCTACTGTTGTTGAGCTACTGTTGTTGAGCTACTCAGAAGCGACTTGGGGATTATGTCAACTTCTACCGAGGAAAATACTTGGCACTGGTGCGGGAAGAGAAGGGCAAGCGGGCTGCTGAGGTCGCAGAAGAGAGGTCGCGATTGCCAGATCGCGTCGCTCCTGAGGCTGCAGCCCCAGCAGAATGTAGCTTGCCCGCTACGGACGAGGAGCCGAGGGCGGCAACAGAGCCGATGGTCCCTCTGAGTAGGGTGGACCGGTAGTCCGCGCATCTACAGAGGTCCTACATCTCCATGTATCACCAACTCCACCAGCTTTTTGGCGAGATACTTCAGCTGAGCAACCGGGCGGCTTATATGTGCAGGGATCGGCAGAAGCGACCTGTGCGACCAGAGCGAAGAGATTGCTAAGTCCGTCATTGTGGCGGACTGTATTGTGATGTATGATGTGAACAATTTTGTCCTATGACTTGCTGTGTTATGAACAATGTTGAGTTTTATGTGGACTTATGTCGTGTCCGCTTGTATTGATTTGAAATGTGATGTTGTGATCTGCTTGTTGTGAGATCTTTCTGAACATATGATTGCAAACTGCGCGGACTGATATTATGTCCGCAGATTTTGTTTTGAAATACGCTTGAGAATTTGCAAGTTGAAAACGTTGCGAGCTTGGCGAAGAGAAATTGTGTCAGCACATATTATGCTTTGAAATATGTTTGAACAGGTACTCTGGCGAAAAAGCTGTTAGACCTCAAACCCTATAAATACAGCTTCATTGTCTCTTTAATGCAGGAATGCGAGTGAAGTAGAAGTCCCTGCGACCTCCAACAATGGTGTCCGCCAGATCTGATGTTGCAGTCGCCTTTCACGACGCCAAACAAAAGAAGTGCAAGCTGACCGATGCCGACCTGGAGGCATTTCTAGAAAAACATATGGCGAACTCGCCGGTACTCGCCAGGCTTCCTGTGGATGAGGAAAGATTGAATTTTTCTACTGGAACGCAGATTGCTGTGTCGATAGACCACTTTGACTGCAGTTTCCGATTTCCGCTGCTCTGGGAGATCGCCGAGATTTCGAACACTATGGAATGGTTCCGGGCCAGCTCACGACCAACACATTAGCTGCAATTTATAGTTTCATTGCATACATGCGATCTGAGAAGATCGTCTTTTCTCTGAACATCTTCCGCAAGATGTTTTCAGTCCGCTCAATCACATCCTCTAGAGGCCGCCACTATAAAGGCATGATTTATTTCTACTGTAGAGGAATGAAAGTCATGGGTCTGCCAAACAAAATCCATAACTGGACCTCAAGGTTCATGATCTTCGAAGGTGAGATGGGGTTCGCGCACACCTACCCATATGAGCGCACGGACTCCAGCTTTAAAAGCGTAAAAATTGAGGCGGTGGAGTCCGCGATTGTCGAATTTCTTGCAGGGGCGCGACTTGAGATCGAATACTACATCCTGCTCCTGACAAGCCTGAATGATGTACCTCACGAAGAGAGTAAGAATCGCAGACTCATTTTGTATTCGCTACGACCTACATTTGTTACTGATTGCTTTGTCTTGTAGCGATCTTGGCCGTCACAGCAAATCTGCCGCAAACTCCTGGCGGCCTAACTCCCACTCAAAGGGAGAGGAAATTGGAGCTTTCGAGAAAGAGAAAGGAGGAGGGTGATTCCGTCGCGGACTGTTCTTCCTCTGAGAGCTTTACCCTCCAAGGCTTTGGTAATCACCAGAATGATCTTCGGGGCAACCCAATGATCAACTGGCACCATAAGAGCAAGCACGTCTGCCTGTCAACTGTGCTCCCTTCATGGAGGAGTCCGCGAGTTTCACGTCACGCATATGTGGCGATCTCCAACCTCTATGGGAAGCACTACTTGCGCGACCTGAAGAAGGTTGAAGCTGTCGAGCTCCCTCTTCTAGCCTCCCAGGCAAGCGCCAACAATGTCGTCACCACTCACTTCCTTAGCTCCTTGATGAGAGACCTGGTCAAGGAGAATGAGCGACTTTAAGCGGAGAATACTTCATTAAACGAAAGGAAAAAGCGGTTAGGGAAGAGGGTTGCTCTTCTGAAAGAAGAGGCTTCGGTATGTTTTATATCCACTGCAATTCAGTCCGCCGCGATCTAACGCATTTTGCTTTTTGTCCTTCTGCAGACCGCATACGACTTCGGCAACCCATGCTTCCAAGCTGCCGCGCTCCCCTTTGTGAAGGGGAGTGTGGAGATCGCTATAGAGCGATTCATCAGCGGCAGCCTCGCCAAGGAGGGCGTAGATGGAGTGTCATTCCTTCAACTTTTTCCTGAGTTGGAGGAGCAGGTCGCTGAGATGGTGCGGGCTACCAAAGAGAAACAAGTAGTAGATGAAGCTGAGGAACCAGAGGAAGAAGAGAAAGAAGAATGGGAAGGTGAAGGCGGCGGCGTAGCTGAAGATGATGATTCTGGAAGCAAGCAAGCTGAAGTACAGTCTGCCAAGTCCAGCTCGGCATCATCTAGCTCCGCTGATGAGAGCTCATCAAGCGACTCGGCGTACAGCGAGAGCTCGAATAGCAGCGAAGACGGCCGGAGTGAATCTCTCCAGATGTCAACATTGATGCGCCAAGTCCAGATATATCGGCAGAGAAAAAGCAAAAGAGGTGCGAGGCGGAATGATGTATTTTTGCTTTTATTTTATAGAGAGAAATGGCAGACTGAAATGTAGAGTCCGCCGACTTTTGAAAGTTTGTAATTTGACTTTGAAATATATAAAGGATATTTTTGAATCAGCTTGTCTTCTGCAATGTTTGTTAATTCTTGCATTGATGTAATCTGTAATCAACAATGTTGTATTGATAATGAAAACCAGTCCGCGCTTTTGGATATGAATCCACGATTTGTTGATTTGTCATCTCGCTGATTAGAAAACCTTAGAATGTAACGATAATTGCAGCTCCCCGCAACATAAGATTAATGTTATCTGTCTGCTTGCCAAAATAATATTGTTAAAGTGGACTCTGGAGAGTACTATTTACAGTCCGCAATTCCCATTGCCAAAATTGAATAAACCTTTGCAAGCTTAAGAGATTACTGATGATAAATGTTGCGGACTTACAATTATTGTTAGACTACGCTAAAAGAACTATAGATACCCGAGACCAATTTTGCGGACTGAGCGGATACAAATTCATAGTCCGCTCATAATTTGAATAGAAATGATCTATAATTCGTGACCAAGTGGGCAGGTGCAGCCGGAGAGGCATTGCTTTCCATACTGCGCCATTAAATCTATAAGATCAACCCAAATAAATCCTGCAGACTGGGCGGATACCAAAGCACAGTCCGCACTGAATAGAAAAATAAATGATCCATAACTTGCGACTACGCGGGCAGGTGCGGCCGGAGCGGCATTGCTTTTCTCGCAGGGTCACAAGTTATAAGATCAATCCAAGAACACCAGCGAACTGAGCGGATACAAGAATACAATCCACACTGAATTAATTCCCTGTGAGGAAATGAGCCGCAGACTTGTGACCAAGTGGGCAGGTGCGGCCGGAGTGGTATTGCTTTTCACACTGGGTCTCAAGACCTACACACTCATTGGAACAGTTCACTACCCTCTTTCATGCAGTATAGTATAAGTTGATCTTTTTGGCAGGTGTGGCCGGAGCGGCACTGCTTTCCTTCAAGATCAACTAGGCTGTGGGTCTGCTACAGGCACTGCATGAGGGTACCACAGAGTGTTCGAGGGTCACAAACTAAGATGATCAATGGGCAGGCGCGTATAGCATTGCTTTTCACACGCAATCATCAAAGTTGCAACGATATCCCCAAAATGGCATGGTAGAGCTTAACAACCACTTTGTACCCCAGTAATGCAGAGGTGGGGTCAGGTACTAGCCGAGATCCGAAATTCAGTATCCTGCCCCACTAGAACCTGCAAGCTCCCACAACATGGTGCCAAATCTCCCCGCAACACGTGGTCTTTGTGGTGTTACGCTAATGAGAACGGTTCTAAGGGACGTTTCGACTGAACTCGGCGATGTCTCCTGGTGTCAGGCAACTGTTGTAGTGTTCAGGAGACAAAAGGGATAAAACACTAGAAAAAGTTTTAGTATGAAGTCTCTGATCAATAATAACTTTTGAAAGATTTACATAAGAGAGAAAAGAGAGTTCGGAGATTGAACCGTTTTAAATCATCCTTGCTCAATGTGCTAACTGTTACTATTCATGAGATAAAAACACTTGAAGAAATGTTAGCAAGCAGCCTTTATCAATAATAATCCTTGAAAAAGATTACATAGGAAGGAAATGAAAAGTGGATGCTCAGGAATAGAACCACTTTAGATCATCCCCGCTCCATGTGTGTGGTACATCCTCTCCTTCATACATTTTCAAGCAGTAAGCCCCGCTCTTGAGAACTTCTTTGACAATGAAGGTGCCGGGACAATTTGGATTAAGCTTTCCTACTGAGCTGGCTCTTGCAGTAGTGTCAAATTTTTTAAGAACCAGATCTCCCACTTGAAAGTGTTTGATCCTTACGTTCTTTTCAAAGTATCGGGTCATCTTCCTCTTAACATCTTCCTACCTTATTGCTGCTTTTTCTCTTATTTCTTCAATGTGCTCTAAGCAGAACTTCATCTCTTCATTATTCAGCTCAAGCCAGTCCTTAAAACCTTGCCTTGCAAGTAGAACTGTAGGTGATGGAACTTCAAACTCAACTGTAATAAGGGCTTCCGAGCCATGAGAAAGTTTTAATGGAGTTTCTCCAGTTGCGGATGAAGTTGTTGTTCTTAAGGACCAGAGGACCGATGGAAGTTGATCAGCCAACTGCCTTTGATATTTTGCACTTTCTTGTTTAGTAAGTTCAGGACCAGCTTGTTGGCTACTTCAACCTGGCCGTTGCTTCTGGGATGATGGACAGATGCAAACCGCAGCTCTATTTCGATCTGCTTGCAAAAATCAACCATCTCTGCATTGTTGAACTGTGGTACGTTGTCGGTGATTATTTCCATTGGAATCCCATGTCGGCAGACAATCTCCCCCAAATGAAGTTCTTGATGACCTGAGTCGTTATCTTTGCCACTGCCTTTGCTTCAATCCACTTGCTAAAGTAATCAATCATCACTATGACAAAGCATCGTTGTCCGCTTGCCATGGGGAAAGGACAAATGAGATCCATCCCCCACACTACAAAGGTCCAAGGAGTTGCCATTGATCTGAGTGACTGTGCAGCTTGATGCTGAAGTGGACAGAACTTCTGGCACTAAACACATTTTCTTGCATAAGCCTCAGAATCTTTTTTCATGGTTGGCCAAAAATAACCCTGTCGCAGGATTCTCCTTTCTAATGTTCTTGCCCCAGAGTGACTTCCACACTCACTAGAATGAACTTCACGTAAAACAGTCGGAGCTTCTTCTTCTGAAACACACCTTTCCATGACAGACATGAAGGTTTTTCTATACAAAACAACAGATACCAGGTAATAGTTTGCTGATTTTATCTTGAACTTTTTCTGATCTTTGATCGAATGATCAAAGTTCCCTGTTGAAAGGTAAAGAATTAATGGATTAATCTGCATCAACTCTTCTTCATCCACTAACGGGTGGAAGAGTTCAGAAGTTGTTCCCCCAGATGGAAGTCCATACTTGGCAAGAACATCTGCCTCCTCGTTTTCTGACCTTGGGATATGTTCAATGGTAAAACTTTTGAATTTGCCAACTTCAACTTATACAAGAGTACGATACTTCTTTAATAAAGGATCTCTGGTCTTAAAGTTACCAAGAACATATGATGTCATCACTAGAGAATCAGTCTTTATATGAACATGATCAATTCCAAGATCTCTTGCAAGCCTCAAGCTTGCTAACAAGGCTTCATACTCTGTCTGGTTATTGGTAACTGGAAAATAATACTTGATTGCTTGTTCAAGTTTGATGCCATTTGGGTTGATCAGAAGCACTCCTGCTCCAGAAGAATTTCTTCTTGATGCACCATCATCATAGATGGTCCAAGCCAAAGGAGACCTTTCTGCTTGATCAGAACTGGACTCTAATGTATCAATCAGGAAGCCTGCTAACACCTATGCTTTGATAGCTGTCCTGGGCACATAAGAAATTTCAAACTCACTTAATTCAATTGCCCATTTTGCCAACCTGTCTGAATGCTCTAGTTTTCCAGCACACTTTTCAAAGGCTGATCTGTGACTACTTGAATTGAGTGCGCCTGGAAGTAAGGACGAAGTATACGAGCAGACATAACCAATGCTAAGGACAACTTTTCCAGAATCGGATGTCTTGTTTCTGCATCTTTCAGGATATGGTTGATGTTGTAAACTGGGAATTGCTTCATGTTCTCTTCACGAAGAAGAACAGAGTTGACTGCCTCAGGGCCAAATCCTAAGTATAAGAACAATATCTCCCGTGATTGGGGACTCTAAAGCAGAGGCGTTGAAGTCAGTTGCTTCTTTAACTGTTCAAAAGCCTGCGAACACTCTTCTGTCCATTCAAATTTGGACGCTCCTCGAAGAGTTTTGAAGAAAGAAGCACTCTTATCACCAACTCGAGAGAGGAACCTCTTGAGACCTGCCAACCTCCTCCTAATTATTGGACTTCTTTAGGTGAATGAGGAGTAGCCATATCAAGAATGGCTTTAACTTTGTGTGGATTGGGGGCAAGCCCTTCTAGACTAAGGAGATGACCAAGAAACTTCCCCTTACTCGCCCCAAAAGTACACTTTGATGGGTTGAGTTTCATCTTAAATCTACGCAAAGTAGAGAAAGTCTCTGGTAGATCTTGCAGGTGTAGTGAGAAAGATTTGCTTTTGATCAAGAGATCATCCACATACACCTCAAGGTTTCTTCCTTTTTGTTGCTTAAATACATGATCCATCATGCGTTGATAGGTTGCACCATCATTTTTAAGCCCAAATGGCATCACAAGATAGCTGTAACAACCATCATTTGTAACGAATGACGTATGAGGAATGTCAGGTTTATGCATTTTTATTTGATGGTAACCAGAGAATGCATCTAAAAAACACACAAAAGAGTACCGTACCATAGAATCAAGTAAAGAATCTATCTGAGGCAAGGGGTAACAATTTTTGGGGCACGCTTTATTAAGTTTCGTGAAATCTACACACATGTGCCATTTCCCTCCTGTTTTTTTAACCATTACAATGTTTGATATCCAAGAGGGATACTGAATTTCACGAATAAAATTTGCTTTGAGGAGCTTCGAGACCTCCTCTCTTATTGGATCAGCAAGCTTCATTGCCACATCTTTCTTCTTCTGTTGCACAGGATTGAAACTGTGATCAACATTGAGATGATGGCAGGAAACGTCTGGATCAATTCCTGGCATGTCCTTCGCTGACCAAGTGACGACATCCAGGTTCTTCAGCAAATATGAGATCAGCTCGACTTTTTGATCTTCGGGAAACTCTGAGTTGATGGAGAGTTTCCTCTCCTCCCCCTCAGTAATGGGGACAACTTGCGTCACCTGGGTAGGTTCCAGGTGAGATCCTTCTCTATCTGCAGCAGTTTCTGAACTGGAAGAGGCTTCTGCGGCTGCTGCTGGAACAACTGGAGGGCTGACTTCAGCCATGTTGACAGTGCAAACGTAAAACTCCCTTGCTCGCCTTGGGTCGCTCCTGACCCTACACATCCTACCATCAGCAAAGAATTTGATCGCAAGGTGGTAAGTAGAAACCACCTCTTAATATCTGTTGAGCAAGTGTCTTCCGAATACGGCATGATAACTGCTGGGAGCGTCAACCACTATGAACTAAATCTGTTTGATTGCACCGCCAAGCTTTATTGATAGAGTGACGCTTCCTTCGAATTCATTTCTTTCACCAGAGAACCCGTAGAGTGGCCCTTTGGTGGAAAGCATAGGTTGTCCAGTCTTCAGGGCCTCAAAAGTTGATTTGAAGAAAAGGTTGACTGAGCTGCCAGTATCAATGAGAATTCTGTCAACTGCAGGGGAATGCCGAAGCGGAGTTCGGCGAGCTGGGGAGAGGCAGTTTGGAGTCTGGCGAACTGGAGAGTCTGCAGGCTCTGCTGCGGCGTGGGGAGCAAGCCGCTGGGTCAACACAAGCAAAGCTTGACTGATTTTATCAAGACGCTGATCGGCCTCTCTGCGAGATCGCTCAGCCTCATAACGTGCCTATTGTTGATGCACGAAAATGGAAGGGGATTAGAGCACCACAAACTAACTGTTCGATCACCGGGGAATGGAAGGGAAAAGGTAAACTGCAAGTAACAATCTACTAAGCAGACGAGAGCAAAAAGAACTGCAGGGCCGTGAGCCACAGCAACAACAGACTTCGCCCGTCGCGGCCTGAATGCCTCTCTTGCGACATGCTTTCCTTCGATTGAAGAAGGGTTTGATTACAGAGTTAAGGAAAAGAGCAAGATCTTAGCAAGCTGGAGTCCACAAAGCCTTATATTCGAGTCTGCAACCTTTAATAAGTAGGCTCCAGGGCACGAGTCAGCGTGCTTTGGGCACTTCACCCTATTTATAGGACGGGGGCCTGCCCAAACGGGAAGGGATAAATTAACTGGCTGCCCGGGGTACAGGAGAACCGGGAAGCGGTGACGAGAAGCAAAAAAGAAAGAAGATACAAGTCTGCGCAAAATGGGCGGACTGGGCTCGCGGGCTGATGCCTCCACCTGCTGGTGCAAAGCGCGATCTTGCTAGAGGGCCACGGCCTGGGCAGACTGAGCACTGAGTACCCCGAAGAGGGGATCAATCCCGAGCTGCTATGGCATGCCGAGCTGGGCGGATGGAGCACTGAGTCTGCTGCTGAAGGGATCAATCTTGGGACTTAGTTGAATGCTGATGCTCTGCCGAGCTCGGCAGACTGCCAAACTGAGTACGCCACTGACGATCCTGGGACCTTGGAACTATGTCGGGGCTTTGACGAGCTAGGTGGACTGCCAAATTGAGTCTGCGGCTAATGAGGTAGGTGACCCTGGAATCTTGTAGGCGTTGCGGACTGAGGGGTTAACATAATCCTCGCACATTTTCAAGTTTCTAGAATCTTCGAAAATGTTTGCTTAACCGCCGAGTCCGCAAACCTCATTAAAGCTACCAGCGCTATAAATATCGATGGAGGGCCTGGAATTGTAAAGAGTTTCCAACGTCGCGGGGCATTACTCACCTATTTCTCCACTTTGCAGTCACGTATGGCGAGACTCGGTGCGTTCTTTAGCAGTCTCACCGCCAAGGATGTAAAGCCAAAAATGCCAATGAAAACCAAGAAAGTAATACAAAGGGGGGCGTCAGTCCGCTCTATTGGAGATAGCTCCCAGAGCAAGAAAACTGCAGCGGAAATAGTCCACCATGTTGAAAATCCTTGGCGCGATAAAACCGGGGGTGCCTCTGCATCTCAGTCTATTCAGCCATCAAAGAGTGCGGACAAGACGCTGAGTCTGCCAAAGACCGTTGACAAACAAAAGTCTGCGAACTCAGCGGACACGGTTCGGACGGATAACGAAGCCGAAGTATCTTCACCAAATGCCCAGCAACCCATCATTGACCTTGATGAAGGTAGGCAACCTGCAGGAGAGGAAGTTAGGAAAGATGCACCTTCACAGGCATTGGTTGTTGTGAACCCAAAGACAGTCCGCGAGATTCTGCCAGACTTAGGGCAAGTAGAAGCAAACACCTCTGGGATAAAGTCCCCTACTGAGAAGAAGAGTGAAAGAGATAAATCTACCATCGTGGAGCGGGTTGAGAAGAAGCTGCGGGCGAGGAAAGAGAAAAACATCTCCCTGTGGACTTGCAGCATCGGCAGCGAGAAAAAGAGGTTTCTGAGAGGGACCTCGTTACCCCGGAGGACCAAATCCAGGGAAATAATTCCCTCTCGACGTTCAGTCTGTCAACTGACGAAATACTGAATTCTATAGATGTCGAGCAACTTGATCTCATAGACAAATCCTTTTTGGAGGTGTTGCAGCCTGAGGTAGAAATCTTGGGAATTAAGATCGGCGAGCACCCGTCTTCGTCAGCTGCTGAGGGAGAAGAGAAGGACAAGATGAAGAAGAGGATTACCGAGAAGTAGGAGCAGATCGCAGCCCACGTAGCTACATTTGAGGCGACCTGAAGCAGGCCGCGACAGACAAGGAAACCGAAGTTCTGCGAGCTGCTATAGAGTTGCTGCGGACAGGTTAACTCCAACCTGCGCCTAAATATTTTAAGCGTCAGTGGCTTTATAGTTCGCCGCAGCGGAAGTCAAGGCCAGTCAATATCATCACAGAAACTGATGATATAGTTGTTTCGACGAGTTCGACGGTTGAGAGGAGAACCGCGGTTCACCGTGAGTTTAGGAAGCAGCTAAGTGCTTTTGACCCAGAGCGGATAGGAAGGCCTGTGTTTGATAGTCGCCAGCTCGCTGTGGCCTTTGCCAAAAGTGATCATTTTATCTCTGAATTTTGAGTCCGCTGCGGACTGGATTTTAATATGAACTTGGCCTTCTTTGTTTCAGGAAGGAATTCGCCACCGGGCTTTGTCGAGACAAGCGAGATTCTAACCACGCCAAATACTGCAGCAGATGCGGTCTCGCTTGATGAGTCCGCCAAAGGTGAGCAGCCCGGCCTGGACAAAATCACAGTGTTAGAAAAAAAATTCACACTGAAATTCAAGAAATTTGAACGTAGTTAAGGAGGGCTGAAGAGCACGAGAAGGCCGCGACAGAGCGTGAAAAGGCTTTGAAGGACCAGGTCGCCAACATCTCCAGGGTGCTGGAGAGGTCCGACAGGGAGAAGAAGCGGCTTGCTGATGATGTCCGCATCTACAAAGGAAAGTACTTAGCGGTGATACGGGCTGACAAATGTATGCGGGCTGCTGAGGTCGCAGAGGAGAGGACGAGACCGCCATATCGCGCTGCTCCAACGGATGTTCCAGTTCCAGCAGAAAGTAGACAGCCCGCAGCGGATGAGGTAGAAAGGCCAGCAACTGAGCCCGTGGTTCCTTTGAACCGCATTGACCGGGAGGCCGAGCACATGCACCGGACTATAAACTCTATTCACCACCATATCTATCATTTGTATGGTGAAGTACTTCAGATGAGCGACCAGGCGCCGAATTTATGCAGAGATAAAACCGAGTGGCATGCGCGATTAGAGAATCGAGACCGCTGAGATCTCCATAAGGTGAACTTTGATCTGTTGTATAATTTTTGTGGAACAATTCTCTGTTTTTCTGCTGCTGCGATGTATGAACTGGAATTGCATTGTTGCTTGAATAATGTTGTGGTTTGCGTGATTTGGATTGTGATATTGTGACGAATTTTACAGACTACTATTGCGTCCGCTACTTTGATTTGAACTTGTGAATCAATTTGCAGGTGGGAAATGTTGCGAGCTGTGCGGTCTGAAAATTGTGTCCGCTTAATTTATGCTTTGAAGTTTGCTTGGCAGGTATAGGAAACTGTAAACAGCGAACTGAGTGAACCCAAGATTGTGTACGCGTTGTTTTTATTTTTCTTGCATGAAAAACTGAATTTGGTGCGAACTTGGCGGAGTAAAGAATTAAGCTATGCGGCCTGGTTAAAAAGCTGTCAAGCCTCACTACTATAAATATAGCCCTGTTGCTTCTTCTATGCAGGAAAACAGTTGCAGCAGAAGACCTTGCGGCCTGAAAAGCAGTTGCACACTGACAGAGGCCGTTCTCGATGCCTTTGTTGAGAAACATATGGCAGACTCGCCCTTGATTGTCCGCCTTCCTGCCGAAGAAGAAAGATTGAATTTTTCAACTGCGAACCAGATCGCGATACCTGTTGACCACTTCGACAGTGGGTTCAAATTACCTCTTGTATGGGAGATAGGAGAACTTTTTTAGCACTATGGGATGGTGTCGGGCCAGCTCGCACCCAACACGCTTGTTGTGATCTATAGTTTCATCTCCTACCTGCGATCTGAGAAGATCGCCTTCTCTATGAATATTTTCCGAAAAATGTTCTTAGTCCGCTCTATAACACCTTCTGGAGGCCGCCCATATAAGGGGGTTATATACTTTTACTGCTGAGGGATGAAAGTAATGGGTATGCCGAATAAGATTCATAACTGGACCTCTAGATTCCTGATCTTTGAGGGCAACCTCGGGTTCACGCACACCTACACGCAGGAGCGCGCGGACTCCATTTTCAAGAGTGTCTTGCTCGACAAGGTGGAGTCCGCAATCGTCTGGTTTCTCGCAGGGTGAAAGATAGAGTACCTAAACACCTAGAGGGGGGGGGGGTGAATAGGTGACCTAATCCTTTTTAAACTTTAATGGCAGCAAACAGTTATATCACAGAATCTACTCTACTTTATCACAGCAATCACACAGCAAAACATAATCACAACACAGCAGACACAGTGTTTTATAGTGGTTCCCCAAGCTTTGGGTACATCCACTTTCCCCCTTCGCCTATCTAGCAGTGTACTAGATTCGGCCAAACTTCACCACTGTTTCAGAACCCAAACTGGTTCCTACACCTCAGGACCAAAGCCCTACAACTCAGCTTTATCCCAAAGCCTACACTCAGCCACAAGGGCCTACACTCAGCCAACAAGGCCTACTCTCAGCCAACAAGGCCTACACTCAGCCAACAAGGCCTACACTCAGAGATTTCAATCTCCTACACTCATGCTCTCAAGCCCTACCCTCAGCCTTTATAATTACAGGCTTACAATTCACTCAGATCCAAAGGATCCTATAAGATAAAAATGTTTATAGAAATAATAACTCAACAACTCAGAAACAAGAGAGGGGAGTTGAGAGTTCTTGGAAGAACTCAGCTGCATTCAATCTGACTTAGCTTTCTTCAAAGCTTCTTGAAAGTAGAACTGAATAAGAATGAATCATCCTGTAGTTGATCCTTGATCTCTGCTTCTTAAGATCCAGAATATATCTGAACCCTTCTTCTCAGCCTAGTTCTAAAGGCTGATTTTTTGGATGGAGCCCTATCTCTCCAACTTCTTAGATCTGCACAGCTAGATCTTCTTGATTTGATACTTGATCAATAACTCTGTGAACAACTTTAATAACTTGTTCAACAACAATCTGATCCACCTTCACAACAACATCTGTAAACTGTATGAGCCTATTTATAGGCCTTCTTCATGGTAAACGGCTGGTTCGGTCCATAACTGAATTCTGACATCTCTGACAGGTGCTGTAGACCGGCTGGAACGACAGCTGTCAAGTCATCCACTCAATTCTTGAAAATCTCTAACTGTCTGAAAGTGTCGAGACTTTCAATCTTTAAGTGTCGACACTTATAGACCAAGTGTCGACACCAGTTGTGTAAGTGTCGACACAAGTCTACAAGGTGTCGACACAACTCCTTGTGTTTTAGATACTATGTCTCGACACAGATTCTTCTGCATGTGTCGACACTGAAATTGAGTGTTGACACAAGTACTTGATCTTCTGTAACTTGCTGAATTCTTCTAAGTGTCGACACATCTCATTTGTGTCGACACAACTTCTTGTGTTGAATCTATTAAGTGTCGAAACTGCTTCTTGGTGTCGACACATAGTCTTCTATGTTGATACTTGCTGAGTGTCGATACAGCTCCTTGTGTCGACACTTGATTCTTCTGTTGAGACTTCAGCTGAGTGTCGACACATTCCCTTAGTATCGACACTTGTACTTAGAATATTTTGTTGATATTTCTGTTCTTTGCTAAGTGTCGACACAGCTCCATGTGTCGACACTTTCTTCAAGTGTAGAGTCTTCAGCTGAGTGTCGACACATTGTTCTAGGTGTCGACACTTACTTCATGTGTTGACTCTTCTGTTGAGTGTCGACACTTTGTTCTTGGTGTCGACACTTTCTTCAAGTGCTGACTCTTCTTATTGTGTGTCGACACAATGTTCTTGGTGTCGACACTTTAACTTAGTCTCTGCTGACTTTTGCTGAGTGTCGACACAGCTCCAAGTGTCGACACTTTCTGGTGTAGACACAGCTTTACTGGGTGTCGACACAGCTCCTTGTGTCGACACTTTCTGCCTGCACTTTTCTTCACTGAGTGTCGACACAGCTCCTTGTGTCGACATTTTCTATCTGGTGTCGACTCTGCATCCCAGGTGTCGACACAATGACTCCAAGTGTCGACACTGCTTGTCTGGGTGTCGACACAAGTCTTCTTAAGTGTCGACACTTTCCCTCTGGGTGTCGACACATGTACTTAGAAACTTTTTGTTTCAGTCCAGTAATTACTTAACCTGCACAAGTAAACTCAACATACATCAAATACATTATGATGTATATCATTGAGTTGGGTGAGGCTTCTTCAAATCAGGTACATTTAACCAATGTACCCAACAATCTCCCCCTATTTGGAGAAGTCATAACCCTTAGTCAATGATATACACCATTCATAATTAAAATTACAAAATGATGTAAAGCAGGATTATATTCAGCAGGGGAAACATAAACATGTATAAATCACACATGTATACACATACATCAACACAGAACAAATAAAAAATAGACATATTCACAGAACAAACATGAAATATATTAATCATATATTGTTCTAATATCTGTCTTATACATTTTCAGTAGTTCACAAAAATGTTTTACATTCAAAAGAATACAAAGTAATCTTCAAGTAAATTCTTAATCTATTTTTGTTCTGGTTCCTTGATAACTATTCCTTTGCCAGCTTGGACTTTAGCTTGGACAGGAGTATCACCAGTTTCAGCATCAGCAGGCTTCTTGCCTTTCAGATCTTTCTTTTTAAGCTCTTCAGCTTTGATCTTCTGCCTCTCAAAATAGTGGTATGGCTTTGGAAAGTACTTGCTAGTCTCCTGAGCTGTAGGAGGTAGCTTTCCCATCTTTGTCTTCCTTCTGTATTGAACAATAGCCTCCTGTCTAGATTCATGCTTTATCCATTCAGCTTCAGAGAACCATTTGTTCCTGTCATGAGTGTTATCCTTGATAACATTCCATGCAGTTAATATTATGTTTCTAGAGGTAGGGCTCCACTGTTCAAAGTCTGGCCTTTGTTCTGCTTGTTCCCTAAACCGCTTCTTAGACAACCTTGTCTCTTCCTCTTTCTGCAATGCCTCTTGCATGGCTTCTGATATAGGCTGAACAACCTTTTCAATATGGACATTGTCCTTGCCCCCAGATGGGCTGTACATAGTCTGTACCTCAGCATGAATCATTTCAAAATCTGGAGGTGGATAAATGACTTGAGCTACTTCTGGTTGCTCACCTCCAAGATAGGCAGGGTTAATTCCAGATTCAGCAACATCATTGTCATCACACAGAGGAGGATACCCAAGTGTAGCTCTGATGGAATTTGATATCCACTTAGCATGGTCAGAGCTTGCCTTGACTAACACTCTCTCCCCCTTTATGACTTCTCTAGCCATATGATCTCTGACATCATCCTTTTGAAATCTGATTTGACTATCCAAGTATCTGATTCCATCTTTAAAGAATGGTTTGAGCTTTTGAAGTTGTTCAGATATGACCTTCTGGGATGCTTGGATAGCAGTCTTAACAGCAGAGATTTCTTCCTGGAATACTTTGTCAAAATCAGCTTTAATAGCAGCAGTGGAAGTAGAAGGTTCAGCAGCCTTGTTCTTCAATTCAGTGACAATAGCATTATGTGAAGCAGTTAAATTGTCATTCATCCTTAACTGATTTTCAAGAACATAACCTTGCTTCACAGCAATGTCATCCACTTGTGCCTTTATCTTTTCCTGGTCAGTTGCAAGATAGACTACTGCATTCCCACCCTTGTGGAAGCAGTCAGTCATCTCCTTCTTGTTGAGATTCATCTCAAACCTGATTGATTTTATATCCTGGGCCAGATCAAATTGGAGTGATTTTTGCCCTTCATCTACATATTTCTCTATGGCTTGTCTTTGCTCATCCAACTTGATTTGCATTGCCACCATCAGTGCACTATAATCAACTGATGGTGTTTGTTGAATTATAGGCTGTGGTGCAATAGATTGTAGGGCCTTCTTATA
This sequence comes from Platanthera guangdongensis, assembly GCA_039583875.1. Classification (NCBI taxonomy): domain Eukaryota; kingdom Viridiplantae; phylum Streptophyta; class Magnoliopsida; order Asparagales; family Orchidaceae; genus Platanthera; species Platanthera guangdongensis. The sequence continues at coordinate 132,772,857 of CM077152.1, forward strand.
ACTTTGACTTCTTCTTTTGAATACATAAAGTTTCTTCTTCTTAGCCCTTGCAGTCTCCTCATCTTCAGACTCTGAGGAGCTGGCTATGTCAACCCTCTACTTAGGGCTTGGAGGCCTTTCAGTTTGCACATCTTGTGCCTTCTTAGTTTCTTGCCTGATAGACTCTTCCAGAATCTGCACTTGCTCCACCTCAGCAGCAGCATTCTCTCCTTCAGCAGCAGTAGGTTCTTTGTCAAAATCCACTTGATCCAGATTTAAAAATAAATCCTCCATAGTGTATTCTTGTGGTGAAGGAGCTGGAGTAATTCTAGGTTCTTCAACCACTGGATCAGGAACCACTTCTAGTACAGCAGATGTGTCTTCTCTAACAGCATCTGGAACTTTACTATTCAGCTGAGTTTGCTGATGATCATCAGACAAATCAGTATCTTCTATAAGAAATTCTAAAGTATTTAGGTCAGTGAGTACCTCTAGTATGGTGTTGGTGGCTTGTTCACTTGCCAGTGTAGAGGGTTCTTCTACAACTGAAAGCTCCCCCTGGCTGTGATCCTTGTGGATGGGGCTAGCTTGAGGTAGCTCCCCCTGGATCTCAGCAACCTCTTGAGGAGCAGGAGTCTTTACTGCAGGCTCTTCCTCATGGTCATCTGGAGTGAAGACAACCTGTTCTTCACTATCAGAACTGCTAGTGGACTCTTGTGCCACTGGAGCAGTCTTCCTTTTCTTCTTAGGTGGAATTTCTTTCTCAGGAACTAGTTTCTCAGGGGTTGGCATTTCTTTTGACAACACCCTGTCCCATCTTGAAAACAACCTCATGTCCATTTTCCTCATGTGGTTTATCTTCCTTCCTGCAGCTTGTTGCATTACCTCTGGTATGGCACCAGCTAGGTATAGACTAATGATTCTGCCCAGATTTGGGCTTCTTCAAGCTTTCCTTAATCTTCTCAAAGACTACTATAGACCAGTCTGTTTTTAGTGTGAAGATTATCCTTGTCATTATCCCAAACATATAGGCAGACACTCTGTCATGCCCTCCTGGCTTGCTGAGTAATACTTTACCAACTATCTCAGAGAGGAATTTGCCTTGATTGTTCATGTCTTTCCTGTTGAAAACAGAACCTATCGTCATCTTGGAATCAAGTCCACACCAGGTTAGAGCTTCCCTGGTCCTGGATGCAGTAACTTCATCTTCCTCTTGAGTTTTTGGAAGCTGTAGAATCTTCCTCAGACTCTTTGGTGATACCTTTACCTTCGTTCCATGAACTCTGGATTTGATTCTGTATCCAGACTCATCTACTTCAGCTCCATTTAGGAATTCAAGAACCTCTTTCATCCATATTTTAGAAGGTTCTGAAACTAAATATCCTAATCCAGAATCGGCAACTAGGGTTACGACCGCCTGGATTTCTTGATCAGCATCAGTGAAAGCGCCGCGCACCAGCTCATATCCTTCGTTGACGTTCTCCTCTAGCTTAGGCGCCATTAGGGTTTGAAGAATTTGTCTTGAGAGAAGAGAGGTGTCAACACAGAAGTTTTAGTCTCGAAACTTTGAAAGCGTGTCGAGAAATAAAGACAAAACCCTATTTATACCTTTCTAATTTTGAAGATGAACAGGCGGGACAGCTAACTTAAAATGTGTCGACACTGGCAATAAGTGTCGACACTGACTTATAATGTCTCGACACATATGTGTCGACACAAGTTTAGTCAACAGATTTTATGTGTCGACACTTGGTTATGTGTCGACACAACATAACTCGACACATTGTCGAGACTTTACTTAAAAAATTCTGAGTAAAACTTAAGTGTCGACACCACATTGGATGTGTCGACACCTACTTGACATGTGTCGACACTAATATTCTGAAGTGTCGACACCAACTTCCTAGATGTGTCGACACCTTTTTCCTGAAGTGTCGACACCACTATGCTGTGTCGACATAGACTTGTCTATATGTCGACACCTTTTTACTTAGGCATTTTCAATTCTGTAAACTTACTCTAAGTTTATCATTCCTAGTTCAATTTTGAATCTATTGAACTTAGCTTCTTCTAGGGGCTTAGTATACATATCAGCTACTTGATTATCAGTTTTAACATATTCTAATAAAATATCTTCTCTTTCTACATGCTCCCTAAGAAAATGATATTTAATTTCAATACGTTTAGTTCTACTATTGGATACAGGGTTATTAGCTATTGAAATAGCACTTGTAGAATCACAAAAAAGTGGAGTTCTACTTACCGGAAATCCATAGTCCTCTAGCTGATGTTGTATCCACAGAAGTTGAGCACAGCAACTTCCTGCAGCCACATACTCTGACTCTGCAGTGGAGATAGCCACACTGGTTTGCTTTTTGCTACTCCATGAAATTAGTCTCCCACCTAGGAATTGACAGGTTCCAGTAGTGCTTTTTCTATCTTCTTTGTATCCTGTAAAGTCCACATCTGAATAACCTGTTAGATCAAAATCTTCATTCCTAGGGTACCAGAGGCCTAGATAGGGAGTGCCCTTTAGATATCTCAATATTCTTTTGACTGCTGTCAAATGAGACTCTTTAGGGCAGGCTTGATACCTTGCACATACACATGTAGCATACATGATATCTGGTTACTAGCAGTCAAGTATAATAGGGAGCCAACGATCCCTCTATACAAGGTTTCATCTACAGGTTTCCCTGCATCATCCTTGCTAAGAGACATACTTGACCCCATAGGACTCTTCATGGTGCTGGATGAATCCATACCATACTTCCTTATGAGTTCTAGGGTGAACTTGGACTGATATATGGATAAACCACTTTCAGTCTGTTTAACTTGGAGACCCAAGAAAAACTTCAGCTCTCCCATACTACTCATCTCAAACTGATCTTGCATAAGTTTTGCAAACTTTTTGCAAAGGCTGCTTTCAGTAGACCCAAATATAATGTCATCTACATATATTTGGACTAGTATTACTTTGCCTCTACATTCCCTAAGGAATAGAGTCTTATCTATTTTCCCCCTTGAGAACTTGTTCTCAATGAGGAAACTAGATAGGGTTTCATACCAAGCCCTACGGGCTTGCTTTAACCCATATAAATCTTTCCTAAGTCTATAGACATGATGTGGTAGAGTTGGATCAACAAAACATGAGGGCTGTTCCACATAGACTTCTTCCTTAAGATTACCATTCAGGAATGCTGACTTGACATCCATTTGGTAAACCTTGAATCCTTGATAGGTTGCATAGGCGAAGAACATCCTTATGGCTTCCAGTCTGGCTACTGGAGCAAAGGTTTGATCAAAATCAATACCTTCTTCTTGCCTATATCCTTTAGCAACCAATCTTGCTTTATTCTTAATGATGACCCCTTGTTCATCCATCTTATTCCTGTAGATCCACTTGGTTCCAATTATATTGTGGTCTTTAGGTCTAGGAACAAGTTCCCAAACTTTGCACCTCTTGAACTGATTAAGCTCTTCTTGCATTGCTTCAGTCCATTGTGGATCTTGTATTGCTTCTTCAAACTTCTTAGTTCAACTTGAGACAGAAAACTGGAGTAGATTGCTGCATTCATGTATCTGCTCCTGCTTTGTACTCCTTATCTTGGATCTCCAATAATCTGCTCTACTGGATGATCTCTAAGATGCCTGTTGGCTGGAGGCATCCTTACTTCTGATTGAACCTCTTCAGCATCTCCATCATTCTGTATTCCTTGTATTTCTTCAGCAATTGGCACATGTAGTTCTCCCCCTGGACAACAGCTACTGTCTTCTACCTGCTGTCTTGCAGCAGGTACTTCTTCTATTGTAAGCTTGTCCATCTTCTTTGTTAAACCTGTGGGGCTGCATACACTACTAGACAACTCATTGTTAATAAGTTTAGTCTCATCAAAAACTACATGCACAGATTCTTCTACAACTTGTGTAGTCAAGTTGTAGACTCTATAAGCCTTACTGTTATTGTTGTACCCAACAAAAATTCCCTCTTGGGACTTGGCAGCAAACTTAGTCAAGTAAGACTTCCCATTGTTAAGTATGAAGCATTTGCATCCAAAGATCCTGAAGTAGGATAGGTTTGGTTTCCTGCCTTTCACAACTTCATAGGGGGTCTTGTTGAGCCCTTTAGTGATGGTAGCCCTATTTATAACATGGCATGCAATGTTAACTGCTTCAGCCCAGAAATACTCTAGCAGTGATGTATCACTTAGTAGGGTCCTACCAGCCTCTATCAAGGTTCTATTCTTCCTCTCAGCAATGTCATTTTGCTGAGGTGTTCTAGGTGAAGAGAATTCTTGAAATATCCCAAATTCTTCACATAGTTTTGTCATGCTATCAGACTGAAATTCAGTACCATGGTCACTTCTAATCTTGACCACTGTACTGTCTAGTTCATTCTGAATTTGCTTGACAAAGCTATAAAAAACACTAGTTGTTTCAGATTTCTATCTTAAGAAGAACACCCAGGAAAACCTTGAGTAGTCATCTACAACTACAAAGGTATAGACCTTCCTACCTAAGCTGTGAACTGGCATTGGACCAAAGAGATCCATATGCAAGAGGTATAAACACCTCACAGCATCTTTGTTTTCTATGCTTCTAAAGGTGGATTTAGTCTGCTTGCCCTTTTGACAAGCTGAGCAAATACCATCTTTAACACACTTAACTTGAGGATCATTCCTCACCAACTCTTTGCTAAAGAGTTTTCTAATTGTCTTGTAGTTAAGATGGGCAAGCCTCTTGTGCCATTTGACACAATGAGAGACTGTCTCATCAGCTACAAGACAAACTGGAGAACCATTGTTCTCAATCATAATGTCTAAGCAATAGACATTCCTTTTCCTATAACCTCTCAAAATGATCTCTTGATCACTTGACCTCTTGATATGACAACCATTTTTAACAAATGAGATGTCATACCCTACATCACTTAATTGACTTATACTTATTAGGTTGTGTTTCAACCCTTTAACATAAGCCACTTGAGTAATGGTAACCAAGTTGCTAGAAATGTTACCAAATCCTTTGATGATTCCTTTTTCAGAACCACCAAAGGTGACTTTTGGACCATCTTTTATTGGAATGTAGTCTTTAGTAGTCCCCTAGTTCCAGTCATATGTCTGGAACATCCACTGTCCAAGTACTATGTTGGGGTATGGCCACTTGGACTCACCTGCAAAACCGATTAATGAACCTTAGAACCCAAAAAATTCTTGGGTCCTTGGTACTTGTTAATTTGCAATCTGACAAAGCTAACTACTGGCTTTCCAACAGGTAGTTTGGAACTCACTTTGGCACTAGCATTGTACCAACAGTCCACTGCAAAATGGCCAACTTTGCCACAACACAAACATTCAAACTTGTTGTACCTTTGCTTAGGTACAGTCTTTGCTGTCTTATCTACAGCAGACTTGTTGAATGTTGGGGCTTTGCCCTTGGACTTAGACTTGGACTGCTCAGTCCTTGCAGGTCTAATAAAACCCAATCTAGCCTTGCCTTTATGATGAACAAATTCATCAATTAAAGGTAGTACTGACTTAGGTTTAGAAAACCTAGCAACAAGCTCTCTCTCTTTCTAAAGATTGATCTCCAGACTCTTGATTTGATCATTCTTAAAGGTGATAGTCCCCATCCGAATCACTGTTATGTGTTTCAGCCTGGCTATCTCATTAAGCTTTTGATCAAATTGCTTCTCAGAATCTGTTGCAGCAGCTTTAAGATCAGCAATTTCCTTTGCCTGACTTTTGGCTAGGGACTTGCTCTTCTTGTAAGCTTGCAACAGTACCTTATATTCATCTATCAGTTGATGAATATCATCCTCAGACTCAGATACACTTTCATCACTTGATGAAGATGAATCTGATTCTGAACTAGAACAAGAAACTGAATTTAAAGTGAACTTTGTACTTTACTGGGTCCTGGCTGCTCCAGGATTTTCTCACTCTCAGTCAAAACCATTAGCCCTTGGCATTGACAGTCTTCTTGTTCATAAATAGACTCCATAATATGCATGAATTCTTCTTCTTCTTCTTCAGCAAACAGCCCTATGTAGGCCTCAGCATCAGACTCAGTTTTTGAAGAAGAGATATCTGATAGAGTCTTCTCCTTCTTGGCAACAAAAGACTTTTCTTTCTTGCCTTTGAAATAAGTCTTTTTCCTGTCACTAGATTCTTTCCTTTTTCAGGATAATCTGCAATAACATGGCCCTGTCTATTGCAGCAATAACACACTATCTTAGAACCAGTTGCCTTGCTAGATTTTGTCCTCTTCCTGTCCTTCTTTGAAGACTTTTTGTCCTGATAAAAATCTTCTTTTCCTTTTGAAGTAGAGGGCCTTGTCCTCCACTGTTTCTTCTTCAAGAATTTCTGAAAGTGTCTAGTGAAGGCAGCAAAGTCTTCATCACTTTCACTGCTTTCAGACTTTGTGCTGACTGACTCATCTGTCTCAGATTCAACTACCTTTGGAGGTGGAGTTGGTGACTTATTCCTGCACTTTCTGGAGGCTTCTGTCTTGAAGGCTACTGTTCTTTCCTTGTGTTCAGTTCTTGTTGATTTCTCCTCCTCTTTCCTCACTGTCAACTGCATTTCATAAGACAATAACTTGCCAAACAGTGTAGGTGGAGGAATTTCTCCCAACTTAGCCATTTCTCTAATGGCACAAATCTTTGTGTCCCAATCTTTAGTTAGGGACCTTAGGAACTTGTCATTTAGTTCATAGTTACTGAACTCTCTTCCATAAGACATGAGTTCATTCACTATTCTGTAGAACTTCTTATAGCACTCAGTTATGATATCACCTTTTCCTTGTCTAAAACTCTCATACTCCTGATTTAGCAAGGATTTTCTATCTTTTCTAACTTCTTCAGATCCCTCCATATACACAATAAGAGTGTCCCACATCTCTTTGGCTGTCTTACAGTGTATAAGATTCTGAAAAGTTGTATCATCAATGGCACTCACTATTATGTTTTGTGCCCTCTTGTCCATGGTAGCTAGGACAATCTCATCCTTAGTCATTTCAGAGAAATCCTTTGGGGTTCTCTGATTTGCATCTAGAATAGATATCTTCATGAGCACATATGGCCCCTCTTTTACTGTGATGTAGATCCTAGGGTCTGAGGCTTCCATAAACAGCCTTACCCTTTCCTTCCAGATCCCAAAGATTTCCTTTCTGTATATAGGTAATTTCATGAAACCCAATTCCTTGTGATTCTCAGAGGAACCCATGGTTCTTGATTTTCTTGAATCTGGATTTTGACTTAGACTGAATCTGCCAATCAGGATCTCCTCAGACTGTTAGTCCTTTTTGAGGAACCCGGCTCTGATACCACTTGAAAGATAGAGTACCTAAACACCTAGAGGGGGGGGGGGTGAATAGGTGACCTAATCCTTTTTAAACTTTAATGGCAGCAAACAGTTATATCACAGAATCTACTCTACTTTATCACAGCAATCACACAGCAAAACACAATCACAGCACAGTAGACACAGTGTTTTATAGTGGTTCCCCAAGCTTTGGGTACATCCACTTTCCCCCTTTGCCTATCTAGCAGTGTACTAGATTCGGCCAAACTTCACCACTGTCTCAGAACCCAAACTGGTTCCTACACCTCAGGCCCAAAGCCCTACAACTCAGCTTTATCCCAAAGCCTACACTCAGCCACAAGGGCCTACACTCAGCCAACAAGGCCTACTCTCAGCCAACAAGGCCTACACTCAGCCAACAAGGCCTACACTCAGAGATTTCAATCTCCTACACTCAGGCTCTCAAGCCCTACCCTCATCCTTTATAATTACAGGCTTACAATTCACTCAGATCCAAAGGATCCTACAAGATAAAAATGTTTATAGAAATAATAACTCAACAACTCAGAAACAAGAGAAGGGAGTTGAGAGTTTCTTTATGAGTTCTTGGAAGAACTCAGCTGGATTCAATCTGACTTAGCTTTCTTCAAAGCTTCTTGAAAGTAGAACTGAATAAGAATGAATCCTCCTGCAGTTGATCCTTGATCTCTGCTTCTTAAGATCCAGAATATATCTGAACCCTTCTTCTCATCCTAGTTCCAAAGGCTGATTTCTTGGATGGAGCCCTATCTCTCCAACTTCTTAGATCTGCACAGCTAGATCTTCTTGATTTGATACTTGATCAATAACTCTGTGAACCACTTTAATAACTTGTTCGACAACAATCTGATCCACCTTCACAACAACATCTGTAAACTGTATGAGCCTATTTATAGGCCTTCTTCATGGTAACCGGCTAGTCCGGTCCATAACTGAATTCTGACATCTCTGACAGGTGCTGTAGACCGGCTGGAACGGCAGCTGTCAAGTCATCCAGTCAATTCTTGAAAATCTCTAACTGTCTGAAAGTGTCGAGACTTTCTGTCTTTAAGTGTCGACACTTATAGACCAAGTGTCGACACCAGTTGTATAAGTGTCGACACAAGTCTACAAGGTGTCGACATAACTCCTTGTGTTGTAGATACTATGTCTCGACACAGATTCTTCTGCATGTGTCGACACTGAAATTGAGTGTCGACACAAGTACTTGATCTTCTGTAACTTGCTGAATTCTTCTAAGTGTCGACACATCTCCTTTGTGTCGACACAACTTCTTGTGTTGAATCTGTTAAGTGTCGACACTGCTTATTGGTGTCGACACATAGTCTTCTATGTTGATACTTGCTGAGTGTCGACATAGCTTCTTGTGTCGACACTTGATTCTTATGTTGAGACTTCAGCTGAGTGTCGACACATTCCCTTAGTGTCGACACTTGTACTTAGAATACTTTGTTGATATTTCTGTTCTTTGCTAAGTGTCGACACAGCTCCATGTGTCGACACTTTCTTCAAGTGTAGAGTCTTCAGCTGAGTGTCGACACATTGTTCTAGGTGTCGACACTTACTTCATGTGTTGACTCTTCTGTTGAGTGTCGACACTTTGTTCTTGGTGTCGAAACTTTCTTCAAGTGCTGACTCTTCTTGTTGTGTGTCGACACAATGTTCTTGGTGTCGACACTTTAACTTAGTCTCTGCTGACTTTTGCTGAGTGTCGACACAGCTCCAAGTGTCGACACTTTCTGGTGTAGACACAGCTTTACTAGGTGTCGACACAGCTCCTTGTGTCGACACTTTCTGTCTGCACTTTTCTTCACTAAGTGTCGACACAGCTCCTTGTGTCGACACTTTCTGTCTGGTGTCGACTCTGCATCCCAGGTGTCGACACAATGACTCCAAGTGTCGACACTGCTTGTCTGGGTGTCGACACAAGTCTTCTTAAGTGTCGACACTTTCCCTCTGGGTGTCGACACATGGACTTAGAAACTTTTTGCTTCAGTCCAGTAATTACTTAACCTGCACAAGTAAACTCAACATACATCAAATACATTATGATGTATATCATTGAGTTGGGTGAGGCTTCTTCAAATCAGGTACATTTAACCAATGTACCCAACATAGGGGCCAGGCTAGACATCGAGCATTACATCCCACTACTGGTGAGCGTAAATGGTGTAACCCGTGAAGAAAGTACGTTTTAGCGGACTGTCATTTGTATCCGCCGCGGCCTGTATGTTAACTCTCATTCCTTGCAGCGACCTTGGCTGTGCCCGCAAAGCTACCGCAAATGCCAAGCGGACTGACACCTACACAGAGGGAAAGCAAGCAAGAAATTGCAAGGAAAAGGAAAGAGGAAGGGGATCCTGCGGCGGACTGCTCTTCATCTGAAAGCTTTGCGATGAAAGGTTTCGGCAACGGTCAGAAGGATCTGAGGGGGAACCCGATGATCCACTAGCACACTAAAAACAAGCAAGTCCGCCTATCGACAGCATTGCCATCATGGAGAAGTCTGAAGATAACCCGCCACGCTCATGTCGCGATCTCCGCGCTCTACGAGAAGCACAACCTAGGTGACTTGAAGAGGATTTCCCCAGGCGAACTCCCTCTACTGGACGCCCAGGCAAGCGCGAACAGCATGGTGACAAACTATTTTGTTTGTTCCCTGGCCAGAGATCTGCTCAGATAAAATGAGAAACTTCAGGAAGAAATTAGGTTGATCAAGGAAAGAAATATGCAGCTAGGGAAAAGAGTCACTAAGCAGAAAGAAGAGCTGACAGTAAATTGTATTTGCAGCGGTTTTCGTTTGAAGTCCGCCGCGAACTGACATTTGCATTTGCCTTTTGCAGGTCGCGTACGACCTGGAGAATGACAACCTCCAGGCCGTCATGCTCCCTTTTGTGAAAGAGACCGTCGAGATCGCTATCGAGCGATTTGTTCGCGGCGGCTTTGCCAGGGCCTTTTGCAGTGGTTTGCATCAGTCCATTATACTGGGCCTCAAGATCTGCACACTCAATGGAACGGTTCACTGCCATCTTGGCTGGAGTACAGTCTAAGTTGATCTTTTTTGCAGGTGCGGCCGGAGTGTCATTGCTTTCCTTGAAGATCAACCACTCTTTGTGTCTCTTGCAGGAACTGCTCGAGGGTACCACAGAGTGTTCGAGGGTCACAAACTAAGATGATCCGTGGGCAGGTGCATATAGCATTACTTTTCACACGCGATCATCAAAGTTGCAATGTTATACCTAAAATGGCATGGTAGATCTTAACACCCACCATGTCCCTCCATAATACAGAGGTAGGGTCAGGTACTAGTCGGGATCCAAAATTCAGTATCCTCCCGCACTAGAACCTGCAAGCTCACACTACACTGTCCGAAATCTCCCCGCAACACGTGGTCTTTGTGGTGTTACGCTAATGACAACAGTTCTAAGGGAGGTTTCAGCTGAACTTGGTGATGTCTCCTGGTATCAGGCAACTGTTGTTGCTCATGAGACAAAAGAGAGAGAAAGTACTTGAAAATACGTCAGTATGAAGTCTTTTATCAATAAAAACTTTTTCAAAGTTTGAATAAGAGAGAAAAAAGAGTTCAAAGATAGAACTGTTTTAAAGTCATCCATGCTCAATGTGCTAACTGTTACTATTCAAGAGATAAAAACACTTGAAGAAATGTTAGCAAGCAACTTTTATCAACAAAGATCCTTGAAAAAGATTACATATGGAAGGAAATTAAAGGAGGACGTTCAGGAATAGAACCGCTTGAGATCAACTCCGCTCCACGTATGTGGTACATCCTCTCCTTCATATGTTTGCAAGCGGTAAGCCCCGCTCTTGAGAAATCTTTGATAATGAAGGGTCCTGCCCAATTTGGATTAAGGTTTGCTACTGAGCTGGCTCATGCAGCAGCGTCAACATTTTTAAGAACCAGATCTCCCACTTGAAAGTGTTTCATCCTTACGTTCTTATCAAAGTATCGATCCATCCTCCTCTTGACCTCTTCGTACCTTATTGCCGCTTTTTCTCTGATTTCTTCAATATGCTCTAAGCTGAACTTCATCTCTTCATTATTCAGCTCAAGCCAGTCCTGAAAACCTTGCCTTGCAAGCAGAACTCTAGGTGATGGACTTCAAACTCAACTGGAATAAGGGCTTCTAATCCATGAGAAAGTTTGGATGGAGTTTCTCTAGTTGCGGATGAAGCTGTTGTTCTTAAGGACCAGAGGACCGATGGAAGTTGATCAGCCCAACTGCCTTTTAGATTTTGCACTTTCTTCTTAAGTAAGCTGAGGATATGTTTGTTGGCTGTTTCAACCTGACCGTTGCTTCTGAGATGATGGACTGATGCAAACCGCAGCGCTATTCCGATTTGCTTGCAAAAATCAGCCATCTACGCATTGTTGAACTGTGGTCCGTTGTCGGTGATTATTGCCATTGGGATTCCATGTCGACAGGCAATCTCCCCCCAAATGAAGTTCTTGTCGACCTGAATCGTTGACTTTGCCAATTCCTTAGCCTCGATCCATTTACTGAAGTAATCAATCACCACTATGATAAAGCGCCATTGTTTGCTTGCTAAGGGAGAAGGACTAATGAGATCCATCCCCCAAACTTCAAAGGTCCATGGAGTTCCAATTGATCTGAGTGACTGACCAGCTTGATGCTGAAGTGGAGCGAACTTCTGGCACTAAACACATTTTCTTTCATAAGCCTTAGAATCTCTCTTCATGGTAGGCCAAAAATAACCCTGTCGTAGGATCCGTATTTCTAATGTTCTCGCTCCTGGGTGACTCCCACACTCACTAGAGTGAACTTCATGTAAAATAATCGGAGCTTCTTCTTCTAAAACACACCTTGCAATGGCAGACAAGAAGGTTTTTTTGTATAAAACACCAGATAGCAGGTAATAGTGAGTTGCTTTTATCTTGAACATTTTCTGATCTTTGATTGAATGATGGCAGTTCCCTATTGAAAGATAAAGAATGAATGGATCCATCCAGGAGGGACGCTGATCAATCTACATCAACTCTTCTTCCACCACTACCGGGCGAAAGAGTTCAGAAGTTTTTCCCCCTGATGGAAGTCCATACTTGGCAAGAACATCTGCCTCCTCATTTTCTGATCTTGGGATGTGTCCAATGGTGAAACTTTTGAATTTGCCAACTTCAACTATCACAAGAGTAAGATATTTCTTCAATACAGGTTCTCTGGTCTTAAAGTTACCAAGAACTTATGATGCCATCACGAGAGAATCAGTCTTCACATGAACATGATCAATTCCGAGCTCTCTTCAAGCCTCAAGCTTGCTAAAAAGGCTTCATACTCTGCCTGATTATTGGTTACCAGAAAATAGAACTTGATTGTCTGCTCAAGTTTAATGCCATTTCGGTTGATCAAAACCACTCCTGCTCTAGAAGAATTTCTTCTTGAGGCACCATCAATATAGATGGTCCAAGCCAACGGAGACCTTTCTTCTTGATCAGAACTGGACTCTGCTATATCAATCAGGAAGTTTGCTAACACCTGGGCTTTGATAACTGTACAGGGAACATAAGAAATTTCAAACTCACTTAATTCTATTGCCCATTTGGTCAACCTGTCAGAATGCTCTGGTTTTTCCAGCATGATTTTCAAAGGATGATTAGTGACTACTTGAAATGAATGCACCTGGAAGTAAGGGCGGAGTCTACGAGAAGACATAACCAATGCTAAGGCCAACTTTTCCAAAATCAGATATCTTATTTCTACATCTTTCAGGATATGGCTGACGTAGTAAACCTGGAATTGCTTTCTGTCCTCTTCCCGAAGAAGAACTGAGCTCACCGACTCACGACCAACTCCTAAGTATAAGAACAACATTTCCCCTGATCGGGGGCTCTGCAGCAAAGGCGTTGAAGTCAGTTGCTTCTTTAGCTGCTCGAAAGCTTGAGAACACTCTTTTGTCCATTCTGTTGGGTATTGTATCCACAATTACCTGGATTTGAGGAAGCCACCTGTCAAGCTAAGATGAATTCACAATGTATTTGATGAAACATCTTAAGTTGTGCTTGCAGCTCTTCCACGCTAAGTGCACACCAATGTCAGGGTGCAGTAGGTCAATATACACGGGTCTGCACGACGTAATCCCTCGTTGAGCAGATCAGTGTGTTGGCCTACGTGTACTCTCTCTATTGGAGTGCACTTACTTTCAAGTACAGGGCCATGTTTATGCAAGAGAAGACAAGGAGCAAGGATGGGTCAAGGAGCAGCTCTTGAGTGGAATGACGAAAATTCGTCTAAGTGAAAGTCGACGAGAATCACCAAGTGATTCTCGCCGATTCGGCGAGAATCACCAAGTGATTCTCGTCGATTCGGCGAGAATCACTAGTGATTCTCGCCGAATCGTCGAGAATCATTAGTGATTCTTGCCGACTCCTTCCGGCTACCTTAAAATGGTGCCAAGTGAGATTCGGCGAGAATCACTAAAGATTCTCTCCGAACCCGTCGCTGAGCAGGTCATGAATACCAAGTGAAAATCGTTGAGAATCAACAAGGGAATCGTCGAGAATCACTAGTGATTCTCGACGAATCGTCGAGAATCATTAACTGATTCTCGCCGATTCGTCGAGAATCACCAACGATTCTCGATGAATTTTACTTGGCGTTTTCTCGGGATGTTGCTGGACCGGATTATGCCGCTGGACTATTTTGAACCGGATTTCGGGATTCTACTGATGGGTCCCACAACAGTCAAATTGAATCTATCTACAGTATATATATACGGGTATTTTGAACAGTAGGAAAACAGAGAAAAGAAACACACGAGCACGGAAAAACCCTAAGTCGCCGCTTCCGCTCCGCTCCGCCGCCGCCGCTCGCGTCAAGTGGTCGCCGCTGTTGATCGCGTTTCTTCCCGATCTCTGGCGACAGAAGCTTAGCCAAGCTTAGAGTCTCACGCGTCTATCCAGAGATCTCGTCTCTCGATTTGTAGATCGGGAAAGTGTTCCCCATCCGAATCGATCGAGACGACTGATCCTCCAGTGACTGTTGGTAGACCTAGCTAGCTTCGCTACGAAGTTTGGATCTCAAAGTACTGCTGTCGCGCACCTTCGTTGCCGTCGATCCCGAACCAAGCCGCCGCTCGGATTGCCGCCGCCGGTTCCGGGGAGATCCTCTCCAAGAGAGACCAAGGTTGTAGACTCTTCGTTGACTTCACGAACACGTCGTCGAACGAAGAGGAACACCGTAGTCTCCAAACGAAGTTTGTATCTCGTGTACATTCTATATTTACTTTTGTTGTAAAGGAACATTTGTTCCGTGTTGTAAGGGTTGGGTGCAACCCGTGTTGTGGGAGTGTTGACTCTCACGTGTGGAAGGGTTCCTTCCGATAGTGCAGGGATTGGATTTCAATCCTGTTGGAGAAGAGACCGAGTCGTCCCTTGTTGGGAGATAGGTCGAAGGGGGAAAGTGGATGTACCCAAGTCGGGGAACCACTATAAATTGCCTGTGTATTCTGTGTGCTGTGCTTTTTATTTTTATTGTGCAGGTACATTCGTAAATTCCGCAAAAGCGCTACACGTCACATATTCCCCCCCCCCCCCCCCCCCATAGGTGCACATAGTTGACACTAGGTGGACTTTCAAGTGGTATCAAAGCGAGGTTTCACATCAAAAAGGTTAACACCTTGAGTAGAATCCTGCCACCAGTGTCAAAATCATGGATCTGGATTATGAGATACCGCCACTCAAACTCCCCGCATGCACCAAGAATTATTATCCCATATGGAGAATGAGAGTGTCGTTTCACTTGGATGCTATCGATCCTCGAGCATCCTTCATTCTGGAAAAGGGTCCGTTTATTCCCATGAAGACCTCCGACTCTGGGATCCAAGTGCCCTTGTGCATTGCTGAGATGTCAGAGACGGAGCTGTCACTATTTCACTTGGATGAGAGGATTCGTCACATTATCTTGGATATCTGGTCTGGAGCTTCTCGCTCTAGATTAGAAAAATGTAAGACGGCTAAATCCATGTGGGTGATGATCTCCGAATTGATGGGGGAGTCGGGGAAAGGTGGAATATGCTGTCAACCAGAGGATGAAGCCTATGTGGGGGTCCTCACCTCTGAAGATGAAGGCATGCATCTCTCGGACAGCATCAGAGCTCCAGTGTCCGTGTCTGAGACTGAAGAGACCAGTGAGGAAAGCAGCTCTGATGAGGATGACGCAATGGTCACTGGCTCGAATGACAATAACACTGAAGAGCAGGTAACTTCCTCATCCCGCCCCATCTCTTTTGAACTTTCTGAAGACAGGAACTGCGTTCCTCCAGAAGATTCTGATTCTCTGAAGAGAGCCCTTCAGTCAAGCAACCTACTAGCTGAGGAGCAAGCTCAAGAGATTGCTCGACTGAAGATCTTGTTGGTTCTCCAATTGGCGTCCAACAAGGTCAAGGACTCTAAGATCTCAGCTCTAGAGAGTAGTCTAGAGAATGAGAAACGTATAGTATCAAACTTTTCCAAAGTTGATGCTATAAAGAGAAAGCAAGAAAACGGGTGGATCTCCCGGATTATCAATGCGTGGAGAAATGGGGAAACGGTGTTCCGACCCCCCACTCCTAGCAGGAAGGCAACTCATCATGCCTTCAGGTATGACCACAGGAATAGTCGTGGTCACTGCAAGGGTGATCTGTCCCCATGTGGAAACACCCAGAGTGCAAAGGCCGTCGTGGCCACTCATGAGAGAATACCAAAGGCTCATTCTGAGCCCTTTGTATTCACTGCCACGGCCTCAACTCGGTGTGAATCTACATGTCCTAGCTCACAGAACACTTCTCACCACCCGAGGACACATGATAGGGAGGTTAGAAATCATGGTGTAAGTTTTCATGGGGCCTCTGAAAGGGGGATGCCTGAAAGGAGGGCACCACCTTCCCAGCCTCATGAAGCTCACAACATGCATTCCTTCCACCCTTCTACGTGTCACGATGGAAGAGGAAATTTTGTGAGGAGATCATGCTCTATCCCGTTTAGACCTAGGACCGTGACTACCTCAGTCACTAGACCAGGTCGGAAACGGCGATACAACATTCACCCATGTTGGTGCTGTGGCAAAGTGGGACACTTTGCCATCGACTGTTGGCACAACCCCTCTGTGCCCACGGCAAGGGCTTATCCACATTCTCGGGACAGAGGTAGTCTTCCAGACAGGTTTTCTGAAGGAAGGCAGTTGCGTGCCTATGCTAACAGGAACCTAGGACCCAACATGATTTGGGTTCCTAAGGTTAGGTAATTTCTTTTTGCAGGGTAGTCTAGGTTCCCGTAAATATGATGGGAACTAGATAGTAGGTGTTCCGCGACTGAATTGGAACATGCATCGGGAACAATAGAAGTGATATATACATTTGTATAAGCATACTCTCATCGAGCACCTAGTATGGTATAGTCAGAGAGACTCAATGTTAACTCTCATAATCCCAGGTACTTTTATCAGTTCAAGGACTTGCATCATATTGCATCCTCATTTACATATATATATCTCTATCTATGTGTATATTTATCCTTATACATGTATGTGTGCACATCTAAGGATAGGTTAACTCGATACATGCAAACATTTATACATCAATAAAGAGTTAACGAAGATATGTCATTGTGAATCTCGACAACTCACAATTGACATCAAGAAGTGGTTGGAGAAGCCTCGCTCAAACCCAAATAGATTGGCTTTACAATATATATGTATTTATCGTTCTTATATTGACTTGACATCAGAAGAATTCGAAAATGTTGCAATGCTTCTTAACGTGAAAATTCCTAGTAGAGAAACCGTTCAATTTCGAATTAGACAAATCCCGCCGACCCATTATATACTCGGAATCTCGCCGACCCTTCACCTTCCTCAAGTATCCCGCCGAAGGAGCAAGCTACACGAGTCCCGCCGACTCTCGCAGAAATCACGCCAAATCGCAAGGGTTCTTCCGTCGGATCCCGCAAGAAAGCTCGTCGAATCTCTCAAAGTTCCCTCAAGGTTTCTCCTTAGGAATCGCGCAAGGTTCTCGTCGGATCCCGCACCGCCTTCGCACAATCCCGCAAGTTCTCCATCGTCTTCCCCTACGTTCCCGCAAGGCTCTCGCAAGATTCTCGTCAAGCTCCCGACGAATCCCGCCGAACCCCGCAGGACACTCTCCTACTCACCGAAGGTCTCCATCGCTGTTTCCCGCTAGGTCTCCACCGAAGGTCTTCCCAAAGGACGAGTTCTCGCAAGAAGCTCACAAACTCACTTCCGTCTACGCCCCTAAGTAACCTCTTCCTCACTCGTACTTGGACGTTCTCACTAGTGACGCTTTCCTTTTGCGTGTTCATTAAAGCTTAGAGTAGGGCTTCTCTCTCTAGATCTGCAATGGCTCCAAGGACAACTGCTGGGTTGGTCACCGGTTGCGAGCTTGTTCGGACCGGGTTTTCTCACGCCTCAGAAGAATTCCGCAACATCATTCTGATGCTGGAAGAGGCTGGACTAACATTCATCCTGGAACACCCTTGCAAAATCCTGGACAAAGAGGTGCTGGAGTTCTTCACTACCGCAAGACTCCGAAATGGCGACTCCCTAATCAAAAGCAAGGTGGCTGGGGTAAAGGTCAAGCTGTCTGCCAGCAAGCTGACTCGCTTCCTGCAGCTTTCTAGCTCGGAGCATGAGGACTATTTGGAGGACGATGACAAAACCAGAACTCTCTTATTCTGCGGTCTCCCACGAGGAACTCGGTCAATAAAGAGAAAGGATATGAATGAAGAAGGGAAGCTCCTGTCTGACATTATTGGAAAGGTGCTCATCTGCAAGCCGGGCTCTCATGACCATATCTCAGCAGATATGTTCAAGATCCTGATAGCTGTTGGCTGCCGCAAAAGGTTCAACTGGGGGAGTTGCTGTTCGAGAAGATCAAGGACACCTTGGGCTCTCCAAGTTTTGGCCGCATCTTAAGTCTATATCTAAACCAGCTAAATGGAGACAAATTTGACATGAGTAAAGGTGTCCCTCTCCACTACCTGAAGAAGATGGACTCAAGTGTGTTTGATCGATGGGAGAGGCGTATTGGGCAGACTGCAGTGGAAGAACAACAGGGAGTATCTCCAGCAGTCAACCCCAGTGAAGTTCCTGATACCTTGACTGCAGGAATCGAGGGGGAGCCTCTACCCTCGCATACTGATGTAGTATCTGACATCTCCCAGCTGGCCAGAGATGCTGTGGCAGATCTACACGAAGAAAGTGAACCTGAGCTGGAGCATGGGGAGGCCCCGAACCGAAACGAGCAAGGAGCCGAAGCTACTGGAATGGAGACTGCTGACAACGAGTTGGAAGATGCTGCTGATATAGATGATTTCTTGGATGATGACAGAGAGGAAGATGGGAATGAGGGACATGAAGTATTGGAGGCTCCAGATCTTGTTGAACCTCCATCGGACAAGCATGCACCAGTGGAGGGGGAGTCAGATAAATCTACCGAGGCCGCCAGCATTCCTCTATTAGAGACTGTGATTGTATCCAGCTCTACAGATGCGTCTGCTGAAGGGCAAGGCCCACAAGTGCCTCCGGCTCTTCCATTACGAGATGAGCTAGCTACTCACACTGTAAATGTCATTCAGGCGATTGTGAATGAACTCAAAGTCTCCTTTGATGAAGCTCAGAATAAACTGCTGAAAAGGATTAAGACATCTGAAAAGCTCATGCTCAAGAATATGGTGGAAATCAACCATAAACTGGACGTGATGGAGAAGAAATTTGAAGAGAAGTATACCGCGGCCGACGAAGCTGTCACACTTCTTATGACCGGCTTGAAGAAGAACACCGACACTCTTGCCGTCGTCAATCAGAATGCACATGTTGTAGCCAACAACATTCAAAAGTTTGACGGTAATATGGTAACTCTTAACGCTAATCAGCAAGCCCTAGTCAATGAATTCTCCCGGACCACCAAGCACATTGATGACTCCTTGCACTCCTATGCAAACTGCATCGCTGTTGAAGCCAAAAAGGGGGAGGAGGACTACATAGCTAAGATGGCTGAGCTACGAGAAGTCATGATCACAAACTTCGAACAGTCAAACAAGTACGTCTATGACAGCAACTGGTGGATGCTCCACCAGGCGT
Source organism: Platanthera guangdongensis (assembly GCA_039583875.1). Classification (NCBI taxonomy): domain Eukaryota; kingdom Viridiplantae; phylum Streptophyta; class Magnoliopsida; order Asparagales; family Orchidaceae; genus Platanthera; species Platanthera guangdongensis. The sequence continues at coordinate 132,792,289 of CM077152.1, forward strand.
TAGGCATCCTCTTTGCTGAAAATCCTGCAGATATTCATCCTCCTGAGACTTCTACGGCCGCTGAGGGAGTAGGTGCTGCTGAAGGAATAAGTGCAAGTGCTGCAGATGTTCCCACAAATGAAGCTGATGCTAGGGCTCTCTCCAAAGCTAAACTGAGGATCATGTTTGACCAGGAGGCTTTTGCAAAAGCCAGGGGAAAGAGAAAAGCTCAAGAAGGGACCTCCAAGGAGACACAGGCTGAAAAGAGAACTCGAATGAGTGAGGAGGAAGTTCGAAACGAAAAGTGGAGTCCAGTTTCAAAGAACATCATCTTGGATACCTTCTGGCTACAAGATCAGGGAGAACTCAATCGGAACGAAGTTTACAGCCAGTATGAATGGGAGAGGCATAAGACGTATGAAGCCAAAAGGAACATATTCTTCAGAAACAACACGGATGCAGATAAAGTTCCTCCTCCCAGATATTACCCGAAGCCTAAGGAGTACATGGAGAGACAAAGGAAGAAGTTTTTGGCGCAGAAACTCAAGGATGACTTAGCTAAGGAAAGATAGTCAACAACTTGTAGCTTGTCATTCTCTCCTAAAAACATTTAATGATTATTGTTATGATATGAACAATTCTGAGATTATATATATATATATACATTCGTATTTGAATTTGTGAATGACTCAAGTCCTGATCTGGTTGCATATATTCTCTTGTGCTGCATGTTTAATTTCTGAATGCTATGTTTATTATTTGATAGGTGTTATTCATCTTAGCTAGTAGGGTTTTGGTTTCGTCAAATAGGGGGAGATTGTTGGGTATTGTATCCACAATTACCTGGATTTGAGGAAGCCACCTGTCAAGCTAAGATGAATTCACAATGTATTTGATGAAACATCTTAAGTTGTGCTTGCAGCTCTTCCACGCTAAGTGCACACCAATGTCAGGGTGCAGTAGGTCAATATACACGGGTCTGCACGACGTAATCCCTCGTTGAGCAGATCAGTGTGTTGGCCTACGTGTACTCTCTCTATTGTAGTGCACTTACTTTCAAGTACAGGGCCATGTTTATGCAAGAGAAGACAAGGAGCAAGGATGGGTCAAGGAGCAGCTCTTAAGTGGAATGACGAAAATTCGTCTAAGTGAAAGTCGACGAGAATCACCAAGTGATTCTCGCCGATTCGGCGAGAATCACTAGTGATTCTCGCCGAATCGTCGAGAATCATTAGTGATTCTCGTCGACTCCTTCCGGCTACCTTAAAATGGTGCCAAGTGAGATTCGGCGAGAATCACTAATGATTCTCGCCGAACCCGTCGCTGAGCAGGTCATGAATACCAAGTGAAAATCGTTGAGAATCAACAAGGGAATCGTCGAGAATCACTAGTGATTCTCGACGAATCGTCGAGAATCGTTAACTGATTCTCGCCGATTCGTCGAGAATCACTAACGATTCTCGACGAATTTTACTTGGCGTTTTCTCGGGATGTTGCTGGACCGGATTCTGCCGCTGGACTATTTTGAACCGGATTTCGGGATTCTACTGATGGGTCCCACAACGGTCAAATTGAATCTTTCTACAGTATATATATACGGGTATTTTGAACAGTAGGAAAACAGAGAAAAGAAACACGCGAGCACGGAAAAACCCTAAGTCGCCGCTTCCGCTCCGCTCCGCCGCCGCCGCTCGCGTCAAGTGGTCGCCGCAGTTGATCGCGTTTCTTCCCGATCTCCGGCGACAGAAGCTTAGCCAAGCTTAGAGTCTCACGCGTCTATCCAGAGATCTCTTGTCTCTCGATTTGTAGATCGGGAAAGTGTTCCCCATCCGAATCGATCGAGACGACCGATCCTCGAGTGACCGTTGGTAGACCTAGCTAGCTTCGCTACGAAGTTTGGATCTCAAAGTACTGCTGCCGCGCACCTTCGTTACCGCCGATCCCGAACCAAGCCGCCACTCGGATTGCCGCCGCCGGTTCCGGGGAGATCCTCTCCAAGAGAGACCAAGGTTGTAGACTCTTCGTTGACTTCATGAACACGTCGTCGAACGAAGAGGAACACCGTAGTCTCCAAACGAAGTTTGTATCTCGTGTACATTCTATATTTACTTTTGTTGTAAAGGAACGTTTGTTCCGTATTGTAAGGGTTGGGTGCAACCCGTGTTGTGGGAGTGTTGACTCTCACGTGTGGAAGGGTTCCTTCCGATAGTGCAGGGATTGGATTTCAATCCTGTTGGAGAAGAGACCGAGTCGTCCCTTGTTGGGAGATAGGTCGAAGGGGGAAAGTGGATGTACCCAAGTCGGGGAACCACTATAAATTGCCTGTGTATTCTGTGTGCTGTGCTTTTTATTTTTATTGTGCAGGTACATTCGTAAATTCTGCAAAAGCGCTACACGTCACCTATTCCCCCCCCCCCCATAGGTGCACATAGTTGACACTAGGTGGACTTTCACATTCAAATTTGGACGCTCCTCGAAGAGTTTTGAAGATAGGAGCACTCTTATATCCAACTCGAGAGAGGAGCCTCCCAAGACTTGCCAACCTCCATCCTAACTGTTAGACTTCTTTAGGTGAACGGGGAGTAGCCATATCAAGAATGGCTTTAACTTTGTTTGGATTGGGTGCAAGCCCTTCTGGAGTAAGGAGATGACCAAGGAACTTCCGCTTACTCGCCCCAAAAGTACACTTTAATGGGTTGAGTTTCATCTTATATCTACGCAGAGTAGCGAACGTCTTTGCTAGATCTTGCAGGTGTAGTGAGAAAGATTTGCTTTTGATCAATAGATCATCCACATACAAGTCAAGGTTTCTTCCTTTTTGTTGCTTAAATATATGAGCCATCATGCATTGATAGGTTGCATCAGTATTTTTAAGCCAAAATGGCATCACAAGATAACAGTAACAACCATCGTTGGTAATCAATGACGTATGAGGAACGTCGGGTTTATGCATTTTTATTTGGTGATAACCAGAGAACGCATCTAAAAAACTCATAAAAGAGTACCCTACAGTATAACCAACTAAAGAATCTATCCTAGGCAAGGGGTAACAATCTTTGGGGCATGCTTTATTAAATTTCGTGAAATCTACACACATGCCCCTTTTCCCTCGTGGTTTTTTAACCATTACAATGTTTGATATCCAAGAGGTATATTGAATTTCACGAATAAAATTTTCTTTTAGGAGCTTTGAGACCTCCTCACTTATTGGATCAGCAAGCTTCGTTGCCTCATCTCTTTTCTTCTGTTGCACAGGCTTGAAACTGGGATCAACAATGAGATGATGGCATGCAACGTCTGGTTCTATGCCTGGCATGTCCTCTGCTGACCAAGAGTAGACATCCAGGTTCTTCAGCAAACATGAGATCAGCTCGGCTTTTTGATCTTCGGGCAACTCCGAGTTGATGGAGAGTTTCCTCTCCTCCCCCTCAGCAATGGGGACTCCTTGCGTCACCTGGCATGTTCTAGGTGAGCTCCTTCTCTATCTTCGGCAGTTTCTGAACTGGAGGAGGTTTCTGCAGGTGCTGTTGGAGCAATGGGAGGACTGACTTCAATCATGTTGATGGTGCAAACGTAACACTCCCTTGCTCGCCTTAGGTCGCTCCTGACCCTGCACATTCTACCATCAACAAAGAATTTGATCGCGATGTGGTAAGTGGAAACCACCGCTTGGTATCTATTGAGCAAGCATCTTCCGAAGATGGCATGATAACTGCTGGGAGCATCAACCACTATGAACTGAATCTGACTGGTTGCTCCTCCAAGCTTTACTGATAGAGTGATGCTTCCTTCGACTTCCTTCCTTTCACCAGAGAAAACGTAGAGTGGCCCTTCGGTGGACAACAGAGGTTTTCCAGTATTCATGGCCTCAAAAGTTGATTTGAACAATATGTTGACTGAGCTGCCAGTATTAATGAGAATTATGTCACCTTTAAATCTTCAATAACTGCCTTGATCAAGACAGCATCATCAAACGGATTGGCATTTTGAGGCAGATTAGCTTGGCCAAAAGTAACATCCTCTCTTGATGGAGCAGAGGAAGAAGAAGAGGCAATCTCTGATCGAGAGACCCATGTAATCGAGGACTTCCGATTTGACCCGGTTCCTACTCCACCATGAATGAAGAAGAGCTGCCCCAAGGCTCCCTCATCATCTGCATCAAAACATTAAACTGGAACGTTGATAGGCCCCAGACGGCCTACAACTTCAATCTCCTCGCAATCTTGGTAGGCTTCAGCTACCTCCTTGCCCTTAGAGGTAGACAGCTTTGAGGAAGAGTCTTTCTTACTCAAGTCAATCTTGCCCTCAGCAAGCAGTTTTCTATCAGCAGACGAAGGGCTTTGCAGTCTTCAGTTAAGTGACTCTTCTCTTTGTGAAACTGGCAGAAATAAGCGTTGTCCTTGGCCTCCACTCTCTTTGACACCCTTGTTTCTTTTCTTCCGATCTCATCTACAAGATCTGGACGACCTCATCGATGTCGTGTCCCAAATCTGCAAGCTCCTCCACGGAGCTGCAGTCAAGCTGCATTGGAGCAGGCAGGGAATTCTGAAGAATAGGAAGCGCATGCAGCGGTATGGCGGGAGTGGCGGCCAACGATAGTCTCTCATCTTGAAACTATTGATGGCGAGGAAGGGTTTCTTATGGCGGAAGTTCTGGCCCCTTTGAGAAGGAGGCTGGAAATCTGGGCGAGGAGGTTTTTTGTGATGGTTGCTATAGGAAGAAGAGCCGGAAGCATCCCTTCCTTCAGCCTTGGATGTTGGGGATGAAATGTAGGTGGGGTTGGCGTTCTCGCCTTCGATAAAGCGATTGACCATGGCTATCAACTCTTGATATGTTGTTGGTGCCTTTATTGTTGCTTTAAATTTTAAGGGGCCTTCCCAGAGGCCATAAATCAGGGAAACTTTATAGTAATCGGGGTTCACGTTCCTCACCTCCTGGATCTCTCTCTGAAAGCGATCAACAAACCGTGCAACTGATTCGTTATCTCTTTGCTTGAAGTCAAAGAGAGCAGCCGGTCCACCTTTTCTCTTTTTTGAGGTAGCAAGCCTCAATAAGAGTTCGCTGCAGAGCTCAGCGAAGGAAGAAATCGTGCCCGAAGGTAGCTCATAAAACCACTCTCTCGCCTGTCCTTCGAGAGTGGTAACCAAAAGCTTGCATTTGATGGCGTCAGAGATGCATCTCAGTGCAACAGCCCCTTCGAACACCTGGAGATGGGCGACTAGATCAGTCTCCCCCGAGTAAAAAGGAAGACGGGGTTCTCTGATGTTATTTATAGCCAACTCTGATCGGATTCGATCGACGAAGGGAGACAGATTTCAAACTCGGCTGGATAGAAGGGGCGGACTTGAACAGGAGAGTCCGCAAGCTATGCGGACTTGCGATCTGTGAAGTGGAGCTTGTGGGAAGGAGTGCCCCTGGCAGCCTCCCTGAAGAAATCCATGAAGGAGGCGAACTGCTCCTCTTGAGGCCGTAGAGGAGCTGCAGACTGAGCTGGATGGCAAGGATGAGGAGTGACTGGAGATTTCCGAAGAGGAGTTCGACGAGCTTGGGTCTGGCGGACTTGCATCTGGCGAACTAGAGAGTCCGCAGGCTCTACTGCGGCCTGGGGCACAAGCCACTGGGTCAAAAGAAGCAAAGCCTGGCTGATTGTATCAAGACGCTGATCGCTCTCTCTGCGAGACCGCTCAACCTCATAACGAGCCTGTTCAATGGCATCCCAAAGAGAATCTTCTGAGCTGGAGCGGTCTGAGTAGCGAGCTCGGCAGTCTGACATACCTGTCCGCTTATTTCAAAAAGTCACTTGATCTGAAGGTCGCGTGTTAAATGTTGATGCAAAAAATGGAAGGGGAGTCGAGCACCACCAGCTAACAGTACGAGCACCGAAGAATGGAAGGGAAAAGACAAACTGCAAATAACAATCTACTAAGCAGACGAGAGCAAAAAGAACAGCAGGGCCGTGAGCCACGACAACAAAAAAATTCGCCCGTCGCGGCCTGAATGCCTCTCTTGCGACAGGCTTTCCTTTGATTGAAGAAGGGTTTGATTATAGTGTTAAGGAAAAGAGCAAGAACTGAGCAAACTGGAGTCCGCAAAGCCTGAGATTCGAGTCCGCAGCCTTTAACAAGTAGGCTCTAGGGCACGAGTCAGCATGCTTTGGGTGCACCACTTCCCCCTATTTATAGGATGGGGGCCTGCCCAAATGGGCAGGGCTAAAATAACTGGTTGCCTAGGGTACAGGAGAACCGGGAAGCAGTGACGGGAAGCAAAAATAAAGAACACGCCAGTCCATGCAAAAGGGGTGGACTGGGCTCGTGGGCTGATGCCTCCACCCGCTACTGCAAAGCGCGATCCTGCTGGAGGGCCGTAGGCTGTGCGGACTCAGCACTGAGTCTGCCGAAGAGGGGATCAATCCTGAGCTGCTAGGGCGTGCCGAGCTGGGCAGAAGGAGCACTGAATCCGTTGCTAAAGGGATCAACCTTGGGACTTAGCTAAATGTTGATGCTTTGCCGAGCTCAGCGGACTGCCAAACTTAGTCCGCCGCAGACGAGCCTGGGAACATGGAACTATGTCGGGGCTTCGACGAGCTGGGCGGACTGCCAAATTGAGTCCGTGACTAATGAGGTAGGTGACCCTGGAATCTTGTACATATTGCGGACTGAAGGGTTAACACCTATTCAATGGCATCCCAAAGAGAATCTTCTGATGAGCTGTAGCAGTCTGAGTAGTGAGCTCGGCGCTCTGACATGTCTCTCCGCTGAATTCAAAATACTACATTATCTGAAGGTCGCGTGTTAACTGTTGATGTACGAAAACAGAAAGGGAGTCGAGCACCACCAGCTAACGTTTCGAGCACCGGGGAATGGAAGGGAAAAGTCAAACTGCAAGTAACAATCTACTAAGCAGACGAGAGCAAAAAGAACAGCAGGGCCATGAGCCACGACAACAATAGACTTCGCACGTCGCGGCCTGAATGCCTCTCTTATGACGGGCTTTCCTTTGATTGAAGAAGGGTTTGATTACAGAGTTAAGGAATAGAAGAAGAGCTGAGCAAGCTGGAGTCCGCAAACCCTGAGATTCGAGTCCGCAGCCATTAACAAGTAGGCTCCAGGGCACGGGTCAGTGTGCTTTGGGTGCACCACTTCTCCATATTTATAGCACGGGGGCCTGCCCAAACGGGAAGGGCTAAAATAACCGGCTGCCCTGGGTACAGAAGTACCGGGCAGCGATAACGGGAAGCAAAAATAAAGAACACGCCAGTCCGCGCAAAAGGGGCGGACTGGGCTCGCGGGCTGAAGCTTCCATTTGCTGCTGCAAGGCGCGATCCTGCTGGAGGGCCACGGCCTGGGCAGACTGAGCATTGTGTCTGCCAAAAGAGGATCAATCGAGCTCCTAAGGCATCCCGACCTGGGCGGACGGAGCACTAAGTCCGCCGTTCAGGGGATCAACCTTGGGACGGCTGAATGTTGATGCTCCGCCGAGCTCGGCGGACTATCAGACATGAGTCCGCCGCTGACGAGCCTGGGATGTTGGAAATATGTTGGGGCTTCGACGAGCTTGGCAAACTGCCAATTTGAGTCCGCCGATAATAAGATAGGTGTCCTTGGAATCTTGTACACATTACAGACTGAGGTTTTAACACCAAGTCCCAAAATGTGGAATTTGCGGTTGGCAATTGGGTATATTTGAAAATCAAACCCTTCAGGGGCGTATCCAGGATTCGATGCCTGAAAAAGCTGAGTCCAAGGTATCTTGGACCATTTGAAGTAGTGGAACGAGTTGGATAAGTTTCCTATTAGCTAGCTCTTTCAGAGGAATTGAGTGGATTGCATGATGTGTTCCACATATCAGTTCTTCAGAACTCCGTGAAGGATCCAACTCAAGTGATTGCGAATGATCGCATACCAGTCGAATCCAGGCTTATGACGAAGGTTAGGCCCATTCGGATCGAGAATAAAGCAGTTAAGCACCTGCAGAACAAGACAATCGGGATGATCAAGGTCCTGTGGGACAACTATGGAAGCGGGAGCAGACCATGAGGGCTGAATATCCCGAGTTTTTTACCTAAAATGTTGTATATTTTAGTTGAGTTGAAACAATTTGTTGTAACAGAATTGTTACTGGTTGCTGCTTGGTGTTGTATGCAAATTTCATGACTAAATTTTTGTAAGGTGGGGAGGATTATAGCACCCCAAAAACGAGTAATGATGAAAATGTTTTAAGTTGTCTTACCTAAATCACCTAGAGGGGGGTGAATAGGTGAGTTGTGCGTCTTTTTGCGGAATACAAAATTTAACGATCTATGCATAGATAATCAACCAAGCAATCACAGACGACAGCAAGAATTATAGTGGTTCCCCAACCTTGGGTACATCCACTTTCCACTCACCGATCTAGCAAAGCACTAGACTCGGCTACTCCACTAATCTAGGATTGAAAACAATCCTACACCTCGGAACAACGTTCCTACAACTCGATCCGAAAACTGGATCTGCACTCGGAAGATACAAATTTCTTACAAGAACTCAGAGAAAACGACTCCTACAACTCAGAGAAAGATCTCCTACAAGAATAGAATGAATTAACAAATACAAACAGTGATTTGATCCCAGATCTGAAAGTTTTCTGCCAGTTCTTCTTTATTTGATCTTTGCAGCTTTATCAGAATATGTTGAAGAAGAATCAGCAATATCTCTAGATCTGAAATTCTTTAGACTCACACGATCAAGTAGAAAATCCGTCGTTGAAGAGGATCTTGATCTGGGAATCAACTTCTCTGAATCGATCTGGATCAAAAGCTCTTAGGCGATGAAGACGATGATCATCGGCTCTCGATTTGGAATGAAATGTATGATTCAGAAAACTTGGAATTACTTCTAGTGGCGGTTGTAATTTCTTTTATTTCTTCTTGTTAGGGTTGGTCGAAAATGACAAGACCTTTTATAAGATTACCCTAACGGTCATAATCATCATTAATGACATCCACATGGACAAATCACGCGTTAATGATGTTTGAAAAACACATCTGTCTGGACTTAGCGATTTTCAGGAAAACAATACGAGTGTTTTCGAGAAGAAGTATAGTACTCGAGAACAAAAGAATTCAGTTCTCGAGAATAATAAGGAAGTTCTCAAGATGAAGACTTAGATAAAAAGCGTGTGGAGGAAGATAACAACATTCTCGGCAAAGAAGGAAAATACTCGAGAAAAATAGCTAATAGTTCTCGAGAAGAAATATTTTGGTACTCGAAAATAAAATGCTGTCTCGAGAAAAATACTTAGAAAAATATGTGAAGGTGGAAATCTGCAGTCTCGAGAATGAAAAGAAGTACTCGATAAAATAACATTTTGTTCTCGAGAAGAAACATTCTGGTTCTCAAGAACAGATAATCATCTCGAGAACAAATAGCTAGATCTCGAGAAAAATACTCTAGTTCTTGACAAATACCTTCTGCATCCCGAGAACAAAAGATAGTATTCTCGACAATAATTTCATTCTTCTCGAGAAAAAGACTTAGAAAATATATTTATCTGGAAAACAAACATCCCGAGAAGAGATGACATATATTACTCGAGAACAAAAGCCCTTCTCGAGAACAGCAAGAAGTTTTCTCGAGAACAACTTCTGTTACTCGAAATGAAGACAAGTCTTACTCGAGAATAATCATAAGTACTTCTCGAGTACAAATATAGTACTCGAGAAAAAGACTTAGACTTTTTCTGAAAAACTTAAAATCTTCATTCTTCATTAAAATCAGCATTCATATTTTCTCTTGGCCTGGGTAGATTGTAGTAAAGAACTTTTTATTGTAGAAGATTGTTCTTCTGTGCAATGTCTGTCTGTGTGTCTGACTGACTGTATGCAGGATTCCTTTTTCTTTTCTATGTATATTTCTGACTGAAGAATCCATTTGAAATTTGAATGTTTGAGCAGTAATTGCAGTCGGCCTGGGAAGGAAGAGGCAATCAATGATTTCCCTAACTGTCCCATGGAAAAATGGCACGTAATAATCCAAGATAATTGCACGTTCTAACGGTAACATTCTAAGAGAATCTGACATTGATTACCCTGGAATCATCGCCAAGAACCGGGACGGGAAACTGGAGAAGACCTAGTATGGAATCGTCGAACAAAGAACACCAATCATCGAGCTGAGTTCACAGTTCGTTGAGCTAAGCTTGAGTTCGTCGAGCTGAGCTTGATGAGTTCGTCGACCAGACAATAGCAATTAGTCTTCCAGGGATATCTTGTCAATTCTTCTTTAACATTCGTCGAACTGATAATCTTCATTCGTTGAGCTGAGATCCAAATTCGTCGAGCTGAGAATGATTGTGGACTTGGAATCTGAGAAGTTTCTGACTGAGAAGGAATCAAATCGTAGAGCAGAAATCGTCGAGTAGAATACTGAAATCGTCGACCTGAGAAGTTGACTTCGTCGACCTGAGAAGTTGAGAACTTGAGGTCCAAGTTCGTCGAGCTCAGAATCTAGTTCGTCGACCAAAGCTTGAAGTTGGACTTAGAAAAATTCTGAAGTTTTCCTGACTTTAGCTTGATGTAGAAACTCAATATTCGTCGAACAGAGAACAAAGATCATCGAGCTCAGCACAAAGAAATGTCTCACGATCATCGAGCGCCGAACACCTTTCGTCGAGCTGAGTTCGACGAACGTCGAACTCATTTAACTTATTCTTGAAATCTTCTAAGTCTGGAGACTCTGATGGTCTTGTTGATAGCTGGTCCATCTGATGTTGACTCTAAGGACTTGGCCTAGACTGTAGGACACAAATTTGACCCTGGCTATATAGGTTTAGTCACATCCTAATCTAGTGAACCTAGCCTAAATCAACTAGGGATCAAACAATCTCCCACTATTTGGGTGAGGTCACTATGAGACTCAAAGCATAAACAAACAGATAAACAAAGCAGGAAAAGAAATATATCTGGCAGAGAATTACCAACACATGCAATAGATATATATATACATGGTTTTGTTTAAACAAATAGCACAGTTTGAAAACAAATGCAGAAAGAAAATGAAACAAAATAAGGATTACTTCTTCTTTTTCTACAAAGGCTTGTCTTCTGTTTTCTTTTCTCCTGGATTTTTGAAGATGATTTCTCTGTTACGATCTTGAGCCTGAGCTTGAGTCATAATCATTTTAGCTGCCCCAATGATTTTCAGTGTTGTAGCTCTGGTGACAACTGCTTCTGGATGGAGCTTCATATAATCATCAACATTAAAGAGCTTGTTGCCTTTATCAAACCTTTTCAGTTCTTCCTTTCTGTACTTTGACATTGTTGTAAATCCAGAAATGTCTTTTCCATCAGCTTTGGCTTTATTAATTAATGATAGGCCAATTAGTTCCTGGTATCTAGCCATTCTTGTAGTATTTGCAGTTTCAGGATCTTCAAATGGAATAGGAGGAGTGTATGGACTTTTTGGACTGTCAGCTTTCTGTTCTTCAGATATTTTTTGCTCTTGCTGCTGATGCTGTTGTTGATGGTGTTTTCCTGAGGATGGTTGCCTCTGTTGGCTACTTCCAGATGATCTCCATGACTGTCTCTGATAGGTTTGCATGGGGGCAGATCTCTGAGAGCTAGAGCTAGTGGCACCAGCTGCTGGAGGAGGAGGAGGAGGTGGATCCTTCCTGTATCTGTGAACTAGAGGTGGAGAGTATCTCCTACTTCTTTTCCTATCCTTCTACTGGTTCTTGGATATCCACATACATGTAGGTATTCCCTTATATGGAGTAACATTATGTAGAATGTAAAAGGAGTGTCAGCATTTGGATTAGGCTTAGGAGCTGGAGGAGGAGGAGCCTTCCTTTTCTTTGATAACACTTTCTTTTTCTTCTTAGAAGCTTCTTCATTTGAATCATCATCATCATCAGCTTCATCATCTTCAGAATCAGAACCCTGAGGGTTATCATAAAGAGCATCCAAAGCATTTAAAGCTTTATCATCAATAATAGCTTTTGCTGTAGCAGAAGCAGAAGTAGAAGTTTCAGGAATTGGAGTTTCAGCAATAGTTTAGGAGGAGACTGTACAGGAATCAAGAATAGTAGGGACAGAGCTTTCAGCTATTACCTTATTCTCCTCTTCAATATCAGCCAAGATTAGCTCATCCAAGTCTGGCATAGGGGAATCATCCATAACAAAAACTAGGGCTGAGATATCTTCTGGAATAACTGTAAATGATGGAGCAACAACTGGAAGAGCAAAACTATCACAGATTTGCTTAGCAACTGCTGGACGTATTGGAGAGGTATAGGGAACAATAGCCAACTGTGGCTTTGTAAAGTCTGCTAGAAGAGAGTGCATATGTACAGTATCAAAAACTTGCAGTAATTCTTGTAGATTAACTGTGGGATTGAGAGAAAAATCACAAACAGTTTCAGGAGTATCCATGTCAGCAATATCCATATCAGTATTAATAAAATTAATCAAATCAATTAATTCTGTATTTGTACAATCTGGAAAAACTTCTGAAGATGTATCTGCTGGAGAAGCTGTATCTGAAGTTTGAGCTGTTGCTTCATCATCAGGCATCTCCCCCTGCCTGGGTTCAGTGGGGACTGAGGCCAGTCCCTGGACTGAGGAGGGGGTAGCAGGGAGGGTATCAATTTGGGCAGATAAAGAATTAATCGAATTCACAAGAGGTGTAATGGCCTCTGTGATAAGAGTTTTGATGAGAGGAGTAAGAATGGTGAGGATAGATGATATGGTGGTTAAATCAAAGGAGGAAGGGGAAGAGGATGGAATGGCGGGTGGAACAGCTGATATGTGATGAATGGATGGTAATGAAGATGGAATGGTGGCATCTAGCATGGCAGTTTCTGTGGGTAGGGTGTTAAGATGGAATGGAGGACAAATGAGGGGGAAGTGGAGACTGCGGAGGTGTAAGGATATGTGTGTCATGAGGTGAAACTGGAGGTATGGGTTGTTGATTAGCTGGTAGAGGGGAAGATGGAGATGGGATGTTGGGTATGTCCAGTGGTGGAGATGGAGGAGGAGTAGACACATGAGGAGGCTGCTTTGCTGGAACGGGTGCTGGAGGAGATGGTGGAGGGGGAAGGATCTCCTCAGCAGGTGTCGGAGTGGCTTTAACAGCCCTGGTGCCTTCTGAAGCAGGGATGGAAGAGGAGGAATCCTTAGATGGCTTGGAGATCATCCTCTCCCATCTGCCAAACAAAGCGCAGGTGAGGCGCTTGCTGGCATTGATGAAGATGGTCGGGGAGACCATGAATTCACCAGCCTTTTCCTTGAGGAAGATCCCCAGGATTCTTCCAAAGCAAACCTCTTTCTTGCTATTTTTCTTCTTTATCAACTCAAAGAAAATCTTGCTCCAATCCACGGGACGCTTATTCACCACCGCACACATGATAAGGAATTGATGTCGGGTAATGTAATCATGTGCGGTGTGCTTACCCATCAGTATTTTTCCCACAATATCCGCCAGGAACTGATAGGCGGCAGACAGTTGTTTCTTTAACAACTTGTTAGGGTTGCTTCCAGAAAACCCCATCAACTTCAGCATCGAACTGTATTCTTCAGAATCCATTTCCATATCATCTTCTCCATTTACCAAACCAAAAATCTCAGAGAGAACGGCGGGAGATAGAGAAACATCAGTACTCCCAAAAGTTCCTGTCAATGTATCATCCTCAGAAGCAGTAGACGTGTATACCCATTCTCTAATCTCAGACGCATGTAGTTTAATCCTTCTGGTCATGAAATCTTTGAGACCAAGTTCCTCTAATAGATCCATAATGTAGAGGAAGATTGGGTCAGAGTGTTGGAATGAATCGAAATCCATGTCGAAACCAGTGTCAAATTTCATGGCAGCCAAAGCTCCTGTTGGAATCGCCATTAATGACCTACAAGAAAGACAGAGAAAACAACAATCAAGAGCAAGAGAACTGAAAGCACGGGACGGAAGTCGAAGAAAACCTAGATATAACATTTTCAGAATATGAATCAACAATCTCCGTTCCACGAAAAAGAAACAATTCTTCGAACTAAGCTCGACGAAATAAATTATAGACAAATAATTCGTCGATCACATCCAGAAGAATCGAAAATAGTTCGTCGAACTATGTTCGACGAAACATCTTCTGAAGCAAAGTTCGTCGATCTCTGGTCGACGAAAATTGTTTCCACACACAGAGAATTCGTCGATCTCCGTTCGACAAGAATCTCTCAAACTTTCCCTAATTCGTCGAACTTCGTTCGACGACCTCTGGAAAATTTGTCGAATGCAGACAGAAACAAATTTAACTCTTCTCCATTGATCATTCCCAGTTGATTTATAAAGAACAGATGATTTTTCTCATCCAAAGGTTTGGTGAAAATGTCTGCTCTCTATAGATCAGTAGGAATATTGATTAGGTTAATTTTCTTTTTGTCTACATTATCTCTAATGAAATGATGTCTTATTTCAATATGTTTAGTCCTAGAATGGTGAACTGGATTCTGTGCTATAGCAATAGCACTAGTGTTATCACAAAATAATGTTGAATTATTTAAGTTGACACCATAGTCTAGGTGTTGGTTTTGTATCCATAACATTTGTGAACAGCAGCTGCTAGCAGCCATATATTCTCCTTCTGCAGTTGATGTAGACACAGATGATTGCTTTTTACAAAACCAGGAGACAAGTCTCATTCCCAGGAACTGGCAAGTTCCAGAGGTACTCTTCCTATCCACTCTACATCCAGCATAGTCAGCATCTGAGTATCCAGTTAACTCAAACTCTGACTCTACAGGATACCAGAGTCCTAGATTAGGACAACTCTTTATATATCTCAAAATTCTTTTTAAGAAAATAAGGTGAGATTCTTTAGGGTTCACTTAGAACCTAGCACAAAGGCATGTGACAAACATGATATCAGGTCTGCTAGCTGTTAGGTATAATAGGGATCCAACAATTGCCCTATAATGTTTCTGATCTACAGGTTTCCCTGCTGCATCAGAATCCACAACAGCATTAGTAGCCATAGGTATTTTCATTCCTGAAGCATCACCCATCCCAAACTTCTTGATAAGCTTTTTAGCATACTTAGCTTAGGAGAGAAAGATACCATTAGGGAGTTGCTTCACTTGGAGACCAAGGAAGTAGGAAAGCTCGCCCATGCTACTCATCTCAAATTTCGAATGCTTGAGGACAGCAAACCTCTTGCATAATTTGGGATCAGTAGACCCAAAAATGATGTCATCCACATATATTTGTACTAACAAAATTTTGTCCTTATGATGTCTAGTGAAAAGAGTTTTATCTATGGTTTCTCTTGTAAATTTATGCTCTAAAAGAAAGCTCGCTAAGGTCTCATACCAAGATCTTGGAGCTTGCTTTAAACCATAGAGAACTTTATGCAATTTAAATGCAAAAGAGGGTTGAGTTAGAGAGATAAAACCTGGAGGTTGTTCTACATAAACCTCTTCTTGAAGCACTCCATTCAGAAATGCACTCTTAACATCCATTTGGAACACTTTTAATCTCCTATGAGCTGCATAGGCAAGGAATATTCTTATGGCCTCTAACCTTGCAATAGGGGCAAAGGTTTGGTCATAGTCAATTCCTTCCTGTTGCATGTAACCTTGAGCAACAAGCCTAGCCTTGTTTCTCACTATGTTCCCTTGAGCATCTAGCTTGTTCCTATAGACCCACTTGGTTCCAATAACTGGGTAGTTATGAGGTCTTGGAACCAAGTCCCAAACTCTACATCTCTCAAACTGATTTAGTTCCTCTTGCATTGCAATGATCCAGTGGGGATCTTGCTCTGCTTCATGGATGGAGAGAGGTTCAATTTGATAGAGAAAACATCATGCATCAAGTCTTGGTTGAGTTGATGCCTTGTCTGTACAACTGCTGAAATGTCTCCAATCACTTGAGATCTGGGGTGATCTCTAAGTGTGACAAGATTAGTTGGTGGAATTTGTTGAGCAACAACTTCTGTATTTAATTCCTCTTGAGAAATGGTACTAGCTGTTGAGGGAAGTTCAGCCACTTCCACTTGAATCTCTTCTTCGCTATCTTCAGCAGCCTGTGGAGAAGGATGGGTTGACACATCTTGGGTAAGGTTTTGTCCATCCATAGACTCACACAGTGGTGGAACCTGCAAAGAGCTTATGGTAGAAATCTCTTTCTCCTTATAAGACATATTAGCTTCATCAAAAGATACATGGACTGATTCTTCAATTTTAAGGGTGGATTTATTAAAAACCCTATATGACTTACTTACTTGGGAGTATCCTAGAAAAATCCCTTCTTCAGTCTTAGCCTCAAACTTTCTAATGTATCTCTTGTTATTTGTGTGAATATAATATATACAACCACAAATTTTAAAATATGTGATTTTAGGTTTCTTCCCTTTAAGTAATTCATAAGGGGTCTTATTTTTCAGCTTATGTATAAGGCTTCTATTCAGGACATAGTTAGCGGAGTTTATAACTTCTGCCCAAAAGGATAAAGGCATGTAAGCATTTGCCAATAATGTGCCTGCAGATTCAATGAGTGTCCTATTTTTCCTTTCAGCAACCCCATTTTGTTGGGGAGTTCTAGGAGCTGAGAAGCACTGCCTGATACCTTCCTTCTCACAGAACTCATGCATAAGAAGAGACTCAAACTCTGTGCCATGATCACTTCTGATCAATGCAACATGAGTAGAGAACTCAATCTGTATGGTCCTGAGAAAATCTGTAAGAACCTTGAATGTATCTGACTTAGCTCTCAGAAAGGCTACCCAACTGAATCTAGAGAAGTCATCAACAATCACTAAAGTTTAAGACTTCCCTCCTAGGCTTTGTACTGCAATGGGTCCAAATAAATCCACATGAAGCAAATACAGAATCCTAGGTGAATCACTTTTATTAATGGATTTAAAATTAGTTTTAGTTTGCTTGCCTAATTGACAAGCCCTGCATAGGTTTTCCTTCTTGTAGGGGCCAGAAGGTAAACCTCTAACAAGGTTGTCTTTAGATAACCAAGCTATATTCTTAAGATTTACATGCCCTAATCTTTTATGCCATAACTCATTTTGGTTACTAGTGATATTGAGTAAACAAACATCAGTGTTGGCAGAAATAAAATCTACTAGATATATGTTGTCTTGTCTAATTCCAATTAAAACAGTTTGGTTTTCACTATTAATAATAGAACAAGAGGTAGAGTTAAAGTGTACCTGATAACCTTCATCACATATTTGACTTATGGATATTAGGTTATGTTTCAGTCCTCTTACATATGTTACTTTCTTGAAAGTGACTGTCCCAATCTTGACTGCTCCATATCCTTCTAACTAGCCACTCTTTGAATCACCAAAGATCACCTTTGGTCCTAGCTTGGACTTGTAATTGGATAAATTGTCCTTGATGCCTGTCATATGCTTGGAGCAACCACTGTCCAAGTACCAGATCTGACTTACCCTTAGAAAGCTCCTCACCTGTACCTACAATGAAAAACAAAATTCAATTGTTCTTGATCCAGGTTACCTTGGGTCCTTTATCTGGTTGAAAAGAAAGCTGGAAATAACTGATAAAGTAGGTTGAGCTTTATAACCTAAGGGGTGATATATCCTAGGTGGAATAACCCAATCAGCTACTAGATTGAATGTTTTATTAGTTGGCTTAGAATTTCTGTAAGAGAAATGATTTAAGTTTGGTCCTTCTGGGTTCGATGATTTTCTGTAAGTTCGTCGACCAGAGTTCGACGAATAGGGCTGAGATCGTTGATCTCGGCTCAGATAATGACAATAGTCATTTTCTGCGCCCCAAGTTCGTCGACCTCTGCTCGACGAACCATACGAAGTTCGTCGATCGCAGTTAGATGAATTGTTATACTTGAAGTTTGCGTTCAGCGTTCGTCGATCTGGGTTCGACGAACTGGCCACATTTCGTCGATCTGAGTTCGACGAATGTTGCTGAACCTTGTTTTTATCAGTTGTTTTCTAATTTCTATTTCTCTTGTCTATGGGTTTTGGGTTGTTTGCTGACATTGGTTTGTCTATTGTCTTTTCTTTTCCCTTAGCAGAAATAAATTTAATGGGTGTTGTAAGAATATTTTTCTTAATTATGGTGGGTAAACCTGATGAAGCACCCAATCCCAGCTTGCCATTTAATCTGTCATTAACTGTGCTTGTTATGTCGATCAGCTTGAGACTTCTCCCATTGAGAGATTGCTCAAGTTGTTTGGCCTCACATAAATCAGATTTTAATTGAATTATCAGTTCATTTGCTAGAGTTAGTTGATCTGTTAGTTTAATGTTTTCTGAGTTGACAGATTCAAGATTTCCTAGTCTTTCTCTAAGGGTTTTTATTTCTTTTTCTGAATTAATTAAATCTAAACACATGGTTTTAAATTCAGTTTTAAATGACTCAGAATTGAAATCAAAGCTTGAGAGAACCTGATCTGCCTCTGAGTCTGAGGCTGCTTCATCTTCAGATTCTCCTTCTAATCTAGGACAGCTCCTAGAGGCATCAATTGCCATAAGGTAAACCTCCTTGGATCTTGCTTCTTCCTCTTCTTCACTTGAGATGGAAGAGGATGATTCTTCCTCTGTATCACTCCATGTCTCAGCAACAAAGACCTTGTCTTTCTTTTTATACTTGCTGGAAGAGGGTCTGCTGTTGTGTTTTCTTCTGGAGTCTCTGTCTTTGTTTTTCTCCTTCTGATTTTCTGGACATTCAGAGATGTAATATCCAGGCTTTCTGCATCCAAAGCACACAACCTCCTTGGTTGTTGTCTTGTCAAATCTGGGCTTATCATCCTACCTGGATGATTTCCTTCTGAAATCCTTTCTAGCCATCTTATAGAATCTTTTTGCAAAGAGGCTCATCAATTCTTCATTTGATGTTGAGGTCTCACATTCCTCAGATGCTTTGAAGGCTATACTGTGATCCTTTCTCACTAAGGTTGTTGCCTTCTGTTCTGCTGCTTCTCTCGATTTGATCAACTGCTCATAAGACTTTAATTTGCCTAGCAGAGATTCAGTTGATACCTCATTTAGGCTTCTGCCTTCTTTGATAGGCCAGATTCTGGAGTCCCAAGAGCTAGGGAAGCATATCAAAATTTTATCATTCACCTCTGTCATGGTGATGTCTTTATCCAAGGTCTTGAGCTTATTGATGATCGAACTCAACCTGTTATACATTTATGCAACTGATTCAGCCTCATCCTTCTTGAAGTTCTCATACAGGGATATGAGGTTTGATCTCCTGTCTTTTCTTTCATCTGCTGAACCAGCTACCATTTGGTTGAGGGAGTCCCAAATGGCTTTGGCTGAGGTGCACTCAGCCACATTCTGAAATATGTCATCTGGCATAGTTTGAGCCAAGATATTCATTGCCTTTGCATCTGCAATTTTGGCTTTCTTGTAGGCATCATTATTCTCTGGAGGAGTACTACAGTCATGTTGGTAGAACTTCTTGTAGAAGGTGCAGGTGCTGGAGGTACTCCTGTCAAGATAGAAGCAAAAATATCCTCATCAATGGAATTCATATATAGTCTGATTCTTGCCTTCCAGAAGGCAAACTTGTTAAGATTGCATACTGGAGGTCTGATGCTTACGTAGTCTTTGTTTTGGGCCATTTCTGTGTAGAAATAAATCTAACAACAAAAACAAAACAATCAGATCTCACAAGTGGGATCTTTTTGGTTCAGGTGTTAGCCTGCACAACCAATTAAGGTATGGTATATTAACCAACCTGCCTCTGATACCAATTGAAAGTGCAAGGTGGATCTGAGATAATCTAGAGGGGGGTGAATAGAGTATTGTGCTCTCTTAAAAAAAATTCTTTACAACTTTTGTTGTATTCCTAAGTGAACGGGTCAGTTAATAAAACAATAATCATAGCAACCTAAACAATCACAGAGCACAGCCAAAACAAAAGAAGAGGGCAACTAGACGACACAAGAAATTTATAGTGGTTCCCCAACCTGGGTACATCCACTATTCTACCACCCTGGTAGGAATCCACTCAGGTTTTTGATCAGGTGTCTGCCACCATTGAGCTTTTGTTCTGGTGCTCAAAAACCAAAACCTCAAGTCTTTTGGTAGGAACCTTTGTAACCAGGAATAATTTTGAAGGGAATTAAAACCCTGTACAGGAGTTGGAAGAGAGGTGATGATGTCTTCTCTTTCTCAATAACAACTGAGAAGACTGTGGATTGATGTTAGCAGATTTGCTCCCCCTGAGATCAGGAAAACTAGAGCACTGCTTTAGGGTGACAGGTCTTGAAAGCTAGAGTGCCTGGACAAGAGATTGCTTCGGGAACTTCTTTGATTGATAAAGTTTTGTTGTCCTTCTGAAGTTGTCCTGTAGGATTAAAGGAAGAAGACTCTTGATAGTGATTGAATGTTCTTCTTCTTCTTGATGAAATTGTTCTCTGGCCTGGGCAGATTGCAGTAAAGAACTTTTGATTGTAGAAGATTGTTCTTCTGTGCAATGTCTGTCTGTGTGTCTGAATGACTGTATGCAAGATTCCTTTTTCTTTTCTATGTATATTTCTGACTGAAGAATCCTTTTGAAATTTGAATGCTTGAGCAGTAATTGCAGTCGGCCTGGGAAGGAAGCGGCAATCAATGATTTCCCTAACTGTCCCATGGAAAAATAGCATGTAATAATCCAAGATCAATGCGCGTTCTAACGGTAATATTCTGAGAGGATCTGGAATTGATTACCCCAGAATCATCGCCAAGAATCGGAATGGGAAACTGGAGAAGAGCTAGTCTGGAATCGTCGAACGAAGAACACCAATCGTCGGGCTGATTTCACAGTTCATCGAGCTGAGCATGAGTTCGTCGAGCTGAGCTTGATTAGTTTGTCGACCAGACAATTGCAATTAGTCTTCCAGGGAAATCTTGTCAATTCTGCTTTAACATTCGTCGAACTGACAATCTTCATTCGTCGAGCTGAGATCCAAATTCGTCGAGCTGAGAATGATTGTGGACTTGGAATCTGAGAAGTCTCTGACTGAGAAGGAATCAAATCGTAGAGCAGAAATCGTCGAGTAGAATACTGAAATCATCGACCTGAGAAGTTGACTTCGTCGACCTGAGAAGTTGAGAACTTGAGGTCCAAGTTCGTTGAGCTCAGAATCTAGTTCGTCGACCAAAGCTTGAAGCTGTACTTAGAAAAATTCTGAAGTTATCCTGACTTTAGCTTGATGTAGAAACTCAACATTCGTCAAACAGAGAACAAAGATCGTCGAGCTCAGCACAAAGAAATGTCTCACGATCGTCGAGCGCCGAACACCTTTCGTCGAGCTGAGTTCGACGAATGTCAAACTCATTTTACTTAGTCTTGAAGTCTTCTAAGTCTGGAGACTCTGATGGTCTTGTTGATAGCTGGTCCATCTAATGTTGACTCTAAGGTCTTGGCCTAGACTCTAGGACACAAATTTTACCCTTGCTATACAGGTTGGGTCACATCCTAATCTAGTGAACCTAGCCCAAATCAACTAGGGATCCAATATACACTAAGGTGAATTACATTAAGAGAAAAACACATAAAGAAACTAATAGGATGAAAATTTAGAGAAACACATTAATATGTAAAAATCAGATCAAAATTAGAAGTTCATATAAGCAGAAAATTGTCCAAGAGAATTAAATTCTACAATTTCAAAAATGAACTGTCAGCATCTTCAATTTACTGATCCTGTGAATGTTGCTTTCCTTGTCTCTCAAGCTTCTTCTGTTGTCTCTTTTGATAACTGAATGACTTGGGGAAGTATTTAGGAGGTCTAGGTGGAGTCTTAGGATTATTTGTGCCATAAATCTTATCATAGATCCTTCTCTTTGTAAGAGACTTGTCATATAATTCCCATTCATCTGAGCTGTAGTGCAAGCTTCTGTTTTCATTGAAGTCAACTACTAGCTTCAAAGTTTCGAGAATGAGAGTCTTAGAAGTAGGGCTCCAAACTTCAGTATATTCTTGGGGTCTTTTCCCTTCAGCTTCTGGACGTGGAGTTAATCTACTTGCAGAGGCTCCATCACCATACTTCCTTCTCTTGGCTTTTTTAACTTCTGGAGGATGAGGAGACAGTCCAGTTTGTTCAGATTCCCATACCTGTTCATAGACATCAGGAGGGGGACCTTCTTAGTAATCTGGAGGAGCTCCTTCAAAGTGTGCTGGAGGAGGTCCTCCAAAATATTTTGGAGGAGGAGAGAATGTAGGCATGTTGACATCTAGATTTGCAGGAGAAGGAGCATTTGGATCCATAGCAAGTTCAGGAAACAACTGATTATGCATCCATATAGAAGTATCATAGGTATATAACTTGATACTCTTGATTTCATTAAGAACGGAGGTCTGAATTTCTTTCAGCTGATCATCCCATTGATTTCTCATAGTTATAGCTTGTTTTTCTAGCAGTTCCTCCAATTTATCCTCCCCCTTTCTGACTTCTAGGGAGAGGGTGCTGATGACAACTTCTTTAAATTTGCCAACCTCTTCATAGGTTTTAAAATTTCTTTCATCACCTCTTTTGTCCAGGAGAATTTGATTGTTGGCAAGACTGACTGATTGCTCCATAACAGTACCAATGCTAGTAATAGTATGGTCAATAGCTTTGCCACCTATTTGCAGAAGTCTTTTAAATTCATCTGTACTGTCTTGGATTTCAGCAAATCCTCGACTCATTTCTTTTTCTAAAGCACTAACTTTATCAGTTACAATCTTCAGAGAATCATCAAAGTACTTTCTCTAATCAGTAAGCATAGCTCCAATTTTTTGTAAAATTGAAACTTTAGGGAAGACTTCTTTCTGAGGAGATGGAGGAGGCTGAGCAGGAACAGTCCATGGAAGTATTTGTTCAATTACAACAGTAGAAGTAAAGGATTTACTTCTGTGTACTATGCTTATTTCATCTTCATTGATTGTGGGCAGTATGGTTGCAAGCTGGAAATGAAGACTTGGAAGGGGCGGATCAGCAACTTCAATTGGAACGTCATCATCTGAATCATGGATTGAGACTATTTCATCATCTTGCATATCTTCAAGAGACTTTTCAGTTTAATGTACTAGAGATTTATCAGCTAGAGGAGAGGATTCTTGATGTTCTGGAGACTTTGCAGGTGTTGGGAATTTTTCTAGTTGAGGTGCAGGAGACTTAGCTAGAGACTTAGCTTGTGAAGAGGGATGATCTTCAGGGATGGTGAAAGGAGCTTCTTTGGAGGTAAATTCCTCTATCATCTTGTTTATGTAATCTTTAGTAGAAATAATTTGATCTAGAGTCTGGGTATCTGTCAGAGCATCAGAATCTGGAAGATCAATACCAGGAGAGTCTGAAATGTGTTCAGCAACAGGAAATTCTGAGTCTGTATGCAGCAATGAGGAAGAGGCAGCAACAATAGAGGTAGATGGAAGATTTGTAGCAACGGGTGGAATAGCTTCTTGTTGGTCTAAATGAAGAACAACATGAGCAACTGTAGCTGGAAATTCTATGGCAGTAGCTGAAATATTTTGAGCATGAATTATTGAACAGCAGGAGATGGAGGAACTGAGGAAGATGGTATAGGCTCCCCCTCAATTACTAAATTAGTTATTTGATGTGAAGGAGGAGATGGGGTCCTATCCACATCTTCTACGTCCTTGGCAGCTTTGTTAGTCTTCTGTAGTTTGACCTCAGATCTCTGTATGGAGGTAATAGAGACCTTTTTCATGTGATGGAGGGCTATGTCCTTTTTCATTGGAAATGCTTCAGGATTCATTTGATTTAGGTAAAGGGAAATTATCCTTCCATAGTTGGGGCTCTTAATGCATGCCTTGATTTTCTCAAAAAGCACCATTCTCCACTGGAACTTCTTTCTACATATAAAAGTTGTAATGAGATCAAAGAACTCTGGAGTAATGTAACTTATAGAACTTGTTTTACACAGCAGCACTTTTCCTAGGATGTCAGCCAATAATTGGCTTTCAACATTCATAAACTATATTCTAATGGTTTTAAAGGATTGATGGATACCACAAAAGCTATAGACTCTCTTATAATCACTGCATATCAAATCATCTTCCATATCTATGACTGGAAGTTACAAAAGTTGAGAAATAGGCAGAGCAGACATCTTTACCTTAATATTTTGAACCTTAGACTTGATGATTTTGCCATTTCTCTTAATCTTGGCATTCTGGAAGAATTCTTCAAAATCAAAAGAGATAATTCAACATGGATGTTCAAGAATAAAAGATAACCCGGCCGTATCTAGTAGAAGGAGGACATTTCTGAAATCGTTTGATAGCTCTGCAATCCCGGTAGAACAGAGTTCACTCCAGATCCTAGCTTTGAGGACGAAGCCATTATTGTAGAGAAATCGATCTGGGCTGGCCGGCAAATGAAAAAATTTACTGGCAGCAGACGGCGGAGACAGAGGAAGATGAAGTTATTTTTCTCAAGAAGAAGGGTTTTGAAATCGAGAATAAAATTTCTTGGACTTATTTCTATTTATATATACCTCTAAGTTTGATGATTAAACATATAAATAAGCATTAAGAATACCTGGAATGAGGCAGCTAAGTGCTTGTGTGCCGATAATAAATTTTGACCTTGAAGAAAAATTGTCCACCAGATTTCTCGAGAAAACAACTAGTTCTCGAGAAGAATGTTAACAGCATTCTAGTATAAGAATCCTTGGTCTCGGGTAGAATAATTCTTGTTCTCGAGAGGAGATTTCCTGTTCTTGAGTAGAATACTTCCTCTCGAGAAATGATTACTTTGAACTCGAGAAATGATTTAGATGTTCTCGAGTACAAGTGTTGTACTCGAGAAATGAAGTCCAAATTCTGAAATTTTTTGATTTCTGAAGTAAAACCAGATCTTGACCTTGCCTGTTACCTTTATCTTCATTCTCCTTCATCCTTGTTGAGCATGCCAAGTTCTGTTTTGAAGAACGAGAATTTGGTCTCGTCCAGCGGATTCATGAAAATATCTGCAATTTGACTGTCAATTGGGACATATTGAAGATCTATGTCTCCATGCTCCACATGCTCCATATGAAATGGTATTGCGGCTCTATGTGCTTTGTCTGGCTATGAGAGACTGGATTGTTGGCTATTACAATCGCACTGGAGGAGTCGCAAAACAAAGGAATGTTTTAGACTTGCAGGTTGTAATCTTCCAGCTGATTCTTTATCCAAGGCCATTGTCCACAACAACTGCCGATAGAAATGTCTTCTAACTCAGCCGTTGAAATTGCGACACATATCTATTTTTTGTTGCTCCATGATATGAGCCTCTTTCCAAGGAATTGGCAAGTCTCGGAAGTGCACTTTCTATCATCCTTACTAGTTATATAGTTTGCATCTTAAAAACCAATTAGTTCGCTGTCATTACATCTTGGGTACCATAAGCCAAGATTTTGTGTACCTTTAAGTTATCTCAAAATCCTCTTTGCACCAGCGTAGTGAGATTACTTAGAGTTCACTTGAAATCTAGCACACACACATGTTGGAAACATTATATTATGTCTACTAGCAGTAAGGTAAAGAAAGGATCCAATTATGCTTCTATACTTAGTTTTATCAAAAGGTTTCCCTTTCTCATCCTTGTCCAGAGACACAGTTGAACCCATTGGAGTTCTCATAGAGGTTGCATTCTCCATTCCAAATTTCTTAATCAACTCCTTGGTGAATTTTGTCCGAGAGATGAAAATTCTATCTTCAGATTATTTCACCTTAAGTCCTAAGAAATACTTCAGCTCTCCCATACTGCTCATTTTGAACTTCCCTTGCAGAGGTCATCGTCAGTAGAGCCAAAGATAATTTCATCGACATAGATTTGCACTAGCAAAATATTGCCTTTTATTTCCCTAAGAAATAATGTCTTATCTATCTTTCCTCTTATGAACTTGTTCTCAAAAAGAAAATAAGATAGAATCTCGTACCAAGCCCGAGGAGATTGTTTCAAACCATATAATGCTTTAAATAAAAGATAGACATGATCAGGGAAGTTAGAATCAACGAAACCTGGAGATTGTTCTACATACACTTCTTCATTTATGTCACCATTAAGGAAGTCAGACTTCACGTCCATCTAATAGACGGTCAATCCCTTAAGTGCAGCATATGCTAGGAACAACCTAATTGCCTCCAGCCTTGCCACTAGAACATATGTTTGGTCGAAGTCGATTCCTTCTTCTTGTCGGTATCCTTTGGCGAGGAGTCTGTTCTTGTTCTTTATGATTGTTCCATCCTCATCCATCTTGTTCATGTAGACCTATTTTGTCCCGATGACATTCTTACCTTTGGGTCTTTGAACAAGCTTCCAGACTTGGCAATGCTTGAACTGATTCAATTCTTCTTCCATTGCCATTACCCATGATGCGTTTGAGTTTGCTTCCTCAAACTTCTTCGGTTCAACCTGTGATAGAAAACTCAAATATAAATTCTCATTAGCTGTACCTCTATGAGTTTTGACACCATCCTGGGGATCTCCTATGATTTGGTCCATTGGGTGATCCTTCAAGTGTCTGAGCTCTAAGGTCCTTGCATTTGGTGCTTCTTCAACCATAGGAGTGACTTCATCAACTTGAATGGTTTCTTCATCTTGATCTTCAACCACTACAATTTGGGTTGGAGTGGTGATCTTGATGAACTTTTCACCTTTTTCTTCAATTGGCTCATCCAAGTTCAATTCTTTTAGCTTTGAACGTGCATCTTCAATAAACACACTAGAAGAGACGCCTTGTAGCAAGCTCGTCTCATCAAATACAACATGAATAAATTCTTCTGCAACCAGGGTTTTCCCATTAAATATCCTATATGCCTTACTATGGCTACTATACCCTACAAAAATACCTTCAAAACTCATTTCGGTAAATTTGTTAGTATGATACCTGCCATTGTTAAGGACAAAGCACTTAATGACAAAGATTCTAAAATACAAAACAGTCGGTTTCCTGCCTGTTGATGCACGAAAACGGACAGGGAGTCGGGCACCACCAGCTAACGGTTCGAGCACAGGGGGAAGGAAGGGAAAAGAGGAGACTGTCGAATAGTCGGTTACTAGCGGTTGCAGCTGAGGGACAGAAAAAGAGGCCGCTGGCAGCGGTAACAGCAGAGTTCGCCCGCCGCGACTTAAATTCCACTCCTGCAACGGGCTTTCCTTTTATTAAAAGTTAAGCGGTTACAAGAAGGAAAGAAAAGATGAAGCCGGCCGGACAACAAGCCGCAAAGCACTAGACTTGAGACTGTAGCTCTTAACAAGCGAGCACCTGGATACGAGTCAGCGTGCTTCGGGGAGTGTACCCTCCCCCTATTTATAGGCTCGGGGGCCTGCCCAAACGGGCAGGGCTAAAGTTACCGGCTGACCGGGGTACATGAGAACCAGGCAGAGGTGAGGGGAAGAAAATGAGCAGAAAAGGAGAAAGGAGGGAAGCCGCACGGCCTGGCAGATTCCTCCTAGAGAGCTGATGGTCTGGGTCCTGGGCCTTGACATTAAGCAGGGTCGGAGCTGACGGCGGCTTGATATGGAGACCGGCTGGCTTCTCTGACGAGAAGCCGACTTGACGTGGGTGGCGGCTAGAAGGCGTAGGCCGCCCCGTCTCTGATGACCGGCCGGCTTGACATGCTTGGTAGCTAGAAGAACCAGGCTGCTCGATCTTGAAATTTGTGCGAACATGTCATGGATTCTGGGCTTAACAATGCCCTTTAGAAGATCATAAGGTGTCTTATTATGGTTCTTGTTTATGAGTGCTCGATTTTGCACGTGGCATGAAGTGTTGACGGCTTCAGCCCGGAAGTATTCTGGTAGTGAGGCATCACTCAACATGGTCCTACAGTCCTCTATGAGTGTTCTATTCCTTCTCTCAGCTACTCTGTTCTGTTGAGTAGTACGAGGAGAGGAAAACTCATGAAAGATACCTAAAGTTTCACAAAATTCTATCATGGCCTCAGACTTGAACTCTGTTCCATCATCACTTCTGATTTTGACTGCGGAATAGTTGTATTCATTCTAGACCTGCCTGACAAAATTAGTAACGATGTCAAAGGTGTCTTACTTGTGTTTTAGAAAGAACACCCATGCAAAGTGCGATTAATCATCAACAAGAACCAATGTATAACCCTACCTCCCAACTTTCTAACTTGCAGTAGACCAAACAAGTCCATATGAGGTAGATGTAAAAGTCTATTAGAGACTTTGCCAATAATGCTTTTAAAGGTTGCCCTTGTTTGCTTGCCTTTTAAACATGCGTGACAAGGTCTATCTTTAGCGCACTTGACATTTGGGGAATCACATACTAAATTAAGTGAAAATAATTTATTAATAGTTTTGAATTTAATATGTGCTAGTCTCTTGTGCCATTGGTGACCAAGAAACACACTATCTTTAGCCAAAAAGCACCCTGGTGTAGAATAGTCTATGCAAATGAAATTTAAACAAAATATATTCCTACTACGAGTGCCTGATAGAATCATTTCCATATTGTCAATTGATTTTATCAAGCACTTATCTGTATGAAATTCAACTATGTATCCTTTATCGTAGAGCTGTCTTATGCTTATAAGATTGTGTTTCAATCCTTCAACATAAGCCAAATCTAAGAAGGATATACTTTCATCAGAAATCATACCATAGCCTTTAGTAATTCCTCGGTCTGAACATCCAAATATGACCTTTGGCCCATTCAAGACTGGAGAATAATTCTGAAGAAGGCTTCTTGTCCCGGTCATATGCCGAGAGCATCCACTGTCCAAAAACCAGATAGGAGTTTTGGTGGCCTTTGGGCATACCTACAATCACAAAATAATTTGCCTTAGGAACCCAAACACGTTTGTGTCCTTGGTCTCTAGTTAGAACACTCCCCCTACGAGTATTAGCATTATGAGTGGTCTTTCTCATATTGCTAATTTGAGGAGTTACATAGTTTCTGTAATTAAACTAGTAATCGATGGCAAAGTGACCAATTTTGTCACAAAACCAACAATCAAACTTGTTGTATCTTTGCCTGAAATTCTCCTGCTTCACCTTTTGAGATTGTGTCTATCAGGGGCAACAGTCTCGGAGGAAGAAGCTTCATGGTGATGGCAATCACATGACTTCTTCTCCTTAAGTGGCTTTTCCACAATAGACTTTACCCTCGGCGCTTTCTTGATGTTGTGACCATGATTATAAGGGCCATAACTCTGAAGAGTAATCTTTTCATAAGGTGCCTTAAAGACACTCTCACCAAAGTTTTGGGGACGGGTCCATCCTTGGTAACGAGACTTGGGCTCTACGTAAGTAGGCTTAGCAAAGTCACCGTAGGACGAATCAAGATAAAACTCGTTTGTTAGAAATATAACCTTCTTAAAAGAAGTCTGATCTCGAGGGGATTTCCCCTTCTCCTTGGCCAAAGCCTTCTTGGCTGCCTTATTCTTTCTTTGAGCCTTATTCCGCCTAGAAGATTTACTAGTAGCTTCAACATGGCCTAGGCCAGCACCTTTGGTCTTAGCTGAGAATTCAACAACAAAGGGAAGGACAGTCTTGGGATTTGAGAAACTTTCAAAAAGTTTCTTTTCCGCTACAAGTTGTTCTTCCAGTTCTTTTATGATCTTCTCCTTCAGATCTAGGTGCTCAAGAGCCTTGTTATATTCTTCAATAGTAGTATTGAAGTTCTCTCTAAGTGAGTCCATCTTAGTGACTTCCTCTCTTAGAGTGCTCTCTTCAGCCTTGAGAGACTTTATCTCTTTGGCTTGAGTTTTCACGACTCTTCGACATTTGTCGTAAGACTTGATCAACTCTTTGTACTGGGCCATGAGTTCAGACTCATCGTAAGAAGAGCTATCCTCATGATCATGATCAGAAATATCAGATTCAGAAAGAGGAGTATGAGAATTTACCTTCCCAGTGAAGTCGGGTTCTAGTTCATCATCACTTTGTGCCATTATCCTAAAGTAGGCTTCCTCTTCTTCACTCGACTCAGATGAGTCAGAGTTGCTAAGTGTCTTGCCCTTCTAGGCTACTAGGCTTCTTTCTGTTCTCTTCTTATGATATGAAGATTTCTTTTCCTCTCTCTTTCCACTCTCCTTCTTCTTGTGAGGGCAATCAGAGATGATGTGACCTGGATTATTACAACAGTAGCAAACTATGTCAGAAGAAATATGTTTATTCTGTTTAGATTGATACCTGTCATGGCTGCTTGAGCCTTTTCTGTATCGATCACCATCATGACGTGATCTTATGTGTGAGGCATGCTTGCCTCTCCATTGCTTCTTCTTGTTCAAGAATTTCTTGAACTTCCTTGAGAGTAGAGAAAACTCTCCTTCAGATAGTTCTGAGCCTGAAGTACTTGGCTCTGAAGTTTCTTCATCACTATCTGCCTGTGCTGGAGCAGGTGAAGCAGCTTTAACATTCCTAGAGCTGTCTGCCTTCACTACGACAGACTTATCCTTGGATGACGACCGACTCTTATCTTCTTCAGCTTTTCTAGAATTGATCTGCAGCTCATACGACATCAGCTTTCCGAATAGGTTCTGAGGGTCATTCACTGGTAACTTGCCAAACTCCCTGATAGCACAGACTTTATTGTCCCACTACTTACTCAGGGACCTTAGGAACTTATCATTTAGCTCCCCATTTGTAAAGACCGGGCCATACACTCTTAGGCCATTGATAATCTTGAAGAAATTTTCAAAGGTGTCAGCAATTGAATTCTTTGATCCTTGTCGGAATGCTTCGTACTTTTGACTCAAAAGTGATCTTCTGTCATCCCTAACTTCTTTAGTGCCTTCCATCAAGGTGATAAGAGATTGCCATATCTCCTTAGCATATTGGCAGTGAATCATATTCTGCAGCATAGAATCATCAACTGCACTTACTATAATATTTTTAGCTTTCTTATCCAACGAGACAAGTGTAATCTCATATTTATCTAGATCCATCAATTTCTTGGGAACCTTTTTGGTAGGATCTATTGTGGAGATGGTCATTGGAACATAAGGACATTCTTCAACAATCATGAAGATACTTGGATCCACAGCTTCCATGAAGAACTTAATCCTTTCTTTCCACATGGGAACGTTAGTCTTTGTGCAAAGAGGAAGCTTTGCAAAATCCTTGGCCTTGTCCATGCTTGGATAACTCAAGAGACAACTTTTGGGCAGATCTGTTCAAGGTGTTAACCTTTTTACGAACAACCTCCCTCTAATACCAATTGAAAATATTTTAAGTTGTCTTACCTAAATCACCTAGAGGGGGTGAATAGGTGAGTTGTGCGTCTTTTTGCGGAATAACACATTTAACGATTTATGCACAGAAAATCAACCAAGCAATCACATAAGAGAGCAAGAATTATAGTGGTTCCCTAACTTTGGGAACATCTACTTTCCATCATCGATCTAGCAAAGCACTAGACTCGGCTACTCCACTAATCTCGGATTGAAAACAATCCTACACATCGGAACAACGTTCCTATAACTCGATCCGTAAACTGGATCTACACTCAGAAGATACAAACTTCCTACAAGAACTCGGAGAAAACAACTCCTATAACTCGAAGAAAGATCTCCTACAAGAATAGAACGAATTAACAAATACAAATAGTGATTTTATCTCAGATCTAAAATGCTTCTGCCTATTCTTCTTTCTTTGATCTTTGCGGCTTTATCAGAATATGCTGAAGAAGAATCGGCAATATCTCTAGACCTGAAATTCTCTGGACTCACACGATCAAGTAGAAGATCTATCATTGAAGAGGATCTTCATCTGTGAATCAACATCTCTGAATCGATCTGGATCGAAAGTTCTTAGGCGATGAAGATGATGATCAGCGGATCTTGATTTGGAATGAAATGTCAGATTCAGAAAACTTGGAATTACTTCTAGCGGCGATTGTAATTCTTCTTATTTCTTCTTGTTATGGTTGGTCGAAAATGACAAGATGTTTTAGAGGATTACCCTATGTAACAGCCCCATCCGTTGTATGGAATATAACAGAAGGTCCTGCTGGAAACCGATGTCATATACCACAGATAGTCGAACGGGTTACGTATGAATAACCAAACTATCTGATTAAGACTAATCGTTCTAACACAACATTCTAGCGGAAGCTTTTAAACAGTTGAAAGAACCCATAATTGTATCCAATAAACATGAATATCCACAACCACTACAACTGGAATGAAAACAAATACACTAAAAGGTACACGGCCTTATGGCCTTACAGAGGTTCACTTAATAAAGTAATGTTTTCCATACATCGGCTTGTAGGCCGGCCACACATGACAAAATAAAGAACAACTATTCGGTTTGGCCTTGTAGGGCCAGTACAGCAACATGGGCTCCCGCCCGTTATTTGTTACTCGGCTCCGCAGCACCTGCAAGCAACATTCCAACGCAACGGTGGCAAACAAAGCAACAGTCAGCCAAAGCCGACCAAATTATAACGACCCCGCCCCTAACTCGGGATGGCGGTGCTCCTTCCCTGCAATTCATTATCCCAGCTAAACAATATAGAACAAACATGCTTCGCCACAGGTGCAGGCTCGCACGGCCAAACACCACGTGCACTTAGGGCACATTAACGGTGAATCCTGACACTTCAGCTTCTTCACCACCACCCCCCAGGATGGCAACCTCGTGAGCATTTTAGCCTTTTCGACCACTGTCTAAGGCTCCCGATTATGCCAAAGGCCAGTCCCCTTTTCGGGTCTCTCGCACCGAACCACATACCCTAGGTCCGATTCCACTTGCTCGTTGCTTACAATGCGTAGTACACCTTAAGACGTATGCACGAGCCAAGTTTCTTTCGGATCCTGACATTTCCAAACAATCACATAACCTAGTTATGTTCAAGACCGGTTCCCGGACCGCCAAGTTAGCAGAACAATGATTCCGCATAGTTTTTCGGGTGCGCCTTGTAGTTAATCCCCAAGGATCCCTATTGCAATCTACCGCGTAGAAACCCGAACACCCAAAGCATGGAGTCTTCTTTGGCAAACCATAACAAATGCAACATCGCCGATCCAGACCAACATGTCGGGGTAGGCTTCCCACATAATTCCTATGTCCATACTTCGATTCCAGACTCTATATGCAACACAAGGGGGACTATTCCCGTCAACCCCAGGGAATACCGCACACTCGCCGCACACTCACGGGAGCGGGTTCCCCTATGCAAAAAGGAAGAGAGCTTCACATGCTCAAGTAGAGAATCGTTACCCTTGTAGTATGCTTTTGCGCCATGGAAAATTACACGGATAAAAGTCTTCGCAACGGGATTTCCTCCACGGATCTACTCTCAGTTCTCTAAACGGTGCTCCGATGCTCCGTCGGCGGCCAAAATCCTCCTCCTTCTTCCTCCTCTCTCTAACTCCTTGAAAGAGAGTGCTTAATAGAGAAATGAGGAATTGATCCTCTATTTCTGACCTTAACAGAGCAGGAACTCATCTGGGCAGTCAGATCTTAATTAAAGAAAACGAACAGCTCACATCCATTCAAAAATCCCCAAAACTGGGCCGAACACGGCTAGGCACACGACCGTGTCCCAGGCCGTGTGCCTCGATCCTGGCACGATCGTCGAACGTAGAGACTCACACGGGATTAGACACGCCCGTGTCGCAATCGACACGCCCGTATCGGGATTCTGACACGCCCGTATCCTGGGACCGTATCACAGAAAGCCGCCACGGAAACCGACACGACTCTTGGGAACACGGGTACTGACACGGGTAGGCACACACCCGTGTCAGATGACACTCCCGTGTCACTCTGCCGTGTTTCCTGCCGTGTCCTTCTCTAGACACAGCCGGGCAACAAAGGGCTCCACACGGCGTTGGACACGCCCGTGTCCTAGGCCGTGTACCCCTATACAGGCACCAAAAATATTTCTTGGGACGCGACCAGCTTGATACCGATTTTCAGGGCGTTACAAATCTCCCCTACTTAAAGAATTTTGTCCCGAAATTAAGTAAAGGTACACAAAATTAAATGTTACCTGAGTGGAATAACTCGGGGTATTCCTCCAACATAGTTTGCTCTCGCTCCTAAGAAAGCTCCTCACGTCTGCAGTTATCCCAGCAGACCTTAACCATCGGACTTCCTTGTTGCAGAGTCGTTTGACTTCAACGTCTTCTATACATATAGGCTTGACCTTTGTCATCAACTCATAATCAACCGGCACTTGATCGACCACAACTATCTGTGAAGGCTCTTGCACTGCCTTACGCAACATCGATACGTGGAACACATCGTGTAGCCCACTCAACTCCACCAACAGCTTCAATCTATACGCTACTTCGCCAACACGCTCCAGGATTTCAAATGGCCCAAGGTATCTCGGACTCAGCTTCTTTAAGCGTCGAACCCGCGAAACGCTCTTAAACAGCTTGATTTTTAAATACACCCAGTCACCAACACCGAACTCCACATTCCTATGCTTGGCGTTATAGTACTTTGCTTGCCTGTCCTGAGCGATCTTCAACCTTTCCTGAATTGTACGTACCATTGAAGTGGCGTATTACACCGCTTGACATTTATACAACTTTGACTCGCCTATCTCCAACCAAAATAACAACGTACGACACTTCCTCCCATACAAGGCCTCGAAAGGTGCCATTGCAATACTCGCTTGAAAGCTGTTGTTATACGCAAACTCCACCATGTACAGGTGATCCTCCCAATTCTTTCCGAATTCTAGGACGCACATGTGAAGCATGTCCTCCATCGTCCTGTTGACCCTCTCGGTCTGACCGTCCATCTGTGGGTGGAAGGCTGTGTTGAAACTAAGCTTAGTTCCCAACAAACTATGCACCAGCCTCCAGTACTTCGACATGAGGCATCCATCTCGGTCACTAACAATACTGTACAAACAACCAACTGGCCTGCGCAGGAGCCCTGCGGCTCAACGCATCCACCACTGTGTTTCCTTTCCCAGGTACATAATGTTTCTTGAAGGTATAGTCCCCCAAGAACTCTATCCACCTCCACTGTCTCATGTTTAGATCCTTCTGATCTAGCAGGTACTTCAGGCTCTTATGTTCGCTCTATATATCGACCTTTACCCCGTACAAATAGTGCCTCCTAAGATTTAGAGCAAATATCACGGTCGCTAACTCTAAGTCGTGGAGCGAATAATTCCTCTCGTGAACCTTCAAATGTCGTGATCCATAGGCTATCACACACCCATGTTGTATTAGAACACAGCACAAACCACTGCCTGAAGCGTCACTATAAATTTCAAATCCTTCGGTTCCACTTGGCGAACATAAAATAGGCGTTGTGGTCAACAGCCTCTTCAACTCTTCAAAAGCCTGCTCACACTCCAGCGACCAAACAAACTTTTGATCTTTCCTTGTCAACGTCGTGAGTGGTAACGCTATCCATGAGAAGTTCTATACGAAGCGCCTGTAGTATCCGGCAAGCCCCAGAAAGCTCCGAACTTCCGCCACTGTAGACAATACAGGACACTCCCGTATCGCTGTTATCTTCGCCAGATCCACCGCTATCCCTTCTCCACTAACAACATGACCAAGGAATGCTATTGAGGATAACCATAACTCACACTTGGAGAACTTAGCATACAACTGATTCCTCCTCAACGTCTCCAACACCATGTCTAGATGTTTGTAAAGGTCCTCCTCACACTTCGAGTATACCAAGATATCATCGATAAATACTACCACGAAATGATCCAGGTATTCTCTGAACGTCCTGTTCATCAGATCCAAAAACACGGATGGCGCATTGGTCAACCCAAACGGCATGACCGTGAACTTGTAATGCCCAAACCGCATGCTGAACGCTGTCTTCGGGATATCGCTTTCCCTTATCCTCAATTGGTAGTAGCCAGACTTCAGATCTAACTTCGAATATACTATTGACCCAGCCAATTGATCAGATAGATCGTCAATCCTGGGGATCGGATATTTGTTCTTCTACCGTAAGCTTGTTCAACTCTCGATAGTCATTACAGAGTCGCAAGCTCCCATCCTTCTTCTTAACGAAAAGAACCGGTGTGCTCCAAGGCGATGAACTTGGACGCACATACCCTTGCTCCAACAACTCCTGCAGTTGCACCTTCAACTCCGCAATCTCTTGTGGTGCTATCCGATACGGAGAGCGTGACACCGGTTTGGCACCTGCTACTAGCTCAATGGTAAAATCAATCTCCTAGTGAGGATGGGCTCTTGGGAGATCATCTGGGAACACATCAGGATACTCGGACACAACTGGGATACTGTACAGACTTGGCCTAGGTGTTCAAACCTGCACTAAGGTGACAAACAACTCTGCACCAGACCGAACTGCCTTAATCACTTGAAGGGCCGACATCAAAACTTTACCCGACCCCTTCATGCCCGCAAACATAGTCTCCCGTTCAGTATGTAGTCCCAACTTAACCTCCTTTTGGTTGCAATCGATGTAAGCTCGCTGCACCGAGAGCCAGTCCATACCAAAGATTACGTCGATCTCCACTAACGGTAGAACCAACACTCGTAAATCAAACTCTTGGTCCCCAATCCGAATCTTTACCACACAGAACTTATCTGCATGCATTGAGCACCCATTGGGCAACAACACATCCAACTTGTCTTTTGCCATCGAGGAAGGGACCCTGATGCGCGATATGAACCTTTCAGACAAGAAGGAATGTGATGCTCCCGTATCAAACAGGGATCTCGTCGGACGATCAAAAATCGGCACGAAGCCTAGCACCGACAAATATAAGCTAACATATAAAAAGGTAACAAATACATAAAGTTAAACTGCTATAATTTAACTCATACCTGTCACCACGTCAGCTTGTTTCTTGGCCTCTTGCAGAGCAAAATTATAAACTCTAGGCTAGGCTGGAGCATGATGGGACGCAGTTGACTCCACCGCCTTCCCTTTCTCTTTATAGGTCGCTCCAGGCTTCCTCTCGGACTTTGCATGTCCTCTCCAACACCCACAAGCAAAGTGCCCTGTCTTCCCACAGTTGTAGCAAGAACCTGGAACTCGGCTTGTGGTTGCCCCGATGTACCAGACGAAGGGGCTGAGTTCGAAGTCTTCTGCTTCTTGTTCCATCAACAGAACCCTGATTTTGCATTTGGCACTTTGAACTCTGCCTCCTTTTCCCCTAGGTCCTTCTTCTCTTGGACTTTCTTCACAACCTTTTCCAATGACCGGGCCGAATTGACCAAGGCTAGGAAGCCGTGCGCCATAGGCCCAGCATGGAGTAACTGTAGGTTACCGCGTAGACACTCATAAAATCGGTTGGTCTTCCTCTCTTCTTCCGTAAACATAGCACCAGCATACAGACCCAAGCGTATAAACTCGTGGAGATACACGTCCACGCTTCTGGCTCCCTGAGTCAACCCAAGATACTGATTTTCCATCTCAAGATTCTGAGCAGAGGGTAGATATATGGCCAAGAACAATCTTGAGAATTCCTCCACAGGCACATCGGCAAGCTGCCTTCCCACTAAGAGATGAAACTCCAACTCATCCAACCACAGCCTCGCCTCATCGAACAAAAGGAAGGTCCCTATGGTGGTCTTCTGCCACTCCTCAGTTAACGTGGCCGTCAAGACCCTCTTTATCGTAGAGAGCCAATCCTCAGCTTGAGATGGCATTCCAACCCCATCGAACCTCGGAGGATTAAAGCCCATTACATGCTTGAGCTGTCTCTCTGTAGCCCTCATCGGCTCTACCTGATCCACTGACAAGCGCTCCACCACTCTCGGATCTACCGCCGTAACCGGTTCTTGCTCATACACAAGAGGTGCGTGATGCATCTGCCCTACAGGTTGGGCATTTATTATGGCAAAAACTGCTTCAGCCACCAACCTGATGGTTTCCCCTGAAGGAGGTGTTGTAGGCACATCCCTCGATGCACTACTTTCCGCCTATTACGGACACTCCAATTGACCAGCACCGCTCCTAGCTGCCTATAATAGCAAAGAACCTAGATTACACGACACACAAATTGATAAAAGCAATCATTAGAACACTCAGGTTCCAAAAAACAAGTGTATTTTTTCATTCCTAAGTGGACATTCATGGGTTCTTTTTGATGTTATAACGATGATGCATACATGTGCTCACCACCCCTTAAAAGAATTCGCCCATGAATTCATTTAAGCCTGACCATAACCAGAAGTCTGATACCAAATTGTAATACCACTATCCGTCGTATGGCATATAACAGAAGGTCCAGTTGCAACCCGACGTCATATACCACAGACAGTCGGAAGGGTTACGTATGAATAACCAAACTATCCAATTAAGACTACTCGTCCTAACACAGAGCATTCTAGCGGAAGCTTTTAAATAGTTGAAAGAACCCATAATTGTATCCAATAAACATGAATGTCCACCACCACTATAATTGGAATGAAAACAAATACACTGAAAGGTACACGACCTTATGGCCTTACAGAGGTTCACTTAATAAAGTAATGTTTTACATACATCAGCTCGCAGGCCAGCCACACCTGAGAAAATAACGAACAACTATTCGTTTTGGCCTTCTAGGGCCAGTATAGCAACATGGGCTCCAGCCCACTATTTGGTACTTAGCTCCGCAGCACCTGCAAGCAACATTCCACCGCACGGTGGCAAACAAAGCAACGGTCAGCCAAAGCTGACCAAATTATAATGACCCCGCCCCTAACTCGGGACGGCGGTGCTCCTTCCCAGCAATTCATTAGCCTAGCTAAACAATATAGAACAAACATGCTTTGCCACATGTGTAGGATTGCACGGCCAAACACCTCGTGCACTCAGGGTACATTAACGGTGAATCCTGACAATTCAGCGTCTTCACCACCACCCCCAGGCTGGCAACCTCGTGAGCATTTTAGCCTTTCTGACCACTGTCTAAGGCTCCCGACTATGCCAACGTCCAGTCCCCTTTTCGGGTCTGTCGCACCGAACCACATAGCCCAGGTCCGATTCCACTTGCCCGTTGCTCACAACGCGTAGTACAACTTGAGACGTACGCAGGAGCCAAGCTTCTCTCGGATCCTGAGATTTCCAAACAATCACATAACCTAGTTATGTTCAATGCTGATTCCCAGACCGCCAAGTCAGCAGAACAACGATTCCGCACAGTTTTTCGGGTACGCCTTGGAGTTAATCCCCAAGGATCCCTGCTGCAATCTACCGCGTAGAAACCCGAAAACCAAAGCACGGAGTCTTCTCTGGCAAACCATAACAAATGCAACATCGCCGATCCAGACCAACATGTCCGGGTAGGCTTCACACATAATGCCTATGTCCGTACTTCGATTTTGGACTCTATATGGAACACAAGGGGGACTATTCCCGTCAACCCCAGGGAACACTGCACACTCGCCGCACACTCGCGGGAGCGGGTTTCGCTATGCAAAAAGGAATAGAGCTTCACATGCTCAAGTAGAGAATCATTACCCTTGTAGTACGCTTTTGCGCCATGGAAAATTACACGGATAGAAGTCTTTACAACGGGATTTCCTCCATGGATCTGCACTCGGTTCTCTAAACGGTGCTCTGATGCTCCGCCGTCAGCCGGAATCCTCCACCTTCTTCCTCCTCTCTCTAACTCCTTGAAAGAGAGTGCTTAAGAGAGAAATGAGGAATTGATCCTCTATTTCTGACCTTAACAGAGCAGGAACTCATCTGGGCCGTCAGATCTCAATTAAAGAAAACAAACAGCTCAGATCCGCTCAAAAATCCCCAAAACTGGGCCGAACACGGCTAGGCACACGGCCATGTCCCAGGCCATGTGCCTCGATCCAGGTACGATATTCGAACACAAAGACTCAGACGGGCTCAGACACGCCCGTGTCGCAAACGACACGCCCGTGTCGGGATTCTGACATGCCCGTGTCCGGGGATCGTGTCATAGAAAACCGCCACGCCAACCGACACGACTCTTGGGAACACGGGTACTGACACGGGTAGGCAAACGCCCGTGTCAGATGACACGCCCATGTCACTCTGTCGTGTTTCTTGCCGTGTCCTTCTCTGGACACAGCCGGGCAACAGAGGGCTCCACACGTCCTTGGACACGCCCGTGTCCTAGGCCGTGTACCCCTATACAGGAACCCAAAATATTTCCTGTGACGCGACCAGCATGATACCGATTTTCAGGGCGTTACACCCTAACAGTCAAAATCATCATTAATATCATCCACGTGGACCAATCACGCATTAATGATGTTTGAAATACACGCCTGTCTTGACTTAGAGTTTTCCAGGAAAACAGTACGGGTGTTCTCGAGAAGAAGTATAGTACTCGAGAACAAAAGAATTCTGTTCTCGAGAACAATAAGGAAGTTCTCGAGAAGAAGACTTAGATAAAAAGAGTGTGGAGGAAGAGAACAACATTCTCGGGAAAGAAGGAAATTATTCGAGAAAAATAGCTCATGGTTCTTGAGAAGAAATATTTTAGTACTCGAGAACAAAAGACTGTCTCGAGAAAAATACTTAGAAAAATATGTGGAGGTGGAAATCTGTAGTCTCGAGAATGAAAAGAAGTACTCGAGAAAAATAACATTTTGTTCTCGAGAAGAAACATTCTGATTCTCGAGAACAGATAATCATCTCGGGAACAAATAGCTATCTCTCGATAAAAATACTCTGGTTCTCGACAAATACCTTCTGCATCTCGAGAACAAAAGATAGTCTTCTCGCGAATAATTTCATTCTTCTCGAGGAAAAGACTTA
This sequence comes from Platanthera guangdongensis, assembly GCA_039583875.1. NCBI lineage: Eukaryota > Viridiplantae > Streptophyta > Magnoliopsida > Asparagales > Orchidaceae > Platanthera > Platanthera guangdongensis. The sequence goes on from CM077152.1 coordinate 132,832,872, forward strand.
GAAAAATATTTATTTGGAAAACAAACATCCCAAGAAGAGATGTCATATATTACTCGAGAACAAAAGCCCTTCTCGAGAACAACAAGAAGCTTCTCGAGAACAACTTCTGTTACTCGAAATGAAGACAAGTCTTACTCAAGAATAATCATAAGTCCTTCTCGAGTACAAATATAGTACTCGAGAAAAAGACTTAGACTTTTTTTTGAAAAACTTAAAATCTTCATTCTTCATTAAAATCAGCATCCATCTTTTTGTTTGCCCTTAGTGCTTGAAAAGGAAGTGTGTCCCAATAGAGAAGCTACACATGAGTCAACACCATGGATTACACAATGAGGGATTACATTATATGGTCCTGTGTTTGGAGACTCATTGTAGACTGGCATTGGTCTACACTTAGCAATTAAGTCTTGTAAACACTTGACAAAAAGAACATCAAATACAAACTTCATAGTTTAAGGGTGACTTCATACAAATCTGGGCTATTCTGGTTGCAATACCCAATAAGTGGTCATTGGGGGCTACCGCGCGGCGATAGTCTTCTCGCGGGCGGTAGATCAGTGATTTCGGGCGGTAGATCAGTGATTTAAATGACCTAGTGCTCGGGTTGGGTACCGCGAAGCTAGCACACCGCGGTAGCCACTCAACACTTTCGAGCACTCAATGCTTTCGAGCACTCAACGCTTTCGAGCACTCAATGCTCTCGAGAAATCGTCGAGAGTGCTAACGCCAGGCGGTAGGCATTACTTCACCGCGCTAACAGATTGACGAAAGTCGAATGGGGCCAGGAGGTAGGAGTTACCGTGCCGCACTAATCGATTGACAAAAGTTGAACGGGTTACCGCCAAGCGCTAAAATGTTATCTCGGGTGCTAGCTCTGTTGGCGGTGCCGGCGGATCAATGCGGCTACCGCCTTAGTTTCCACACGGCGTTAGTAGGGACCGCACGGCGGTAGCTTTTGTTTATGTATGGACTTGAGATTTATTCTCATATTCTCAGAGCCTTTTTTGTTGGGAAGGAAGAGAAAGAACGTCCCGGAGCTGTGTGAAGATTGATACAAGGTTTGCTTGTGATTAGAATCGTGAGTCGACGCTAGATCCGCGGAGAGGAAGTTGTGGCAATCAATTCCATCTAGATCATAGATCATGGTCATGGCACCAAAGAGATCTTCATGGGTAATGAACTTTCTTCCTTGGACATGTGATGTCCTTATTTGGAATATGTATGGATTTCACCCACCAAAAGTTGGAGGATTGAGGGATTTCCGTTAGGTTGATTCTTGAGATCCCCAAGAGGTATTGCATATAGATCCAGAAATGTGTAGTACAGAATAGGCATATTATGTGAAGCCCATCTGGACAGGCTGGTCTAGATTTGTGATGTTTTATTTTGCGCACCGTAGAAGACTCCACGTATAAACACGTATTTTGTGGAGTTGGTTGGTTGTGCCTGTGAAATGGAGTAGCAGGAAGTACTGGAGTGGAATTCCAGGAAAATACCCGTAAAGTGCATGTGATGTATGCTATGAAAGTACAATAGTTCTGGCACTGCAGGTGGCTATAGGGATTTCTGGATGGTTGGTCTAGTTATAGTTAGGGCTGTGGACAGAAAGAGAGTTCTGTCGCTAACGCCGAGCAATAGTGATTGTCGTTGGCAATAGCTCCTAGATAACCTGTTTGATTGTGAAGCCAGTCCTTGGTGGACAGTGTGGCTATTGCGAGCTATGAACTCTTAAAAAGGCTTCGTGCCGAACGGATAAGGGAGAAGCCAGCACTAAGTACTTTGTGTGCGGTGCGGTTTGCTTGAAAGTGCCCGCCAGTCGGACCTTCATGAACATACTTTAAAATTTGTTGACCTTCTTCCCGGGAGACACATCTTCTTACCACCTGGTCCGCACAAATGCGAAATAGAAATGGATCCTCCCAAAAATAATACTTCATCTCAGAAAAGAATTTCTTCTTTTGCAGAGAGGAGTATTCTTTTGGGAGGACGCGGGCCACCAGATAATTGGCCAAGTCGGCAAACTAGGGGTAGAAGAAGAAACGTTAAAAAGTTTTTCATCCGGAAAAGAATCAATAGGTAAATTTTCATCAAAAATAGCAATTTCAGGATTGTCTAGGCGTGAAAGATGATCATCCGCTAAATTTTCCGCTCCTTTCTTATCCCGGATTTCCAAGTCAAATTCTTGAAGTAATAGGATCCAATGAATAAGACGTGGCTTGTTATCCGGTTTACAAAGGAGGTACTTCAAAGCGGAATGATACATAAAAATGATAACCTTAGAAAGAGTGATGTAGGGTCAGAATTTATAAAAAGCAAAAATGACAGCTAAGAGTTCCTTTTTAGTTGTAGTGTAATTTTCTTGCACTGAATTAAGTGTTTTGCTAGCGTAATATATTGGGTGAAAATTCTTAGCTATACGTTGTCCTAGTACTGCACCGACCGCAAAACTACTTGCGTCGCACGTAATTTCAAAAGGAAAATCCCAAACCGGGGCGAACATAATCGGAGCATTTATAAGTTTGGATTTAATTAAGTCGAACGCCGCTAAACAAGCATCGTCAAAAACAAAAGGGGCATCTTTCTCGAGAAGGTGGGTGAGAGGCTTAGTAATTTTTGAAAAGTCCTTAATAAATCTTCGATAAAAACCTGCATGCCCTAAAAAACTTATTATCGCTTTGATATTCGTAGGCGGCGGTAACTTTTCAATTACTTCGATTTTTGCCTTGTCCACTTCAATTCCCCTAGCGGAAATTTTGTGGCCAAGGACTAAGCCTTCATGTACCATAAAGTGGCACTTTTCCCAATTTAAAACTAGATTTGTTTCTTCGCAGCGTTTTAAAACTTTTCCTAAATTCTTTAAACATAACTCAAACGAGTCGCCAAAAATTGAGAAGTCGTCCATAAACACTTCCATAATGTTTTCTACATATTTATCGAAAATGGCCAGTTATGCACCGCTGAAAGGTAGCTGGTGCGTTGCATAGCCCGAAAGGCAACCTATGGTAGGAAAACATTTCGAAAGGGCAAGTGAATGTTGTCTTCTCTTGGTCCTCGGGTGCGATACGGATTTGTAAGTATCCCGAAAGACTGTCAAGAAAACAATAAAAACTATTCCCGGATAAGCGTTTTAAAATTTGATCGATATAGGGAAGGGCGAAGTGATCTTTACGGGTGACATCATTTAATTTGTGGTAATCGATGAACATCCTCCATCCCATTACCGTCCTAGTTGGAATTAAATCATTATTTTCATTTTTTACTACCGTGATCCCACCCTTCTTAGGGACAACTTGAACCGGACTTACCCACTTACTATCGGAAATAGGATAGATTATCCTCACATCTAATAACTTAAGAACCTCGCCCTTCACAACCTCCTTCTTATTAGGATTAAGACGACGTTGAGGTTATACTACACCCTTAGAATTATTTTCAAAAAATATTTTGTGGGTGCAAAAGGAGGGGCTTATGCCAGGAATATCAGAAATTTGCCACTCTATAGCTCGACGATGCTTTTGTAGTAGTTCGATCAATTGATCATTTTTGGATTGAGAAAGCAAAGCCGAGATTATAACGGGCAATTTAGAATTTTGTTCAAGAAAGGCATATTTGAGATGTTCGGGAAGGGGTTTTAGTTCTAAGTTGGGTGGTTCATTATAAGAGTTCTTTAAAACTTTTTCATTCTCAAAAACAATATTTTCATAATTTTTTTGTCTAAACACTGGTTCATTTGCAAAGTTGGCTTGCGCAGACATAACCGCGTCTTCAAAAACATTTGTAAAAAAATCAGAAAAAGAGGAAGAAAAATCATTGGAAGAAACATTTGAAAGAGAAAGAGAGGAGTCTTCATTTAAAACATCAAGGAAGAAACATGAGTCGTCATTTTTTAAAGAATTTTTCATGGATTGATTTATTGAAAACGTCACCTCGTCATCTCCCACGCGAAGCAAAAGTTTCCCGTTACTTACATCGATGACCGCACGAGAGGTGGCTAGGAAGGGACGACCAAGGATAAGGGGAACCTCGACATCTTCTTCAATATCAAGAATGACAAAATTCACAGGGAAGATGAATTTGTCGACCATCACTAGCACATCCTCAACAATACCTAACAGATACTTAATCGATCGATCAGCCAATTGAATACTCATACGCGTAGGGCTGAGAGTGCCCAATCCTAGTTTTTTATACAATGAAAAAGGCATCAAGTTGATGCTCGCTCCTAAATCCGCTAGCGCGTGCTTTCAAAAAGATCACCAAAAACGCAAGGAATCGAAAAACTACCAGGATCATTTATCTTTTTAGGAAGAGTAGAGTTTTTAATAACCGTCTAGCACTCTTCATTTAAGGTTACATGTGATAAATTTTCCAATTTCGTTTTGTTCGTTAATAAATCCTTAAGATATTTTGCATACTTAGGCATTTGACTAATCGCTTCATGAAATGGCAAATTAATGTGAATATGTTTAAACATTTCAAGGAAGCGCCGGTACTGATCGTCTAGTTTTTCTTTCCTAAGTCGAGCCGGATAAGGAGGTGGCGGGAATTCCTTTATAACAACCGGAGCATTATTTTGAACGTCATCATTTTCTTTTCCAAAATCAGCATTATACTTTTCCAAAACAGAAATATCTTTTTCTTTATCAAAAGTAGATTTTTCATTTCCAAAAGTTGATTTATCATTTTCCGTGGGGATAATTGTTTCCGCAGCAGGAGGGACAGTCACCCTTGGCTCTTCCCTCGTGGTGGGCTCGTTAATAACCTTACCGCTCCGAAGGGAAATCGTATTTGCGTGCTCCCTTGGGTTAGGTTCAGTGTTCGAGGGAAGAGTTCCAGGTGGTCTCTCGGAAAAGCCTTGGCAAGTTGCCCTACCTGGTTTTCTATACTTTTCACGGAGCCAGTTAGACTTCTAATATTAGCTTCGTTCGAGCTTATATATTTAGAATGCATCTCCTCCAAAGGGGGAGGTTTTTGAAAATTTTGGTTTTCATGTTGTGGTGGTGGTGGTGGAGTGAAATCGTGTGGTGGACGTACGACATTCGCTGGATTACTCCAAGAAAAATTTGGATGGTTACGCCATCCAGGGTGATATGAGTTTGAAGAAGAATTAAAACCAGGCAGAGGAGAAAAAATTATAAAAAGCAGAAACATTATTGGCAGAATTATTTTGAGCAGGCCTGGGTATGTTCCCCAGATAATCCACCTGCCCGGCAGCAGCAGCATTCGCATTTTCATATACCTTAGCGGCGGAGGAAGCAGTCATCTCCGAAATCTTCTTGCTCAGCATTTCCACTTGCAACGCCAGTTGAGAAACCGAGTCCACCTCATAGATACCTGGAGGTTTATTTGGGTGAGTCCTAGGCGAGTTCCACTAAAAAGTGTTCATCGTCATGTCCTCTATAAGATCAAGAGCGGCTTTCGGAGTTTTGCGGTCCAAAGAACCAGCGGAAGCGGCATCTATCATTTGCTTAGTCTCTTGATTTAGCCTATTTTAAAATGTCTGGACCTATAAACATACAGGCAGAGCATGAAGGGGGCAGCGTCTCAAAAGCTCTTTGAACCTCTCTCATGTGTCATAGAGGGTCTCAGAAGCAATTTGAGAATATGAAGTTATATCGTTTCTTAATTTAGCAGTTTTGGCGGGGGGGGGGGGATATCTAGCAAGACATTTATCAACTAAAATGTTCCAAGTAGTGATTGATCCTCTTGGAAGAGAACTCAACCACTGTTTGGCTTTGGTTCTTAAGGAGAAAGGGAAGAGTCTTAGCCTAATAGCATCGTCTGAGACACCATTTATTTTGAAGGTGTCACAGATCTCAAGAAAACTAGCAATATGCAAGTTCAGATCTTCAACTTGTAATCTGTCGAACTGTACATATTGCTGCCGGATACCATTTGTATGATGCTAGGCTTAAGCTCAAAATTATTGTTCGCAATTACAGGTCGAACAATACTTGTTTCAGTCCCCTCCAGGTTGGGTCGAGCATAATCTGACATGGTCCTTTGTTGAGCCATTCTTGGGTTGGGATCTCCGATTTCAGAATTAAAATTACAATCACCGTCGGAATCCTCAACCGCTGTTTGAGAAGTGGAACCTCTGAATTACAAGTTTCTCTGAAAGGAGCGTTCGATTTCTGGGTCCAAGTCAACAAGTAGCGACGGATTCGTGCGGGTCATGCACTAAGGAAATTAGAAGGAGAATGAAGGAAAGAAAAAGAGAAGAAGGGAAATAAAAACTTGAAGAAGAAAATAGAGAAAGGTAAAATTTATTTTGATTTTTTTGCAGAAGTAATAGCGAAAGCGTTTTCCTAATATTGATGAAAAAGCATCCCCGGCAACGGCGCCAAAAACTTGATGGGCTAAAACCCGAACAGGCAAGTGTACCTGTCTAATTGTAGTATCAAGGTCGTATTTAAATACCGGGTTGTCAAGTACTCCTACTCACGCTTGAACTATTATCCTACCGAAAGATTGTTGGGACTTTGAGAATTTTAAAATTAAACTAAAGATAATTTTTAGACGGAAAACTTATAATAAAAAGTTAGCATTTGATCGAAGATTCACCATGAAACGAGATGAGTTAGAAAAAAAAGTATAGTTTTAAACTTGCAAATCAAACTTGACCGTGACGGATCCGAAAATAAGACAAAATCTCGCTAGAGCATTAAGTCTCCTAACTTATAGACGCTTTGATCGAAATCTCTTTACAAATCCAAGAGGCCTAAAGTTGCATTATCGAGGTGATCCGCACTATTGGATTTGACTCCAATCCGGAGGATTTACGTCATCCTATCTCTAGGATTGTGTGCAACTACAAAAACTTGATGGGCTAAAAACCGAACAGGCAAGTGTACCTATCGAATTGTAGTATCAAGGTCGTATTTAAACACGGGGTTGTCAAGTACTGCTACTCACGGTTGAACTATTATCCTACCGAAAGATTGTTGGGACTTTAAGAATTTTAAAATTAAACTAAAGATAATTTTAGACGGAAAACTTATAATAAAAATTTAGCATTTGATTGAAGATTCACCATGAAACGAGATGAGGGAGATAAAAAGTATAGTTTTAAACTTGCAAATCAAACTTGACCGTGACAGATCCGAAAATAAGACAAAATCTCACTAGAGCATTAAGGCTCCGTTTGGGGGGACTTATTTTCACCGGTCAAGCGGTCACGACCGCATGTACCGGACCTTAATTAAGTCCCGGTTCATGCGGTCGTGACCGCTTGACCGGTGAAAATAAGTTCCCCCAAACGAAGCCTAAGTCTCCTAACTTATAGACGCTTTGATCGAAATCTCTTTACAAATCAAAGAGGCCTAAAATTGCATTATCGAGGTGATCCGCACTATTGGATTTAACTCCAATCCGGAGGATTTACGTCATCCTATCTCTAGGATTGCATGCAACTCCTTCCTTCTTTGAGTGATCTTTCACATTCACAAGCCTCTCTGCTACTCGAAAAGAGATCAAATGCCTACTACCGTATACCGGAAATACAGAGTCGACATAAAAAGCATCAAAGAAGGATAGAGAATGAAATGACAAAAACAATAAAACTACGAAATAAAAGATACCCTCATCTCACTTCATGGATCCTCATGATCAAATACTAAGGAAGATTAGCTACTCATAATGGAAATTGAAATCAAAGTAGGATGAAAAAAATTCATTTTCATTACTTGCAAAAATAAAAGAGAACGCAATATTTAAAAAAAGGCATTATTATATTAAGTTGATATAAAAGGATTACAATAATGAAAAGACTATAACAATAATGAAAGAAAATAACAACTCACTAGCTCTTTTGCTCTTCTACAACTCAACTCCAAAACTTCACTAAACTTCTTAACATAAATTGCTTACAAAAAAAATTCACTCTCTCCAAAGTCTAACCTCTAAAGCATGAGACCATGGTGCCTTTTATAGATGAGGAGGGAAGATTCTAGATGGGAATAAAATGAAATGGCAAGGCGGGTGGCCGGCCATGCATAACGGGGAGGTGAATGCATGTGGAAATTAATGAGGAGAGAGAGGAAGGTGGATTCATTGAATAGCATTTAAAAGAAATGAAATAAAATAAAGAGAGTAAACAAGGGGGGATGGATGATAATAAAGAGTGGAGAAAAATAATAAAAAGGAGAGAGAGGAAGCATGGGGTGGTAAGTGGCCGACCAATACATGAAAAAGTGGATACATGCATGCAATAAATGAGAGGGAGAGAGAGAGAGGACATGCATGAATGTGGCCGGCCAATGCAAACGAGTGGGCTGCTTGGTGTGGGCTTTGTTGTAAGCTCGGGTAGGGTGATTTGGAGAGATGTTGGGTTGTACCATGGAGGGGGGTCGGTCTGCATCAATGTTGAAGTGGGCTGCTTGGAGTGAGCTTTTTTATGGTGGAAGAGGGCTGCTCTTGGGCTACATGTTGAAGCTCGGGTAGGCTTGTAGTTGGGATGCAACATGTTGAACTTGGACTTGAACCTATAAACAACAAAATAAAACAAACATTGGTTCTATTTGTTATGACATAAAATAACATAATATAACAAAAATACATATAATAAACTATAGATTTTTATATTATAACATCAACATTAAAATAAAATAACAACATGGTAAGCATATAAATAGGTAAAACTATATTAAAACATAAGATTTATGAATACTAAACAACCCAAATAGCGATGACTAAAACTAGTCATCAATCTAGCAACCCTTTGAGCTTTTGATCAGGTGCCCAAAAACCAAACAATTTTTTTGATCAAGTGACTTGTGAACTAAAGAGTTTAACTTTTCAAGGGAGTTATAACTTTGTACACAGTGAAAGAAAATAAAAGATGTTGTCTTCTTTGTCTTAGATCTCTGAGAAGACTAGTGGATTTTGTTGATGTTTTCAAAGCTCTGCCTGAGTTATATAAATATGATCAGGAGTGGAAGTTTTGCTTCAGTGTGTAGGCCTTCAAAGATGAAAACTTCTTTTTCCAGTAAATGATTCTGAGAGATTGAGCTTTTGGTCTCAAATTGAATATGTGTTGCTAGAAGAAGGGCTTGAAGAAGAAGATGATGAACAAGATGTTTATTTGTCTCTGTCTCTTGTTCTTTGATTGTAGATGTTTCTCTTTCTTATTCTTGTTTATCTTAAAAAAAATTTGTGTCAATAGCAATCTTCTGAAAAATTTCTTTATATTTTGATTGCTGATTCGAACACATTTGAATTTCAAATTCCTTGAAATCTTCTGCATAATTTTTGGGAGTTGGTGCGACTAATTTTTCTCTTCAATGTATTTCCCCAACTTTCCTAGTAAAAATGGCAGAGTAATAACTATGTGAAATTCATAATTAATGCTGCCTTAAAATGGCTATATTCTTAAGAATATTGAGCATTAATTATCAGAGTATTACTGTTAAAAATTTTAAATCAAACTTCTTTAGTCGATCTGAGAAACTACAGAGAAGTTCAGTCTAACAGAACCTGAAAGGAGTTAGTCGATCTCAGCAAAGATTTCATCGACCTGAACTCCAAGTTCGTCGTACTGATAATACTCCTTCGTCGAGCTGAACTAAAAGATCGTTGAAAAGAAAATATACTTGCCAATCTGAGCTCCAAGTTCGTCGAACACAGAAGGCACATCGTCGATCTGAGATTTTGAGGAAGGATAAGAGTTCGTCGACCTCAGCTAGACTTTCGACGAGCTTAACTCAAAGAACGAACTCTGAGTTCGTCGATCTGAGATCGACGATCGTCGAACTGAGTTCAGCAAATGGCAAACACCTTTTATGGAATCTTTAAACTGCCTTGTCTCTAAAGTCTTCTGTCTCTGAGGTCTTCTGAAGGTAGGTTTTCAACAATCTAACCTAATGTGACTGACCTTAACCCTGGAACTAACTTCTGACCCTATACTATACATGTGGGTCATCAATCCTAATAGTGAACCTTACCCAAATCATAAGTAGGGTTCCAACAGAGTCAATCGAGTAAATTCACCAAGTGTGGAACGAAGCCATACTTCAACAATATCTGTAAGGATTAGCAAAAAATGCATAGACTGATCTAATGAGTAAACTGAGCATAAAATAACTTTGAAAAACGTGAATCGTTAACACTTGGAAAATCAACCAACGGAGCCGGTGAGTAATTATCCCAAACAAGCTCCCATGCCCAAATGTGTCACAAAAACTGCGTAAAGGTGGCTACGGTCCACACAAACCGATAGTCCACAAAAGAAATTATGCGGAGGTGGCTACGGTCCACACAACCCAGCAATCCTCAGAAATAGAGACCAAAAATATTCACCAAGTGAATGATCCACAAATCGACATCCAGTTGGTGGTCCTTTATCCACTGACAACCTTCATAGGCGAAGAAACATCAGATCCTACCAAAATCCCAGGTTCAGACCTTAAGATAAACTAAAACCAGGCCTAAAACCATCCTAAGGACTAAACTCACCGAATTGGACAAAAAATGATGAAAAATTCTAAGTCCCAGCAAATTCGGTGAATTCTCCTTATACTCGACGAAACTACCTTGCGACAACCTGCGATATTCATCGAATTCGTGACGATGCTCGATGAATGGACAACGATATTCGTCGAACTCCACTCAACGAATGGACAACGTTATTCGTCGAACTCAACTGGACGAATGGACAGCAATATTCGTCGAACTCTATTCGACGAATGGACAACAATATTCATCGAACTCAGCTTGACGAATAGACCGATGCTCGACGAATAGTCAACAATATTCATCAAACTCCCTTACGCTAACTATTAATCATGTCGTAATGACTTAACAAATTTCAGCGATACTTGCCGAATTGTACTTAGACTACGTGCCAATAGTAGATGAAAATCCCACATCCCCTTGCTCGACGAGTCTACGGCTTCCCACACCGATAGTCGGCGGACGTGGACCTAACAGCACTCGACAAACTCCATTAAAATACACGCCAATTTTTACTTATCTCAAAATTTTACTAATTTCAATTGTTTGGCCAAAAATATAGATCTTACCTATAGGGACATTTTCATGCTTCCTACACTACTCCTAACCTTTAAGGGATGAAAACAAAGGAGAGAGATCAAATTAAAATGATCAAGCAAGGGAAGAGACCCACTTGCCTCAAAACTTCGGAGAAACTCAGCCCGCTGGCGCCGCTTCAAGGAACGGCCGTAGAAAGCGCTAAGCAACATTTCCTGAAACTTTTGGAGAAGAAATGTGGTCAAAATATCAAACCATAACTCACAAAAATTGGGGAAATGTGAAGAACTTACCACGATCGCGAAGCCCTCGCTGAGAGCTTTCCAAATCTCTACTCAATCACCCGGAATCGCCGGCCGAAAGCTCTGTCCTTCCATCGAATGCCCTATTTTGCGAAATATACCATCGTTGGGTAAGGGAAGGAAGTGTACAGTAGGTTTCATTTATTGCTTATATATAGATATATATAAATTTTATAATAATAATAATCAATTTACAATACATTACAAAAATATTAATAATTTCCAAAACACATCTGAAATTCATAACAACTCGGAATTTAATGAAATTCACACCATAGCTAAATACCGATGCTACAAATCCAACGGCGAAGTCAAATCTCAAATTTGACAAACCAAACTCGGGCAAACACCTCCCAAAGACAAAACTCAAGCATTCCCAAAGAGGCTAAACCGAGTCAGCAAAACAAACCTGGCTCGCAAGGGAATCTAGTAAACAGGATAAACCTACCCACACTGAGAACTCAAAGAGCAAAACCATGCTCTAACAACTACACAAGCCCGAACATACGTTAACTTAACTCCCTGACGTCCAAATTATGCCACTACAGGAATAAAAATAAATACCGAAAAAATCAGGGGCGTTACAGCCACCCCTCCTAAAAAGAAGTTTCGTCCCAAAACATAACATAAATAGAATCAAATTCCAATCAAATAAAAAAGCAATCATATGCAAATAGAGGAACACTTACCAAAACATCAGGAGAACAGATGAGGATGAGCATCCCTCATAACTGACTCCAACTCCTAAGTCGCGTTTCACACATCTTGGTTCCGCCACAAAACTTTAACCATCGGTATTGTCTTCTTTCGCAATACCCGATCTTGAGTATCAAAAACATGAACATACACTAAGATATATCAAAGTTTAGGCTCCAACCTGCGCGCAGAATCAAGAACTTGCCTGTCACTTAACACACATTTTCGGAATTGGCTTACGTGAAAAACATCATGCACACCAGGAAAACTTGCAGGTTAATCCAGCCTATTAGCTGACACGCCAATCCGTTATATAATTTTAAAAGGTCCCACATACCTCGGGTCAAACTTGTGGTTCTTACCAAACCTTTTAACTCCAATCATCGGGGAAACTTTTAGAAACACCATATCCCCTATAGCAAACTCCAAATCGGTGCTACGCCGATTGGTATTCTTCTCTTATTGCTCTTGAGTTATATGAATCTTCTCTCGAATAAGCTTTACAAAAACATCAATTTCCTCTAATGCTTCAGGACCCAACAATGGTCTTTCACCAACCTCGGCCCAAAATAAAGGAGTCCTACAACGCCTCCCATACAGATCCTCAAACGGGGCCATCTGCAGACTTTCCTGATAACTATTATTATAAGGGAATTCCATCAGTCTCAAAGGCTCATCCCATGATCCTTCGTGGTCCAATATATAACATCCGATCATATCTTCTATGATCTGATTTTCTCTTTCTATTTGACCATTAGTCTTCGGATGATAAGCAGTGGAATACCGCATATCGGTACCCAATCCTTCCTTTAAACTCTTTGAATAGCGAGACATAAATTGGGAGTCTCGATCTGATACAATACTGACAGGCACTCCATGTAACCTGATGACTTCATCCAAGTATAACTTAGTTATTTTCTTCAAGGATTAATCCATCTTAAACGGCACAAAGTGAGCACACTTCGTCAATCTATCCACAATAATCATAACAGAATAGTGTCCACAAGGAGATCTCGGCAATCCAGTAATAAAATCCATCAAAATGCCCTCCCACTTCCAACTTGGAATCTCTAAGGGCGTTAACTTGCCTCCAGGCCTACCATGATCAGCCTTTACTCGCTTGCAAGTAAAACATTCTGATACATGTTTAGCTATATCGCCCTTCATTCCATACCACCAGGCAATATGCTTTATATACTTATACATTTTAGTAGAACCAGGGTGGTAAGCAACACTAGAAAATGCACCTCGTTGCACAATTTATCTCGAATATCTTCAACATCGGGGCACAATTACTTTAGCATTATCTCAGAAACATTGGATTTATCATGGTTTTCTTCGATTGATTTTGTTGTTCATCCTTATTTGATTTAAGTTCGAGAGGTTTGACAAACCTTCGTTTTCTCTTTGTTGGGAGAGATCTACCGTTTCTGAACCGTGACTTTTTGTAGATCTCTTTTGGTACAACAATCGCTCGATAGGACCTACTGGGTCCTTTTACCACTTGAAAGAATATCAACTTATAGTCGTTGTTCGATATTAGAATGGTTTGGCTACCCGTGCGTTTGCATTTGCTTGATAAAATTGCATAATGAGCGCGCAACGACGAAGTTTGTGCAAGTGTAGAATTGGATCATAGATTGGCAATCGTGTTAAGTCCGATAATTTTACGGTGTTAACGTGTTGGCCTGCATCAATTTGGTATCAAAGGGAGGTTCACGTCAATTTCCTAATTAGCACCCTCCTCCATTTATTAGTACACCGACACGCACTTTGTCTTGCACGTTTATTTTGTCAAAAAAATTAGAAAAAAATAATTTCCGGTCTTGTAATAGCGACCTAAATTTTCTATTTTTCCGCAAAAAAATTCAAACTATTTTTAATAATCTCTTATTTATTTTTACTAAGAAAATCAAAAAATAAATATTTTCTACCATAACTATTAAGTGTGAATAATACAATATGTTGAGTTTTTCCTTGGGTCAGGACCACAGTTGTCTGCATGCACACTAGATTAGGCACAGATTATTCCACAACTTCCTCCCACATGACAGAAAAGCGAGATGTGGGTCACATTCCCGCTACAATTGAAGAACTACGCTAGGAGTTCACAAATCAGTTGACGGTGACTAGGGAGATGGTACAAGAATTAAGATTAAATCAAGCGACTCCCCGTAACCAACCCGTCAACCCACATGATGAAGGGAATAATAATCATAATAAAAATAATAATAATAAACATGTCCCCCGTGCACTGTTTTTGTTTGATATTACTAGAGCCATCCCAGTCAAACCCCACCATACGATAGATTGGGTGAACCCAAAGTCTTCCTAGACTGGGTTATGGAGATTGAGTGCTATTTTGAGTGGCACAAGCTGACTGAAGAATATAAGGAGCGTGTTGCTATGATGAAGCTGTTAGGTAGAGCAAAGATATTCTGGTTATATGAGGAACGACGCCTGAGGACTGTGGACGACGAATTAAACATTGGTTGGGTAGGCATGAAGGCCATGCTGACCGACTAGTACATCCCTGCGTACCATCGAACGGAGATGTTTAATGATTGATGAAGATTTTTATAGTTTAAAAATTAATTTCAAACTAAAATCCCAAAATAAGCAAGTGTACCTATCAAAAAATAATATAGAATTTGTTGTATTTAGACTGGGGGACTGTTGAGTATTCCTACTCACGCAAACTAATATTATTTTATCGGATAATAAAAAGAGTGAATATAAACTATAGCTAGAAAATAAACTAAAGGATAACACTTGATCTAGACTCACTTTAAAATAAACTTTTCATAAATGCAAACTTCTAAATTTCCTACTTCGACTGTGGAGGTTCCTAAATTACAAAAGTGCCTCTCTCAAGAATACGCTCTCGAATAAACTTAGACTGATCGATTAAGACCTCTCGGCCAGCTGAAACCTCTAAGCTTGCCTTATGCGGTGAACCTCGCTATTGGATTTGACTCCAATCCGGAATATCCATGTCATCCTCTCTCGAGGAGTGCATGCGACACCATCTACCTTTGAGTGACCAACTCGTATCCACAACCTCTCAATAAATCTAGGATACGGATCTAAAAACGAAATCGAATAAAATAAATCAATGATAGATCAAATCGATAAAAATAGAGTTTGGCAAAAAGAAGAATATTTTATTCTAAAGGTTGTCATGATGAAGTTCTAATGAAATTAGCTACTTAACATGAAAAGAGGGATACATGAAAAGATAACTAAAGATATGCTTGAAATAAAAGTGCTAGAATTAAATGTTAACAAACTATGAAATTGAAATGTACATAAAGGAAATGCATGGAAATAGGAAAATAAGCTACTAAAACTACTAGATGACTCCCTAGATGCCCCCCAGCTAATGGCTTTGTCTGGAATTTTATAGGCAATTTTCTGGAAGGTCATGCCCCTAGGTCATGCCCGTGACCTAGGGAATGTAAGGCTCAGAATCGTCATCTTAAAATCCCAGGAACGTTGGGAGAAAATCGCCAAAATTCTTTGTTTTACGGGTCACGCCCCTCGGTCACGCCCGTGACCTTGTGAGTGTCAAGTCTGTTACTGGAAAACGCGGGAAGGAGAAATCTCGGGAGTTAATCTGGCGGTCGCTGGACGGGTCATGCCCCTCGGTCACGCCCATGACCAAAGGCATGTAGGCTTGAAAGCTCTACAATGGAAACTATTGATTGATGACCGAGTAACGCTGAGGTATCACACATATGGTTCACGCCCATGAAAAATAGGTCACGGCCATGTCCAGGGAGTTTAACCCAAAACCAACGTGGCATTGAGTGTTGGAGCTCCTGCTGGCGGCACGCCCTGTGTAGGTTGGCCACGCCCGTGACATAGGGGTGTATAACTTTAATTGACATGGAATGGCGGCGGAATAGCACTTGGAGGTCACGACCCGTGACTATGGTCACGCCCCACTGTCACAACTGTGACATTGGCGTGTACTTGGGAAAAATTCAGCTTTTCTCAAGATTTTCTCCTTATCAATCCTGTCAGCACCAAATTGCTATTAGCAGCACAGATTAACCTGAAAATGGAAAAAGAAAGGAATTAAAGTAAATATTAATATAAAACTAAATAGAAATCGGTTATTTATTAACTAAAGGTAATAATAAAACACTATAAATATTGACTTATTAAATACCCACATACTTAAGCTTTTGCTATTCCAGAGCAAAACTATAAAAAGTATTTATAAGATATTAATACAATTTTTAATTAAACTAAAAATTTATTAAATCAAAAGAAAGTTAAGAATAAACTTTAGGGATTCAAAATTTAAGTCCTAAATATGAAATTAAAATGTGAAGAGCCAGATATATTTAGCAATCTTTTCTCGTATAAATTAATTACAACTCAAAATTGAGTAATTAGCAAATAAAATAAGATTAAAAATTATTTACACTTTTAACTAAGAAGAAACTCGAAGGAAAATACAATCTACTACTTATGCTCTCTTAGAATTTTAATTTAAATCTAAGCTATTAAATTGGATATTGGGTTTTGGAACAAGAAAATTGAGGAGGTTTTGTAATGAGGGTGATGAATTTTATCCTCTCACCCACATCTATATTTTTTTGATATTTCCATATGTTTACCATTAAAATGATGAATTTTATTCACTCATTTTCCATGACATATGAACAAATATATATATTTTTATTCTCTCTTAAAATGAAAACAAAATAAATAGGAGTAATGAATTTTATTCTCTTACTCCATTTTTAATTTTTGGGGTTGCACATGTGTAATAAGGAATACTTGATTCTCATGTCATATGATCTAACCAAAAAGGAAAAATTGTAGATTTGTACCAGAGGATAATGAATTTTATCCTCTTATCCCCATGATATATGATCTAACAAGAAAAATTAAAAAAAGGGAAAGGCTAGCAAAATAAAATTTAGATTGAATTAAAATAATTAGAGAGCAACTATAGTAAATTAAAATTTTCTAAGAATCTTAAAACATAAGGTGCATATAATTGCAATCTAAAAATTGTTGAGCTAAGTACTCTAAAATTGATAGTAATTAAATTGAAAAGAGAAAAAGATCTAAAGAAATTACTCTAAACAAATTAAAAATCATAAATTATTCCTTAAAATCAAATCACCTAAAAATTAAATCTAACTAACAATGATGAAATAAAAGATTGAAAAATTTAAAATTATAAAAAATTTTATAAATAAGTTCTAAATAAATTTCAAAAAATAACAAAAACTAAGCACGAGGTTTATTATATTTTTTAAGCATTTTTTGCTAGTTTTTTAATTAAAAGCAAGAAAGGAGACTCCACCCCCATACTTAAAAATAAACATTATCCCCAATGTTTATATGCCAAAACAAAAAAAAAATTAAAGATAACCAAGGGGTATCTCCCAAGAGCGCTTTTCTTTTTCCCGTCTTTAAGCTAGACGGCTATTGTTAAGAAAAAGGAAAATAAAATTTTTAGTGAATGGGCAACTCCCTTAATTCCCGTTTCGGTGAATACAACGAAGTCGCTCGCCCAGCTACTCGTACGTTTACTTGTTGATTTTCCTTGTCGTAGCAGTTGGCTTGAAAATGTAAATTCAAATCACCTCTTCATACCTGAGGTGATTCGAATCTTTATAGATGAGCGACAAATAGATCTGGGACAACGTTGTATTGCAACGAATCATCTTCTTACTGAAATTGGTTAGTTAAAGGAAAATCAAAAAAGAAGCACGTCAGAAAAATCTTCGCAAAAAGGAGGCTCTTGCGAAGCTATTTGATTAGGTATAAGTTGTTTATTTTTTAAATTAAAATCATTATCAGAAAAGTAATTTATAAAATTATGAGGCACAAAATTGTCATGAATTCGGATTCCTAAATATTTATAAGTGGTGCTTATAAATTCATGATGAGAAGGAAAAGTGGGAGAAATTAGAGAAGAAACATGTTCTTCTTCTATTTCACCCGGTGTGTCCATAATTTTAATAAATTTTTGATATAATAATTTTTCTTCTTCTTCAGAATAAATAACTAAGTGGCACATGAAAATTCATGTTCCTTCAAATGTGAAATATTCGAAGAAGGGGAAATATTATTAGAACAAGAAAAATTTTCATTTAAATTTTGTGGAGGAAAAAGAATATGAATTTGCGATGATTACCAAAAATTAAAAGAACTATTAGAAAAAAGATTAATTTCTTCTAAATTTTGGGGGATGAGGATCAACCTGAAATTATGTAATGTCCCCAAAATTGGAAGAAATAGATAGCGGTGCGATAAAAGAAGAACAAAAATTTGGATCTAAATAATTATTCTCATTACTTGGGAATTCTTCCGGTTGATCTTACAAACAAGGAAAAGTAACATCTGAGGTCGAAGAAAAATTATTTAAATCAAAATAAGTATTCTCGTTAAAACTTAAAAAATTATTTTTATGAAAATTAGAAAGATTGCAAAAATTATTTTCATGAAGATTTGAATAAGAATTATCGTTAAAATGAGAAAATTTATATTCATAATTATTCTAAAATTATTTACATATGAAAAATTATGTTAGTAATTATGAATATGACATTCCTCATTTCGATGAAGAGCACCAAAATAATAATATGAAATTTTTTGCTTTCGAGTGGCATCCAAAAAAGTACTGTTTTTGAAGCTCAGCAACCTTAGCGACCAATTCCAATAACATTATTAAGAAAAATAAACAACCTTTACTTAATATAGGTGAATTTTAGAAAAAAAAAAGTAAAAAGAGAAATGGGATAAAGAGAGATAGAGTGATAAAAGTAATAAAATTTGCGCTTTCCAAATATCAACAAAATAAATTCCCCAGCAATGACGCCAAAAACTTGATGAAGATTTTTATAGTTTTAAAATTAATTTCAAACTAAAATCATGAAATAGGCAAGTGTACCTATCGAAAAATAGTATAAAAATTGTTGTATTTAGACTTGGCGACTGTTGAGTACTCCTACTCATGCAAATTAATATTATTTTATCGTATAATAAAAAGTGTGAATTTAACTATAGCTATAAAATAAACTAAAGGATAACACTTGACCTATACTCACCGTAAAATAAATTTTTCATAAAAGCAAACTTCTAAATTACCTACTTCGACTGTGGAGGTTCCTATATTACAAAAGCACCTCTCTCAAGAATATGGTCTCGACAAAACTTAGGTTGATCGATTAAGACCTCTCGGCTAGTCGAAACCCCTAAGCTTGTTTTATGCGGTGAAAACCGCTATTAGATTTGACTCCAATCAGAAGATCCATGTCATCCTCTCTCGAGGAGTGCACACGGCTACTTCTACCTTTACGTGACCTACTCGTATCAACAACCTCTTGGTAAATCTAGGATACAGATCTAAAATTGAAATTGAAGCAAATAAACCAATGATAGATCTAATCGATAAAAATAGAGTTTGACAAAAAGAAGATTATTTTATTCTAAAGGTTGTCATGATCAAGTGCTAATGAAATTAGCTACTTGACATGAAAAGAGGGATACATGAAAAGATAAATAAAGACATGCTTGAAATAAAAGTGCTAGAATTAAAGGTTAACAAACAATGAAATTGAAAAGTACATAAAGGAAATGCATGAAAATAGGAAAATAAGATACTGAACTACTCCTAGATGACACCCTAGATGCCCCCCAACTCCTGGCTTTGTCTGGATTTTATTGGCAATTTTTTGGAAGGTCACGGCCCTAGGTCACGCCCGTGACCTAGGGCATGTAAGGATCGGAACCGCCATCTTAAAAGCACTGGAATGTTTGGATAAAACCACAAAAATTCATCATTTTGCAGGTCACGCCCCTCTGTCACGCTCGTGACCTAGGGCGTCTCAAGTCTTTTACTGGAAACGGAAGGAAGGAGCAATGGCGGGAGTTAGTCTGGAGGTTGTTGGATGGGTCATGCCCTACGATCACGCCCGTGACCTAAGGCCTGTAGGATTGAACGCTCTGCAATGAAAACTGCTGATTGATGACCGAGTAACGTCGGGGAGTCACGCCTATTGTTCATGCCTGTGACCAATAGGTCACGCCCGTGTCCAGGGCTTGTAACCCAAAACTGACGTGGCGTTGAGTGCTGGAGCTCCTACTGTTGGCACGCCCCGTATAGCTTGGTCACACCCCTGTCATGCCCGTGAGATGGGGGTGTATAACTATAATTGACGTGGAATGGCAGCGGAATAACACCTAGAGGTCACGGCCCGTGACTATGGTCACGCCCCTCTATCATGCCCGTGGCATGGGTTTGTACTTGGGAAAAATTCTGCATTTCTCCAGATTTTCTCCTAATCAATCCCGTCAGCTCCAAATTTTTATTAGCAGCCCAGATTAACCTGAAAATTGAAAAAGAAAGGAATTAAAGTAAATATTAATATAAAACTAAATAGAAATCAATTATTTATTAACTAAAGGTTATAATAAAACACTATAAATATTGACTTATCAATGATTTGGATACCCTTAAGCAAGGGAATTGGTCGGTCTCGGAGTATATGAGCCTTCTTAAGGATATGATGGTTAGATGTGGTATGAGGGAGATGCTAGAGATCACTCTCTCTAGGTTTCATAAGGGGTTAAACCCCGATATTCAAGGAAAACTACTTGTTGAAAATGGTGAAGTGAAAGTTGGTGATTGGACTTGGGATACCTGTCCGCGTGGACTACGCAGACAGGATTGGCAGACATCCTGGTCGGTAGAGTTATTGCATACAGCTTGTTCTTTGGCGGCCTGGGTGATCTATTCGCATGGACTAAGCGAATAGAAGCGGTGGCCTACCAGGCCGGCTTTTGCTCAGCAAGCACTTGGATCCCAGAAGGTAACCAGGCGGATAACAAATCTATCAGCGGAGTCCGGCAAGAAGCGGACTGGACTAGAGATCGACAGACCGGCTTGGCAGAAGCCTTGGTCTAGCTCTGGTGGAGCGGCAAGTTGTAGTCGCGGAGGTCGCCATTTATTGCGGACAAGTGCTGGAGTTCCCCAAGGCCGGCGGAGTTGTTCAAGTGTTTGCCAGAAAGTGCAGATTAGCCCTTGTGGCTGGTGGAGTTCTTGGTTATTTCTGAACCAAGTCCAAGTTTGGCTCATTCCGGGGAGATCGCGTAGTAAAGTATGGACTGCTTCTCAGTCCGTCGAGCTCGGCAGCAGTGCCATGTGCCTTGATTACGGGCTTGGAGAATGTGAACTGGAGTTGCGTCTACAAGCCATGCGGGCTGGAGCTGTGTCTGCAAAGTCTGATTGTTGTCTTGATGGCATGGTTGTGGGCTCGTAGTAAGCAGACTGGTGTTGTGTCCATGGATAGGCGGACAACGTTGCTGCAGAGTTCGGCTGTTACGGTCCTGGTTTGGTCTTTGGCGACAAGACGGATTGGCCTACTGTCCGGCCTTGGTGAAGCAAGTCGGAATGGCTTGTTGTCCAGCCTTGGTGAAGCTTAGGCGGTCTGGCTATCTTGCAGAGGTCGCTGCATCACTGAGGTCGCGGCATAATGGGAGTGTATTCGCAGCTTCCGGTTACACTTATTCTTGATGCGGGATGAGGCGGTGATCCTATCGGCTAGGGAAGTGACCAAACTCCTCGTCGTGCCTATAAATAGGATTGAAAGTGAGCTGTTAGATCAGGAATACTCTAGCGGGGGGTGAATAAAGTATTTAAAGCTTATAAAATTTTCTAGCTATTGATGACAAGTTCTAGTGCTGTAAGAAATAGATTAGAAGATAAAACACAGCAATAACTAGCTAACAATCACAGCCACAGCAAGGAACAAAAGAAAGGGCAACCAGAAGACATAAGCAATCTATAATGGTTCCCCAACCTGGGTACATCCACTCTTCTACCACCCTGGTAGAAATCAACTCAGATTTTTGATCAGGTGTCTGACACCAATGAGCTTTTGATAAGGTGCTCAAAAACCAAATCTCAAGTCTTTTAGTCAGGTGACTTGTAACCAAGAATCACTTTTGAAGGGAGATGACAACCCTTTATACAGAGAGGGGTGAGAGGTGATGGTGTCTTCTCTGTCAACAATCAGAGAGAAGACAAGTGGATATGATATTAGCAAGTAGCTCCCCCTGAGATGTAGAATAGTTCAGGGAAATCTGGAGCTTTGCTGCAGGGTGATAGGACTTCAGTCTTTAAGCCTTTATCAGAGAAATCTGCAGGAAATTCTTGACAGATGGAGTAGTTGTTGTCCTTTGAAGTTTCCTGGAGTGATGAAGAAAGAAGATTCTTGATTTAGATTCATTGTTCTTCTTCTTCAATAGCTGATATGCCTCTGTCCTAGGGCTTCTTTTCTGTATCAGAAAGCTGTGAAAGAATGATGGAGCAGAGATACTCTTGAAGACAGACTGACTGTAATTCTCTATGTGTCTGTGTGTCTCTGTGTATACTGTGTTCTTGTGTCTACTGTGTTCTTGTGATTGTACTATGTTTAGGAAAAGAGAAAAAAATATCTTTTATATTTCTGAAGGAATCTGTCATTCGAAATTTGAATTCCTCGAGTGCAATCAATGCTGACGGCCTATAGAATAAACTGTACTGATTTATTTCCTCAATTGCCCTTGGAAAAATGTAAAACAATAATTCTGATAAAAGTCGTGATCAATGCACCGTCCAATGGTAATATTCAGAGAATATTTTATTATTAATCTTTCAGAAATTATTGTCATAGAGTGAGGACAGAGGAAAGAAATACTAAGTCTGGAATCGTCGAACAGATTACAGAAATCGTCCAGCTAAGTCCACAGTTCATCGAGTTGAGTTGCTGTGTTAGTCGATCAGATAACTTCTGTTCGTCGAGCTGAGTTCCAAGATCGTCGATCTAATAACAGAACTGTATGCTTCAAAAACTTTGCCTTTTCTGTGTCTGAAGTTCGTCGAGCTGATAACTAGCTTCGTCGACTGGAGAAGATTCTGGACTTAGAAAAATATGAGCAACTACTGGCTTCAACAGGTCGAAGTAAAGGGTCCAGAATTCGTCGACCAGAGAATGAAGTTCGTCGAGCTGAGAATGAAGTTTGTCGAGCTGATAACTTATTGACAGAACTTCTGGGGAATGTGTCGACACAAATCCTGGGTGTTGACACAATTACTTCTTATCTCGACATAGCTATTGTGTTGACAGAAATCTAGAGTGTTTCGTCATAAATCCTGTATGTCGACACATTTGATGTTGGTGTCGACAGATATTCTGTGTGTCGACACAAGTCTTCTGTGGTCGACATATTCTTGCTTTTGGTGTCGACACAGTTGGTGTCGACAGTTATTCTGTGTGTCGACACAATTCCTCTGTATGTCGACACCGCCTTTCTAAAGCGTTGAAGTGTAGTGTCCAAAGTTCGTCGACCTGAGCACCAAGTTCATCGACCAAAGTCTAATTCGAAGGACTTAGAATATCTTGATGTTTTCTGAACTTGAAGTGTTGTTGTAGCTTCCAAGTTTTCGTCGACCAAATAATAAAGTTCGTCGAGCTCAGCTCAGAGAATTTTCTCTGAGATCGTCGAGCTGAGCACGACAATCATCGACCTGAGTTCGACGTACGTCGAACTCATTTTATAGTTTGAATTATTGTAAGTCTTGAGTCTCTAGGAGTCTTATTGATAGCTGGTCCATGTGTTGTTGACTCTAAGGACTTGGCCTAGACTCTAGGACACAACTATAACCCTGTCTATACATTGTGGGTCATTTGATCCTAACTTAATGAACCTAGCCCAAATCTTACTAGGGATCCAACAATCTCCCACTATTTGGGTGAGGTCACTAATTACAGACTCAAATCGAAATTGAAAATAAACAAAGCAGAAAAAAGCATATATCTGGTAGAGATCAATAACACATGCATTAGATATATATATACATAAGCTTTGTTCTGAATATAGAGCAGTTATAGATAATTGTAGAAAACAAAAGAGTTCAAAATTTACTTCTTCTGTTTCTTTTCCTTTGGCATTTCTTGCTTGCTCTTCTCTTCAGGTTTTGTGAACACAATCTCTCTGTTTGGATCTGAAGCTTCCACTTTTGTCATGGTCATATCAGCAGCCCCTATGATCTTCAAAGATGTAGCTCTGGGGATAACTACTTCTGGGTGCAACTTCATGTAGTCATCAACATTGAAAAACTTTTTTGCTTTATCAAATCTTTTAAGTTCCTCTTTCCTGCACTTTGACATTGTTGAATATTCAGAAGGACCCTTTCCTTCAGCTTTGGCTTTGTTAATCATAGAAAGGACTACTAGTTCCTGGAACCTGGCCATTCTAGCAGTAGTAGTTGTTTCAGGATCTTCAAAAGGAACGGGAGGAGAAGATGGTATTTTAGAGCCTTCAGCTGGTTGATGTTCAGTGAATTGTTGCTGTTGTTGTTGATGTTGCTGTTTATGTTGTTGTTGATGCTGCTTTCCTGAAGAATACTGCATGTGCTGACTGCTTTCATATGATATCCCTTAGTGTCTTTGATATGTTTGAAGTGGGGCAGATCTTTAAGAAGATGTGCTTGAAGCACCAGCAGCTGGAGGAGGTGGAGGAGGTGGATCTTTTCTGAATCTTTGAAATGGAGGAGGAGAGAACCTTCTGCTTTTCTTCCTCTCCTTCTGCTGATTTTTGGATAACCACATCCAAGATGGCATACCATTATATGTAGTTATCTTTTGGAGAATATAATAGTGAGTGTCATTGTTTGGATTTGGCTTTGGAGCAGGAGGAGGAGGGGCTTTTCTTTTCTTGGATACTTGCTTCCTCTTGGGTTCATCATCAGAATCATCATCCTCATCATCATCATCACCATTATCAGATCCCTGAGGGTTATCATATAAGTTAATTAGAGCTTTCAGAGCCTCAGCAGAAATGATAGGATTTTCAGGAGATGGAGGTAGAGATAGAGCTTGAGTAGGGACTTCAACAGGAGTTGGAGGAGAAGCCACAGGAGAAGCTAGAGAACTGATTCTGACAGTACTTTCAGCAGCTACTTTTTCTACTTCTTCAATATCAGCCATGATCAAGTCATCCAGAGCTGGCATGGGAGAGTCATCCATTACAAAAGTTGGAGCAGTGATGACCTCTTCCGGAGATGGCATGACTACTGGCTTTGAAACAACAAAAGTATCCCTGAGTTGCTTGGCAACATTTGGAGAGATTGGGGAAGTATATGGAACAATAGCCAAGGATGGCTTAGTGTATACAACTGGAATAACTTTCAAAAATGCAGTATCAAAAACTTTCAGTAATTGAACTAAGTCTACTATGGGATTTAACATGAAATCACCAACAGAAAGAATTTCTTCAGTAACTATTTATTCAACAACTGACTCATCAAAGTCCATGTCAGTCTCAATGAAATGAATCAAATCAATTAAATCTGTATCATCTTGTATAAATTCTGTATTTGCTATTACTGCCTCTGTATCTGCTGTTGCTAGATCTGGAGAAACTGAGAATGGAGCGACTGCTGGAGCTACTTTAGCTTCTTAATTAAGCATCTACCCCTGCCTAGTTTTAGTGTTAACTGGAGCCAGGAACCTGAATGAAGAGGGGGCAGTAGTGAAGGCAGAGAGTTGAGCAAAAAGGGTGGAGATAGAAGTAGCAAGAGGTGTAATGGCCTCTGCTATAAGAAATTTGAGTAGAGGAGTGATGAGAGTAATTACCGAGGTATTGATGGAGGGATCCAGAGGTGGAGTAGCAGATGGTTCAGTAGAATGTTGGGTGGAGAAATTTTGAGGGATGGTAGATGTTGGAGATGGTGGAGGAGGGACATCTGTAATGGGGACATCCTGAATGGATGGATGTGGAGGAGGAGGAGAATTGGGAGGAGATGTCAGGAGATTGAAGGATGGTATTGAGGATAAGTGTGGTTGAAGAGGAGATGAGGGTGGTGTTGGATCTGGTGTAGCATTGGGGGATATGGGTGATTGAGGTGGAGTGGGTTGATGGTATTCCTGAGTAGGAGATGAGTGAATGTTGGTAAGATCTAGGGGTGGAGTGGTGGCAGAAGATGAAACTGTAGTAGAAATATGAATAGAGGGTGTTGGTTGTTGATGTGGTGGAAGTTGTTGTTGGAGTTGTTGTGGTTGTTGAGTTGCTGGACGGGAGGGAGGTGTGGGGATGATCTCTCCAGTAGGGTGGGGAGTTGCTCTTACAGCCCTGGTGCTTTTAGAACCTGGGGTGGAAGAGGTTGAAGCCTTGGATGGCTTAGTTATGGCCCTCTCCCACCTACCAAACAAGGTGCATGTGAGCCTCTTGCTGGCATTAATGAATATGGTCTGTGAGACCAGGGATTTAGCAGCTTTCTCCTTCAGGGAGATCCCTAGGATCCTTCCAAAGCAAACTTCTTTCTTATTACACTTTTTCTTAATAAGATCAAAAATGATCTATGCCCAGTCCACTTTCTTCTGATTAACCACAACACATATAACCAGAAACTGAGGTCTGGTTATGTAATTATGGGCAGTATGCTTGCTTAGCAAAACCTTCCCAACAATATCTACCAAGAACTTAAATTCTGTAGATAGATGTTTCTTCAACAGCTTATTGGGGTTATCTCCAGTATAACCCATCAAACCTAACATCTTATCATATTCTTCAGAATCAATGTCTAATTGTTCTTCTCCATTAATCAATCCACAAATTTCAGTAAGTACGGCGGGAGATAAAGACACAGAATTACCGTAATTGTTCCTGTCATGGTGTTCTCCTCTGAGGTAGATGACGTGTAAATCAATTCTCTAATTTCAGTTGCAGACAGTTTGATTCTATTAGTCATCAGATTTTTCAATTGTTGTTCTTCCAGAAGTTCCAAAAAATGTAGAAAAATAGGATCTGATTGTTGAAAAGAATCGAAGTCGACGTCAAATCCAGTGTCAAACTTCATTGCGGCTAGGGCTCCTGCTGGAATCGCCATGGAATCACCTGCAAAAGAGAGAAACGATGATCAAGTGCAAAGGGAATAGAAAGCGTGGGATGGGGGTCGAAGAAAACATAGTTATAAGGTTTTCTGGAATATGAATCGACAAACTCTGTTCCACGAAAAATGAGAAATTCTTCGACCTGAGATCGACGAAATAATTGATTGTGAAATAATTCGTCGAGCTCAGCTGGAAGAGTTGAAGACATTTCGTCGAGCTCCGTTCGACCAAAGTTTTCTAAAGTGGTTTCGTCGATCTCCGTTCGACAAAAACAACTTCACTCTCGGAGAGTTCATCGTCCTCCGTTCGACGAATATCTCCCGAACTTTCCCAAGTTCGTCGAGCTCCGTTTGACGAACTCTGGATAATTCATCGAGTGCAGACAGAACTTAAACTAAATCTTCTCCATTGATCATTCCAAGCTGATTTATAAAGAATAGATGATTTCTCTCATCCAGAGGTTTGGTGAATATATCAGCTCTTTGTAAATCAGTGTAGATATAGACAAGATTAATTTTGTTTTTGTCTACACACTCTCTAATAAAATGATGTCTAATGTCTATATGCTTTGTCCTACTGTGATGGACTGGATTTTATGTTATTACTATAGCACTTGTGTTATCACAAAAGAGAGTTGAATTATTTAAGTTGAGACCATAGTCTAGTAATTGATTTTGAATCCACAGCATATGGGAACAACAGCTGCCAGCTGCAATATACTCAGCCTCAGTTGTTGAGGTAGACACAGATGACTGTTTCTTACAAAACCAAGATACCAACCTCATACCAAGGAACTGGCAAGTCCCTGAGGTGCTTTTCCTATCAACCCAGCATCCAGCAAAGTCAGCATCGGAAACTCCAGTTAAATCAAACTCTCACTCAGCCTGATACCATAGGCCTAGACTAGGATAACTCTTTATATATCTCAAAATCCTTTTTAAGAAAATTAGATGAGATTCTTTTGGGTTCACTTGGAACCTAGTACAAAGGCATGTGTCAAACATAATATCAGGCCTGCTTGTTGTGAGATATAGTAGGGACCCAACAATACCCCTATATAATTTCTGATCCACAGGTTTCCCATGTGCATCAGAGTCAATCACAACATTAGTAGTCATTGGTGTCTTCTTTGCTGAGGCATCAGCCATCCCAAACTTCTTTATAAGCTCTTTAACATACTTAGCTTGAGATATGAAGATGCCATCAGGAAACTGCTTCACTTAGAGACAAAGGAAGTAGGAGAGCTCACCCATGCTACTCATTTCAAATTTTTAATGCATGAGGTCAGAAAACCTCTTGCATAATTTGGAATCAGTAGACTCAAATATAATGTCATCCACATATATTTGTACTAACAGTAGTTGATCCTTATGATGTCTAGTGAAAAGTGTTCTATCTATAATGCCTCTAATGAATTTATGCTCTATCAAAAAGCTAGTTAGGGTTTCATACCAAGCTCTTGGAGCTTTCTTGAGACCATAAAGAGTTTTATGCAATTTGAAAACATGATAAGGGTGAGTTGTAGAGACAAAACCTGGAGGTTGTTCAACATAAACCTCTTTTTTAAGTACTCTATTGAGGAATGCACTCTTCACATCCATCTGGTATACTTTGAATCTCTTGTATGCTGCATAGGCAAGGAATATCCTGATTGCCTCCAACCATGCAACCGGTGCGAAGGTCTGGTCATAATATATTCCTTCTTCTTGCCTATAACCTTGAGTAGAAAGCCTAGCCTTGTTCCTCACAATCACTCATTGGGCATCTAGCTTGTTTCTATATACCCATTTGGTTCCAATGACTTGATAGTCTTGGGGTCTTAGAACAAAATCCCAAACTCTACATCTCTCAAATTGATTTAATTCCTCCTGCATTACAATGATCCAATGGGGATCTTGCTCTGCATCATGGATGGATAGAGGTTCAACCTTAGAGAGAAAACAGGCATGCATTAAATCTTGGTTGAGTTGATGCCTTGTCTGTACACCTACTGATATGTCTCCAATCACTTGAGATCTAGGGTGATCCCTAAGTATGACTAAATTAGTGGGTGGAGTTGGTTGTGCAACAACATCTTAGATTAATTCCTCTCGTGGAATTGTGTTTGCTGTTGGAGGAAGGTCAAGTCCTTCAGTGCCTTCATCTTCACTTTCTTCAATGACTTGAGGAGAAGGATGTGTTGGAAACTCTTGGGTAAGGTTTAGTCCATTCAAACTCTCACACAAGTGAGGTACCTGCAAAGGGCTATTGGTAGAAATCTCTTTCTACTTGCAAGACATATTAGCTTCATCAAAAGAAACATGAATGGACTCTTCAATTTTTAATGATGATTTACTAAATATATTATAGGCTTTGCTTACTTGGGAATATCCTAGAAAAATTCCCACTTCATCCTTAGCCTCAAACATTCTAATATATCTTTTATTGTTATTGTGAATATAACATATACAGCCAAATACTTTAAAATAGTTGATTTTAGGTTTCTTCCCTATAAGTAATTCATATGGAGTCCTGTTCTTCAGTTTATGTATCAGGCTTCTATTCAGGACATAATTTGTAGTGTTTACAGCCTCTGCCCAAAATGTTAGTGGCATGTAAGCATCTGCAAGCAATGTACCTGCAGCTTCAATGAGTGTCCTATTTTCCATTCAGCTATACCATTTTGTTGGGGAGTTCTAAGAGCTGAGAAACAATGTATGATACCTTCCTTCTCACAGAACTCATGCATAAGAAGAGACACAAACTCTATGCCATGATCACTTCTGATCAATGCAACATGAGTAAAGAACTCAATCTGTATGGTTCTGAGAAAATCTGTAAGAACCTTCAAGGTGTCTATCTTAGATCTCAGAAAGGATACCCAAGTGAACCTGGATAATTCATCCACAATAACCAAGGTGTAAGATTTTCCTCCTAGGCTCTGTACAACAATGGGTCCAAAGAGATCCATATGTAGCAAATATAAAATCCTAGGTGAATCACTTTTATTTACAGATTTAAAACTAGATATAGTTTGCTTGCCTAGTTGACAAGCCTTGCAGAGACCTTTCTTCTTGTAGGGATCAGAAGGTAGACCTCTAACAAGGTTGTCTTTAGATATCATAGTAATGTTTTTCATATTAACATGACCTAGTCTTTTATGTCATAAATCATTCTGATTACTAATTAAGTTAAGTAAGCAGATATCAGAATTGGTAGATAAAAAATCAAATAAATATATATTGCCTTGTCTATTCCCAATTAAAACTTTTTGGTTTTCTTTATTAGAGATGATACATGAAGATGAACTAAAATGTACCTGATAACCTTCATCGCATAATTGAGTTATGGAGATGAGGTTATGCTTCAGTTCTCTAACATATGTCACTTTCTTGAATGTGACAGCTCCAATCTTCACTTCTCCAAAACCTTCTGACTGGTCACATTTGGAGTCACCAAAGATGACCTTTGGCCCCAGCTTGGACTTGTAGTTGGATAGAATGTCCTTACTGCATGTCATATGTTTGGAGCAACCATTGTCCAAGTAACAGATCTGATTCATAGTTGGACAGCTCTTCACCTGTAATGAAAAACAGTTAAATGTTCTTGACCTAGGTTACCTTGGGTCCTTTGTTTTCCTGGTATGAAAAGCTGAAAATAACAGAATATTCTAGTTGGGATTTATATCCTAGAGGATGATATCCCCTAAGTGGTATGACCCAATCAACTAGTGTATTAAAATCATTCCTGGAATTTTTTTAATTTTCTGTTATAATTAAGGTTTTGGTTAAGTCTTTTTGGGTTCGACGAATTTCTGTGAGTTCGTCGACCAGAGTTCGACGAATTGGGTTGAGATTGTTGATCTCTGCCCAGAGAGTGAATGTATTCATTTTCTGTGCCCCATGTTCGTCGATCTCTTCTCGACAAACCATACAGAGTTTGTCGATCACAGTTAGACGAATAATTATAACTATAGTTTGCGTTCAGAGTTCGTCGATCTGGGTTTGATGAACTGGCTACATTTCGTCGATCTAAGTTCGACGAATTATGCTGAAAGTTGTTTTTACTTGAGGTTTTCTGATTTTTGGTTTTCTGGCCTATTAATTTGGGAATATTTTTTATTGTTGGTTTATTGTTCACTTTTTATTTCCCTTTAGCAGAGACAAATTTGATGGGGTAGTTAAAATATTTTTCCTGAGGATGGGGGGCAAACTTGATGAAGCACCCAATCCTAGCTTGCCATTAAGTCTGACATTAACAGTGCTTGTGATGTCCATCAGCTTGAGGCTTCTTCCATTGAGAGTTTCCTCAAGTTGTTTAGCCTCACAAAGCTCAGTTTTTAGCAGTGTTATTTGTTCATTAGCTAAACACAACTCATCCCTTAACCTATTATTTTCAGAGATAATACTTTCTAAATTTCCTAGTTTCTCCCTAAGAGTTTTAATCTCTTTTCTGAGTTAATTAGGTCAATACACATTGTTTTAAATTCAACTTTAAAAGAATCTGAATTGTAATCAAAGGAAGACAATACCTTGTAAGCTCCAGAATCTAAAGCTATTTCGTTGTCTAAGTCCTCCTCTTCTGAATGGCTCCTGGAAGCATCAATTTCCATGAGGCAAACCTCCTTGGCCCTTGCTTCTTCCTCATCTTCACTTGAGCTGGAAGAGGTTGATTCTTCTTCAGACTCACTCCAGGTTTCAGCCACAAAACCTTTCTCCTTCTTCTTGTATTTGCTGGAAGAAGGTCTGCTGTTGTGATGTCTCCTGGTATCCTTTTCTCTTCTCTTTTCTTTCTTCTGATTCTCTGGAAACTCAGAAATAAAGTTCTCAGGCGTCCTGTATCCAAAACACACAACTTCTTTGGTTGGTGTCTTATCATATCTAGGCTTATCATCCTACCTTGATGACTTCCTCCTGAAATCCTTTCTTGTCATCTTATAGAATCTTTTAGCAAAGAGACTCATGAGTTCTTCATTTGTTGAAGGAGTCTCTGTCTCATCAGCAACTTTAAAAGCAATGTTATGCTCTTTTCTTGCTGGAGGAGGTGTTCTTTGGTCAGCTTCCTCCATGGATTTAATCAACTGTTCGTAGGACTTTAGTTTGCCTAATAGAGATTCAGTGGATATCTCATTTAGGCTTCTGGCCTCCTTGATGGGCCAGATCCTTGAATCTCATGAACTTGGGAGGCACATAAGGATCTTGTCATTTACTTCAGTCAAAGTGATTTCTTTATCTAAGATCCTTAGCTCACTGATGATGGAGCTAAGCCTATTGTACATCACTTCAACTGTTTCTGCTTCATCCTTTTTGAAGTTTTCATATTGTGTGATGAGATTTGATCTTCTATCTTTTCTCTCATCTACTGAGCCAACAAACATTTGGTTGAGTGAGTCCCAGATTGCTTTTGTAGAGGTGCACTCAGCCACCTTCTGAAAGATGTCATCTGACAAAGTCTGAGCCAATATGTTCATTGCCTTGGCATCAACAATCTTTGCTTTCTTCTGGTCCTCAGTCCACTCAGGTGGTGGAACTGCAGTAGTGCTTGTAGATGTTACAGAGGTTGAAGCTTGAGGGGGAACTTTCAAAATAGAGTTGTATATATCCTCATTAATAGAATTCATGTATAATTTAATTCTTGCCTTTCAGATGGCAAACCTGTTTAGGTTGCAAACTGGAGATCTGGTGCTTGCATAATCATTATTCTGTGACATAGCTGTGTATATAAATCTAAATGGGAATAAAGATAAAATTTAGATCTAACAAAGGATCTTTGGTTCAAGGGTTAGCTTGTACAACCAAAGGAACCTGCTCTGATACCAATTGAAAGTGAGATGTTAGATCAGGAATACTCTAGAGGGGGGGGGGGGTGAATAGAATATTTAAAGCTTATAAACTTTTCTGGCTATTGCTAACAATTCCTAGTGCTGTAAGAAATAGATTAAAAGATAAAACACAGCAATAACTAGCTAACAATCACAACCACAGCACGGAACAAAAGAACGGGCAATCAGACGACACAAGAAATTTATAGTGGTTCCCCAACCTGGGTACATCCACTCTTCTACCACCCTGGTAGGAATCCACTCAGATTTTTGATCAGGTGCCTGACACCAATGAGCTTTGATCAGGTGATCAAAAATCAAATCTCAAGTCTTTTGGTCAGGTGACTTGTAATAAAGAATCACTTTTCAAGGGAGATGACAACCCTTTATACAAAGGGGTGTAAGAGGTGATGGTGTCTTATCTGTCAACAATCAGAGAGAAGACAAGTGGACATGATATTAGCAAGTAGATCCCCCTGAGATATAGAATAGTTCGGGGAAATCTGGAGCTTTACTGCAGGGTGATAGGCCTTCAGTCTTTAAGCCTTTATTAGAGAAATCTGCAGGAACTTCTTGAGAGATGGAGTAGTTATTGTCCTTTGAAGTTTCCTGGAGTGATGAAGAAAGAAGTCTCTTGATTTAGATTGATTGTTCTTCTTCTTCAATAGCTGATCTACCTCTGGCATAGGGCTTCTTTTCTGTATCAAAAAGCTATGAAAGAATGATGGAGCAGAGAGACTCTTAAAGACTGACTGACTGTAATTCTCTATGTGTCTGTGTGTCTCTGTGTATACTGTGTTCTTGTGACTGTACTGTGTTCAGGAATAGAGAAAAAAATCTCTTTTATATTTTCTGAAGGAATCTATCTTTCGAAATTTGAATTCCTTTGCTGCAATCAATGCTGACGGCCTAGAGAATAAACTACATTGATTTATTTCCTCAACTATCCCTTGGAAAAATGGAAAACAATAATTCTGATGAAAGTCGTGATCAATGCACCGTCCAATGGTAATATTCAGAGAATATTTTATCATTAATCATTCAGAAATTATTTCGATAGATTGAGTACAGAGGAAAGAAATACTAAGTCTGGCATCGTCGAACAGATGACAGAAATCGTCAAGTTGAGTCCACAGTTCGTCGAGCTGAGTTGCTGTGTTCGTCGATCAGATAACTTCTGTTCGTCGAGCTGAGTTCCAAGATCGTCGATCTGATAACAAAGTTGTATGCTTCAAAAACTGTGACTTTTTTGTGGCTGAAGTTCGTCGAGCTGATAACTGGCTTCGTTGACTTGAGAAGATTCTGGACTTAGAAAAATATGAGCAACTACTGGCTTCAACAGGTTGAAGTAAAGGGTCCAGAATTCGTCGACCAGAGAATGAAGTTCGTCGAGCTGAGAATGAAGTTAGTCGAGCTGATAACTTGTTGACAGAACTTCTGGGGAATGTGTCGACACAAATACTGGGTGTCGACACAATTACTTCTTGTCTCGACATAGCTATTGTGTTGACAGAAATCTGGAGTGTGTAGACATAAATCCTGTTTGTAGACACAGTTGATGTTGGTGTCGACAGATATTCTGTGTGTCGATACAAGACTTTTGTGAGTCGACATATTCTTGCTTCTGGTGTCGACACAGTTGTTGTCGATAGGTATTCTGTGTGTCGACACAATTCCTCTGTATGTCGACACAACCTTTTTGAAGCGTTGAAGTGTAGTGTCCAAAGTTCGTCGACCTAAGCACCAACTTCGTCGACCAAAGTCTGATTCTAAGGACTTAGAATATTTTGATGTTTTTTGAACTTGAAGTGTTGTTGTAGCGTCCAAGTTTTCGTCGACCAAAGAATAGAGTTCGTCGAGCTCAGCTCAGAGAATTTTCTCTCAGATCATCGAGCTAAGCACGATAATCGTCGACCTGAGTTCGATGTACCTCGAACTCATTTTATAGTTTGAATTCTTCTAAGTCTTGAGTCTCTGGCAGTCTTGTTGATAACTTGTCCATGTGTTGTTGACTCTAAGGACTTGGTCTAGACTCTAGGACACAACTATGACCCTGGCTATATATTGTGTGTCATTTGATCCTAACTTACTGAACCTAGCACAAATCTTACTAGGGATCCAACACGCACCCATGTCACATAAGGAATAAGACAGAATGAACAGTAAGTGAGCCCATGATTAGTAGTTGTGGACTGACTTTTGGTATCCACGTGAGTTGATGGAGTTGACTGGTTTATGCTCTACAGGTTATGCAGATAGTACTGGAAATCCAGGACTTGGCTCTGATTGTGGTCAGGGACAGTGCGGACTCTGCGGTTAAGCAACAGTCGGTAAATAGCAGGTCGCGGACAGCGACCAGGCGGTTTTCTCTTTGGCAACTTGTTTTTGGGTTCAATAAGTCGTCTACTTCAGGCGGCCTGTTCAGGTCGGCATCTGCAGCTTGTGTGGTATTCCAGCTAGGCGACCTCGCGGTCAAGCAGCTTGTATATCAGCGATTAGAGCTTAGTATTGGAATAAAGGGCTATCCGCTCGGCTTGGTTTGCAGTCTGGCGACCTGACGGACTGTGCAGACTCCTTAGTGTAGCAGTAGATCTGGCGGCTACTTGTTTAGTCAATGCGGCTTGACTTATCTTGTATTTGTAGTTGTTTCTACTTTCCTTGTGGTGGTTTTTGCGAATCATGTCCCGTCATGCATGTCTCACCATGTAAGGAAGACTACTGTTATCAATAAATACTTTTGTTATTACATGTGTTTCTGGTTGTGACTAACTTTAGGTTAGATAACCCCTACTCATTCTAAGATTTGGAAAATTCAACATGGTATCAGATGGTGGAGGTTGGAGTGGATAAGCAGTGATCAACTGAAGTGGTTGTGGATCTTGTGAAGAGGGAACCAGTGTTTGAACCATGGCAGCAGGATATACAAGTGGTCTGGGGATTGATCTCCTAACAGAGACTAACTTTGAGAAGTGGAAGTCTTATATGTAGAGCTGTCTTCTTGGCGAGTACCTTTGGGAGGTGGTGTGCGGAGCAGAAAGACAAGAGGTTACTGCTGGCAATGCTGAAGCGATGAGAGCTTGGAAGGAGACAAATGCGAGAGCGTAGTCTATTCTCAAGTAGGTGATCTCATCAGAGCTCTTAGACAACATCTGTCGATGTCGGTCAGCTGCGTAGGTTTGGACTTCCCTTGATGGGTAGTTCAACAAGGAGGTGAAGGTTGCTGCGGAGGATGGTCCTTCTACTTCATATCAGCGAAAGAGGAGTGGTTCTCTTAGGCATGATGGGAAGAGGAAGGAAGGACCAAGATGCTATAGATGCAAGGAGCATGGTCACCTCAGGAAGGAGCATAAGGTTGTCTTGAACTCGGTAAATGTTGCTCATACAGGGTGTAAGGAGAAGAACTTGGTTGAGTCATCAACAAGTTCAGATGCTGATCAGATGAAGACTAGTGATAATGCAGCTATCTGGCATGAATGACTCGGGCATGTGAGGATGGACAAGCTGAATGCAATAGTGGTAAGAAGACTCGTAAGAGGCTTTTCTAGATGGTCATCCTACGGCGACAGTCAAGCATGTGCGGGATGTCAACACAGTGAAGTTTTTCTCTTTACCGTTGATAAGGCGCATTCTAGATG
Source organism: Platanthera guangdongensis (assembly GCA_039583875.1). Taxonomy (NCBI): domain Eukaryota; kingdom Viridiplantae; phylum Streptophyta; class Magnoliopsida; order Asparagales; family Orchidaceae; genus Platanthera; species Platanthera guangdongensis. The sequence goes on from CM077152.1 coordinate 132,869,197, forward strand.
CAGAGCACCCTTGGAGGTTGTCCATTGTGATCTGGCGGGACCGACCCTCACTGCTAGTCTTGGAGGCAGCAGGCACATGTTGATATTGGTTGATGACTATATGAGGTATACTTGTGTATACTTCATGAAGGAGAAGTTAAACATGTTCCACTTGTTTGTGGAGTTCAAGAAGCTTGTGGATGGTCAGCTTGGCATGCGGATTAAGAAGTTGAGGACGGGCAACAGAGGACAGTTTAGCTCAACCGTGTTCTCGAACGTTTGCAGGAAGCATGTGATCCAAAGGGACCACTCTCGTGGACATACTTCACAGCAAGGAGGTGTTACAGTTTGGATGATCTATATGTTGACGGAGACTTGCAGGTGTTGGCTTTAGTGCAAAGGCATTCCTAAGGCTTTTTGGGTGGAGGGGAGGTTGTGTGGCACATATCATCAATACGATGACTCTTAGTCCGATCAATATGAAGACTCCGTATGAGCTGATGTTCGAGGTGAAGCCCAGTGTGAAGCACCTTCGGGTGTTTGGATCTACCTGCTATGTACACACTCCAGATGCTCTCAGGACGAATCTACTCTTTGTTGGGTATGATGAGCAGAAGTGAAGATGGAGGTGTATGGATCCTGCGATGAAGAGGTTCATCATATCAAGAGACATTGTCTTCGATAAGCAGGCATCGTAGTGGGGTAGCTCATGTGTAGAGTTGGAGGAAAGCAGGTCAGATGTTAGGCTGAAGTACGCTGCTGTTAAGGGTTAGATGGAGCTCTAGGTTGTTCTTGCACCAGGGCAGAGGCATCAGGGTCGGGAAGCAGGGGGAGCAATGCTCCAGGTGCTTCTCGCTTGAAGACGGAGGCTTCTGGTTCAGGAAGCAGGAGGAGAAATGATCCAGGTAGTTCTTGTTCAAAAGCGGAGGCTTCTGGTTCAGGTAGCAGGGGGAGCGTTGCTCCAAGTGCTTCTGGTTCTAGTGCGGTGACGTCTTGTTCAGGATGCAAGGGGAGCATTATTCCATTTTTTCCCTGGAACGGAGCTGGTTTAGGAGGAGCAGCGGAGGTGGCTATCCGTGATCAGGTTCTTCGGAGGTTGACGAGGATCAGTAACCCACCAGCTTTATATAGTGAAGTGAACGAGGTGAGCTTGGTCTCATGTTTCCTGGCAAGCCCTCAGGTCGAGTGAGTACCTTCTAACTATGATGATGCTACTGGAGTCAATGAGGTGGATGACACCAAGGTTGAGGAAGTGACTACTCTCAGAGATGACTATGCTTGTGCCCTTGTGCCCAAGGTCGTTTGTGATACTCATGTGACGCACAAGTGAAGGTTGAAGCTGATGAAGAAGGCAGAGGGAAGCATGGCTCCTTTTGGGAGATGCTGGAGGGATCCCTCATGGTCCAGGATATGTAGGGTGGGGACTATGTCTTGGACATCTCCTCGAAGGCGCTATCGGAGGAACCAAGTGCAAGGTTACGGGAGCTGCTGGCGTTTTTCACCACTTCTCACTTCAAGGGGGAGTGTTGAAAATGGTGAAGTGAAAGTGGGTGATTGGACTTGGGAGACCTGTCCGCGCAGACTACACGAACAGGATTGCCGGACATCCAGGTCAACAGAGCTGTTGCGGATAGCTTGTTCTTTAGCAGCCTGGGCAGTCTGTTCGCGCGGACTAAGAGATTAGAAGCGGCGGCCTGCCAGGCCGGCATATGCTCAGTAAGTAGTTGGATCCCAGAATGTAACCAGGCGGATTATGAATCTATACACGGAGTCTTAGTCTAGAAGAAGCCCTAGTCTAGCTCTTGTGGAGCGGCAAGTGTTAGTAGAGGAGGTCGCCAGTTAGTGCGGACAGGTGCTGGAGTTCGCCGAGGCAGGCGGACTGGTTCCAATGTTCGCCAGTAGTGCGGACTCGCCCTTGTGGCTGGTGGTGGTCTTGATTGTTTCTGAACCAAGTCCAAGTTTGGCTCCGTCCGGGGAGATCGCGCAGTTAAGTGCGGACTGCTTTTCAGTCCGCCGAGCACGACAGCAGTGTCGTGTGCCTTGATTGCGAGCTTGGAGAATACGTACTGGATTTGCGTCTACAAGGCGTGCGGGCTAGAGCTGTGTCCGCTGAGTCCGGCAGTTGCCTTGATAGCATGGCTGTGGGCTCGGAGTAAGCGGATTGGTGCTGTGTTTGCGAAAAGGTGGACAATATTGCTACAGAGTTCGGTTGTTGCGGTCCTGGTTTGGCTTTTGCGATAAGGCAGACTGGCCTATTATCCGGCCTTGGTGAAGCAAGGCGGACTGGCTTGTTGTCCGTCTTTGGAAAAGCTTATGAGGTCTGGCTATCTTGCTGAGGTCGCGGTGTCGCAGATGTCACGGCAGAATGGGAGTGTATTCGTGGCTTGCAGGTACACTTATTCTTGATGCGGCATGAGGCAGTGATCCTATCGGCAAGGGTGGTGACCACACTCCTTATCGTGCCTATAAATAGGACCCATGTCATATCAGGAATAAGACAGAATGAACAGTAAGTGAGCCCGTGATTAGTTGTTGCGGACTGACATTTGGTATGCACGCGAGTTAATGAAGTTGACCGGTTTGTGTTGTGTAGGTTGCGCGGATAGTGCTTGAAAGCCAGGACTTGGCTCTGATTACGGTCGGAACTCTGCGGTTAAGTAACAGGCGGTAAACAGCAGGTCGCGGGCAGCAACAAGGCGGTTTTCTCTTTGGCAACTTGTTTTGGAGTTCAATAAGTCATCTGCTTCAGGCGGCCTGTTTAGTTCAGCATCTGCAACTTGTGCGGTTTGGCAGCTAGGCGACCTCGCGATCAGGCAGCTTGAAGATTGGCGGTTCGAGATTAGCATTGAAATAATAGGCAGTCCGCGGGGCTTGGTTTGCAGTCTGGCGACTTGTTGGACTGTGCGGACTCCTTAGTGCAGCAGTAGATTCGGCGGTTACTTGTTCAGTCCGCGGGACTTGACTTGTCTTATATTTGTAGTTGTCTCTGCTTTCCCTGTGGTGGTTTTGGCGAATCATGTCTCGCCATGTATGTCTCGTATTGTATGGAAGGTGGCTGTTATCAATAAATAGTCTTGTTACTGCATGTGTTTCTGGTTGAAACTAACTTTAGTTGAGATAATCCCTGCTCATTCCAAGATTCGGAAAATTCAACACTACTGCGTTATGTTCACACCAAGCTAAGCACCACCTTCAATGGTGCATTAGATATTGAGAAGCACAACGTCCATAAAAATAATACTCGCTCATTTTAGACAGGAAAGTCCATCTTAGGACCACCCCCCCGCCTCCACCTATAAGTACAAGGGAAAGTTCCGGTCCACTGACTCGAACTCCATTATTTTGACTGCTAGGAAGATTAGAAACACAACAGGTGAGAAAGTTCTGGTAAGAAGGGTAAGGAAAACGAATACTACCTCTTTTGCTTGTGGAATACAAGGCCATTACACTAGTGAGTGTCCTACTAAGCCAAATCCCCTCGCACTTTTAGATTCCTCGTGTGAGTCAGACGAGCTTATATATGAGGCACGGCAAGATAGCAAGTCGGAAGGATTACCGAGCGATATAGAGGATGATGCTCATATGATGGTCATGCAATATATTCTGGCTACTCCACTTGCATTAGATGACTGGAATAGGACGAATATTTTTTCGTTAAATTTTAAGAGTGGAGAGAGGTGGTGTAAGTTGATAAATGATAGCGGTAGTTGCATAAATGTGATATCTGAAAACGCGGTGTCCCGATTGTTATTTGCTAATGAGCTGCACCCTCGCCCTTATAAGGTGACATGGGTAAATAAGACATCACTTCCGGTATCGAAGCATTGTTTAGAACTCCTTACCATCAAGGCTTACTCTAAAAAGGTTTGGTGTGACGTCATCCTCATGGATGCATGCCATGTTCTACTAGGGACCCTTGGCTTTATGAACATGATGTTACTCATTTAGGGCGAGCTAACACATATGAGTTTAAGTTTAATGGCAGTACCATTATCTTAAAACCTACTCCGCCTAAGGATCTGTCGGTCTCCTCTAAAGACATGATTGTGGTTATGGAGAAGAAAATGTTAAGCTTGATATGTAAGAAGGAGTTTCAGCGTGAGTACGCGAGACAAGTATTGAAATGAGTCCTTATAGATCTTTGTACGTGAAGAAGTGTCGGACGCCGCAATCTTGGGTTCAGGATGTGGACACGAGGACTCCTGATTCTTATTATGTGAAGGATACGGAGGCACAAGAAGCTCAGTCCTTGATACATGGGACCATACTTGATCCTGGAGCGGATCGTCCGCATAGCTTACCGACTGTAGCTGCCACCGGAGTTGGGTACCCTACCCGTCTTCCATGTATCTTCCTTGCGAAGAGCTCTCCTACGTCAGGAGCAGCATGTTACCACTATAGCCAGTCCGATAGCTCCAGAGAGATCCGTTAGGTTGGAGCCGATCCGGATTGATGATACCAATGTCCGAGTGTTGCGGAAGAAGAAGGTCCCTCTCGTGAAGGTGTTGTGGTCCAACCATGGACGGGAAGAGCACACATGAGAACCGAGGGATCTAATGATGTAGCAACACCCGGAGTTACTCACTTCAGGTATACTTTAGTTTATGCGTTTAAAATTTCTTATGACTCTTGCTAGTAAAACCCCGTAGACCCAAACTTAAATTTTGAGGACGAAATTGTTCTTTTGTTTATTGGGATTTGTAACATCCCATGTTACTTCTGGACCCCTCTTGTTTTGGAGTGCATGCATGGTGTAACATCCCAATTTTCAACATGCAAAATTTTTTGGTGACACGGCCTGGGACACGGGCGTGTCCCAGGGCGTGTCTTGCTCGGGTGCAGAGTCGTCGCGCGGTCGACAAAATGCGGTCGACGAAAAGTATTCGGGAGGAACACGCCAGGCTACACGGGCGTGTCAGCAGGGCGTGTCCCCCTGCGTTCGACGATCGATGAAAGGCGCTCGACGATTGTCAAGTGTTCCGCTGCGTTCGACAATCGACGAAAGGCGCTCTACGATTGTCAAGTGTTCCCCTACGTTCGATGATCGACGAAAGGCGCTCGATGATTGTCAAGCATTCCCCCGCGTTCTACGATTGACAAAAGACGCTCGACCATTGTCAAGTGTCCCCCTGCATTCGACGATCGACGAAAGGCGCTCGATGATTGTCAAGTGACCCTCCTGCGTTCGACGATCGATGAAAAGTTGCTCGACGATCATCGAGTGACCCATGCGTTCGATGATTGAGGAAAGTGCTCGTTCGACGATCGTTGAACCCTGCGTTCGACGATCGCCGAGAGTTAATCGACGATCGACTCCAAGACCAGCCCTATCCCTCTGATTTTGGAGAGAGAGTGCATGCATGGGGGCATTTTGGAGAAATTACACAAACAGAGGAGAGAGAAGGTGAGTTAAGAGGAGGAGGCCACTTGGCCTTGGCTCCATCAGCCCAAAAGCTTGCTGGATGGACTCCTCAGGAAATTCTAGAGAATTTGGCAGCATGGTGACCACTTGGCACCAAGGGTGAAGCCTCCAAAGCCCCAAACCGAGCTCACCTTGGTTGTATCTCCCTATACAGCCACCCCCAGCTCAAATCAACGCCACCATCAGCTTCAGTGAGTGGAAACGAGTGGAGAACGAGTCCTGGAACAAAGCTCTTTGTGGAGAATCAAGGATTTGAGTAGGAGATCGCCGGAGCAGCTCAACCATGGCCAACCGCCGCCATCCTCGCCGTCGTGCCACCATTCGGGTTCGTTTCACCGTCCCTCTACCCGTACTAGAATCCTAGATCAACTAGGGGAGATATCGGGCTCAATTGAGCCCGATGCCATGGGAGAAATGGGAGAGTTTTCAAGCTTTTTCTTACCGTTCGGGATCGCCGTCGCCACCGTCTCCCGCCGTCCCATCACTAGCAAAACATAGCCACCACCACCGTGAAGGTGATGGCACCGTTGGCTGGGGGTGGCGCCGCCTCAGGTGGGTGGAAATGGCCCCGCAATATCCGCCAGGGCGGCTTGATCTCAGCTGTTGAACACTTGGGGAAGATGAAAGGATGCCATACAATATAACTTTAAGATTCGTGCTGCATTTTTATTAAAATCAATTTAATTCTGTTATTATTTTAATGAAATGAAATTTCATTTCTATCACATTAATTCAGTTATCTTCCATATCAAATATAGGGCTCTTAGAGCCATTTACAGAGGATGACATGAACATGAAAAATGTAGCCCTTTTTGTTAACTTTAATTTGCCAACCTTAACTTGAGATTTGGTCCAGTGGTCTGACCTGTAGGACCATTTTTCTAAGGTTGGTCCTTAGCTAGGGCAGAAATTCAAAATAATGTCCAAGTCAAACCATTCATCCAAATGGCCCAAAAGTTTGGGTTCATGCATGTTTAGGGTTTGGTTAACACCTGTATAAAAATGAGAATTTTTTGGAAAACCTTTTCTATAGTTTTTATTAAAATACCCAAGATGCAATAAATGAAATATTTGGAGTTGTGGGACTCCAAATGGCCCAACATTTTGGTGGCATGTCTTTAGGGACATTATAAGTATATGATGTATATTTCAGCCAATTTGGACCAATGCATGTTGGGTAAACCCACTTGCATGTGTTGACTTGTTATAGGCTTGGTGTGCATTTAGCCTAAAATGAAATAATGTGTATTCAGCCTACTTGGGACATTCAAAAATCATGATTTTCATTATGGAGACACATGAGGGTGCAATACACCTCTCATAGCAATGGTGGGAGTTTTGGGAAGAAAAATCCCATTATTTTGAATTTCTGAAAATTTTGTTCTTTTTAGGAAATTAATTTAAAATAGGTTTACCCATATCATAAAAGGTTCAATTTCTGTTGAGGACTAAGGAGTGACATAATAAGCACTATAAATAAATTATATCTCTGTTGGATGAAGTTTAAGTAGTTTAAGGAGCAAAATGACCATTTTACCCTTATGGATTTTTGTGTAGAAATGATGGGTATATTCCTTTGAAAAATCTGAGAAAATTCAAATTGCTGTAATTGTATGTTTTATACCTTGTGAAATTATTTCAGAATTTTGGAGTGCCAAATAATGTAGTTAGGCCCCATAATGGAATTTTGGTAAGTAACTCAAATTAATCATGGATAGGCCATTTCAACCTAGATGTAAATGGAAATCTGGATATAGCATTGTTTTATTATTATCAAGGCTTTGTAATTTAATTAGAATTTTTGAGATAATATTTTATGTACTTCATTTGGAAAATGCTAGATTTGTGGATATAGTATTAAATAAGAATTAATTAGAAATCTGAATTGAAAAGGCATGAAAATTTGGTAGGCACCATTAATTGTCATATTATATACCTGGAAGAATCCCTAGGACATTAGGTTTAATATTGACAATACTTCATGTGCAAAATGACTAGGGATTACATTTAAAGAAATTAATTTAATGGTGTAAGTACTTTGGAAAATCATGGAATTCATGTTGTTCAACATATAGGTCCATACCATCCTAGGATAAATAATTTGAGGCTTATGGCCAGAGGAATTTGAAGGTCACATTTGTGGGTGGTATCGGTCTAGCACCGATGTTCGTACAAGTAGGGCCACCAGAGGAGGAATTTGAATAACTAGTAAAGTGAGGATCTTAGTGGAGGAATTAACCATGGTTGGTCTCCTAGAGAATTCCTTAACCATGTGTGGAAGAGTGCAAGTCCCGTGACAACAACAATAACGGGGACCGGCGGAAGACCGCCGCACTCCTAATAACACCTTAAGTCTTTAGGGTCGTTCTAAAGTAATACGCGAGTTGGTGTATTAATCCTGGGTAGACACCAATAAAAGTAATAATCCTTGAGAAAGGGAACTTTGGGCATAATCCCATCGTAGTTCCTAGTGCCCCCGATAGCCCTTCACCGGGTATACCCTGTGCGGTCCTGGGATTAACCTTAAATCACTAAGTATAATAACCCGTAGACAAGAGTAGTCTAATAGGTTAAGTCATTGTGGTTCATTCTCACCCGTATAGGGTTTGGGGGATTTTGATTTATTCTCACCCGTGATGGGTTGGAGGGAGACTTGTGTAATATGCTCACCCGTGATGGGTTGGATGGATTATGATAAATGCTCACACGTGTAGGGTTTGAGGGCTTTAGGACAGGTTGGTCCTGCGAGCTGGAGGCTCGGAATGAAATGCTTGCATATGTATAAATATAGTGGCGGGGCATGCAGTACTAGCCTTTAGTCACACCGATGGCAGTACGGTGCACCAAGCGTGTGTGAGGGTTAGAGGTGCCAATGGCTGTTTTACACTGCGGTCTAGAGGACGATCCCCGATAACGTACATCCGACCCAACAAGACTGACGGGTTGTCAGCAAAGTACGTACGCAGAGACTCTAGTGTGCACCTTGGACGTGTACAGAGGCGTATGAGAGGGGTCTAAGGTTTGGTAGTGTGCATACCGGCCTAGAAGTGGAGATGCCCGCTCTGCTACTGCCGTAGCCATAGCGGTGGTACCCGAGAGTGATGCTAGCTCTAAAAAAGTGGGAAACTAAAGGTCTGTGATAACAGAGTCGTTGTGTGTGAGTTGCACTTGCTTGTGCATAAATTGCATCATAACATTAATTCATATTAGGTCATACGCTTCATAGATCCTTATCATATAAATTAATATGGGCTCTTTTATATGATAAGTTAAATTTCCTGGAAACCTTAACTTATAAATTTGTATGGGCATTTTTATAAGTTAAGGTTTATAACTTCTTCAAAGGCGAGCGGCTTGATGTAAACCACTACATCCCGCTGTTTGCCGTCGCTAGTAGGAGTCGAAGCGGAAGACAGTAAGTGCTTAGCCGCCCGAACTGAATTCGTAGCCGCGCGGCTTGAAAACTAACTTTGCCTTTATCTTTGCAGCTGCTGTGGCGGTCCCGCTGAACAAGCCGCAAACTCCTGGCGGCCTGACTCTTACTCAACGAGAGAAGAGAGCGAGGCGTGCCAAGCCGGCGCGGGTTGCGGAGGAGGAGGAGTCGGACTCCTCTGGAGAGTTCATTCTGCAAGGAACCGGCAGCAGCTTGAAGGATGTCCACGGCGAACCGGCCTTGCGGTGGAGTCCGGACGGCAAGTCGGTGACGATCTCCACCGCCCTCACCTACTGGGGGCAAGAAGAAGTAAGCCGCCACGCGAGCGCGGTTGGCGGTGCGCTGTACGGCAAGCGCAACTTGAAGGCCATGTGGCGAGTTCCACCTGACGACCTGCCGCGGCTAGCCGCGCAGGTCGGCGCGAGGAGCTTCGTAGCAAGTCACTTCATGGGGCTTGCCTACAAGCAACTGATGAAGGACAACAGCGGCCTGAAAACACAGTTAGGCGAACAGAAAGAAGAGAACAAGCGGCTTAAAGAGAAAGAGGCGGTAAGTCATTACCAATACCCGCGCGGTTAGCATTATATAACCGAGCGACCTTACCTTTACCTTTGCTTTGCAGGAAATGTACAACCCCGCCAACCCGATCTTCCAAGACCAAGTCTTCCCCCAACTCGTCCAAGGAATCGATGGAGCGCTTAACCGCCTCCGGGACCTTGGCGGCTTGGCCACCGGCTTCACCGACTTCACATGCGCCGACATCTACCCTTCCCTGAAGGAGCAGGTGGCCGACGTCTATAAGTCGATAAAGGGCAAGGCCAAGGTTGGGGAAGAAGTCGTCGAGGTGGTGGGAGACGCCGTGGAAGAGGTCGGCCAGGGAAGCCGGAGTCCACGCACATCTCCTGAGTCCTGCGGCCAAGAGTCGGAGACCGCGCGGCCAGACTCGACATCTTCTGATGGTTCAACGAGCTCCGCAACTAGCAGCGGGTACTCTTTATCATCTGTCGACGTTGGCGATGGCAGTGATTTGGACTCTCCTGCGACTAAGAAGCTCAAATCGGGCGATTAGAAAATTTATAACTTGTTTTGTATTTTGAACTTTTTTGAAATCGGCGGCATTGTTTTTGTAACCGCGCGATTAAAAATTTTGTAACACTTAATGACATAGAAATGAAGGCACTTTTACCTTACTCTTTGTTGCATCTTACTTTTCTTACTTGACTAAGTCCGCGCGCTCTCAGTGTAGCTTCCGATTTAGAATATAGGTACGTAAACCGGCTGAGTTTGCGCTGCGACTTCATCAAAGCTATCCGCAAGAGAGAGATAAACAATAAGCCGAGCGGCTAACAGTTCAAATCGCAATTTTCCTTGAAGAATTATTCAACGTTATCTGCTAGAAGAGCTAAATTGCCGCGGCTTGTTCATACTTAAACCGTGACCGCTAAGCCGCGCGGCCACCTGTCGCAGTCGGCAAACATCCATCACATTGAAATATTAGATTGCGGCTAGGGCAAACTCTGAAGCGAATTGTCCATTTGATTAAAGGAACAGAAATAGAGAAATAAGCTTCGGCTTCCGATAATACAGACCGATATAGCCATATGGAAGCCGGGAATTGTTGTGACGACAGTTCGCTGATTAGCTATTATAATTAATACCATAAGCCGGCAGATCAAAGCCAGAAATTAAGTGCCAGACGCAGGTCGGGCGACTTCCTTAATAATAAACCGGCAATTGATATATATGAAAGCCAGATAAGATATTGGATAGCGGATAGGCGGACGTAAGTCGGCCGAGTTCCCAGATATATTAATGATAATCCGGCCGGTAAGAACAGGAAAGTTAAAAAACTTAAGCCGGAAAATGAAACCGGGCGGCTTGTGTAATTAATTATAAAACCTACACAGGCCGCTAAATAAAACCGCGAGGTAGCGGATAGGCACGTGTTGTCCTGCAAAAATAGGTGAAGATATGCACTTATGTGTCAATGTGGGCAGGTGCGTGTAGCATTGCTTTCCTCACAAAGAACACATAAGCGAGATCGAAATTCTTAAATTCCATGACCAATGTCAAGCGGGACAAGTACGCAACGTCTGCGACTGAGGTCAAGCAGGACAAGTACGCAATGTCTGCGACCGAGGTCAAGCGGGACAAGTACGTAAAGCCTGTCTGTGACTGAAGTCATGCGTGACGGGTACTCAATGCCTGCGACTGAAGGTCAAGCGGAAAACCCACTACACATCTGCTACTGAAGTCAAGCAGGACAAGTACGCAATGTCTGCGATGAATGTCAAGCGGGACAAGTACGTAATGCCTATCTGTGACTGAGGTCAAGCGGGATGTGAAGGGCTAAGAATTCGAAAGGGGCTCTTGCCCCTACATGCATGCATATTGGCGTAAAGAGTAAAGCTAAAAATAAGCTTCAAATGAAAAAGTAACATCTGCATGATGTTAAGGAAGTGATAAAGGATATATATCTGTAGCTTTATCATGCCTTATAGAAAGAGAGAGAGAGAGAGAGAGATGTTATGTATTATTCTGAACATAAGCACTTTTCATTATAGAAAGAAAGAGGGATCACTGCTTGATCCATTGAGCAAGAAACGGAAGATTATCTTAGAGAGCAACTAAATGAAATATTCCTGTAGCTTCCCAGCTCTTACAAGTTGATTAGCCAATTCTCTGAGAGCTATGCAATCTTCTGTTAGATGACCAATATCTCTATGATACTTGCAAAAATGCTGCTCGTGCCGATGCTTGATTTTGGATTTCATACGCCGAGGCTTCTTGAACTCAGGCATTCCCTGAATGATTATCAAAAGATCTTCCATAGGAATTTTGAACTTAACATATTTACCTGAATCTTTTTCATACTTTGGAGTTTCATCCTGGAGAATATAAGGAGACTTGCAATATTCAACTTGTAAAACATCTTGTGAGGAAATAGATTGCTGTTGACCAGAAGTCCCTTGAGATTGTTTAGCCATTTGATTCAGAAATGAAACATAACCTTTATTTGCCTCTTCGCCCATTATGAATGTATTAACTATATCAATAAGATCTCCGTAGCTTTTGGGGTACTTTGTGGTGAGCTTGAATTTCAATGGGCCTTCTTGAAGGGCATTTACGAAAGCATGCAAGTAATAGTCTTGATGGACGCTACAAACATCCAGAATCTCCTTTTGAAACCGGTCAACAAAATCTGGATTAGACTCGTCAATTCCTTGCTTGATTCGGAAGAGAGCTCCAACGTCTCTTTTCCGCTTCCTGTACGTAGCGAATCTAGAAATAAATTGACTTCGAAGATCCTTAAAGCTGGTTACTGATCGAGGTGGGAGGCTATAAAACCATTCTCTTGCAACATTGCCAAAAGACATAACGAAGAGTTTGCATTTTACTCCATTTGACACTTTTCTTAGTGAAATAGCTGATTCAAAAGCTTGCAAATGAGAAAAAGGATCATCACATGCAGAATACTCCGGGAGACGTGGTTCTCTGAAATCATCGGAGACAGTATCCCACCGAATTCGATTAATGAATGGAGAAGGGGCCTCTTCTTCTTCCTCATGAAGAGGTTCATTTGCAACAAATTCTAGTCCACGCTCAACATTGTTTGCAAAAATTTCTCTACGAGGGTCAACAACCTCACTATGAAAATACGAGCGATCCTGCACTTCTGAGAGATCTGTAGTAACTGAGATGTTGCTGGATTTATTCTGACCCTTAGCAGGATTCATCTTGAAAAGAGGGAAAAAGATAAACTTTTCCAAGAGACTGCAGAACAGCGACGGCTTGACGGGCGACTAGACTTTGCAACAAGCTGACAAGAAGACCGAGAGGAAAACCGAGCGGGTAGAAAGCCTGGTTCTAGTGCACTGGAGGCGGGCTGAAAACCTTAGCCGGCGAATTCGCGGCTTGCTTGACAGGCCGCCGAGCCCTAGAGGATAGAGCGGTCTAAGTAGCTAGACCGCTGATTTCATCGATTAGTCGAGATCTGAAGGTCGCGTGTTAACTGTTGATGCACGAAAACGGACAGGGAGTCGGGCACCACCAGCTAACGGTTCGAACACCGGGGAATAGGGAAGGGAAGGAGGAGACTGTCGACTAATCGGTTACTAGCGGTCGCGGCTAAAGGACCGGAAAAGGAGGGGGGCCGCTGGCAGCGGCAACAGCAGAGTTCGCCCGCCGCGGCTTAAATGCCACTCTTGCGGCGGGCTTTCCTTTACTTCAAATGAGAAACAGTTACAACGAGTAAAAGAAGAAGCCGGCCGGGCTACAAGCCGCAATACACTAGACTTGAGACCGCAGCTCTTAACAGGCGAGCTACTGGATCCCAGTCATGGTGTCTTGGGGAGTGCACCCACCCCCTATTTATAGGCTCGGGGGCCTGCCCAAACGGGCAGGGCTAAAATTACCGGCTGCCCGGGGTACAGGAGAACCGGGCAGAGGTGAGGGGAAGCAAAAGAGAAAGAAACAAGAAAGGAGGGAAGCCGCGCGGCCTGGCGGATTCCTCCTGGCGAGCTGACGGCTGGGTCCTTGGGCCTTGTCGCTGAGCAGGGGCGGCGTTGGAAACGGCCTGACAGGGAGACCGCCCGGTTTGGGAGGCTTGGCGGCTTGAATACGCAGACCGCCCGGTCTGGAAAGCTGCGCGGGCAGGTCGCGGATTCCGGGCTTATCAATGATGTATATCATTGAGTTGGGTGAGGCTTCTTCAAATCAGGTACATTTGACCAATGTACCCAACAATCTCCCCCTATTTGGAGAAGTCATAACCCTTAGTCAATGATATACACCATTCATAATTAAAAATTACAAAATGATGTAAAGCAGGTTATATTCAGCAGGGTAAACATAAACATGTATTAATTCACACATGTATACACATACATCAACACATAACAAATAAGAAATAGACACATTCACAGAACAACCATGAAATATATTGATCATATATTATTCTAACATTTGTCTTATACATTTTCAGTAGTTTACAAAAATGTTTTACATTTAAAAGATTACAAAATAATCTTCAAGTAAATTCTTAATCTATTTCTGGTCTGGTTCCTTGATAACTATTCCCTTGCCAGCTTGAACTTGAGCTTTGACAGGGGCATCAGCAGTTTCAGCAACAGCAGGCTTCTTGCCTTTTAGATCTTTCTTTTTAAGTTCTTCTGCCTTGATCTTCTGCCTCTCAAAATAGTGATATGGCTTAGGAAAGTACTTGCTAGGCTCCACTGCAGTAGGAGGTAGCTTTCCCATCTTTGCCTTCCTTCTATACTGAACTATTGCTTCCTGCCTGATCTCATGTTTTCTCCATTCTGCTCCAGAAAACCATTTGTTCCTGTCATGAGTATTGTCCTTGGCAGCTTTCCAGGCAGTTAAAATTATATTCTTAGAGGTAGGGCTCTACTATTCAAAGTCTGGCCTTTGTTCTGCTTGTTTCCTAAACCTCTTCTTAGACAACCTTGTCTCTTCCTCCTTCTGTAATGCCTCTTGCATGGCTTCAGTAATAGGCTGAACCACTTTATCCAGAATAACATTAGACTTTCCTTCAGTTGGGCTATACATCCGCTGAATGTCAGCTTGCACCATGTCAAAATCTGGTGGAGGATATATCACTTGAGCTACCCCTGGTTGCTCACCTCCAAGATATGCAGTTTGAATCCCAGATTCAGCAACATTGTCATCATCACAGAGTGGAGGATATCCCAGTGTAGCTCTGATGGAATTTGATATCCACTTTGCATGGTCAGAGCTAGCTTTGACTAAAACCCTCTCCCCCTTTATGACTTCTCTAGCCATATGATCTCTGACATCATCCTTTTGAAATCTTATTTGACTATCCAAGTATCTGATTCCCTCTTTGAAGAATGGTTTGAGCTTTTGAAGTTGTTCAGAGATGGCTTTCTGGGAGGCTTGGATTGCAGACTTAACAGAAGAAATTTCTTCTTGAAAGGCTTTATCAAAGTCAGCTTTAATTGTAGCAGAAGATGTAGAAGGTTCAGCAGCCTTGTTCTTCAATTCAGTGACTATAGCATTATGAGAAGCAGTCAAGTTGTCATTCATCCTTAGTTGATTTTCAAGAACATATCCTTGTTTCAATGCTATATCATACACTTGTTCTTTGATCTTCTCTTGGTGTGTTGCCAAATATACCACTGCATTTCCACCTTTGTGGAAGCATTCATTCATCTCCTTCTTGTTAAGGTTCATTTCAAACCTTATAGACTTTATATCTTGGGCCAGATCAAATTGTAATGACTTCTGCCCTTCATCCACATAAGCCTCTATAGCTTTTCTCTGTTCATCCAGTTTTATCTGCATTGCAATCATTAATGCACTATAATCAACAGTTGGAGCTTGTTGAACTATAGGCTGTCGGGCTATAGATTGCAGAGCTTTCTTATAACTCTGACTTCTTCTTTTAAAGACATACAATTTCTTCTTCTTTGCCCTAGCACTCTCCTCATCTTCAGAGGCAGAAGTGCTGGCTATGTCAACCCTATCCTTAGGGCTTGGAGGTCTGTCAGCTTGCACATCAGGTGCCTTCTCATTTTCTGGCCTTAAAGGCTCTTCCATAACTTGCACTGGCTCCCCCTCAACAGCAGCATGATCTTTTTCAGCAGCATCCTTGTCCATGTCAAAATCTGCTTGATCTAGATTGAGAAATAAATCTTCCATGGTGTATTCAGGGGGTGAAGAAGCTGGAGACATTCTGTGCTCTTCAACTACTGGATCAGGAATCTCTTCTTGTACAGCAGATGTGTCTTCTATAACAACATCTGGAGCTTGACTAGGCAGCTGAGTTTGCTGACGAACATCAAACAAATCAGCATCTTCTTTAAGATATTCTAAAGTATTTAGGTCAGTGAGTACCTCTTGTATGATGGTGGTGGCTTGCCACTGTCCAGTGTAGAGGGTTCTTCTACAACTGGAGGCTCCCCCTGGATCTCAGCAATCTCTTGAGCAGCAGGAGATTTCACTGCAGGCTCTTCCTCATGCTCATCTGGAGTGAAGACAACATGTTCTTCACTCCCAGAACTGCTAGTGGACACTTGTTCCACAGGAGCTGTTTTCCTTTTCTTCTTTGGAGGAGTGTCTTTCTCAGTAATTGTCTTCTCTAGGGTTGGCATTTCCTTGGACAACACCCTGTCCCATCTAGAAAAGATCCTTAGATCCATCTTTCTCATGTGGTTTATCTTGCTGCCTGCAGCAGTACTCATTACCTCTGGTATCACACCAGCTAGGTATAGACTAATGATTCTGCCCAGATTGGGCTTCTTCAAGCTCTCCTTAATCTTCTCATAAACCACTATGGACCAGTCTGTTTTCAGAGTGAATATGATCCTTGTCATGATTCCAAACATATAGGCAGACACTCTGTCATGCCCTCCAGGCTTACTGAGTAAGACCTTTCCAACAATCTCAGACATGAAATTTCCTTGATTATTCATGCCTTTCCTGTTAAATACAGAACCAATCTTCATCTTTGGATCAAGTCCACACCAGGTTAGAGCTTCCCTGGTCTTGGATGCAGTAATTTCTTCTTCATCTTGAGTTTTTGGTAGCTGGAGCACCTTCCTCAGATTTTTAGGTGAAACCTTGACCTTAGTTCCATGAACTCTGGATTTGATTCTGTATCCAGATTCATCTACTGCAGCTCCATTAAGGAATTCAAGAACCTCCTTCTTCCATATCTTAGTTGGTTCTGAAACTAAGTACTCTAACCCAGAATCGGCGACTAGGGTTACTACGGCCTTGATTTCTTGATCAGCATCGTCGAAGGCGCCGCGCACTAGCTCATATCCTTCGTTAACGTTCTCCTCAAGCTTAGGAGCCATTAGGGTTTGTAGAATTTGTCTTTAGAAAAGAGGGGTGTCGACACAGTAGTTTTGGTCTCGAAACTTTGAAAGTGTGTCGACAAATAAAGACAGAACCCTATTTATACCTTTCTGGTTTTGAAGATGAACAGGCGGGACAGATAACTTAAAATGTGTCGACACTGGCAATAAGTGTCGACACTGACTTATAATGTCTCGACACATATGTGTCGACACAAGTTTAGTCAACAGATTTTATGTGTCGACACTTGGTTATGTGTCGATACAACATAACTCGACACATTGTCGAGACTTTACTTAGAAAATTCTGAGTAAAACATAAGTGTTGACACCATATTGGATGTGTCGACACCTACTTGTCATGTGTCGACACTAACATAATGAAGTGTCGACACCAACATCCTGGATGTGTCGACACCTTTTTCCTGAAGTGTCGACACCACTATTCTGTGTCGACATAGACTTGTCTATGTGTCGACACTTTTTTACTTAGCCAATTTTAATTCTGTAAACTTACTCTAAGTTTAACATTCCTAGTTCAATTTTGAATCTATTGAACTTAGCTTCTTCTAGGGGCTTAGTAAACATATCAGCTATTTGATTATCAGTTTTAACATATTCAAGTAAAATATCTTCTCTTTCTACATGTTCCCTAAGAAAATGATATTTTATTTCAATATGTTTAGTTCTACTATGTGATACAGGGTTATTAGCTATTGAAATAGCACTTGTAGAATCACAGAAAAGTGGAGTTCTACTTACCTGAAATCCATAGTCCTCTAGCTGATGTTGTATCCACAGAAGTTGAGCACAGCAACTTCCTGCAGCCACATACTCTGACTCAGCAGTGGAGATAGCCACACTGGTTTGCTTCTTGCTACTCCATGAAATTAGTCTCCCACCTAGGAATTGACAGGTTCCAGTAGTGCTCTTTCTATCTTCTTTGCATCCTGCAAAGTCTGCATCTGAATAACCTGTTAGATCAAAATCTCCATTCCTAGGGTACCAGAGGCCTAGATAGGGAGTGCCCTTTAGATATCTCAATATTCTTTTGACTGCTGTCAAATGAGACTCTTTAGGGCAGGCTTGATACCTGGCACAAACACATGTAGCATACATGATGTCAGGTCTACTAGCAGTCAAGTATAATAGGGATCCAACTATCCCTCTATACAAGGTTTCATCTACAGGTTTCCCTGCATCATCCTTGCTAAGAGACATACTTGACCCCATAGGAGTTTTCATGGTGCTGGATGAATCCATACCATATTTCCTTATGAGTTCTAGGGTGAACTTTGACTGACAAATGGACAAACCACTCTCAGTCTGTTTAACTTGGAGACCCAAGAAAAACTTCAGCTCTCCCATACTACTCATCTCAAACTGACCTTGCATAAGTTTTGCAAACTTTTTGCAAAGGCTGCTTTCAGTAGACCCAAATATAATGTCATCTACATATATTTGGACTAGTATGACTTTGCCTCTAGATTCCCTAAGGAATAGAGTCTTATCTATTTTCCCCCTTGAGAACTTGTTCTCAATGAGGAAACTAGATAGGGTTTCATACCAAGCCCTAGGGGCTTGCTTTAACCCATATAAAGCTTTCCTAAGTCTATAGACATGATGAGGTAGAGTTGGATCAACAAAACCTGAAGGCTGTTTGACATAGACTTCTTCTTTAAGATTATCATTTAGGAATGCTGACTTGACATCCATTTGGTAAACCTTGAATCCTTGATAGGTTGCATAGGCCAAGAACATTCTTATGGCTTCCAGTCTGGCTACTGGAGCAAAGGTTTGATCAAAATCAATACCTTCTTCTTGCCTATATCCTTTAACAACCAGTCTAGCCTTATTCTTAATGATGACCCCTTGTTCATCCATCTTATTCCTGTAGATCCACTTAGTTCCTATTACATTATGGTCTTTAGGTTTAGGAACAAGTTCCCAGACCTTGCACCTCTTGAACTGATTAAGCTCTTCTTACATTGCTTCAGTCCATTGTGGATCTTGTATTGCTTCTTCAAACTTCTTAGGTTCAACTTGTGACAGAAAGCTGGAGTAGATTGCTGCATTCATGTTTCTACTCCTGGTTTGAACTCCTTGTCTTAGATCTCCAATAATCAGCTCTACTGGATGATCTCTAAGATGCCTGTGGGCTGGAGGCATCCTAACTTCTGGTTGAACCACTTCAGCATCTGCATCATGCTGTATACCTTGGATTTCTTCAGCAATTGGCACATGTAGTTCTCCCCCTGGACAACAGCTACTGTCTTCTACTTGATATCTTGCAGCAGGCACTTCTTCTATAGTAAGCTTGTCCATTTTCTTTGTCAAACCTGTGGGGCTGCATACACTGTTAGACAACTCATTATTAATAAGTTTAGTCTCATCAAAAACTACATGCACTGATTCTTCTACAACTTGTGTAGTCAAGTTGTAGACTCTATAAGCCTTACTATTATTGCTGTACCCAACAAAAATTCCCTCTTGGGACTTGGCAGCAAACTTAGTTAAGTAAGACTTCCCATTGTTAAGTATGAAGCATTTACAACCAAAGATCCTAAAATAGGATAGGTTTGGTTTCCTGCCTTTCACAACTTCATAGGGGGTCTTGTTTAGCCTTTTAGTGATGGTAGCCCTATTTATAACATGACATGCAGTATTAACTGCTTCAGCCCAGAAATATTCTGGCAGTGATGTATCACTTAGTAGGGTCCTACCAGCCTCTATCAAGGTTTTATTCTTCCTCTCAGCAATGCCATTTTGCTGAGGTGTTCTAGGTGAAGAGAATTCTTGAAATATCCCAAAGTCTTCACATAGTTTTGTCATGCTATCAGACTGAAATTCAGTACCATGGTCACTTCTAATTTTGACCACTGTACTATTTAGTTCATTCTGAATTTGCTTGACAAAGCTATAGAAGACAATAGGTGTTTTAGATTTCTGTCTTAAGAAGAACACCCAGGAAAACCTTGAGTAGTCATCTACAACTACAAAGGTATAGACCTTCCTACCTAAGCTGTGAACTGGCATTGGACCAAAGAGATCCATATGCAAGAGGTACAAACACCTCACAACATCTTTGTTTTCTATGCTTCTAAAGGTGGATTTAGTCTGCTTGCCCTTTTGACAAGCTGAGCAAATACCATCTTTGGCACACTTAACTTGAGGACCATTCCTCACTAACTCTTTGCTAAAGAGTTTGCTAATAGTCTTATAGTTAAGATGGGCAAGCCTCTTGTGCCATTTGACACAATGAGAGACCTTCTCATCAGCTACAAGACAAACTGGAGAACCATTGTTCTCAACCATAATGTCTAGGCAGTAGACATTCCTCTTCCTATAACCTGTCAAAATGATCTCTTGATCACTTGACCTCTTGATATGACAACCATTTTTGACAAATGAGATGTCATACCCTACATCACTTAATTGACTTATACTTATTAGGTTGTGTTTCAACCCTTTAACATAAGCCACTTGAGTAATGGTAACTAAGTTTGTAGAAATGTTACCAAATCCTTTGATGATTCCTTTTTCAGAACCACCAAAGGTTACTTTTGGACCATCTTTTACTGGAATGTTGTCCTTTAGTAATCTTCTAGTTCCAGTCAAATGTCTGGAACATCCACTGTCCAAGTACCATGTTGGGGTATGGCCACTTGGACTCATCTGCAAAACAGATTAATGAACCTTAGAACCCAAAGAATTCTTGGGTCCTTGGTACTTGTTAGTCTGCAATCTGACAAAGCTACCCACTGGCTTTCCAACAGGTAGTTTGGTACTCACTTTGGCACTAGCATTGTGCCAACAGTCCACTGCAAAATGGCCAACTTTGCCACAGCACCAACATTCAAACTTATTGTACCTTTGCTTAGGTACAGCCTTGGCTGTCTTGTCTACAGCAGGCTTGTTGAATGTTGGGGCTTTGCCCTTGGACTTAGACTTGGACTGCTCAGTCCCTGCAGGTCTAATAAAGCCCAGTCCAGCCTTGCCTTTATGATGAACAAATTCATCAATTAAAGGTAGCACTGACTTAGGTTTAGAAAACCTAGCAACAAGATCTCTCTCTTTCTGAAGATTTATCTCCAGACTCTTGATTTGATCATTTTTAAATGATATAGTACCCATTTGAATCACTATTATGTGCTTCAACCTGGCTATCTCATTCAGTTTTTGATCAAAAGACTTCTCAAAATCTGTTGCTGCAGCTTTAAGAATAGCAATTTCCTTTGCCTGACTTTTGGCTAGGGTCTTGCTTTTCTTGTAAGCCTGCAACAGCACCTTATATTCATCTATAAGCTGATGAATATCACCCTCAGACTCAGATACACTTTCATCACTTGATGAAGAAGAATCTGAATCTGAAGTAGAACAAGAAACTGAACTTGAACTTGAACCTTGTACCTTACTGGTCCTGGCTGCTCCAGGATTTTGGCACTCTCTGTCAAAGCCATTAGCCCTTGACAATGACTGTCTTCTTGTTCATAAATAGACTCCATTAACTGCATGAATTCTTCCTCTTCTTCTTCAGCAAACAGCCCTATGTAGGCTTCAGCCTCAGACTCAGTTTCTGAAGAAGAGATATCTGATAGAGTCTTCTCCTTCTTGGCAACAAAAGACTTCTCTTTCTTGCCTTTGAAGTGAGCCTTTTTCCTGTAACCAGATTCCTTTCTCTTCTCTCGACAATCTGCAATAACATGGCCCTGTCTATTGCAGCAATAGCACACTATCTTAGATCCAGTTGCCTTGCTTGACTTTATCCCCTTCCTGTCTTTCTTTGAAGGCTTTTTCTCCTGATAAAAGACTTCCTTTCCCTTTGAAGTAGAAGGTCTTGACCTCCACTGTTTATTCTTCAAGAATTTCTGAAAGTGTCTAGTGAAGGCAGCAAAGTCTTCATCACTTTCACTGCTCTCAGTCTTTATGCTGACTGACTCATCTGATTCTGATTCAACTACCTCTGGAGGTGGAGTTGATGACTTATTCCTGCACTTTCTGGGAACTTCTGTCTTGAAAGCAACAGTTCTTTCCTTGTGCTCAGTCCTTGTTGATTTCTCCTCCTCCTTCCTCACTGTCAATTGCATTTCATATGACAACAACTTGCCAAACAGTGTAGGAGGAGGAATTTCTCCCAACTTAGCCATTTCTCTAATGGCACAGATCTTTGTGTCCCAATCTTTGGTTAGGGACCTTAAGAACTTATCATTTAGTTCATAGTTACTGAACTCTCTTCCATAAGACATGAGTTCATTAACTATTCTGTAGAACTTCTTGTAGCACTCAGTTATGCTATCACCTTTTCCTTGTCTAAAACTCTCATACTCCTGATTTAGCAAGGATTTTCTATCTTGTCTAACTTCTTCAGATCCTTCCATATACACTATAAGAGTGTCCCACATCTCCTTGGCTGTCTTACAATATAAAAGATTCTGAAATGTTGCATCATCTATGGCACTCACTATAATGTTTTGTGCCCTCTTCTCCATTGTGGCTAGGACAATCTCATCCTTAGTCATCTCAGAGAAATCCTTTGGAGTTCTCTGATTTGCATCTAAAACTGAAATCTTCATGGGCACATAAGGCCCTTCCTTTACTGTGATGTAGATTCTAGGGTCTGAGGCCTCCATAAACAGCCTTACCCTTTCCTTCCAGATCCCAAAGATCTCTTTCCTGCATATGGGTAATTTCATGGAACCCAATTCCTTGTGATTCTCAGAGGAACCCATGTTTCTTGATTTTCTTGAATTTCTTGAATCTGTGATTTGCCTTACACTGAATCTGCCAAACAGGATCTCCTCAGACTGTTAGTCCTTTTTGAGAAACCTCGCTTTGATACCACTTGAAAGATATGGTACCTAAACACCTAGAGGGGGGGGGGGGGTGAATAGGTGACCTAATCCTTTTTAAACTTAAATGGCAGCAATCAGTTATATCACAGAATACTAACTATTTTATCACAGCAAACACACAGCATGCACAACAACAATCACAGCACAGCACAGCATACACAGTGGTTTATAGTGGTTCACCAAGATATGGGTACATCCACTTTCCCCCTTCGCCTATCTAGGAGTGTACTAGATTCGGCCAAACTCCTCCACTGTCTCAGAACCCAAATTGGTTCCTACACCTCAGGCACAAGGCCTTACAACTCAGCTTTATCCCAAAGCCTACACTCAGCCACAAAGGCCTACACTCAGCCAATCAAGGCCTAAACTCAGCCAACCAAGGCCTACACTCAGCCAACCAAGGCCTACACTCAGAGATCTCAATCTCCTACACTCAGGCTCTCAAGCCCTACCCTCAGCCTTTATAATTATAGGCTTACAATACACTCAGATCAAAAGGATCCTACAAGATAAAAATGTATTACAAATATTAACTCAACAACTCAGAAATAAAACAGGAGAGTTGAGAGTTTCTTGATGAGTTCTTGGAAGAACTCAGCTGGATTCAATCTGACTTAGCTTTCTTCAAAGCTTCTTGAGTAGAACTGAATAAGACTGAATCCTCCTGCAGTTGTTCCTTGAACTCTGCCACTTAAGATCCAGAATGAATCTGAATCCTTCTTCTCAGCCTAGTTCCAGAGGCTGATTTCTTGGATGGAGCCCTCTCTCTCCAACTTCTTAGATCTGCACTTGGACTGCAAGATCTTCTTGTGTTGATACTCTGTGTACCACTTTAATAACTTGTTCTTCAATAATGTGATCAACCTCAACAACTCTATTTCGGTAAACTGTATGAGCCTATTTATAGGCCTTCTTCATGGTAACCGGCTGGTCCGGTCCATAACTGACTTCTGATATCTCTGACAGGTGCTGTAGACCGGCTGGAACGGCAGCTGTCAAGTCATCCAGTCATTTCTTGAAAATCTCTAACTGTCTGAAAGTGTTGAGACTTTCTGTCTTTAAGTGTCGACACTTATAGTCCAAGTGTCGACACATGCTGTGTAAGTGTCGACACAAGTCTACAAGGTGTCGACACAACTCCTTGTATGTCTCGACACAGATTCTTCTTCAGGTGTCGACACTAAAATTGAGTGTCGACACAAGTACTTGATCTTCTATCTGTACTGAATTCTTCTAAGTGTCGACACATCACCTTTGTGTCGACACAACTTCTTGTGTTGAATCTGTCAAGTGTCGACACTACTTCTTGGTGTCGACACATAGTCTCTTATGTTGATACTTGCTGAGTGTCGACATAGCTCCTTGTGTCGACACACCTTCTTCTTGTTGAGACTTCAGCTAAGTGTCGACACATTCCCTTAGTGTCGATACTTGTACTTAGAATAATTTTGTTGATCTTTCTGATCTTTGCTAAGTGTCGACACAGCTCCTTGTGTCGACACTTTCTTCAAGTGTAGAGTCTTTAGCTAAGTGTCGACACATTGTGCTGGGTGTCGACACTTACTTCATGTGTTGACTCTTCTGGTTCTGTGTCGACACATTGTGCTGAGTGTCGACACTTACTTCAAGTGTTGACTCTTCTGTTGAGTGTCGACACATTGTTCTGAGTGTCGACACTTTAACTTAGTCTCTGCAGACTTTTGCTGAGTGTCGACACAGCTCCAAGTGTCGACACTTTCTGGTGTAGACACAGCTTCACTGGGTGTCGACATAGCTCCTTGTGTCGACACAGCTTCTCTGCACTTTTCTTCACTGAGTGTCGACACAGCTCCAAGTGTCGACACTTTCTGTCTGGTGTCGACTCTGCATCCCAGGTGTCGACACAATGACTCCAAGTGTCGACACTGCTTGTCTGGGTGTCGACACAAGTCTTCTTAAGTGTTGACACTTTCCCTCTAGGTGTCGACACATAGACTTAGAAACTTTTTGCTTCAGTCCAGTGATTTCTTAACCTGCACAAGTAAACTCAACATGTATCAAATACATTATGATGTATATCATTGAGTTGGGTGAGGCTTCTTCAAATCAGGTACATTTGACCAATGTACCCAACATTAACAATGAATTGTCAGAAGTATTTGCATTTCCACAGGTGTGACTAAGAAGATGGACAAACTCACTATTGAAGAAGGATCTACTGCAAGTCAGCATATGGATGATAGTGGCTGTTGTCCAGGGGGAGTACTAGATGCACCTGATGCAGAAGAAGACCAAGGGGTGCAGCAAGTTGAAGAAGTTGAAGGAGTTCAACATGAAGCCAGGCTGCCTCCAGCTACTAGGCATCTAAAAGATCATCCAGCCAATCAAATTATTGGTGATCTAAGTCAAGGGGTACAAACAAGGAGCAGAAATCTAAGTTCAGTACTCTACTTTAGTTTTCTATCCCAAGTTGAGCCGAAGAAATTTGAAGAAGCCATCCTAGACCCTCATTGGATTGAGGCAATGCAAGTGGAGCTGAACCACTTCAAAAGATGCAAAGTCTGGGAGCTTGTTCCTAAACCAAAAGACCACAACATAATTGGAACTAAGTGGATCTTTAGGAACAAGATGGATGAACATGGAGTGATTACAAAGAACAAAGCTAGACTGGTTGCTAAGGGATATAGGCAGGAAGAAGGTATTGACTTTGATCAAACCTTTGCTCCAGTGGCCAGACTGGAAGCTATAAGGATGTTCCTGGCCTATGCAACCTATCAAGGGTTTAAAGTATACCAAATGGATGTTAAGTCAGCCTTTTTGAATGGCAATCTGAAGGAAGAAGTCTATGTGGAACTGCCATCAGGTTTTGTTGATTCAACTAAACCTAATTATGTTTATAGACTTAGGAAGGCTTTATATGGGTTAAAACAAGCCCCTAGGGCTTGGTATAAAACCCTGTCTAGTTTCCTCATTGAGAATAAATTCACAAGGGGGAAAATAGACAAGATTCTATTTCTTAGGGAATCCAGATGCAAGATCATACTAGTCCAAATATATGTAGATGACATCATATTTGGGTCTACTGAAAATAGTCTTTGCAGAAAGTTTGCAAAACTTATGCAAGGATAATTTGAAATGAGTGGTATGGGGGAACTTAAGTTCTTCTTGGGTCTCCAAGTTAAACAGACTGAGATTGGTTTATCCATATGCCAGTCTAAGTTCACTCTAGAATTAATAAGGAAGTATGGTATGGAATCATCCAATACCATGAAAACTCCTATGGGGTCAAGTATGTCTCTTAGCAAAGATGATGCAGGGAAACCTGTAGATGAGACTTTGTATAGAGGGATAGTTGGCTCCCTATTGTATTTGACTGCAAGTAGACCAGATATCATGTATGCTACATGTGTCTGTACTAGGTACCAAGCTTGCCCTAATGAATCTCATTTGACAGCAGTCAAAAGAATACTGAGATATCTAAAGGGCACTCCTTATCTAGGCCTTTGGTACCCTAGGAATGGAGACTTTGAACTGACAGGTTATTCAGATGCAGATTTTGCAGGCTGCAAGGAAGATAGGAAAAGTACAACAGGTACCTGTCAATTCCTAGGTGGAAGGCTGATATCATGGAGTAGCAAGAAACAAACAAGTGTGGCTATCTCCACAGCAGAATCAGAATATGTTGCTGCAGAAAGTTGTTGTGCTCAACTTATATGGATTCAACATCAGCTAGAAGATTATTGTATATAAGTAAGTAGAACACCTCTATTTTGTGATTCTACTAATGCTATTTCTATTGCAAACAATCCTGTCTCCCATAGTAGGACTAAGCATATAGAAATAAAATACCATTTTCTAAGAGAACATGTGGAAAAAGGAGATATTTCACTAGAGTATGTTAGTACAGATAATCAGCTAGCTGACATGTACACTAAGCCCTTAGATGAAACCAAGTTCAATAAATTTAAAATTGAATTAGGGATGATCAACTTAGATTAGTTTTTAAAAATTGACTAAGTAAAATGGTGTCGACACACAGAGGTGTCTATGTCGACACAGAAAAGTGGTGTCGACATTTCAGAGAAATGGTGTCGACACATCTAGACAGTCAGTGTCGACACTTAAGAGAATTAGTGTTGACACATAAATAGTAGGTGTCGACACATCCAAGGTGGTGTCGACACTTCCAAGGTGGTGTCGACACTTAGGATTTACTCAACATTAGTCTGGTAAAGTCTCGACTAAGTGTCGAGTTATGCGGTGTCGACACATACACAAGTGTCGACACATACACAAGTGTCAACACATATATTCTGTCGACTATACTTGTGTCGACACATAGTTGTCGAGATATTATAAGTAAGTGTCGACACTTTTCAACAGTGTCGACACAATTTAAGTATTTTGACGCGCCCTTTCATCTTCGATTCCAGAAAGGTATAAATAGGTTTTCGCCATTGTCTGTCGACACGCTCACCAAAGTTTCGAGACCAAACTTGTGTGTCGACACCTCTCTTCTCTATATTCAAATTTCTTCAAACCCTAATGGCGCCCAAGCTAGAAGAGAATGCGAATGAAGGATATGAACTCGTGCGGCATGCTTTTGATGATGCGGAACCAGAGATCAAAGGCGTGATAACCCTAATAGAAGAGACAGGGTTAGAATTTCTTGTTTCCGAACATACCAAGATATGGAAGAAAGAAGTCCTGGAATTTCTGAATGCAGCAACCCTAGATGAATCAGGACTCAAAATTAAGTCAAGAGTTCATGGAGCAAAGGTGAAGGTCTCTCCTAAGAGTCTGAGAAAGGTACTTCAACTACCTAGGACTAAGGAAGAAGAAGATGTTTCTGCTACTAAGACTAGAGAAGCATTAACATAGTGTGGACTGGACTCCAACATGAAAATAGGATCTGTTTTCAACAGAAAGGGAATGAATATGCAAGGCATATTCTTATCTGAAATTGTTGGCAAGGTTATCTTGAGCAAGCCTGGAGGGCATGACAGAGTATCAGCTTATATGTTCAGTCTAATGACAAGAATTATCTTCCAACTTAATACTGATTGGTCTGCAGTATTGTTTGATAAGATAAAAGAGAGTATGAAGAAGCCCAATTTGGGTAGAATGCTAAGTCTATACCTAGGTGGTATTCTACCAGAGGTGATGAGTCAAGCAGCTGGAACTAAGATTAACCACATGAGGAGAATAGATTTGAGAATCTTCTCTAGGTGGGATAGAGTCTTGACCAAGGAAATGCCAACTCCTGAGAAGGAAACACCCCTGAAGAAGAAGAAAAAGACAACCCATGTGGCTCAAGAATCATCAAGCAGCTCTGAAGAGCAGGTAGTGTTCACTCCTGATGAAGAAGACACTGGAAATGCTGGCCAGTCACATGCTAGACAAGAAGATGCACCAAGGCAGGGGGAGCTACCACAATCTAGCCCAATTAACCTGTATTCCATCCAGGGGGAGCCTCTACTGGTGGATGAGCCAACTCCACTAGAGAGTGAACAAGCTACCCACACAATACTTGAGGTAATAACTGAAATCAACCAATTAGATTTCTCTATTGAAAATGAAGATATTACTGACAGATTGTCTGATGTTAATCAGCAACCTCAGATTCCTAGTCAACCCCAAGATGTTGTCATGGAGGACACATCTGTTGCTGATCAAGTTGTTGATGAGATAAGAGTTTCTCCAGCTCATACTCAACAGGAATTTACACCTAGAAGAGCTATTCCCAGATCTTCTACAAACAGATTTTGTGAAAGAGAAAGCTGCTGCTGAGGGGGAGAAGGCCCATGTTGAGGGGGAGCATGTGGTTATTGTTGAGGAAACTGCAAGGAAGGAACCTGAAGTGCCAAAGGATGCTGAGCAGGTTCCTAAGACTGACAAGGATTTACCTTCAAGCCCTAAGGACAGGGTTGATATTGCAAGCACATCTGCTTCTAAAGATGAAGAGGCTGCAAGAGCCAAGAAGAGAAAATTTCAAGTTTTCAAGAGGAGGAGCCAGACATATAAGAAAGCTTTACAAACAATAGCACCACAGCCTGCACCACAGCCAGCCCCATCTATAGATTACAGTTCATTGATGGTGGCTTTACAAATTAAGCTTGATGAGCAATGGCAAGCTCTGTAAAAATATGTGGATGAAGGGCATAAGTCATTACAATTTGATCTTGCACAAGATATTAAGTCAATCAGATTTGAAATGAATCTGAATAAGAAAGAGATGACTGACTGCTTTCATAAGGGAGGAAATGCAGTAGTCTATCTAGCAACTCATCAGGAGAAGATCAAAGCACAAGTGGATGATATTGGAGTGAAGCAAGGCTATGTCCTGGAGAATCAGCTGAGAATGAATGATAATTTGACAGCTTCACATAATACAATAGTGACAGAAATGAAGAAT
The DNA here is from genome assembly GCA_039583875.1 of Platanthera guangdongensis. NCBI lineage: Eukaryota > Viridiplantae > Streptophyta > Magnoliopsida > Asparagales > Orchidaceae > Platanthera > Platanthera guangdongensis. The sequence goes on from CM077152.1 coordinate 132,898,118, forward strand.
ATAGCTACTGGTCAGAATGCAGCCATGACTACAGCCAAGGCAGAATTTGATAAAGCATTACAAGAAGGTATAACTGCTGTTACTTCTGCAATTCAAGATTCTCAGAAGCTCATCACTGAAAAGCTCCAAAGGTTGAAACCTTTCTACAAAGATGGAGTAAATTACCTAAATGCACAAATCAGATTTCAGAAAGATGATCTGAGGGATCACATTGAAAGAGAAGTCATAAAGGGGGAGAGGGTGTTAGTCAAAGCCAACTCTGATCATGCAAAGTGGATTTCAAATTCCATCAGAGCCACCCTTGGATATCCTCCATTATGTGATGATGACAATGTTGTAGAGTCTGGGATTAATCCTGCTTATCTTGGAGGGGAGCAAGCTGAAGTGGCTCAAGTAATATTTCCTCCACCAGACTTTGATATGGTACATCAAGACATACAATCAATGTATATCCCTCCTGAGGGAATTCAGAAGGTCATCATAGAGAAAGTGGTTCAGCCAGTGCTAGAGGCTATATTGAAAGAACAAGAGGCTTTGCAGAAAGAACAAGAGACTCAATTGTCTAAGAAGAGATTCAGAGAGCAAGATGAAATTAGGCCTGACTTTGAACAATGGAGCCACACTTCCAGGAATATCATCTTGACTGCATGGAAGGCTGCTAAGGACAATATCCAGGATAGAAACAAGTGGTATTCTGAACTGGAGTGGAGGAAGCATGAGACCAGGCAAGAGGCAATTGTGCAATATAGAAGAAAGGATAAGATGGGAAAGCTACCTCCTACTGCACAGGAGCCTAGCAAGTACTTTCCAAAGCCTTATCATTACTTTGAAAGGCAAAAGATCAAAGCTGAAGATTTGAAAAAGAAGGATCTTAAAGGAAAGAAGCCTGCTGTTGCTGAAGATGCTGAAGACCCAGTCCAAGAAAAGATACAATCAGGAAAGGGCATTGTGATCAAGGAGCCTGAGCAGCAATAGGATAGAATTTTTCTTTAGTTTACAGTTGTAATCATTTGATTTTAAACTCTCTGTAAACTTTTGAATAATGAATATGTTGAAGTTCTTAGAACTATGTGATATGTGTTAAATTTATTACATTATTGTTCTGAGATATTTGTGAATACATGTTTGTTTATACATGTTTATGTACTTACCCTGTTATATAATCCTGTTTTACATCATACTGTGAATTTGTTATGAATGGTGTATATCATTGACTAAGGGTTATGACTTCTCCAAATAGGGGGAGATTGTTGGGTACATTGGATTAAATGTACCTGATTTGAAGAAGCCTCACCCTACTCAATGATATACATCAAAATGTATTTGATGTGTTTTGAGTTTAGTTGTGCAGGTTAAGTATTTGCAGGGAAAGCTTAAAAGTTTCTAAGTCCATGTGTCGACACCCAGAAGGAAAGTGTCGACACTTAAGAAGGCTTGTGTCGACACCCAGAGAAGCTGTGTCGACACTTGGAGTAATTGTGTCGACACCAGGGATGCAGAGTCGACACCAGAAGGAAAGTGTCGACACATACAGGTTGTGTCGACACTCAATGAATAACTGTCCAGAGAAGCTGTGTCGACACTTAGAAGCAGTGTCGACACCCAGAGGAACTTTGTCGACATCAGAAAGTGTCGACACTTGGAGGCTGTGTCGACACTCAGCAAACTTCAACAAAATTCTAAGTACAAGTGTCGACACAAAGGAGATGTGTCGACACTCAGCAAAAGTCTCAACACATAAAGAAAAGGTCGACACTAGGAGGCTGTGTCGACAATTAAAAAATTTCTATGAAGTCTAAGTACAAGTGTCGACATAAAGGAGATGTGTCGACACTAAGCAAGGGAATCAACACAGAAGGCATGTGTCGACACCAAGAAGATGTGTCGACACTTAGCAAGTATCAACAAAAAAAGATGTGTCGACACAAAGGAGTTGTGTCGACACTTACAAGAAATCAGCTAAGTATCAAAGAAGAAGAACTTGTGTCGACACACACGATCAGTGTCGACACATGTTGAAGAAGCAGTGTCGAGAAGCAGATTCTACAACACAAGGAGTTTTGTCGACACCATGAAGACTAGTGTCGACACTTTGTCTACTTGTGTCGACACTTGGTCTATAAGTGTCGACACTTAAAGACAGACTGTCTCGACACTTTCAGATAGTTACAGAAAATTCAAGAAGTGACTGGATGACTTGACAGCTGCCATTTCAGCCGGTCTACTACAACTGTCAGAGCTGTCAGAAAGTCGTTAGATACCGGATCAGCCGGTCACCATGAAGAAAGCCTATATGAAGGCTTATTCTGTCAGCAATCAGGGATTGATCAAGAATCATTGAAGTACAACACAACTAGAAGAAGACCTTCAAGTGAAGATCTAAGAAGTTGGAGAGAGAGAGCTCCTTCCAAGAAGACAGCTGTAGAACCAGGCTGTCAAGAAAGTTTCAGACTTAGTTCTGATTCTTAAGTTAGCAGTGATTGAAGATCAGCTGCATAGAGACTCAACCCTATTGTGTTCTAAATTCAAGAAGCTTTGAAGAAGGCCAAGGGAGGTTGATCTCAGCAAAGTTCTTCCAAGAACTCATCAAGAAACCTGTCAACTCTTCTCTCTTATTCTGAGTTGTAGGTTTATATTCATTGTAATTTTAATTTCTTGTAGGATCCTTAGGGATCTGAGTTGTAAGCCTGAAAAATATAAAGGCTGAGTGGTAGGGCCTGTGTGCCCGAGTGTAGGAGATCCATTTCTCTGAGTGTAGGCCTTGTTGAGGGCTGAGTGTAGGCCTTGTTGAAGGCTGAGTGTAGGTCTTGGTGAAGACTGAGTGGTAGGGCTTTGAGCCTGAGCTGTAGGAACCTGTTTGGGGTTCTGAGTGTAAGATCTGAGGATCTGAGGAATAGTGGAGGAGTTTGGCCGAATCTAGTACACTACTAGATAGGCGAAGGGGGAAAGTGGATGTACCCAAACCTTGGGGAACCACTATAAAACTGTGTGTACTTTGTGTTTGTATGATTATGTGGTTGCTGTTTTATGTTCGGTGAAATCTGTGATTAAATCTGCCTAAAAGTTGAAAAAGCTTAAGGTCACCTATTCACTCCCCCCCCCCTCTAGGTGATCAGGTACAATTTCTTTCAGAACTAATGTGTCGTTTGACCAAGGAACCTGTGTTATGTTTGCCTTGTGGTTCGGAAGTCTTTGAGGTTTACGTTGACGCCTCTGCGAGTGGGTTAGGCCATGTTCTGCTTCAGCACGGTTCGGTGATAGCCTATGGATCACGTCAGTTAAAAGTGCATGAGAGGAACTACCCGGTACATCAATTGGAGTTGGCGGTCGTGGTATTCACTGTCAAGCTTTGGAGGCATTACCTGTATAGAGTGAAGGTCGACATTTATTCGGATCACAAGAGCCTGAAGTATCTAATTGACCAGAAGGACCTGAATATTCACCAGTGTAGGTGGATGGAATTCCTTGGGCACTATACCTACAAGATTCATTATATTTCTGGGAAGGGGAATGTTGTGGCAGATGCTATTAGTCGTAGAACTCCTACATAGGCCAACTGGTTGCAGATGCATGACGAGAAACTCATTCATGATTTGGTGGCTTTAGAGATCTCGTGTGTTTACAAGGGGTCTAGTCCTAATGCATGTTTCAGTTGGACAGAGGTTCAATACGATCTCGCAGACAGGATTCGACAGGCCTTGGAGTTTGACGTAAGCTTGAAACGTCGCATGGCAGAGTCCGTGATGGGTCAAATGACCAGTTTTATGTTGACGACGGCCTTGTATGGAAAGGTGGTCGGTTGTGCGTCCCTAATGTTGGGAAATTACGAGAGGAATTGATGTATGAGGCACATTTTAACATGTACTCAATTCACCCTGTGAGCACAAAGATGTTTAAAGACATGAAGAGGCTGTTCTGGTGGCAAGGTATGAAGAAAGACATAGCGCTATACGTGGTGAAGTGTCAGACTTGTGCTTTGTTGAAGGACAAATGCAAGAAGCCAGGTGGATTTCTAAAGTCCTTGCCTATACCTAAGTGGAAGTTTGATGACATCTCTATGTATTTTGTGCACGTTTTGCCGAGATCGCACAAGGGGAACTACGCCTTTTGGGTGATTGTTGATCGTTTAACGAAGGTGTCACATTTTATACCCAAAAGGAAGGATGATTCCGTAGAGAAGCTGGCGGAGCTTTATTTGGATAATATAGTCCGTTTGCATGGTGTATCCCGGAGCATCGTTAGTGACCTTGATGGTCGGTTCACATCTAACGATTGGAGGCTCATTCATCAATTGATGGGTACCAAGCTGAACTTCAGCACTGCTTTTCACCCGCAGACAGATGGGCAAACTGAAAGGGTGAACAGGACGATGGAAGACTTGCTTCATATGTGTCCATTGGATTTTGGTAAAAGGTGGTAGGACCATCTTTACATGATTGAGTTTGCATAAAATAACTGCTTCCAAGACAGTATTCAGATGGCCCTTTTGATGCTCTATACGGAAAGAGGTGTCGTACACCTTTGGCTTGGGTAGAAATAGGAGAATCGAAGCTTTATAAGCGAAGACAGGTTCAAGATGCTACGTCAACTAATCTCTTGATTTGGTAACGGCTACAGATTACTCAAGATAGACAGTCCAAGTACTACAACGCCAAGCATCAGAATGTGGAGTTTGTGGTGGGTGACTGGGTATACCTCAAGATAAAGCTGTTTAAAGGCATATCAAGGTTTCGAAACTTAAAGTAGCTTAGTCCGAGGTATGTTGGGCCTTTTGAGATCTTGGAGCGAGTTGGAGAAGCCGCCTATCAGTTGGCTCTTTCGGTAGAGCTGAGTGGTTTACAAGATGTATTCCACATTTCGGTCCTAGGCAAAGCCGTGAAATCACCTGTGTAAGTGGTTGCTGCGGATCATGTATCAATCGATAGTGGGCTAACACCAAAGGTAGACCCATTCGGATCGAGGAAACAGAGGTCAAATAATTGCGGATCAAAGCTATCATGATGGTCAAGGTCCGATGTGACAATTGTGGTCATGAGGAGCCTTTATGGGAGCGAGAGCAAACGATGCTTGAGGAGTATCCCGAGCTATTCTACTCAGGTACCAGTTAACTTTGTGTATATTTCCATTCTATAATTTCGAGACGAAATTTTTTTAAGGGGATAATTGTAACGCCCCAGAACTCGTATATATATGGGTAGTGTTTTTGACTGTTTTGGATCCATTATGGTTTTGCACGGCCTGTGACACGGGTGTGTCCAGTGTCATGTCCTTTTCTAGAATTGGCCAGGTTTTATCAAGTGTTGAACATGGCCTGGGACACGGGCGTGTCCAGGTCGAACACAGGCATGTCCAGCGCGGACATGGGCGTGTCCAAAGCAGTGTCCTGCTCTGTATTTGTCGGGCTGTGTCGAGTGACCAACATTCCCTGAGACATGGGCTTGTTCAGGTCGGACACGAGCGTGTCCAGCACGGATACATGGGTGTCCAAAGCTGTGTCCTGTTCGAGCATGATGGTTCCTATGTCGATTGAGGCACACAGCCTCTGACACGGGTGTGTCCAGGTTTGACACAGGAGTGTCCACGGTTGACACGGGCGTGTCAGAAACCGTGTCATGATTCGGAGATCGATGAATTCTTATACGAAAGTGAGACACGACCTGTGACATGAGAGTGTCACAGGCCGTGTGCGGACCTAGGTAGACGATTTTAAAGGTTAATCTAGGCCATTCGTTTCATTTTAGAGGGATCCTACGACCTAGAATGCCTCCTGTTGGTATATAGCCGGGAAATGAGGGTTTATGCCTCATTCCATTTGGCCATTTCTCTTTCTAAGAGTTAGAGAGAGGGGAGAGAAACGAGAGAAGAACGAGGATTCCGGCCATTGTTGGAGCTTCGGAGCTCTGAATCGCGAGCCGAGTCCAGATCCGTGGAGGCGAGTCTGTTGTAGTGCTTTTCATCCGGCTATATTTCCATGGCGCCGTAGAGAACATCTAGGGTAACGATTCTCCACTATGACATGTGAAGTCCTCTTCCTTTTTGCATAGGAAACTCTCTCCCGCAAGTGGGTGGTAAGTGTGAGGTATTCCTTCGGGTAGATATTGTTTAGCCCCGTAGTTTTGCATATAGAGTCTGAAATCGAAGTATGGACATAGACATGGTGTGTGAAGCCTACCCAGACACATTGGTCTGGATTGGTGATGTTTTCATTATGCTTGTATTGCCGAAGAAGACTCTGTGTCGTTTGTTTTTCTGGTTTTTCTACGTGGTAGGTTGCAACAGTGAGCCTTGGGGACTAACTACAAGGTGCACCCAAAAAATTGTGTAGATGCGTGGTTCTTCCATCTTGGTTGCCTGGGAGCCAACTTGTACATAACTGGGTTATGTAAAATTGTTTGATTGATTTGGGACTCGGGGAAGCTTGACCCGCGCCTATGGCTTAAATTGACGTGGCTATGTGAGGAATGGGTTGAGTTGAACCGTACCCGCTTTATGCGGTTCGGTTAAGGAGACCTAAGGTACGTGGCACTTACCGTCGGCATAGAGGGTGAGTCTTAGACTTCGGCCGGAAAGAGTAAAATACTAACGATGTTGTCGTCCTGGCGGCGGTGGTGGACCGGGTTCACCAAGAATGTGCCCTTAGAGAACGAGGTTTGTGTCTGTGCGTGCCTACGCCTGTGGTGAAGTGTGCTTAAATTGTACTTTCACTAGCATGTTTGATTATATTAATGAAATGAAGGGAAGGAGCACCGCCACCGCGATTAAGGGGCAGGGTTGTTATAATTTGGTCAGCTTTAGCTGACCGTTGTCTTGTTTTGCCACCATGCGGTGGATTGTTCTTATGCAGGAACAAGTGAGCCTAGTGACAAGTAGCGGGCTGAAGTCCTTGATGTTGTGCTGGCCTTGAAGGCCAAAGCGAAATGTTTACTTTATTTTGTTCATGTGTGGCCAGCCTGCGTGCTGATGTATGGAAAATATGTATTGTTTAAGTAAACACGTGTACGGCCATAAGGCCGAGATTTTTGGTGTATGTTATTTCATTCTTTTTGTGGCTATAGTGGACATTCATGTGTATTGTTGGGTTCTTATAACATTTTTTAAAGCTTCCGCTACAATGCTCTGAGTTAGGATCTGTATTCCTATGTTGTTATCTTGGTATTCTAATGTAACTCCACTAACTGTCTGTGGAATATGGCGTGGGGCCCCGACCGAACCTTCTATTATATTCCATGTGACGGATGGGGGCGTTACAACTGGGTGGCTGGCAAATGGCCTTGGAAGTACCTCCAGGTCGGGCTAATAACAGTCATTGGCGGGAGGAAGAAGACAATGTCTTGGATGTTGGATTTGATCAAATGTATAATAAAATTTGGATAATAGTGTTATTTTACTCCCTTTACTGTGCACCCTTTTAAATCAGAACATTAAGGCACTTAGGTGCTAAACCTTGAAAAGTGTCCAATATAAAACTTTTAGCCCTTGAAGTCTAATTTATGTTAAAATTTGTTTCGTCTAATTTGGGTTAGTGGTTTGACCACATCACTCAAAATGGTGCAGCCTATACATAGGCTTGACCAGAGACTAAATTGAGTGCCCCCATCTATCCATCCATCCAAATGACTTGAAATTTTGGCTGGGGGTCACTCTTATACCTATAACAGATCCAAAAATTTGAATTTTTGGAAAAAAGTTTCCTAAAGTTTTTGTAGAAATTTAACAGATCATGAATGAATTATTTATGGGATCTAATTACCTCTACACCCAACAAAGGTATGGCGCATGTCTCTTAGGGTCATAGCATGACTATGATAAAATTCTCAGCCCCATTATGTCAGCTTTGAATAGGTTTTGGTGAGACCAAAGTGTGGCCCTTTAAGGGTTAATTATAGCAAGAGTGAACTTGGGGCATGAAGGGGCCAATTTTCACCCAAAGGGGTTGGGACTTTGGGCAGAGCCCCATGGTTAGTTTAAATACCCTCAAATTGAGTTTGGGGTGGATTATGATGTATTTGCCCTAGGACCCTAGTTCAAAACCTAAGGTTGAACTTTGTTGCTTTGTGAAGGACATGGTGTGACTTGTCCATGTATGGACTTGGGGTTTAGTCCATGTAATCCAAGGGTGGCAAATAGCACTAGGAAGGAATTTTGTGACATTTAGACTTAGGCACACAACATAAACTAATTAGGGATAGTTTAGGCCTATAAATTTTATAAAACTATTGAAGGGTCATATGACATTGGATCCTTATGAAATTTTGGTAAATGAGTTTTTATTACAATATGAGTCTCTGGAAATTATTGTAGGATGTTTGGAAGAAATTTGTTCATACTTGTAGTTATAACATTCATCTTGCCCTTTGTGATGATATTGAAGTAACCATGGCTAAATTAACTTAGAATGATATGAAACTCTGGCAAAGTTAACCAAATACCATTTGTATGCACTGAAAAATTATTTGGAATAATTGGACATTTCTCTTTAGTACTTCATGTGTAAAGTGAACGAGTACATCTTTTTTGATAAATAGATAATAAATACTATATCTTGCTGGAAAATTATGTTACTTGGCCAAAGAACTTTTTAGGGCATAATAAAGCTTAGAAAATTATTACATGTTATTTGGATGAGTTTACAAGAATGTTTCTTCACAAAGTGCACTATCATGGATTGACTTGAGGTATTTTTCTATATAGCTTACTTACCTTGGAATTGCATGAAACTTAGTCAGTGATGTTTGTGATCATAATGAGGCTCTGGTAAATTTTATATAATTTTTGGACTATGATTTATGGTACTCCATTCATTAACTCTAATTATTTGAATTACCATGAATTTATTATTTAGAGGTTTTTATATTTATAAAAATATGTGAAATTTGGTATTCACTGATATTTTGCTATCATATAGTGTTCATAATTTTTGGGTGGCCATAACTTAATAAAATCTAGTACTTCATGTTCAAAATTACTCATGGCCTAACTTTTGGGAAAATCTAATAAATGCCAAATTAATTAGGAAAATTGAAAGTGTTCAGTTATCTACCTAAATCACCTAGAGGGGGGTGAATAGGTGAGTTGTGCAACTATTTGCGGAATAAAAATTTAAGATATATGCACATAATTATCTACCAAGCAATCACATACGACAAAAGATTTATAGTGGTTCCCCAACCTTGGGTAGATCCACTTTCCCTCACCGATCTAGCAATACACTGGACTCGGCTACTCCACTATCTCAGATTGAAAACCAATCCTACGCCTCGGAACAATGTTCATACAATCTCGATCCATAAAATGGATCTACACTCGGAAGATAAAACTTCCTACAACTCGGAGACAAAAGCTCCTACACTCAAAGAGAATTCTCCTACAAGAATGAAATAGAAAGTATGTGAAAATACAAACAGTACAACTTTCTCAGATCTGAAAACAGTCGTCCTGAATCTTCTTCTTTAATCTTTGCGGCTTTATCTGATAGGTTGATTAAAATTGTCGACAAAGGCTAGATCTGAAATTTCCTGGCTTCACACGATCAGATAGATGATGAAGAGTAGAACGACAATCTCGATCTGTGAATCTTCTTGATCTAAATCTTCTGGAATCAAAAACCCCAGCCGGATTTGCGCGATGAAGGTCGGCGGCGGTGGCTTTCGTTTTTAGAGAGAGAGAATGAGATTCAGAAAAATACTTAGAATAATTTTGACAGCACTTGTTAGGGTTTGTCGGTTTTGACATGACTTTATATAGGATCTTCCCTAATTGTCATAATTAGTCTTAATGATGTACACGTAGACCAATCACGTCAAGACTTTTGAAATTTCTGTCAAATCTGGACTTAACGATTTTTTAGAAAAGATTGACTGAATTACTCGAGTGAACGTTTACCTACTAGAGTATGATATAAGATTACTCGAGTGAATAGAAGAGGACAACTCGAGTAGATGACTTAGAGAAAATCGAGAAATGATGAGCAGCTACTCGAGTATGCAAAGTCTTACTCGAGTGCTAAGATAGTTACTCGAGATGTAGAGTTGAACTACTCGAGTACAAGAAATACTACTCGAGTGAAGAGAAATTAACTACTCGAGAGGTAGAGGAACTACTCGAGTCAAGGACTTAGAATATTTTCTGGATGAAAAATCTGGGTTGCTCGAGTAGTGAAACTGAACTACTCGAGAGGATATAAACTAATCAAGTATCTAGATATAGCTACTCGAGTAATGGACTTAGAAAAATTTTGAGGGACGAAAATCTTGTTACTCGAGTATTAAATCTGGGCTACTCGAGTAGTAGATACACTACTCGAGTACATAAACTTGACTACTCGAGTGAAGTAAATTTAGACGAAATCCAGTCTTCTGTAACTAGAGACAAAAGACTAAACTACTCGAGTACTTATATGACTACTCGAGTAATTTACTTAGAAAATTTTCTTGAGAAGATATTCTGTCGAGAATGAGAGAGGATCTACTCGAGTAGTTGACTTAGCTACTCGAGAGCTATAATTTGGCTATTCGAGAGCTAATTCCTTTACCCGAGTACTTATAATCTTACTCGAGTATTGACTAAGTATTTCACTCGAGTATGTAGGTATCTACTCGAGTATAATACTTAGGAAAAATTCCTTAAATAGAATTTTCTCTTCTTTGGTGAATTCAGCAGCAAGCCTTTCTCCAATTAGCCCTAGTGCTTGAATATGAAGTGTGTCCCAATAGAGAGGCTACACAAGATTCAACACCAAAAATCACACAATGAGGGATTAAATTGTATGGTCCTGTGTTTGGTGACCCATTGTAGACTAACATTGGTCTACAGTTGGCAATATAATCCTGCAAACCCATAACTTAAAAAAAAATCAAATACACCTCAATTCATCTTAGTTCAAGGGTGACTTCATCAAATCTGGATTAATGAGGATACAATGCCCAACAATCATCCCCTATTTGTAGAAGTCTGAACTCTTTACAATAAGGTGAATTATATAGACATAAAAGTAACTTGTTATGCAATTAAAGAAAGCATAAGAAAATAATCAAGAAGTATATGATCAAAATTAAGAATTATATAAATGTGATTGTCCAAAAAAAATTTTCTACACAGATCATTTCCACACTCTTAAAATCCTTTATGCTTAAACTTGATGCTGCTGCTTGTATTTCTTTTCTTGTTGTCTCCTTTGGTAGCTGAAGGACTTGGGATAGTATTTAGGAGGCCTTGAAGGAGCAGCAGGGTTGTTCCTTCCAAATTCTCTGTCATAAAGTCTCCTCTTTGTCATAGATTTTTCATATAATTCCCATTCCTGGGCGCTGTAATTAATATTCCTGCTTTCATTAAAGTCCATGACAAGTTTGAGAGTATCCAATATGAGAGACTTTTAAGTTGGAGACCAGATCTCTGCAAACTCTGGAGCTTTTCTCTTTTCTGAATCAGGAACTGGGATTGACCTGCTAGCTGAGGCACCATCACCATACTTTCTCTTTTTCTTAGAAGTGATGACCTCAGGAGGAGCTTGGAGTAATATATCTGCTGGGTATGCCTCCCAAACTTGATCATATGAATCTAGAGGAGGACCTTCATAGCCTTTAGGTCTAGGAAAGAAGGTAGGTTGATGAGCTTGAACTGGAGCAGCAGCAGCTATGGGATTGAGATGGTGAGGAATGATGTTTGGATCAGCTGGGAATTTTGGAAGAATTTGATTGTGCATCCAAACTGCTGTGTCATAGGTATGAAATTTTACACCCTGAATTTGTCCTAGCACATCATCATGAATCTCTTTCATCTTAGCTTCCCATTGAGTCTGTCTCAGTGCATCTGATTTCTCATGATATTCTTTCACCAAACTCTCCCCCTTTCTGACTTCTACAGTCAGTGTGATGAATTGTAAATATACGTATTTTTGTGCACATTAATTTAGTCATTTTCATTTATTTTCGTCGTTTTTACTTATTTTTGTTCAATAAAATGCTCCTATTCTTGTAAATTTACTACTAACTTGTTTTATTTTATTTTTCAGAAAAATTCCAAAATCTGCCAAAATTGGGCAGTACACGCCCGTGTCATTTGGGTCACGCCCGTGACCAGGGCGTGACAGCTCAAATTCCGTGAAGTTGCAAATTTCTGAAGTAAAAAGCTTGATACACCTGGTGTCACGCCCGTGTCACCCAACACGGGACGTGACCCAAGCCCGTGTCCTCTCCACTCGACACTTTCCGCTCGACGATTGTCGAGTGTCGACACCAACTAACACGCCCAGAGTCACACCCGTGACCTGGGGTGTGACCTTTCCAGCTGGCCCGACAAGATGCTGCCAAAGACTTTTGACGCAACCCGCGCCCGGTTCTATCTCCCCGACAAGCCCAGAGTCACGCCCGTGACCTGGGGCGTGACAGCCGTGAACTCAGCCCGAAGTCAACTTTCCTGTCAAATCGTCGGGCGACTTCATGAATAGTACCGACACGCCCCCCTACACGCCCGTGACGGAGGGCGTGTATTAGAATTTTTTTCCTATAAATTGCCCATTTCTGTAAGGTCCAAGGGTTCAGATTTTTGGGCCATTTTAGTGTCTTTTTGTGGGCTGCATCCGTGGATTCTAGTGCTATGTAAGGAGATTTTTCCCTCCTTTATTTCATGTTTTGTTTTGCTTTATCTTTTAGCTTTGTAATAGCTTGATAATTTTAATAAAAATGTTAGATTTTCTCTCTATATATAGCATGAAAATTCATTTGGATAGCTTACTTCTTTCCCTTTTTATCCTTGGTTTTATCTTTGTTCTTCATTTATGAAAAGTGTGTGTGTATGAGTGTAACATGTTTAATATTCATGTTTTTAATTTGTCTTCATGATAGGTTTTGTAGTAGATTTCATTTCCAAGCATGGTATGATATGGTTATCTCATCTTCAACATGTTCTTCTTTAATGTTTTTTTTGTTTATTATTTCATACTTATGAATTTGTAAAAGGGATTTGAAAGTGAGTTTTATTTTCTTTTCTTAGGTTTTTTGTAGGATTGTAAAACCTCTTTTTGTTCTTTTCATTTTCTTTTTCACCTTTTTATCACTTTCATGAAAACATAAGAATGAAAATCTTGTAATTTTAATTTTCCAAAAACTTTGGTTTTTAATTTGTTTTGAAAAACTTTTGTCTTCTAAAAATTGTAATTTCTTCTTTTTATTTGTTTTTGGCAAAATCTAAGCTTGAAAAAGTAAAAGTTTTAATTTTTAGGTAACTTTCATTTTGCTTTCAATTTGTGTGTGTGAGTGTATGAGTATAACTTTTTATTGCTTTCCTCATTTATGAAGAGTGTGTGAGTGTAGGTGTTAAATTTTAATGCTTTCTTTTAATGTTTTGTTCAAATTATGTAGAGTGTGTGAGTGTAGGTGTTAATTTTAATGCTTTCTTGAAATTCATATGGAGTGTGTGTGTTTGTGTGCATTTATTTCTGCCTTCTCGTTAAGAGTTAAATGGCGCATCATTTTCATTTTCAATCCTACTCTTTTGAGTAGGACTTGTAATTTTCTTTCTTTATTTTTCCGCCTACTCACTTGAGTTAAATGGACAGACTTTATTTCCCGCCTACTCATTTGAGTAGGACTTGTACCTGCATTTATTTTCGCCTACTCGTTTGAGTTAAATGGCGTGTCTTTATCTCCCTGTAAATATTTGAGAAAGCCATGTAATCGCATTTATTTTCTCCTACTCATTCGAGTAGGACTCGCTTTCATTTTAGTCCTACTCGTTTGAGTAGGACTTGCAGTTTTAAGCTTCTACCGCCCCCACTCGTTTGAGTGGGACTCGCAATTTAAATTATGCAAATTTCTTTTATGTGTAACTTAGTTTCTATTTAATTTATAATTTGGAGTGTGTGTGAGTTCTTGTTTTAGCTAACTTTTCAACTTTGTAAATGTTTGTTATTTGTTTTTATGTCCTCTTCTTATAATCATTAGCGTTTAATTTCGAACTTGCGCCTCACTAAATTATAAAGCCGTCCCCATACCGATGTGTGGCTAATCGCTATTAGCCTCGGCATCGAAGAGCATTGGGACATTTAAAATGATTTCTAATAATTGAAGCTCTTTATTTTCATTTTAATTCAAGTACTTAAGGTTTACCCCGGGTTAACGACGCGTAGGACCACATATCGATGTGTGGGCCCTATTTCCGTAGTCCATATGCTAGCTAGCCGAGAGGCCGTGCATATGGACCGATCACCCCTGGGTAAATAGAGTTGCGTGCATACCCTCGAAAGAGGACAAGCGTAATTCTACCGGATTGGGTTCCCCACCCAATAGCGGGGTTCTTAGCATAAAGCGGGCGTTAAGAGGAATCCTTCATCGGACTAACGTTCGGTCGAATAGTCTTAACGTTCAGGTGAGCGATATCCCTATAGCTAGGTGAGCTCACATTTGTGGAACCTCCACGGCCAAGTTGCCTTTTATTAATTTGAAAACTAAGTCCTATAATTATTAAAAATTATTTTAGTCTTAATCCGATTCGATGCCGAGCTTTAACCCTTCATCGAATATTTTCTAAAAATGTTTTTTCGCTCCTTTACTTTTTCCGTCTTTACTGTACTAAAAAAAATTCACCTTACTTTCAGTAAAATAATAGTCCTCCCGGAGGAGTAAGAATAGTCAACACGACCCCGAGAACAATACGACCTCGGTATTCCCCCGAATATCGAGTACTACTGCGATAGGTGCACTTGCCTACCCGAGAAAGCCCACGGCGATCGACTCACCGAACCAACCACAGTAAGAGTTTGTTCGCGGGCCCATCAGGTTTTTGGCGCCGTTGCCGGGGAGTCTATTTTCGAGTTGCTATTTCGAATTCCGGAGTCTATTACTTTTACTTATTTTCAATAAACTAAAAAAAAAACTAAGAACTTTATTTTAAAACAAAAAAGTTTATTTTGTTTTATTTTTGTTTGGGTGTATGACCCGTGGACAACCCTCAGAGTCTGAAGACTTTGACTTCGACCCTGAGATCGAACGCTCTCTTGCGCGTATTCGATCTCAATGCCGAAATCCTTCTTTAGATCCCGAGGAATCTATCGGCGAACCTACTGTTGTACTTATAGCCGCGCCTAACCCTGCCCCGGCGGCCGAGCGTACTATGTCTTATTACGCCCGGCCTAACCTGGATGATTCTGGGTCGAGTATTGTTCGCCCTGCGGTGGCGAATAATAATTTTGAAATAAAGTCGAGTGTCATTCAAATGGTCCAAAACGTCGTGCAGTTCGATGGAATGCCGGATGAGGACCCGAATGTCCACTTGTCCAATTTCTTGGAGATATGCGACACCTTCAAGATTAATGGCGTCACTGATGACGCCATTCGTTTGCGCTTATTTCCTTTTTCCCTTAAGTCCAAAGCCAAGGCGTGGTTGAATGCCCTCCCGCGAGGATGTATCACCACGTGGGCTGAGTTGACGGAACGGTTCCTAACGAAGTACTTTCCCCCCGCAAAAACTGCAAAGTTGCGGGCAGACATTTCTTCGTTTGTGCAAAACGATCATGAGTCTCTATACGAGACTTGGGAACGGTTTAAGGAATTCCTCCGTTGGTGCCCGCACCACGCGCTGCCAACGTGGTTGCAAGTTCAAATTTTTTATAATGGGCTGAATTTTCAGACGCGTCAAATGATTGACGCGGCTGCCGGGGGTACTTTGAACAACAAAACCCGCGAGGCCGCCCAGGCTTTATTCGAAGAGATGGCTATGAACGCCTATCAATGGAATGTCCCGCGGGGACGCCCAAAGCCGGCGGCTGGTCTTTTTGAAGTGGATGCCACTGCTCTCTTGACCCTTCAAGTTGAAAGGTTAACAAAGCAAGTGGCGGAGATGTCTGCTGCCTCCTCCACTCCGCCTTGTTTTATTCCCCCTAACGTCTGCGTATCTGAAGAGTTCGTGGACTTCATGGGAAATTCGGGTCGTCCTCCCTTCAACCCCAACAACAACCCTTATAGTAATAACTATAATCCGGGTTGGAGGAATCACCCCAACTTCTCGTGGAGCAACCCGAATAATGCTCAGCGTCCCCCTATTTCTTATGTGCCCGATTTTCTTCCTCCTCCTCCTCTTCCGAAACCCACCCCGATGGAGGAAAATTTTTCAAAGTATATTGCGTCCAACGAGTCAAATATCCGGAACATCACCGGATCGCTAAAAACTCTCGAACAACAGGTTGGACAGCTGGCGAGGATGATGTCCGAACGCGCGCTCGGGGCACTGCCAGGAAACACGGAGCCCAATCCGCGGGAGAATGCCAATGCTATAACCCTCCGTAGCGGAAAGGAGGTGGTCGATCCAAAACGGACCGACCCTCAGGTACATCTTTCACCTCCGACCCCTCTTCCCCTTTCTTCGCTTATGCCGCCTTTACCAATTATAAAAGAAAAAATTATTTTAAACAAGGCCCTTCCATATCCGCATAAGTTAGATAACGAGCGTAAGGACGCGCAATATGAAAAATTTATTTTATTATTAAAACAAATTCACATTAATGTTCCTTTTTGCGAGGCTATCTCGCAAATGCCCAAATATGCGAAATTTTTAAAAGAACTACTTTCTAATAAACGTAAATTAGAGGATATTTCGCATGTATCTCTCAACGCTGTCCGCTCGGCGGCCCTTACTAATAAATTGCCCACAAAACAAAACGACCCGAGACAGTTTTCCATCCCGTGCCTTTTTGGCGATATATTAGTAAAGTACGCCTTAGCTGATTTAGGGGCTAGCATTAATCTGATGCCGTTCTCGCTCTTTTCACGTTTAGGTTTGGGTACTCCTAGTCCTACGAATATGCGCATCCAATTAGCGGATCGCTCGGTTAAGTTCCCTATCGGGGTAGTGGAGGACGTCCTTGTCCGAGTTGACAAGTTTACCTTCCCGGTAGACTTCGTCATCTTAGATATCGAGGAGGATGCCGAGGTACCAATAATACTCGGTCGCCCTTTTCTCGCCACCTCCCGCGCACTAATAGATGTTAGTAATGGTATTCTTCTCCTCCGAGTAGGCGATGATCAGGTTACTTTCTCTATTAATCCCTCGATGGACAATTTGTCATCGAGCGACGATTTCAGCTACTCTTTAGATACCTTTTTTGGAGATCGTTCTTCTCCCGTTTTCGAGTCCGTATTTTTAAACGACGATATTTATGCGCTCGAAAATTTTAAATGCGATGAGGATACTTCTTTAGACTTGCCTTTCGAACCAATTGGTAAGAAAGACATAGGCATTAAAACCTCCCTAGAAGAACCGCCCGTCCTAGACCTCAAACCCTTACCCGCATCACTCAAATACGCATTTTTGGGAAAAGGCGATACGCTTCCCGTTATCATTTCTTCGGACTTGAGTGATTCCGAGACTTCCGATTTATTGGAAGTTTTATTTAAACATCGCCACGCAATTGTGTGGCAAATCTCTGACTTAAAGGGGATTAGACCCTCCTTTTGCACCCATAAGATTTTTCTTAACGATAATTGCCGCAAAAAGATTCAGCCGCAGCGGCGTCTTAACCCAAACATGAAAGTCGTCGTTAAAGCCGAGATTATTAAGTTATTAGATGCGGGGATTATCTACCCTATTTCGGACAGTGCATGGGTTAGTCCCGTGCATGTCGTGCCCAAGAAGGGCGGCCTTACCGTAGTGGCAAATGAGCATAACGAGCTCGTCCCAACTCGTACTGTTACGGGTTGGCGAGTGTGCATCGATTATAGAAAACTTAATGATGCCACCCGCAAGGACCATTTCCCTCTGCCATTTCTGGAGCAGATTTTAGAGGTTTATCCGGTCATCCGTATTATTGTTTTCTTGATGGTTTATCGGGGTTTTTCCAAATCCCGATTTCCCCCAATGATCAAGAGAAAACAACTTTTACTTGCCCGTTTGGCACCTTCGCATATCGAAGAATGCCATTAGGACTCTGCAATGCGCCGGCTACATTCCAAAGATGTATGCTAGCGATCTTTGGCGAGCTAGTAGAAGACATTATGGAAGTCTTTATGGATGACTTTTCTGTTTTCGGACGCTCTTTTCCCGATTGCCTTCACAATTTAGATCGTGTCCTTCAACGGTGCGAGGACACAAGCCTTGTATTAAATTGGGAAAAATGCAACTTTATGGTTCGAGGAGGTTTGGTCCTCGGCCATATGATTTCGTCTAAGGGGATAGAGGTGGATAAGGCCAAGACAGAAATCATAGAAAAACTTCCGCATCCAACAAGCGTAAAATTTATTAGGAGTTTCTTAGGCCGTGCGGGCTTTTATCGACGCTTCATTCAAGACTTTTCAAAAATAACAAAGCCGCTTACTCACCTCTTGGAAAAGGAATCACGTTTCATCTTTAGTAGCGAATGCGAGTCCGCCTTTAATTTAATAAAACAAAAACTTATCACTTCACCAATTTTAGTGGCCCCTAATTGGTCCCTTCCGTTCGAAATTATGTGCGACGCCAGTGATATTGCCTTAGGTGCCGTTCTTGGCTAACGCGTAGAAAAACATTTTCATCCTATTTATTACGCTAGCAAGACTCTCACTTCCGCACAAGTAAATTACACGACAACGGAAAAGGAACTCTTAGCCGTCGTTTTCGCTTTTGATAAGTTTCGCTCGTATATAACGCTATCTAAAGTTATCGTTTTTACCGATCACTCCGCGCTTAAGTATTTATTAGCTAAAAATGATGCGAAGCCCCGCCTTCTTCGATGGATTCTCCTCCTACAAGAGTTTGATTTGGAGATCCGAGATAAGCGGGGAGCGAAAAATCTAGCGGCGGACCACCTCTCCCGTTTAGAAAATCCGGGTGCGGAATCGCTCGTCGAATCTGAAATAAATGACAGATTCCCCGAGGAACGCCTTCTTGCCATTAATAAATCTTCGTCATCTTCGCCTTGGTTCGCAGACTTTGCCAATTTCTTAGTAGCGCGGGTGCTTCCAAAAGAGTTTTCAAGTCATCAAAAGAAGAAGTTCTTTTCTGACTTGAAAAATTTCTTTTGGAAGGACCCATTTCTTTTTCGTATCTGCGGACCAAGCGGTCCGAAGATGCGTTGCGGGTGTGGAGTGCTTGCAAATTCTTAAGCACTGCCACGAGGGTCCAGCCGGGGGGCATTATCAAGCCAACCGGACCGCTCGGAAGGCGCTAGAGGCGGGCTACTTTTGGCCCACTCTCTTCAAAGACGCGCATAATTTTGTGCGCGCATGCGATAGCTGTCAGCGGTCGGGTAACATCTCTCGTCGCGACGAGATGCCCCAAAACATGTTTTTAGAGTGCGAATTCTTCGATTTGTGGGCCATAGATTTTGTTGGCCCCTACCTCCATCATTCAAAAATATGTATATTTTAGTGGCGGTGGACTACGTATCGAGGTGGGCGGAAGCGCAAGCACTCCCCACCAACGATGCGCGAGTCGTCGTTACATTTCTTAAAAAATTATTTTATCGCTTCGGCATGCCTCACGCAATTGTTAGTGATAGGGGAACGCATTTCTGTAACGCTCTTATGGCTAAGACGTTAGCTAAATGTGGAGTCACGCACAAGCTTGCCACCCCCTACCACCCGCAAACAAGTGGCCAAGTCGAGGTAGTAAATCGAGAGATTAAGCGAATTTTAGAAAAAACCGTTTCGCTAAATAGGAAAGATTGGTCCGTTAAACTCGACGACGCGTTGTGGGCGTATCGAACGGCATACAAAACCGCAATTGGATGTACGTCGTTCCGGTTAGTCTACGGCAAAGCGTGCCATTTACCCGTAGAATTAGAGCATCACGCTCTTTGGGCTTTAAAACTCTTAAACCTCGACTCCAACTTAGCCGCTCAGAATAGAAAACTGCAACTAAACGAGCTCGATGAATGGCGTGCGAATGCTTACGAGAGCAATAAATTATATAAGGAGCACTGTAAGTTATATCACGATCGAAAAATCAAGTCCCAAAAATTATTTTCTCCGGGCGATCTTGTCCTTCTTTACAATTCACGTCTTAGGCTTTTTCCGGGTAAACTAAAATCGAGATGATCCGGTCCCTTTCTAGTTGATGAAGTTTTTCCATATGGGACCGTACTCGTCTCCCACCCAGAAAAAGGTTCGTTTAAAGTAAACGGTCATCGGCTAAAGTCTTATATAGCAGGCGACCCAGTGATCGGTTTTAGCGAAACCATAACTTTCCTCCACATTATAAACCCGCCAAAATAGTCAAGCTACACGACTATAAACAAAGCGCTCCTGGGAGGCACCCCTCGCTTATCTTTTTCGCTCTTTCCTTATTATCTTTGCTGCTTTTTCTAATAAACGCAGGGTTTCTGATCGGCCTCCCCCTACGTGTTTCAGGGAAGCTTCTACACCCCCCTCTCCTTATATATCTTATATATTGTCTTCCCTCTTGTTCCGCATACTTACGTTACAACATTGGGGACAATGTTGGACTTAAGTATGGGGGTATTTTCGTGCTTAACTTTCTGCACTTCATTTTTTTTCTGCATTTCAAAAATACAAAAAAATACATATAACAACAAAACAAAAACAAAAAGAAAACATCTTAAAATGAAAAAAAAAATTTAAAATGAAAAATACAAAAAAAAAAATTTTTCTCTTTCTTTCTTTTTTCCAAAAACTCAAAAACAAATTAAAAAAAAATATAACAAAACAAAAAAAATAGATTTAGTTTCACTTTGTAAATATTTTTTGTACATACTCTTTTCTCTCTCCCCCTTCCTCATTCTTGTAAAAACCTCTGTTTTTCTCCCATATTTTTGTACATAGAATGAAAATTCTCTTAAAAAATACAAAAAAAGATAATAGTTCAAAAAACTACAAAAAAAAATGATGATAAAAACTATAAAAATCAAAAAAAATGTTTTGAAACAAATAAATCAAATATTCCATCCTTAACTTTTCTGCTATCCAAAAATTCCATTTTGAGTTTATTTACATGTGAATTTGATTAATTCTTTGTTCACTACCCGTTTGTTAATTATTGATTGAAAAATTTAAATACCCGGGGTTAAGTTTTAAAGAATTCATTATACTTTATTAAAAATAGCGAACTCGTTTTAGGCACTACTTCTAATTTTTCATTGATAGGAGCACGTATATTATGTTCGGAAATAACGATTATAGAATTCAATTATACTTACTTTTAGCTTTCAGAAAAAAATTGGAACGTACAAATTATTAAGGTTGCTCTCAAAAATTTTTTAGGATTAAAAATCTAGTTTTCCTTTCTCCCCTTACCTTTCATGACCTACTTGGCATGAAAAATTTTATCCTTAAAAGATCCTATGTCAATGGGAATAAGATTTCGTTCCGTAAACATAGGCACCCAATAATTTAAAAAGATTATATATGGAGTAAGAGGATAAAATTCATTACTCCTACAAATATACATTGGGTTAATTTTATTCTTATGAAGTTGAAAAACAAAAATCATATTAGGAAAATAAGATTTCGTTTTCCTAATAATCCAAAAGAAAAAAAATGTAGGTTCGAGAAAAAATTACCTCACCTCAAAAATCAAAACCCTCTTCATAAACCCACTACCCCCTTAGCCAATTACACGATTCTAGAATTAATTCAAAAATCTTTTTGAGATCATATTTAGTAAATTGTATTACTTCCAGTAGCACTCGTATAAGCTAGAGTTCTTATAATTCCAAACTATTTTCGTTAATCTAACCATTACAAATGTTGTCTTCTATTTGATTGCATCAAGAAGTCTTTTGGCCAAAACTTTTGCGCTATTTAAATCATCTACATAATTTTAGGACTTAACTCTTACACCCCGTTTATTTATTTCGATCTCTCTTATAATTGATTAAGCGGTAGCTAAACTTAGAGTTTTTTTTATTCCTTATAGATTCACCTCAAACTTTTGCTCTGGAATAGCAAAAGCCTAAGTATGGGGGTATTTGATGAATTGTAAATATACGTATTTTTGTGCACATTAATTTAGTCATTTTCATTTATTTTCGTCGTTTTTACTTATTTTTGTTCAATAAAATGCTCCTATTCTTGTAAATTTACTACTAACTTGTTTTATTTTATTTTTCAGAAAAATTCCAAAATCTGCCAAAATTGGGCAGTACACGCCCGTGTCATTTGGGTCACGCCCGTGACCAGGGCGTGACAGCTCAAATTCCGTGAAGTTGCAAATTTCTGAAGTAAAAAGCTTGACACGCCTGGTGTCACGCCCGTGTCACCCGACACGGGGCTTGACCCAAGCCCGTGTCCTCTCCACTCGACACTTTCCGCTCGACGATTGTCGAGTGTCGACACCAACTGACACGCCCAGAGTCACACCCGTGACCTGGGGCGTGACCTTTCTAGCTGGCCCGACAAGATGCTGCCAAAGACTTTTGACGCAACCCGCGCCCGGTTCTACCTCCCCGCCATGCCCAGAGTCACGCCCGTGACCTACGGCGTGACAGCCGCGAACTCAGCCCGAAGTCAACTTTCCTGTCAAATCGTCAGCCGCCTTCATGAATAGTACCGACACGCCCCCCATACACGCCCGTGATGGAGGGCGTTTACTTAGAATTTTTTGCCTATAAATTGCCCATTTCTGTAAGGTCCAAGGGTTTAGATTTTTGGGCCATTTTAGTGTCTTTTTGTGGGCTGCATCTGTGGATTCTAGTGCTATGTAAGGAGATTTTTCCATCCTTTATTTCATGTTTTGTTTTGCTTTATCTTTTAGCTTTGTAATAGCTTGATAATTTTAATAAAAATGTTAGATTTTCTCTCTCTATATAGCATGAAAATTCATTTGGATGGCTTACTTCTTTCCCTTTTTATCCTTAGTTTTATCTTTGTTCTTCATTTATGAAAAGTGTGTGTGTGTATGAGTGTAACATGTTTAATATTCATGTTTTTAATTTGTCTTCATGATAGGTTTTGTAGTATATTTCATTTCCAAGCATGGTATGATATGGTTATCTCATCTTCAACATGTTCTTCTTTAATGTTTTTTTTGTTTATTATTTCATGCTTATGAATTTGTAAAAGAGATTTGAAAGTGAATTTTATTTTCTTTTCTTAGGTTTTTTGTAGGATTGTAAAACCTCTTTTTGTTCTTTTCATTTTCTTTTTCACTTTTTTATCACTTTCATGAAAACATAAGAATGAAAATCTTGTAATTTTAATTTTCCAAAAACTTTGGTTTTTAATTTGTTTTGAAAAACTTTTGTCTTCTAAAAATTGTAATTTCTTCTTTTTATTTGTTTTTGGCAAAACCTAAGCTTGAAAAAGTAAAAGTTTTAATTATTAGGTAACTTTCATTTTGCTTTCAATTTTTGTGTGTGAGTGTATGAGTATAACCTTTTATTGCTTTCCTCATTTATGAAGAGTGTGTGAGTGTAGGTGTTAAATTTTAATGCTTTCTTTTAATGCTTTGTTCAAATTATGTAGAGTGTGTGAGTGTAGGTGTTAATTTTAATGCTTTCTTGAAATTCATATGGAGTGTGTGTGTTTGTGTGCATTTATTTCCGCCTACTCGTTAAGAGTTAAATGGCGCATCGTTTTCATTTTCAGTCCTACTCTTTTGAGTAGGACTTGTAATTTTCTTTCTTTATTTTTCCGCCTACTCACTTGAGTTAAATGGACGGACTTTATTTCCCGCCTACTCGTTTGAGTAGGACTTGTACCTGCATTTATTTTCACCTACTCGTTTGAGTTAAATTGCGTGTCTTTATCTCCCTGTAAATATTTGAGAAAGCCATGTAATCGCATTTATTTTCTCCTACTCATTCGAGTAGGACTCGCTTTCATTTTAGTCCTACTCGTTTGAGTAGGACTTGCAATTTTAAGCTTCTACCGGCCCCACTCGTTTGAGTGGGACTCGCAATTTCAATTATGCAAATTTCTTTTATGTGTAACTTAGTTTCTGTTTAATTTATAATTTGGAGTGTGCGTGAGTTCTTGTTTTAGCTAACTTTTCAACTTTCTAAATGTTTGTTATTTGTTTTTATGTCCTCTTCTTATAATCATTAGCATTTAATTTCGAACTTGCGCCTCACTAAATTATAAAGCCGTCCCCATACCGATGTGTGGCTAATCGCTATTAGCCTCGGCATCGAAGAGCATTGGGACATTTAAAATGATTTCTAATAATTGAAGCTCTATATTTTCATTTTATTTTAAGGACTTAAGATTTACCCCGGGTTAACGACGCGTAGGACCACATATCGATGTGTGGGTCCTATTTCCGTAGTCCATATGCTAGCTAGCCGAGAGGCCGTGCATATGGACCGATCACCCCTAGGTAAATAGAGTTGCGTGCATACCCTCGAAAGAGGACAAGCGTAATTCTACTGGATTGGGTTCCCCACCCAATAGCGGGGTTCTTAGCGTAAAGCGGGCGTTAAGTGGAATCCTTCGTCGGACTAACGTTCGGTCGAATAGTCTTAACGTTCAGGTGAGTGATATCCCTATAGCTAGGTGAGCTCACATTTGTGGAACCTCCACGGCCAAGTTGCCTTTTATTAATTTGAAAACTAAGTCCTATAATTATTAAAAATTATTTTAGTCTTAATCTGATTCGATGCCGAGCGTTAACCCTTCATCGAATATTTTCTAAAAACGTTTTTTCGATCCTTTACTTTTTCCGTCTTTACTTTACTAAAAAAAATCCACCTTACTTTCAGTAAAATAATAGTCCTCCCGGAGGAGTAAGAATAGTCAACACGACCCCAAAGAACAATACGACCTCGGTATTCCCCCGAATATCGAGTACTACTTGCGATAGGTGCACTTCCCTACCCAAGAAAGCCCGCGGCGATCGACTCACCGAACCAACCACAGTAAGAGTTTGTTCGCGGGCCCATCACAGTGTCTTGATGGCATCATCTTTGAAAGTGCCTACCTCTTCACAGATCATCATCTTGGTAGCTTCAGCTCTCTTATCAAATTCAATCTTATTATTTGCAAGAGTCACACCTTGCTCCACAACCTGACCAACACTAGTGATAGTGTGATCTAGAGCTTTTCCACCAATCTGGAAGAGATGTCTGAGTTGATCTGTGTTATGCTGGATCTCAGCAAATCCTCTGCTCATCTCTTTCTCTAGAGCAATTACTTTCTTAGTCATAGCTTTGACTGAATCATCAAAATACTTCCTTTGTTCTTGAAGTAGAGTTACAAACTGACCTAGCAAATCATGGGCAGCAGGAGGAGCAGCAGTAGATGTAGAAGGAATTGGAGGAGGAGGAGCAAATCATGGAACTATCTCTTCAACAATGACTAAGCTCTTTGCTCTAGAAGTATGGATCAGAGCATCCCCTTCATCAGTGACCATGGGGATAGAGAACTCTAGGTTTCTCAGAGGGGCTTCAGCTGGTTCAAGAGACTTGTCTGGCTCATCAAAGAGAAAAATGGTGTCAATCTGCTCTTTATCAGCAATAGGAGACTGAATGGAAGATGTTGGAGTATGTGGTGATGGTATTGGAGAGGGTTGCTTGGGAACTTCAGCAATTGGTTTATTTTGAAGAGGGGGGAGTGGTTCATCAGCAGTCAATTCTTCAATCATCTCATTGATTGCTGCTTCATTTGATAGAAGTGTTTCTTGAAGTTGGGCTTCTGAGGGAATTTCTGATGGAACTTCTTCAGGTGTGGATGGTGTAGGAGAGGTAACAGGTGGAGGGGTAGGAATTCTAACTAAAATAGAAGGAGAAGGATCCCCCTCAGCAGTTACACCAGATGAGCTGGTAACCAGTAATGAAGAGGGATATGGGGTCCTATCCTCTGTAGCTGGAAGGTATTGAGCTTTGGCAGCCTGAACAGGATTTTGTAACTTCAAATCCCATCTCTGAATTGATGAGATAGAGACTTTCTTCATGTGATGGAGGACTATTCCTGTAACACCCCCTATCCGTCACATAGCATATAGCAGTAGGTCCGGCCGGGGCCCGACACCGTATGCCACAGACAGACCGGGTGGTTACTCATGGAAACCATCCAACCAATCAACGTCCTACACAGAGCATTCTAGCGGAAGCAGTTTATAAAGGTTGCAAAATAAGAACCCAGCACTAAAGCATGAATGTCCACTAATCCAAATTAGGAATGTATTACAAATACCAACAGTAGCCTTAAGGCCTTACAAAATGTTTCACTTGATATTACATGATTTACAAACCACGGCACGCAGGCCGGTCATACATGAATAAAACAGTAAACACTTCCAAATAGGCCTTCGAGGGCCGGCTTCGCACTTGGGCTTTAGCCCGCTATTGACCGCTTGGTCCAGCAGCACCTGCAAACAATAAACCACAGCACGGTGGCAAAACAAGGCAACAGTCAGAAATGCTGACCAAATTATAACGATCCCGCCCCCAGCTCGGGGTGGCGATGCTCCTTCCCTGCATTTCATTAGCATAAGCGAGCAGCATATAAATATAGCCATTTCATCACAGACGTTGGCTCGCACGGCCACACGCCCCGTACTCTCAGGGCACATTCTCGGTGAACCGGTCGATGTCACGTCAATTAAAGCCATAGACATTCCGGACTCACCACCGCCACTTTGACGGCCAAACCTATGAGCAGTTTGTCTTTCTGGCCTAGGTCATGACAATTTAAGCCATTGACCGCCGAAGACCCTAATCTATGCCAACGGCAAGTGCCACGTGCCTTTAGGTCTCTTTAAACGAACGACATAGAATGGGTACGGTTCCATCTAACCCGTGCTCACATCGCAATGACAATTTAAGCCATTTGCGCGGGTCAAACTTCCACCGAGTCCCATTTCCATCACAATTCACATAACCCGGTTATGTTCAAGTTGGCTCTCAGGCCACCAAGTTGGCAGGATCTCGTATCCGCCCAGTTTTCCGGGTGCACCTTTGGGTTAGTCCCCAAGGCTCCCTGCTGCAATCTACCGCGTAGAAACCCGAAAAACAATCAATAGCACAGAGTCTTCTCCGGCATTTATGCAATGCAACATCACCGATCCAGACCAACATGTCCGGGTAGGCTTCACACATCATGCCTATGTCCGTTCTCGCTTACGGACTCTAAACAACGGGGACTTCACATATCTACCCGAAGGAACGCCTCCAACTCTCCGCAAACTCGCGAGAGCGGGCTTCCTATGCAAAGAAGGAGAGCTACTCATTCTCAAGAAGACAATCGTTACCCTTGCGTTCCTCTTTAGCCCCATTGAAAAGTGAGCGGATGAAAACCACCGCACTAGCTTTGCCTCCGTGGATCCGGAGTCGGCTCTCGATTTGGAGCTTCGAAGCTCCTCCAATGGCCGGATCTAGCTACTTCTTCCTTCCTTGGCTCTCCTCTCTCTCTAAGCTTTTAGAAAGATGACAACATAAGAAAACTGAGGGTTTCTAAGTCCAATCCCGGGTATATCCCTTCATGAATAACCCCCAGCCGTTGGATCCTCAATTAAAGAAATGAACGGCTTTGATTCGAGACTGAAATGCCCAATCTAGACCGAACACGGCCTGGCACACGCCCGTGTCCAGGGCCATGTGCCTCATTCGCCGTCAAAATCGAATCGCCTGGAACAACACACGGGTATCGAACACGCCCGTGTTCGACCTGACACGCCCGTGTTCCACCTGACACGGCCGTGTGGCCGGCCGTGTACCCCCATCATTTTTCCCCGAAAACAACCCGAGCACTGCACGGGTTCTAGGACACGCCCGTGTCCTTACCCGTGTCACCTCAACACGCCTGGGCCCCAGGCCGTGTACACGGTCTCGACACTCGACACTTCTTCGAGCGAAGATCGTCGACCTGATGACACGGCATTGGACACGCCCGTGTCCTAGGCCGTGTGCCTTGTCTCGACACATTGTCGAGACCAAAGTGTCGACTTCCCGGGACGAGTGTCGACACGGGTTGACACGCCCTATGACACGCCCGTGTTGCAGGCCGTGTGCCATGTCTCGACACTTCATCGAACGTAGAGTGTCGACTTCACGGGCTAAGTGTCGACACGGGTCGACACGCCCGTGTCGCAGGCCGTGTGCCCAGTCTCGACACGATGTCGAGACCAAATTGTCGACTTCCCGTCTCAGTGTCGACACAAGCTTGACACGCCCTTGGACATGCCCGTGTCCCAGGCCGTGTGCCTGCAGCCAGAACCCAAAACTGGCCCAAAACGTCCCCCGTCGCTCCTTTGAGTTTCGGGGCGTTACAACTCTCCCCCTCTTAAAAGAATTTCGTCCTCGAAATTATATAAAGGAAAGACATGTACAAAACCAAAATTTGTACCTGAGCGGAACAACTCCGGATACTCGTCAAGCATAGTCTGCTCTCGCTCCCAAGAGAGCTCCTCATGACCGCAATTGTCCCACCGGACCTTGACTATCCTGATCTATTTATTGCGTAGCCGCTTGACCTCCGAGTCCTCAATCCGCACGGGCTTGACTTTTGTCGTTAGCCCACTATCCACCGGCACTTGATCAACCGCGATCACTTGTGTAGGCTCTTGCACCGCCTTTCGAAGCACCGAAATATGGAATACATCATGTAAACCACTAAGCTCCACTGAAAGCTTCAACCGATAGTCCGCTTCACCAACTCGCTCCAGAACCTCAAACGGTCCAAGGTACCTCGGGCTTAGCTTTTTTAATCGCCGCACCCGCGAGACACCCTTGAACGGCTTGATCTTTAAGTATACATAATCGCCCACAGCGAACTCCACGTTCCTATGCTTGGCATTATAGTACTTTGCTTGCCAGTCCTGAGCGATAAGAAACCTCTCCCGAATGGTTCTCACCAAAGAAGTAGCATCCTCCACTTCCGATCGCTTATACAACTTTGACTCACCCGTTTCTAACCAAGACAACGACGTGCGACATTTTCTACCATATAGGGCCTCGAAAGGCGCCATCAGAATACTCGTTTGGTAGCTATTGTTGTATGCGAACTCCACCAAATAAAGATGGTCTTCCCATTGTTTTCCAAAATCCAAGACACACATACGAAGCATGTCTTCCATGGTTCTATTGACCCTCTCGGTCTGCCCATCCGTTTGCGGATGGAAGGCTGTGCTGAATTTCAACTTTGTTCCCAACATTTGTTGCACTAGCCTCCAATCATTTGACGTGAACCGCCCATCTCGGTCACTCACGATGCTGCGGGGAACACTATGAAGCCGTACTATGTTATCCACATAAAGCTTTGCCAACTTCTCCACCGGATCATCCTTCCTATGCGGAATAAAATGCGACACCTTCGTTAATCGATCAACAACCACCCAAATGGCGTCATTCCCCTTTTGCGACCTTGGCAAACCGTGCACAAAGTCCATAGAGATGTCGTCAAATTTCCACTCCGGAATAGGCAAGGACTTAAGAAATAATCCCGGCTTTTGGTACTCCGCCTTTACCAAGGCGCAAGTTTGGCACTTTGCTACGTATAGCGCCACATCATTCTTCAAACCCGGCCACAAAAACAGTTTCTTCACATCACGGTAAATCTTTGTGCTCCCCGGGTGAATCGAGTACTTGGTATGGTGTGCCTCGCACAACAACTCCACCCGTAAATTGCCCGCACTTGGGACGCACAGACGACCGTCTTTCCAAAGTAATCCGTCCTCCACGACGAATTGGGAATTTTACCCATCCAGAGCCTCTTCCATGAATAGCTTCATAAGAGCATCCATATCCAAAGCCTGCCGAATACGATCAGCCAGCTCATATTGGACTTCAGTCCAATTCAAAACTGCTTCAACACTTGATTGTCTATCCACACAAACAATCTCCAACGCCTCCAACTCTCGCACCAGCCACTCATCATGCACCGATAGCCAATTGGCTTGAGCTGGGGCTCGGCGACTCAGCGCGTCCACAACCGCATTCCCTTTACCAGGCACGTAGTGGATCTTGAATGTATAGTCCCCCAGGAACTCCATCCATCTACGCTGCCGCATATTCAGATCTTTCTGATCAATAAGATACTTCAGGCTCTTGTGATCGGTGTATATATCAATCTTCACACCGTACAAATAGTGTCTCCACATCTTCAAGGCAAAAATCACGGCCGCTAACTCCAAGTCATGGACCGGATAATTCCTCTCATGCACTTTTAGCTATCTCGAGCCATAAGCTATTACACTTCCGTGTTGCAGTAGCACGTAACCCAAACCGCTGCCCGAAGCATCACTATAAATCTCGTAGCCTTTGGTCCCACATGGCGAACTCAGCACAGGCGCCGTGGTCAACCGACACTTCAACTCCTCAAAAGCTCGTGCGCACTCCGGCGTCCAAACGAACTTATGCTCCTTCCTCGTCAAAGTAGTGAGAGGTAACGCTATCCGCGAGAAGTTCTCTACGAAGCGCCTATAATAGCTGGCAAGCCCCAGAAAACTCCGGACTTCCGCTACCGTAACGAGCTTAGGCCACTCCCGTATAGCAACGATCTTCGCCGGATCCACAACAATACCCTCTCCACTCACTATATGACCGAGGAACGCCACCGAGGATATCCAAAACTCGCACTTCGAGAACTTGGCATACAACTGATTTCTCCATAGCGTCTCCAACACCAAATGAAGATGCTTGAAGTTATCTTCCTCACTTTGCGAGTACACCAAAATATCGTCGATGAAGACGATCACGAAATGGTCCAAGTACTCCCTGAACATCCTATTCATCAAATCCATGAACACTGACGGCGCATTAGTCAGCCCAAACGGCATGACCGTAAACTCATAATGCCCGTATCTCATACTAAACGCTGTCTTCGGGATATCACTCTCCCTTATTCGCAGCTGATAGTACCCAGCCTTTAGATCCAACTTCGAGTACACCGTCGACCCTACCAACTAATCAAAAAGATCATCAATCCGTGGGATCAGGTACTTGTTCTTCTCTGTCAACTTGTTGAGCTCCCGATAATCAATACATAGCCTCAAGCTTCCGTCCTTCTTCTTAACAAAGAGGACCGGTGCGCTCCAAGGCGAAGAACTCGGGCGCACATACCCTTGCTCCAACAACTCTTGCTGTTGAACTTTCAGCTCCGCCATTTCCTTAGGCGCTAGCCGATACGGAGATCGTGAAACAGGCTTTGCACCTGGCACTAGCTCGATCGTAAAATCTATCTCCCGCTGAGGCGGGGCTCCAGGAAGATCTGCGGGGAACACATCAGGGTATTCCGATACCACTGAAACACAATCCAACGCGGGCTTCGGCTTTGCAACCTCCACTAGTGTAAAGAACAGTTCTGCACCGGCACGAACCGCCTTCACCACCTGAAGAGCAGACATCAACGTCTTGCTGGACCCCTTTAAGCCCGTAAAAGTCGTCTCACGACTTGCTCCCAGCTTGACTTCCTTGCGACCGGAGTCAATATAGGCTTGCTGCACCGAGAGACAGTTCATGCCAAATATAACGTCGAACTCCACTAACAGAAGTAAAGACACCTGCAGATCGAACTCCTGATTCCCAATACGAATCTTAACATCGCAGATCCTATCCGCGCGCATCGAACACCCATTGGGCAACAACACATCCAACTTATTGTTCTCCATCGAAGAAGGGACTCCGATGCGTGATATAAATCCTTCGGACAAGAAGGAGTGTGAATCTCCCGTGTCAAAGAGTGCTCGTGCCGGATTTTCACAAATCAATACAAATCCTAAACAAGCAGTGGTAAGGTAACATATGCATAACAAGTATTTAAAGAAATTGACTTGCTATAAATTAAACCGTACCTGTCACCACATCAGCCTGTTTGATGGCCTCCTGTTGGCCAAGATTATAAACCCTTGGTTGGGCCGGAGCATAATGGGATGCGTTCGACTCCACCGCCTCTCCCTTCTCTTCATAAGTAGCTCCCAGCCTTCTCTCGGACTTAGGACGTCCGCTCCAACAGTAACGGGCAAAATGCCCCGTCTTTTCACAAGTAAAACACGCGCCCGGGGTCCGACTCGTAGTTGCCCCAGAAGCACCAGAAGGAGCTGGACCCGAAGTCCTATGCTTCTTGAAAGACCTCCGATAGCCGGACTTTGAAGTAGTCGGCACTTTAAATTCAGATTTCCTATCAGCCAAGCTTTTCTTTGCTTGCACATTCTTCATATCCTTCTCCAAGGATCGGGCAGTATTGACCAAGGTTAAGAAACCCTCCGTCATCGGCCCCGAAAGTAGTAATCTCAACTCATCTCTCAAGCCTTCATAGAAGCGATTAGTCTTGCGCTCCTCATCCATGATGGTGGAGATAGCATATCGACTCAAACGAGTGAACTCATGGAGATATTCATCCATGCTCTTCTCACCCTGAACCAACTTCAGAAATTCGTTCTCCATCGAAATCCTCTGAGTAGAAGGGAGGTATCTTGCTAAGAACAATCCCGAGAACTCTTCCATCGGAACGTTTATAAGTTGTATACCTCTCAAATGATGCAGCTCCAATCCTTCCCACCACATCCTCGCTTCACCGTCCAGAAGGAACGTAGCGATGGTGGTCATTTGCCACTCCTCCGTCTCCGTTGCTGTCATGACTCTCTTCACCATGGAGAGCCAGTCTTCAGCCTAAGATGGAGTTCCCAACCCCGAGAATAACGGAGGGTTAAAGCTCATTACATGCTTAAGCTGCCTCTCAGTTGCCCTCCTTGGCACCACCGGTTCCACAACCACTTGCTCCACTCTCCTCGGCTCAGCCTCTTGAAGAGGTTCCTGCTCCATCGCAGGAGCGGGCTGCTGCGTTTGCCTTGTAGGCTGCGCATTTATCACGGCCAACACCACTTCAGCCACCAATCGTATGTTCTCAGCCGACAGAGGTGTTGCAGGAGCAACATCCGGTGCACTGCTAGCCTCAGAAACTCGGCGTTCTGACGGCCCAACACCACTTCTGGTCACCTATAGTGGTACAACACACCGTTAAGCGACCAAATAAAATTGCAAACAACAATTATAGGAACACGCAGGTTCCTCAAACACGAGTATTTTCATTCCTAAGTGGACATTCATGGGTTCTTTTACCATTATAACGGTGACGCACACAATGTGCTCACCACCCCTTAAAAAGAATTCGTCCACGAATTCAGTTTAAGCCCAACCAAAACCAGTAGTCTGATACCAAATTGTAACACCCCCTATCCGTCACATAGCATATAGCAGTAGGTCCGGCCGGGGCCCGACGCCGTATGCCACAGACAGACCGGGTGGTTACTCATGGAAACTATCCAACCAATCAACGTCCGACACAGAGCATTCTAGCGGAAGCAGTTTATAAAGGTTGCAAAATAAGAACCCAGCACTAAAGCATGAATGTCCATTAATCCAAAATAGGAATGTATTACAAATACCAACAGTAGCCTTAAGGCCTTACAAAATATTTCACTTGATATTACATGATTTACAAACCACGGCACGCAGGCCGGTCAAACATGAATAAAACAGTAAACACTTCCAAATAGGACTTCGAGGGCCGGCTTCGCACTTGGGCTTTAGCCCGCTATTGACCGCTTGGTCCAGCAGCACCTGCAAACAACAAACCACCACACGGTGGCAAAACAAGGCAACGGTCAGCAATGCTGACCAAATTATAACGATCCCGCCCCCAGCTCGGGGCGGCGATGCTCCTTCCCTGCATTTCATTAGCATAAGTGAGCAGCATATAAATATAGCCATTTCATCACAGACGTTGGCTCGCACGGCCACACGCCCCGTGCTCTCAGGGCACATTGTCGGTGAACCGGTCGATGTCACGTCAATTAAAGCCATAGACATTCCGGACTCACCACCGCCACTTTGACGGCCAAACCTATGAGCAGTTTGTCTTCCTGGCCTGGGTCACGACAATTTAAGCAATTGACCGCCGAAGACCCTAATCTATGCCAACGGCAAGTGCCACGTGCCTTTAGGTCTCTTTAACCGAACGACATAGAACGGGTAAGATTCCATCTAACCCGTGCTCACATCGCAACGACAATTTAAGCCATTTGCGCGGGTCAAACTTCCACCGAGTCCCATTTCCATCACAATTCACATAACCCGGTTATGTTCAAGTTGGATCTCAGGACACCAAGTTGGCAGGAATCTCGTATCCGTCCAGTTTTCCGGGTGCACCTTTGGTTTAGTCCCCAAGGCTCCCTGCTGCAATCTACCACGTAGAAACCCGAAAAACAATCAATAACACGGAGTCTTCTCCGGCATTTATACAATGCAACATCACCGATCCAGACAAACATGTCCGGGTATGCTTCACACATCATGCCTATGTCCGTTCTTGCTTACGGACTCTAAACAACGGGGACTTCACATATCTACCCGAAGGAACGCCTCCAACTCTCCGCAAACTCGCGAGAGCGGGCTTCCTATGCAAAGAAGGAGAGCTACTCATGCTCAAGAAGAGAATCGTTACCCTTGCGTTCCTCTTTGGCGCCATTGAAAAGTGAGCGGATGGAAAGCACCGCACTAGCTTTGCCTCCGTGGATCCGGAGTCGGCTCTCGATTTGGAGCTTCGAAGCTCCTCCAATGGCCGGATCTAGCTCCTTCTTCCTTCCTTTGCTCTCCTCTCTCTCTAAGCTTTTTGAAAGATGACAACTTAAGAAAAGTGAGGGTTTCTAAGTCCAATCCAGGGTATATCCCTTCAGGAACAACCCCCAGCCGTTGGATCCTCAATTAAAGAAATGAACGGCTTTGATTCGGGACTGAAATGCCCAATCTGGACCGAACACGGCCTGGCACACGCCCGTGTCCAGGGCCGTGTGCCTCATTCGCCGTCAAAATCGAATCTCCTAGAACAACACACGGGTATCGAACACGCCCGTGTTCGACCTGACATGCCCGTGTTCCACCTGACACGGCCGTGTGGCCGGCCGTGTACCCCCATCATTTTTCCCCGAAAACAACTCGAGCACTGTACGGGTTCTAGGACACGCCCGTGTCCTTACCCGTGTCACCTCAATATGCCTGGGCCCCAGGCCATGTACACGGTCTCGACACTTGACACTTCGTCGAGCGAAGATCGTCGACCTGATGACACGGCCTTCGACACGCCCGTGTCCTAGGCCGTGTGCCTTGTCTCGACACAATGTCGAGACCAAAGTGTCGACTTCCCGGGACGAGTGTCGACACGGGTTGACACGCCCTGCGACACGCCCGTGTCTCAGGCCGTGTGCCATGTCTCGACACTTCGTCGAACGCAGAGTGTCGACTTCGCGGGCTAAGTGTCGACACGGGTCGACACGCCCTGCGACACGCCCGTGTCGCAGGCCGTGTGCCCAGTCTCGACACAATGTCGAGACCAAAGTGTCGACTTCCCGTCTTAGTGTCGACACAAGCTTGACACGCCCTGGGACACGCCCGTGTCCCAGGCCGTGTGCCTGCAGCCAGAACCCAAAACTAGCCCAAAAAGTCCCCCGTCGCTCCTTTGAGTTTCGGGGCGTTACAATCCCTTTGGAAAAGCTGAAGATCTCTGGATTGATTTCATGAAGTAGAAGAGAAATAATCCTAGCATAATTGGGAGCCTTAATGTTGTCCTTGATTTTATCCAGAATCATTTATTCCAAACTGAAACTTTTTCCTGCAGACTATATCTTGCATGGTGTCAAAGAAGTGAAGAGAGATAACTCTTATGGAATTTGTCTTGCAGAGAAGAACTTTGCCTATGATATCCAATAATAGCTTCTCTTCTGGATTTAATTCAGATCTTTTGATGTATTGTACATCTGGAGATATTCCACAAAACATACAAGTCCTGTCAGATTCTTCAGGACCATAGGTCATCCTCTTCATCAACAATAGGCAGTCGGAGAAGTTGAGAAACAGAGGTCTTGGTAAGTTTGATTTTGATTCCTCTAACTCTGGACTTAAGAACAGTTCCATGTCTCTTGACTTTAATATTCTTGAAGAACTCTGCAACTTATGGGAACAAGATTTTACATGGCTCCTATAGAACGAAGGTGAGGTCGGCAGTGTCGAGAAGTATTAGAAGGTTGCAGAAATAATCTGAAATTTCGGCGATACCGGCGCAACTAGTTCTGAACCGATTCCAATCTTCGAGGAAGAGGCCATGATCCAGAAAGTGGAGAAAAATCTGCGGTGGGGAGGAAGATGACGGGGGCTCTGCTACTTCCGGCGGAAGATGAAACGTCTGTCTGCTTACTCGAGAGAGGGAAGTTGATTCGTGTAGAAAGTAATTTTGGATTTTTCGATTTATATAACCCTAGGTTTCTGTCTAAGTAAGAAATAAATATTACAAACATACCTTGGAAATGGAGGCTTAAGCCTCGGATTGCGAATAAAGAAATTTCAATCAAGGTAGCAAGCTTGTCTGATAGATACTCGAGAGACTGGGCAGTACTCGAGTGAAGATATGAAGGTACTCAAGTAGAGATACCTAGAAGTACTCGAGTGATGTCTTGAAGTACTCGAGTAGATATATTGAAGTACTCGAGTAGTTATACAGAAGTACTCGAGTAGTTATGCTGAGGTACATGAGATTGCAACACAGTTCTGCTTCTTGCAACTCCAGGAAATATGTCTTCTTCCAAGGAATTGACAAGTCGCGGAAGTGCTTTTCCTGTGGTATTTGCTAACTGCAAAATCTGCATCTGAAAAAACAATTACCTCGCTATCATTACTTCTTGGGTACCATAAGCCAAGATTTTGCATACCTTTAAGGTATCTCAAAATATGCTTTGCAACAGCGTAGTGAGATTCCTTAGAGTTCACTTGAAATCTAGCACATACACATGTTGAGAACATTATATCCGGTCTACTAGCAATGAGGTAGAGCAAGGATTAAATTATGCTTCTATACTTGGTTTCATCAAAAGGTTTCTCTTTCTCATCCTTATCCAGAGACACAGTTGAACCCGTTGGAGTCCTCATAGAGGTTGAGTTCTCCATTCTGAATTTCTTAATTAGCACTTTGGTGAACTTAGTCTACAAGATGAAAATTCCATCTTTAGATTGTTTCACCTGAAGCCCTAATAAATACTTCAGCTCGCCCATACTGCTCATTTCAAACTTCCCCTGTATAAGTTTTGAAAACTTCTTGCAGATGTTGTCGTCATTAGAGCCAAAAATAATGTCGTCGACATAGATTTGCACTAACAAAATCTTGCCTTTTATTTC
Organism: Platanthera guangdongensis; assembly: GCA_039583875.1. Taxonomy (NCBI): domain Eukaryota; kingdom Viridiplantae; phylum Streptophyta; class Magnoliopsida; order Asparagales; family Orchidaceae; genus Platanthera; species Platanthera guangdongensis. Next base: position 132,935,139 of record CM077152.1, read on the forward strand.
CTTAAGAAATAATGTTTTATCTATCTTTCCCCTTGTGAACTTGTTCTCAAGTAGAAAGCTAGATAGCGTCTCATACCAAGCTCGAGGAGCTTGTTTCAGACCATACAAAGCCTTATGCAATAAGTAAACATAATCAGGAAAGTTAGAGTCAACGAAACCTGGAGGTTGTTCCACATATACCTCTTCCTTTATGTCACCATTAAGGAAAGCAGACTTCACATCCATCTGATAGACGGTGAAGCCTTTGAGTGCATCATATGCTAGAAATAATCTGATTGCCTCCAGCCTTGCCATTGGAGCGTATGTCTGGTCGAAGTCGATTCCTTCTTATTGACGATATCCTTTAGCGACGAGTCTAGCCTTGTTCTTTATGATCGTTCCATCCTCGTCCATCTTGTTCAAGTAGACCCATTTTGTCCCGATGACTTTCTTACCTTTGGGTCTTGGAACAAGTATCCATACTGACAGTGCTTGAACTGATTTAGTTCTTCTTCCATCGCCATTATCTAAGATGCGTCTGAGTTTACTTCCTCAAACTTCTTTGGTTCAACCTGTTAGAGAAAACACAGGTATAAATTCTCATTAGTTGTACCTCTACAAGTTCTGACACCATCCCGGGGATCTCCTATGTTCTCCATGGGGTGATCCTTCAGATGTATGAGCCCTATGGTCCTTGTATTTGGATTATCTTCAATCACCGGAGTGACTTCATCAACTTGGATGATTTCTTCATCTTGATCATCAACCTCTCCAATAAGGGTTGGAGGGGTGATCTTGATGAACTTTTCACCTTTATCTTCGGACGGTTCATCCATGCTAAGTTCTTCCAACTTTGTACCTACATCTTCAATGAGCATACTAAAAGAGTTGCCTTGCAGCAAGCTCGTCTCATCAAATATAACATGTATTAATTCTTCTACAACCAGAGTTTTTCTATTAAATATTCTGTATACCTTACTATGGCTACTATATCCTACAAAAATACTTTCAAAACTCTTTTCTCTAAACTTGGTAGTATGATACTTGACATTCTTAAGCACGAAGCACTTACAATCAAAAATTCTAAAATATGAGACACTTCGTTTCCTGCCCTTTAGAAGTTCGTAAGGTGCCTTATCGTGGTTTCTGTTTATGAGTCCTCAATTTTGCACGTGACATGCAGTGTTGACTGCTTCAGCCCAGAAGTATTCCAGAAGTTAGGCGTCACTCAACATGGTCCTGCAGGCCTCTATGAGTGTTCTATTCCTTGTCTCGGCCACTCCATTCTGTTGTGGAGTACGAGGAGAGGAAAACTCATGAAAGATACCCAAGCGTTCACAGAATTCTGTCATGGCCCCAGAACTGAACTCTGTTCCATTGTCACTTCTGATTTTGACTATGGAGCAGTTGTATTCATTCTGGACTTGCCTGACAAAATTAGTAAAGATGTCAGAGGTATCTGACTTATGTTTCAGAAAGAACACCCACGCAAATCGCGAGTAATCATCAATAATTAGTAACATATAGTTCTTACCTCCCAAACTTCTAATTTGCAGTGGACCAAACAAGTCCATATGAAGTAGTTGAAGACATCTATTAGAATCTTTGCCAATAATGTTTTTAAAGGTAGCTCTTGTTTGCTTTCCTTTTACACATGAATGACAAGGTATATCTTTGATGTACTTAACATTTGAGGCATCACATACTAAATTCAGTGAAAATAATTTATTAATGGTTTTGAAATTAATATGTGCTAGTATCTTGTGCCATTGGTCACAAAGAGATGCACTATCCTTTGCTAAAAAGCACACTGGTGTAGAACAGTTTATACAAATGAAATTTTTAAAAAAATACGTTTCTGCTTCGAGTGAAAGATAGAATCGTTTCCATATTTTCAACAGATTTTATCAAGCACTTATCAACGTGAAACTCAACTATGTATCCTTTATCGCAGAGTTGGCTTATGCTCATAAGATTGTGTTTCAATCCTTCAACATAAGCTACATCTAAGAAGGATACACTACCGTTAGTAATCATACCATAGCCTTTAGTGAGTCCTCGGTCTGAACCTCCAAAGATGACCTTTGTCCCATTCATGACTGGAGAATAGTTCTGATGTAGGCTTCTTATCCCGGTCATGTACCGAGAGCATCCACTGTCCAAATACCAGATATGCGTTTTGGTGGCCTTTGGACATACCTGCAATCATAATCATTTTGCCTTAGGAACCCAAAAATGTTTGTGTCCTTTGTCTCGTGTTAAAACACTCCCCCTACGAGTATTAGCTTTATGAGTGGTCTTTGTCATACTCCCAACTTGATGAGTTACAAAATTCTGGAATTAAGCCAGCAATCGATGGCAAAGTGACAAATTCTGCCACATCACCAATAATCAAACTTGTTGTATCTTTGCCTTATGTTTTCCTGCTTGACCTTTTGAAGTTGTGGTCTAGCAGGAGCAACATTCTTGGAGGAAGAAGCTTCTTGAAGATGACAATCACATGATTTCTTTTCCTTCATTGGCTTTTCCACAATCGGCTTTACGGTTGGTGTTTTCTTGAAGTTATGACCATGATTGTAAGGGCCATAGCTCTGAAGAATAACTTCTTCATAAGGTGCTTTAAAGACACTCTCACCAAAGTCTCTTGGGCGAATCCATCCTTGGTAATGAGAGTTTGGCTCTACATAGGTAGGCCTGGTCAAGTGACCGTAGGAGAGTCAAGATCAAACTCATTAGTTGTAAACATTACTTTCTTGAAAGAAGTCTGATCTTGAGGGGCTTTCTCCTTCTCTTTGGCCAAAGCCTTCTTGGCGGCCTTATTCTTTGTTTGAGACTTTTTCCTCCTATAAGATTTACTAGGAGCTTCTACATGGCCTAGTCCAGCACCCTTGGCCTTAGTTGAGAATTCAGCAATGAATGGAAGAACAGTCTAAGGCTTCGAGAAACTTTCAACAAGTTTCTTTTCAGCAGCGAGTTGTTCTTCCAACTATTTGATGATTTTCTCTTTTAAGTCAAGTTGCTCAAGAGCCTTGTTGTATTCTTCAATAGCATTATTGAAGTTCTCTTTGAGTGAGTCAGTCTTAGCGACTTCCTCTCTCAAGATGCTCTCTTCAGCTTTTAGAGACTTTATCTCTTTAGCCTGAGTTTTCACGACTCAACGACATTTATCGTAAGCCATGATCAACTCCTTGTATTGGTTCATGAGTTCGGACTCATCGTCAGAAGAGCTTTCCTCATTATCCTTCTCAGAAGCTTCAGATTCTGAAGGAGGAGTGTGAGAGTTTACCTTTGCAGAGAACTGGGGCTCTTGTTCGTCATCTGTCTGAGCCATAAGCCCGAAGTAGGCTTCTTCTTCTTCACTCGACTCAGATGAGTCAGAGTCCCTAAGAGTTTTGCCCTTCTTGGCTATCAGGCTCTTCTCTGTCCTCTTCTTATTATATGAGGACTTCTTTTCCTCTCTTCTTCCACCCTCCTTCTTCTTATGGGGGCAGTCAGCAATGACATGACCTGGCTTATTACAACAGTAACAAACGATGTCAGTCGAAATATGTTTGTTCTGTTTAGGAGTATACCTGCCGTGGCTGCTTGAGCCTTTTCTTTATCGATCACCATCATGTCATGATCTTCTATAGGAGGCATCCTTGCCTTTCCACTGCTTCTTTTTGTTCAAGAATTTCTTAAACTGACATGAGAATAGTGAGAACTCTCCTTCAGATAGCTCAGAGCCTGAGGTACTTGGCTCCGAGGTTTCTTCTTCACTCACTTTTTGTGCTGGGGCAGGAGAGGCAGCCTTTGCCTTCCTTGAGGTGTTTGCCTTAAGAGTAATAAGCTTCACTTTGGATGCAGACCTGCTCTTCTCTTCTTCAGCCTTTCTGGGTTGATTTGAAGCTCATATGAAATTAGCTTCCCAAAGAGATTCTCCGGGTCAGTCTCAGCTAGCTTTCTAAATTCCAAGATAGCACGGACCATGTTATCCCATTCCTTGGTTAGGGATCTTAGGAATTTATCATTTAGCACTCAGTTTGTGAAGACTCGGCCATATACCCTTAGGCCATTAACTATCTTGAAGAAGTTCTCAAAGGTGTCAGCAATGGTGTCCTTGTGTCCTTGTCGGAAGGCTTCACACTTCTGATTCAGAAGGGATCTTCTATCATACCAAACTTCTTCTGTACCTTCCATCAAGGTGACTAGGGACTGCCACATCTCCTTTGCATAGTGGCAGTGGAACAAGTTTTACAGCATGGAGTCATTGACTGCACTTGCTATTATGTTCTTGACCTTCTTATCTAAAGACACAAGTGCAATCTCGTATTTGTTTAGATCCATTAATTACTTTTGAACTTTCTTAGTTGGATCTATTGTGGAGATGGTCATGGGAATGTAAGGACCTTCTTCAACTATCATGAAGATCCTTGGATCCACAACTTCCACGAAAAAATCTGATTCTTTCTTTCCACATGGGAAAGTTATTCTTGGTGTACAATGGAAGCTTGGCAAAATCTTTTGCCTTGTCTATGCTTGGAAAATTCGCAAAAGACAACTAGTTAGATCTGATAAAGGTGTTTACCTTTTATTGATCAACCTTGCTCTGATACTAATTGAAAGTGTTAAGTTGTCTACCTAAATCACCTAGAGGGGGGTGAATAGGTGAGTTGTGCAACTTTTTGTATCATAAAAATTTATGATCTATGCACACAATTATCTAACAAGCAATCACAGACGACAAAAGATTTATAGTGGTTCCCCAACCTTTGGTACATCCACTTTCCCTCACCGATCTAACAATACACTGGACTCGGCTACTCCACTATCTCGGATTGAAAACCAATCCTATGCCTCAGAACAATGTTCCCACAATCTCGATCCACAAAATGGATCTTGATAACTCTAATATTATCCATATTTTTATATTTTTTACTTAATAATTAATTAGTTTATAAATAAATTTTATGATTTTATTATCTAATCTCCTTAATTTCTTATTTAGGTTCAATCCAGGCTGCAAATATCAATATGGAGTTTACAGGATCGATTAGGAGATAAATCTGGACAAAAGCCGTAAAAAGTCCAAAGTATATGCCCCGATCACGGGCATGACAAGTAGGTCACGGGCGTGACATCAAGCCATGACCCGGTGCATGTTCCAGGTTTCATTGCCACGTCATTTAAAAGTACACGCCCATCGGTCACGGGCGTGACCATGCTTACACGGGCGTGTCTTCCAGGCGTGACATGCAGATAACGATACAGGCCTCCAATCCACGACAGAATAAAGTTACACGCCTTAACACAGGCGTGACATGGTAGGCACAGGCGTGACCGCATGTCGTGACATCCCGGTATGCCAAGTTAATGCATCAGTTTCAAGATCTGGAGTTTTCTTCCTTACACGCCCTTGGTCATGGGCGTGACCATGGGCGTGACCCTTCCAGCAATGGCCGGAGTTATTCCCGACGTTTCTTCTTCCCGTCGTTTTTAGCAACCGTCAAGACATGCCCTAGGTCACGGGCATGCCCTAGGGGCGTGACCCGTCAATTAACGATTTTTGGTGGTTTCACGCTAATGTTCTGAAGACTTGAAGATGACGGTTCCAAGCCCGACACACCCTAGGTTACAGGCGTGACCTAGGGGCGTGACCATCCAGCATCTTTGCCTATAAAATCCAGGCAATTCCAGAAGCTGAGGAGGAGATTTTTGGGAGCTTAGTTCTATTTTGTTTACTGTTTTCTTGCATTCTAATTTCATAGTGTAGCCTTTACTTTCAAGTCTATCTTTAATCATGTCTTTCTTTAAGCTTTCATGTAATTCTCCCATCATGATGAGTAGTTAATTTCCAATTAGCACTTGATCATGATGAACTTTGGAATGGAATAAATTTCTTATTTTTGTCTCAAATTATCAAGCACTCTTTTTCATATACTTCGATTTATCTTAATATTCACTTCTTCGAATTCATAAGTTGCAAATTATGTTTATTTGATTTTAGATCCGTATCCTAGATTTACCGAGAGGTTGTGGATACCAGTAGATCTCTCAAGGATAAATAGAGTTTCATGCACCCCTCGAGAGAGGAATGCAAAATTCTTCCGCATTGGAGTCAATTCCATTAGTGAGGTTCACTGCCTAAAGCAAGCTTAGGTTTTTCGACTAGGCCGAGAGGTCTTAATCGATCAACCTAAGGTTAGTCGAATGCATATTCTTGAGAGAGGCGCTTCGTAGCTTTGGAACCTCCGCGGTCGAAGTTGTAATTTAGATGCTTGTGCTTATTCTCATTTCTTGGAATTTTATTCTAACCCAAAGGGATTCTAGATCAAGTGCTATCTTTCCTATCATCGCATTTCTCCTCTTAAGTTTAACGTTTCCTTTTTCGCAAAACCAACTTCCGGTCGATAAAATAATAGCTCTTCCTTGTGAGTACAAGTACTCAACGGTCCTCGAGTTTAAATACGATATTTCCTATACTAAAATTCGATAGGTGCACTTGCTTATTTTGAGATTTTAGTTTGGATATTTTCAAAACTTATAAAACCTCCGTCAAGTTTTTAGCGCCGTTGCCGGGGACTTTTTCTGTGTTGATATTTTGAAGGCAAGGATCTTTTAGTTTTATCATTTTCTTTTGTTTTAAAAAAATCAAAATCAAATTTTTTTTATTTTGTTTTTATTTTGTTGTATGACCTGAGGGAATCCGTAAAATATACTTGATTTGGATCTGGAAATTTAGCAAAGCTTACGACGACGTCTAAGACTCCGCGATCTCAATTCTCCAGATTTGGTTGAGGAATCCATCAGTGACACTTCTTTTTTCTTCTACTTCTTCTTCTTCTACTTCTTCCTCTTCTTCTTCTACTTCTTCCCCCTCTCAATTTTCTTCTAATTTGTGTAATCCAAATCCAAATATTGCCGATCAACAGACTATGACTTATTATGCTCTGCCAAATTTGGATAATGCTCAATCAAGTATTGTTCGTCCCGCTATAGTGAACAGTAACTTTGAATTGAAGCCAACCATCATTCAAATGGTACAACAATATGTACAATTTGATGGGCTTCAAGATGAGGATCCCAACGCACATATTTCTAACTTTTTAGAAATATGTGACACTTTTAAAATTAATGGTGTTTCGGATGAAGCCATCCGGCTAAGGCTTTTCCTTTTCACATTGCGCACAAAAGCTAAACAGTGATTGACCTCCTTACCAAGAGGATCCATCACTACTTGGGCCGAGATGATGGAAAAATTTCTCACAAAATATTTTCTGCCCACAAAAACGGCCAAGTTGCGCAATGATATTACATATTTCTCCCAAGTTGATACGGAAACATTATATGATACTTGGTAGCGATTTAGGAATTGCTTCGTCGATGTCCGCATCATGCAATCCCCGATTGGTTGCGAATCCAAACCTTCTATAATGGCCTCAATCAACAAACGAGGCAACATATTGATGCCGCCGCCCGTGGAACGTTAAACAACAAAACACCGGTGGCCGCCCAAGAGCTTATAGAAGGAATGACCATGAACACGTATCAATGGAGTACACATAGGTCTCGTCCACCTAAACCTGCCAGGATGTATGAAATCGATACGGTTTCAAATTTGTCTCTCCAGGTTGAGAAACTACAAAAACAAATAGCGGAGATGTCTGTTTCCTCGTCTACACCTACCTGTGAGCCCCAATATTGGGAGCCTTCTACTATTGTCGAGCATGTGGATTACATGGGTAATCCGAATCAGCCACCTTATAATTCGGGTAATAATTTTTGTAATACCTATCACCCAGGTATAAGGAATCACCCCAACTTCTCTTGGAGTAATCCAGGGAACACGGCTCGCCCACCAAACACAATTCCACCTAGTTATTTTCCGCCACAAGCTACCAAAGCTCCCAATCTCGAGGAGTGGTTCACCAAATATATGACTTCAAATGATACCAATATCCGGAATCTCACCGGATCTCTTCGTAGTTTGGAGAAACAAATTGTGCGAATTGCTAAAATGCTCTCTGATCGCCAACAAGGAGCATTACCGGGCAATACGGAGCCCAACCCAAAGGAGCAAGCGAAGGCTATCACGCTACGGAGCGGGAAAGAGGTACATTCTTCTTCAAATCCAGTTGAATAAGCGGTAACAATTTCGACATCACCTCCTCCTCCTCCTAAAGTTTTTAATGAAAATAAAATTAAAGAATATCAACTGCCTCTTCCCTATCCATCCAAATTAAAGAAAGAGCTGGCGGATGATCATTTCGGTAAATTTGTAGAATTATTTAAGCAAATCCATATTAATTTACCGTTTTATGAAGCCATAGCACAAATGCCGAAATACGCAAAATACCTCAAGGATCGTTTAACAAATAAAAAGAGACTTTAGGAAATTTCCACGGTTCAATTGAACGCGCAATGTTCGACAGTTTTACTCAATAAATTGCCTAAGAAACTAACCGATCCGGGTAGTTTCTCTATTCCTTGTCTCTTTGGCAATTTATTTGTAAAACATGCGTTGGCCGATCTTGGCGCCTCGATTAATTTAATGCCTTATTCGTTATTTAAAAAATTAGGATTAGGAGAGCCTAATCCAACACGAATGAGCATCCAATTGGCGGATCGGTCTATTAAATATCCTATGGGTATGATTGAGGATGTGCTTGTCAAGGTTGACAAATTTATCTTTCTGGTAGATTTTGTCATCCTTGACATAGAAGAGGACACCGAGGTTTCTCTTATTCTCGGTCGCCCTTTTCTCGCCACCTCACAGACTATTATAGATGTTAATAATGGTAAACTTCTCCTTAGAGTCGGAGATGAAGAAGTTACCTTTACTATCAAATCATCTATGAAAAATACGCTTGCTAATGACGAGTCATGTTTCTTTTTGGAGGCTTCTCCCGAGGAGGACTCCATTTTATTTTCTGAAAATCTTTATTCCTCTATTGATCATGAAGAAAATTTTGAAACTTTAGATCTCATTTCTCATGACATTAGTGATAATCAATTGGACACACAAGAGCCTATTTTTGAAATTCTAGAATTAGGAAGTGACCGATTAAAAACTTCTTACGATGAACCTCCAACCTTAGAACTAAAACAATTGTCAGATTATTTTGAATATTTATTTTTAGCAGAGGGTTCAAAACTTCCCGTTATTGTGTCGGCATATTTATCCGATGAAGAAAAATTTAAATTATTAAATGTTTTAAAACGCCATCGCCGCGCAGTTGCGTAGAAAATTACCGATCTAAAAGGTATTAATCCCTCCTTTTGTACGCACAAAATTTTACTAGAAGAAAATTTTCATAAAACTATTCAACCTCAACGCCGGCTAAATCCTAATATGAAGGAGGTTGTTAAGGCGGAGATTATTAAATTATTAGACGCGGGCATCATCTATCCGATTTCGGATAGCACTTGTGTTAGTCTGGTCCAAGTGGTGCCCAAGAAAGGAGGATTAATGGTAGTGCCTAACGATAAAAATGAATTAATCCCAACTAGAACCGTTACCGGATGGCGGGTTTGCATTGACTACCGCAAATTAAATGATGCAACCCGAAAGGATCATTTTCCTTTACCGTTCATTGACCAAATCCTTGAACGGCTATCCGGTAATGCTTTTTATTGTTTTCTTGATGATCTCTCAAGTTATTTCCAAATCCCAATTGCACCCGAGGACCAAGAGAAAACAACCTTCACTTGTCTGTTTGGCACCTTCGCCTATCGAAGGATGCCTTTTGGTTTGTGCAATGCGTCGACAATATTCCAAAGGTGTATGCTAGCGATCTTTGACGAATTAGTGGAGGATATCATGGAGGTCTTCATGGACGATTTCTCTATTTTTGGAGATTCGTTTGATTTATGTTTGGCAAACCTTTCCCTCGTACTCCAAAGATGTGAGGACACAAACCTAGTTTTAAATTAGGAGAAGTGTCATTTAATGGTACGGGAAGGTTTGGTCTTAGGACACAAAATTTCAAGTAAGGGCATAGAGGTAGATAAAGCTAAAATTGAAACTATAAAAAAGCTACCTCCCCCTTCAAATGTAAAGGCCGTTCGTAGTTTTTTGGGGCATGCCGGTTTCTATCGCCGGTTTATTAAACATTTGTCTAAAATTTCCGGATCATTTTGAATATTTATTTTTAGCGAAGGGTTCAAAACTTCATGTTATTATGTCGGCGTATTTATCCGATGAAGAAAAATTTAAATTATTAAATGTTTTTAAACGCCATCGCCGCACAATTGCGTGGAAAATTACGGATCTAAAAGGGATTAATCCCTCCTTTTGTACGCAAAAAATTTTACTAGAAGAAAATTTTCATAAAACTATTCAACCTCAACGCCGGCTAAATCCTAATATGAAGGAGGTAGTTAAGGTAGAGGTTTTTAAATTATTAGACGCGGGCATCATCTATGCGATTTCGGATAGCACTTGGGTTAGTCCGGTCCAAGTGGTGCCCAAGAAAGGAGGATTAACGGTAGTGGCTAACGATAAAAATGAATTAATCCCTACTAGAACCGTTACCGGATGGCGGGTTTGCATCGACTACCGCAAATTAAATGATGCAACCCGAAGGATCATTTTCCTTTACCGTTCATTGACCAAATCCTTGAACGGCTATCTGGTCATGCTTTTTATTGTTTTCTTGATGGTCTCTCGGGTTATTTCCAAATCCCAATTGCACCTAAGGACCAAGAGAAAATAACCTTCACTTGTCTGTTTGGCACCTTCGCCTATCGAAAGATGCCTTTTGGTTTGTGCAATGCGTCGTCAACCTTCCAAAGATGTATGCTAGCGATCTTTGATGAATTAGTGGAGGATATCATGGAGGTCTTCATGGACGATTTCTCCATTTTTAGAGATTCGTTTGATTTATGTTTGACAAACCTTTCCCGTGTACTCCAAAGATGTGAGGACATGAACCTAGTTTAAAATTGGGAGAAGTGCCATTTCATGGTACGGGAAGGTTTGGTCTTAGGCCACAAAATTTCAAGTAAGGGCATAGAGGTAGATAAAGCTAAAATTGAAACTATAGAAAAGCTACCTCCCCCTTCAAATGTAAAGTACGTTCGTAGTTTTTTGGGGCATGCCGGTTTCTATTGCAGGTTTATTAAAGATTTTTCTAAAATAACTAAGCCGCTTACACACTTGTAAGAAAAAGAAGCGTCGTTTATTTTTGATGAAAACTGTTTACGTGCTTTTTCTATTATAAAAGAAAAATTAATAAACGCACCTATCGTAATAGCTCCCAATTGGGATCTACCATTTGAAATCATGTGCGATGCTTGTAGTTTTGCCGTTGGTGCGGTCTTAGGACAACGCATCAATAAACTTTTTCATCCTATCTATAATGCGAGCAAAACACTAACCACCGCACAAGAAAATTACAAAAACACCGAGAAAGAACTTCTTGCCCTTATTTTTGTTTTTGATAAATTTCATTCTTATCTCACTTTGTCCAAAGTCATTTTTTTTTACAGATCATTCGGCCTTGCGTTATTTACTAACCAAAACAGATGCAAAGCCTAGATTGATTAGGTGGATATTGCTTCTTCAAGAATTTTACTTGGAGATCCGGGACAAAAGAGGAGCGGAGAATTTGGCGGCGGATCACCTTTCTCGGTTGGAGAATCCCAACTTGGAGGAGCTTATCGAAGAGGACATCGATGATACATTTCCCGAGGAGCGCCTCCTCGCTTTATTTAAAGTAATGACTCTCCCCACCCCTTGGTTCGCCAATTTCGCAAACTTTCGTGCCGCAAGATTTCTCCCAAAAGGTTTTTCTTAACAAGGAAATAAGAAATTCTTTTCTGATTTGAAAAATTATTTTTGGGAGGATGCGTTTCTTTTTCGAGTTTGCGCGGACCAAGTAGTGCGAAGGTGTGTTTCTCATGAGGAGGGCGCCCAAATATTGGAACATTGCCACGAGGGATCCGCCGGCGGGCACTATAAAGCAAATCGGACGGCATGGAAAGTACTTGAGGCGGGCTTCTATTGGCCGAGTATCTTCAAAGATGCTCACGCACATGTAAGTCATTGTGAACAATGCCAACGCTCAGGTAATATTTCCCTCCATGATGAAATGCCATTGAATTCATTTTTAGAAATTGAGGTTTTTGATTTATGGGGAATCGACTTTGTCGGCCCGCTACCCACTTCATTTGGAAATCATTATATTTTTGTAGCGGTTGACTACGTGTTGTTAACCCCTCAGTCCGCGACATACTCCAAGTTCCCAAAGCCCCCATTCAGCAGGCGCGGACAGGATTTGTCCGTCCGCCCAGTCCGGCACTGTCGCCAGTCGCGCCAAGGGTGATACTCCAGCAGCGGACGCAAAGCCCAGTCCGCTCAGTCCGCCGGCGCGTTGGGCAAGTCTCCAGCGGCGGACGCAGTATCCCGTCCGCCCAGGCCGCCAGCCTCCAGTGGCCGCGCCCAGCAGCAGTGGAAGCTCCAGTTCGCGAGCCCAGTCCGCCCCTTCTGTGCGGACTGGCGTGTTCTTTCTTTTTGCTTCCCGTCACCGCTGCCCGGTTCTCCTGTACCCCGGGCAGCCGGTTATTTTAGCCCTGCCCGCTTGGGCAGGCCCCCTATCCTATAAATAGGGGGGAGGTGGTGCACTCAAGGCACGCTGGCTCGGACCCAGGAGCCTACTTGTTACAGGCTGCGGACTCGAATCCTTGTGCCTTGCGGACTCCCCCTTGCTCTACTTCCCTCAGTCTTTTCCTTTCACTTGTAACCCACTTCTTCTTCAATCAAGGAAAGCCCGTCGCAAGAGAGGCATTCAGGCCGCGACGGGCGAAGTCTGTTGTTGCCGTGGTTCACGGCCCTGCTCCTCTTTCAGCTCTCATCCGTTTAGTAGATCGCTGCTCGCAGTCTCCCTTTTTCCCCGTGTTCGAACCGTTAGCTGGTTGTGCCCGACTCCCTGTCTGTTTTCGTGCATCAACAGTTAACACGCGGCCTTCAGATCCGAGTAGTGTTTTGAAATCAGCGGACGCAAGATGTCAGACCGCAGAGCCCGCTCTTCAGACCGCTCCAGCTCTTCAGAAGACTCCCTCTGGGACGCAATAGAACAAGCTCGCATTGAGGCCGAGCAGTCTCGCCGGCAGACCGACCAGCGCCTTGACACAATCAGCCAAGCTTTGCTCGCGCTGGCCCAGCGGCTTGCTCCTCAGGCCGCAGCGAACCCAGCGGACTCGCCAGTCCGCCAGACCCCAGCTCGCCGGACTCCGCGTCGGCAGTCGCCAGAAACTCCTCGGAACCCTGTTCAGTCCGCTGCTCCTCTGCGCCCTCAGGAAGAAGAGTTCGCCTTCAGGGATTTCTTCAGAGAAGCTGCCAGGGGCACTCCAGCCCGCCAGCTTCACTTTGCTGATCGCCAGTCCGCCGAGCCCGCAGACTCCTCGGCTCCAGTCCGCCATTTCTATCCTGCAGAGTTTGACACCCCGTCCCCTTTTGTTGATCGAATTCGATGGGAATCAGCCCCGAGCAACTTCAGGGAGCCTCGCATCCCATTCTATTCAGGATCGACAGATCCCATTGCTCATCTCCAGGCATTTGAGGGTGCAGTTGCGTTGAGATGCCTCTCAGATGCAATTAAGTGCAAATTGTTGGTTACCACTCTCGAGGGGCAAGCGAGAGAGTGGTTCTACGAGCTGCCTTCGGGCACAATCTCTTCTTTCGCGGAGCTTCGCAACCAGCTGATGTTAAGGTTTGCCACCTCGAAGAAGAGAAAGGATGGGCCAGCTGCCCTATTCGAGATCAAGCAAAGGGATAACGAATCAGTAGCAAGATTCGTTGATCGCTTTCAGAGGGAGATCCAGGGGGTGAGAAATGTGAACCCCGACTACTACAAAGTTGCCTTGATCCATGGCCTCCGGGAGGACCCTCTGAAGTTCAAAGCCACAACCAAGGATCCAGAGACCTATCAGGAGTTGATCGCCATGGTCAACCGTTTCATAGAAGGGGAGAATGCCAATCCGACTTACGTCTCATCCCTGACAGCCAAGGCTGAAGGAAGGGATGCCTCCGCTTCTTCTTCCCATGGCAAGCCCCCTCGCCCAGATTTCCAGCCTCCGTCCCAAAGAGGCAGGAACTTCCGCAACAAAAAACCTTTCTAGGGCCATCAACAGTTTCATGAGCAGAGACTGCCGTTGGCCGCCACTCCCGCCGTTCCTTTGCAGGCTCTTCCCATCCTCCAGCAGGCAGCCTTACCTGCCCCGTGCCAATATGAAGAAAGTCCCATGGGGGACCCTGCAGATCTGGATCTTGACGAAGTCATCCAGATCCTGCAAAGGAGATCAGAAGAGAAGAGGCAAGAGCCTCAGAAGCTGTGGAAGCCGAGGAACAATTCTCAATTTTGCCAGTTCCACAAGGAGAGGGGCCATTTGAATGAGGATTGCAAGGCCCTTCGTGCGTTGATTGTTAAGTTGATTGCCGAGGGCAAGATTGACCTGACCAAGAAGGATTCTCCTTCCTCGTCGAAGCCATCCACCTCGAAGGGCAAAGAGGTAGCCGAGGCTTACCAGGAGTGTGTAGATGTGGAGGACGAAGGCCGTCTGGGGCCGATCAACGTCCCAGTGGAATGTTTTGATGCAGATGATGAGGGAGTTCTGGGACGCCTCTTCTTCATCCATGGAGGAGCAGGAACCGAGTCAACTCGGAAATCTTCAATTTCAAGGGTCACTCAGTCAGAGGTGGCCTCTTCTTCCGTTGCTCCTCCAAGGGAGGTCGTCACTTTTGGTCCAGAAGATCTGCCGCAAACAGCCAATCCATTCGACGATGCTGTTGTTATCAAGGCTGTGCTGGGAGACTTCACAGTGGACAGAATTCTTGTTGACACGGGCAGTTCAGTCAACCTCCTCTTCAAGTCTACCTTCGAGGCCCTGAGGACTGGGAAGCCTCTGCTTTCCACTGAGGGGCCGCTCTATGGATTCTCTGGAGAAAGGAAAGAGGTGGAGGGCAGCATCACCTTGCCAGTAAAGCTTGGAGGGGCAACAAAGCAGATACAGTTCATAGTGGTCGACGCCCCCAGCAGTTACCATGCCATCTTCGGCAGGCCCCTGCTGAACAAATACCAAGCAGTAATTTCCACTTATCACCTCGCCATCAAGTTCTTTGCCGATGGGAGGATGTGCTGGGTCAGGAGCGACCCAAGGAGAGCAAGGGAGTGCTACGTTCGCACTGTCAACATGGTTGAAGCTTCCCTTGCTCCAGCAGAAGCCGCAGAAGCCCCTTCCAGTTCGAAAGCTGCTGCTGATGAAGGTGCTCACCTGGAACCTGCCCAGGTGACGCAAGGAGTCCCCATTGCTGAAGGGGAGGAGAGGAAACTCTCCATCAACTCGGAGCTTCCTGAAGATCAAAAGGCCGAGTTGATTTCCTGCCTGCTGAAGAACCTGGATGTCTTTGCCTGGTCAGCAGAAGACATGCCGGGGGTGGATCCTGATGTAGCTTGCCACCACCTGAATGTTGATCCAAGCTGCAAGCCCATCCAACAGAAGAAGAGGGACGTGGCAACAAAGCTTGCAGAGCCAATAAGGGAGGAGGTTGCAAAACTCCTCAAGGCGAATTTTATTAAAGAAGTGCAATACCCCACCTGGATTTCAAATGTTGTAATGGTTAAAAAACCAGGGGGAAAGTGGCGAATGTGTGTAGACTTTACAAAACTTAATAAAGCATGTTCTAAAGATTGCTACCCCCTGCCTCGGATAGATTCTTTAGTTGATTCCGCGGTAGGATACTCTTACATGAGTTTTTTAGATGCGTTTTCTGGTTATCACCAGATAAGAATGCATAAGCCCGACGTTCCTCACACGTCATTCATAACTAACGATGGATGTTTTTGCTATCTTGTCATGCCCTTTGGGCTTAAGAATGCTGGCGCGACCTATCAACGGATGATGGACCGTGTGTTTAACCATCAAAAAGGAAGAAACCTAGAAGTGTATGTAGACGATCTTTTGATTAAAAGTAAATCGTTTTCGCTGCACTTGCTAGATCTAGCAGAGACGTTCGCTACTCTGCGTAGATACAAGATGAAACTCAACCCTTTGAAGTGTACCTTTGGAGCGAGTAAGGGGAAGTTCCTCGGTCATCTCCTAACTCCGAAGGGACTTGCCCCCAATCCTGACAAGGTAAAAGCTATTCTTGAAATGCCTACCCCTCGTTCACCGAAGGAAGTTCAGCAGTTAGGGGGAAGGCTGGCAGGTCTTGCAAGATTCCTCTCTCGGGTTGGAGATAGGAGTGCCCCATTTTTCAAAACTCTCCGCGGTGCATCCAAGTTTGAGTGCACAGAAGAGTGCTCTCATGCTTTTGAGCAGTTAAAGATGCAGCTTACCTCGTCCCCTCTGCTTCAGAGCCCCAGGCCAGGAGAGATCCTTTTCTTGTATCTAGGAGTTGGCCCTGAGGCCGTCAGCTCCGTTCTCCTTCGGGAAGAAGGCAGAAAGCAGTTTCCAATCTATTATGTCAGCCATATCTTGAAGAGTGCTGAGACGCGGTATCCGATCTTAGAGAAGTTAGCCTTGGCACTGGTCATGTCAGCTCGTAGGCTCCGTCCATACTTCCAAGCACATTCAATCCAAGTCATCACCGATCAACCTTTGAAGGGTGTGTTGGAAAGGCCCGAGCATTCCGGCAGGCTAGCTAAGTGGGCAATAGAGCTAAGTGAATTTGA
This sequence comes from Platanthera guangdongensis, assembly GCA_039583875.1. Lineage (NCBI taxonomy): Eukaryota > Viridiplantae > Streptophyta > Magnoliopsida > Asparagales > Orchidaceae > Platanthera > Platanthera guangdongensis. The sequence goes on from CM077152.1 coordinate 132,951,770, forward strand.
AATCTCTTATGTGCCCAAGACAGCCATCAAAGCTCAAGTCCTAGCAGATTTTCTGATTGACATGCCAGAGTCCAGTTCTGATCAGGCAGAGAGGTCACCTTTAGCTTGGACCATCTATGTTGATGGTGCCTCAGGCAAAAGTTCTTCTGGAGCAGGAGTGGTCCTCATCAATCCAAATGGAATCAAGCTGGAGCAGGCCATCAAGTTCTACTTTCCAGTAACCAACAATCAGGCCGAATATGAATCACTGCTAGCAGGCTTGAGGCTCGCAAGGGAATTAGGAATCGATCATGTTCACATCAGAACTGATTCTCTTGTAATGGCGTCGCAAGTCCTTGGTAACTTCGAAGCAAGGGAACCAGTCTTGAAAAAGTATTTGGCTCTTGTGAAGATAGAAATAGGCAGGTTTAAAAGCTTCACTATCGAACATATTCCGAGAACAGAGAATGAGGAGGCCGATTTTCTCTCTAAGCATGGGATACCTTCAGGAGGCACAACTTCCGAACTCTTCCGTCCGGCAGTAGAGGAAGGAGATTTAATGCAAGTTGACCAGCGAGCCTCTTGGATGGACCCATTTATCCTTTACCTATCAACAGGAAATTACCATCGTACAGTCAAGGACAAGAAAAATTTCAGAATAAAAGCAGCTCACTACTTCCTAGTGGCGGGAGTCCTTTACAGAAAGACTTTCCTCTCAACAATGGCCGATGTGTTTCAGAGGAAGAAGCTCTTACCGTTCTGCAAGAGGTTCATTCAGGAGAGTGTGGAAGCCACTCTGGAGCAAGAACTCTTGAAAAGCGAGTCCTGCGGCAAGGGTATTTCTGGCCCACAATGAAGAAAGACTCAGAGATCTATGTCAGAAGGTGTGTTCAGTGCCAGAAGTTTGCTCCACTTCAGCACCAAGCAGCTCAGTCCCTCAGGTCGATTACAACTCCTTGGCCCTTTGCGGTTTGGGGAATGGATCTCATTGGTCCTTTTCCCTTGGCAAGCGGGCAACGGCGTTTCATCATTGTAATGATCGACTATTTCAGCAAGTGGATCGAAGCCAAGGCACTGGCTAAGACAACTACTCAGATCGTCAAGAACTTCATTTGGGGAGAAATTGTCTGCAGGCACGGGATACCAATGGCAATAATCACTGACAATGGGCCACAGTTCAATAACTCAGAGATGATAGATTTTTTGCAAGCAGATCGGAACAGAGCTGCGTTTTTGCATCAGTTCATCATCCCAGAAGCAATGGCCAGGTAGAAGCAGCCAACAAGCAGATCATCAATTTGCTCAAAAAGAAAGTACAGAATCTCAAAGGCAGTTGGGCTGATCAGCTTCAGTCAGTCCTCTGGTCCCTTAGAACAACGCCTTCATCTGCTACTGGGGAGACCCCATTCAAACTCTCTCATGGCTCAGAAGCACTCATCCCGGTTGAGTTTGAAGTCCCGTCACCCAGAGTGCTGCTTGCAAGAGAAGGTATTGATGACTGGGTGGAGCTGAATCATGAGGAGATGAGGTTCAGCTTGGAACACATCGAGGAGGTCAGAGATCAAGCAGCTATCAGGCAGGAGGAAGTCAAAAGGAGGATGGCCCGTCACTTCGATCAAAATATAAGGGTCAAACACTTTCAAGTAGGAGATCTAGTTCTGAAGAAGGTTGATGCTGCTGCAAGGGCTAGTTCAGTTGGAAAGCTCAATCCAAATTGGGCCGGCCCTTTTGTCGTCAAGGAAGCATTAAAAAGCGGCGCTTACCGCTTACAAACTTACGAAGGAGAGGATATACCGCACACGTGGAGTGGGATGATCTCAAGCGGTTCTATTCTTAAACCCCCTTTCTATTTTGTATATCCTCTTCAAGAATTATTATGAGTAGAACTGCTTGCTAACACTTCTTCGAGTGTTTTTGTTGTAATCATAACAGATAAAGTACTAAGAGAGTTTTCGAAAACGGTTTGACACCCGAACTCTCTTTTTTCTCTCATGTTCCCTTTGCAATACATTTTCTTAATCACAGAATCCATACTGACATTTTTTCTAGTGTTTTCTCTCTCCCAAACACCTATGACGGTTCCCTGATACCAGGAGACATCGCCGAGTTCAGCTAGACCTCCCCTAGAGCCGTTGTCATTAGCGTAACACCACGAAGACCACGTGTTGCGAGGAGATTTCGCACCGTGTAGTGGGAGCTTGCAGGCTCTAGCGCGGTTGGATTCTGGACTTCGGATCCCGGCAGGTACCTGACCCCACCTTTGCATTTTGGAGGGCAAGGTGGGTGTAAAGCTCTACCATGCCGCCTTAAGGATATGGTTACAACTTCGATGATCACATGAGGAAAGTATGCCGTTCCGGCTCACCTGCCCACCTGATCATCATAGCTCGTAACCCTCGAACACTCCGTGGTACCCTCAAGCAGTGCCTGCAGGAGACCCACAGCTTAGGCTGTACTCCAGGCAAGAGGGCAGGGAACCGTTCCGCCAATTGAGGGTCTTGCTTTTGCAGGGAAGTTTGTGCGGACTGTTTTTCTCTGTCCGCGCAGTCCGCCTCTTTGGGTTGACCTTATAGCTTGTAGCCCGGTGAGGAAAGTATGCCGCGCAGGCTCACCTGCCCACCTGGTCGCAAGTTATGGGGTCATTTCTGTATGTTTGCGGACTGGTTTTCTTTGTCCGCTCAGTCCGCCTTTTTGGGTTGATCTTATAGCTTGTAACCCGGTGAGGAAAGTATGCCGCTAAGGCTCACCTGCCCACCTGGTCACAAGCTATGGGTCATTTCTATCTTTGGCGGACTGGATTCATTATTCAAAGAGAGTTTGGTGGAACTTGGATTGCAAGCTGGTTATCTTTGGCGGACTGCTTTTCTCTATCCGGTCAGTCCGCCGACTTGGGTTGATCATATAGCTTGTAGCCCGGTGAGGAAAGTATGCCGCTCAGGCTCACCTGCCCACCTGGTCGCAAGCTATAGATCATTTCTGTTATGAGCGGATTGTTGTTTTTTTATATCCGCTCAGTCCGCAGAGTTCACATTCAAGTTATAGAACTTTCCTGTTAGAAGCAGATCGGTTTTCCTGTATCTGCTCAGTTCGCAGAATGATTTTGGGTTATATAAATTTGATTTCTGCTATGAGTGGATTGGCTCTGTTCTATTCAGCCCGCGGAATGGTTTTCACATTGTCAAGTTAATGACCGACTGAGCTTTTATATTGTGCGATCTGGCTTGCGGACTACAACCCTAACTCGAGTACCCCAGGCATGATGCTGGTTGTTCTCTAAGGCGGATACTGAATAAGTTGATACCTAATTCTTTAATCAATAAAGTTTACTAATAATATATCATGCGGACTGAAAGTAAGACTCAACGGAGTCCGCCGACAGTTGTTCCAAAATAGAATTATAATTCTCTAATCAACAAAGGCCTGAGCTTATCTGTGTTGTGCGGACTGCTAAATATCGGTGCGGTGAGCGTGGAGAAAAGACATTGCAGAAAGCACACATGGCAAAAAATATCCTTTCTATTTCTTCAAAATTTTACATTACATTCAAAATGTTCGGCGGACTGCAATTTTGCGTCCGCCACTTTTTACAAGTAAATTGCAAAATGTATACATATGCATTGATCATCAGTCAGTCCGCTGTCTCTTCTCAGCAGGTGCAGGGCTGTCACCAATGATGTCGACATCTGGAGAGTAGCCCCCCGAGCTGCTCCCGCTGCTACCTGACCCTGAACTAGTGGCGGACCCGCTATGCGAGCTGCCAGTAGCAGAGGAAGAAGCAGAAGAGCCGGACTCGGCGGACAGACCCTCTCCTCGCCGGCTTGATTCAGCATTGTCCGCAGGGACTTGCTCTTCGCCTTGAGAGCCTCCGTCGTCTTCTTCTCTCATCATCATCATTTTCCTCGATAACCTCTTTCCCTTTTTTAGATTTTTCCATCGCTGCGATCTGAGGAGCCAGCTCCGGAAAGATGGAGACAAAGGGGACGCCGTCCACTCCCTCTTTCATGAGGCCGTCGCGGGCAAGCCGCTCAACGGCAATCTCAACTGTCTCCATTACAAAGGGGAGCGTGGCGGCCTGGAACTTAGTGTTCCCCAAGTCATAGGCGACCTGCAAAAGCAAGATTGCGAACATCAGACAGATCGCGGCGGACAGCCAAACTAGATCGCGGCGAATTCAACTTACCGCCAGCTCCTCTCTTTGCCGAGCATTTCTTTCTCCTATCCGCGCGTTCCTTTCCTTTAATACTTTGTTATCCTTCTGAAGTTCCTCATTTTGCCTTATTAGGTCTCTGGCCAGAGTGGCAACATAATGGTTTGTCACCGCACTGTTCGCAGAGGCCTGAGAGGCCAGCAGAGGGAGGTCGGCGGCGGGTACCTTCTTCAGATCGCTCAAGTTGCGCTTCCCGTAGAGAGTGGAAAGCGCAACATGGGCATGTCGCGTTATCCGCGGACTCCTCCATGAGGGGAGCGCAGTGGATAAGCGGACGTGCTTATCCTTGCTATGCCAATGGACCATAGGGTTTCCCCTAAGGTCCCTTTGGCTGGTACCGAAGCCGGCCATGGAGAAGCTGTCGGAGGAGGAGTAGTCCGCTGCGGGATCCCCTTCCTCCTTCCTCTTCTTTGCAACCGCTTCTTTTTTCTCCTTTTGAGTAGGAACAAAGCCGCTCGGCGTCTGCGGCAGGTTGGCGGGCACCGCCAAGGTCGCTGCAAGAAGAGAACCAGTTAAAAAGCGTGGTCGCGGCGGATACAAAAGTTGAGTCCGCAGAGCTACTTACTGTCCTCAGGCACGACGTCCGCTAGGCCCGCTAGCAGCGGGAGGTAGTGCTCGACATCAAGCCTGGCATTGGCCAGGAACTCCACAATCGCGGATTCCAAGTCGTCCAGCTGCGCAGTCTTGAAAGCGGAGTCCGCGCGCACCTGCGGATAGGTGTGCGCGAACCCGAGGTCGCCTTCAAAGATCAAGAACCTTGAGGTCCAGTTGTGGATCTTGTTTGGAAGACCCGCAACTTTCATCCCCCTACAGTAGAAATAGATCACACCCTTATAGGGGCGACCTCCGGAGGCAGTAATGGAGCGGACGGAAAACATTTTCCGGAAGATGTTCATTGAAAAGGCGATCCTTTCAGATCGCAAGTAGGAGAGGTAGCTGCAGATCGCAGCAAGTGTGTTCGGCGCGAGCTGGCCGGGCACCATCCCATAATGCTCGAAAATCGCGGCAAGTTCCCATAGGAGTGGGAACTTGAATCCGCTGTCAAAATGATCAATAGGAATGGCGATCTGGGTCGCCGTCGAGAAGTTTAATCTTTCTTGGTGTGCGGGTAGGCGGACAAGAATATTGGAGTCCGCCATTTTCTTTTCAACAAAGGCCGCCAGATCAGCCTCTGTCAAAGTGCATTTTTTGTGGTCCGCAGAGTGGAAGGCGACTGCAGCATCAGCGCGAGCGGACACCATGTTGCAGGCCGCAGGGTTTCGTCTACTTCAGCAATTTCCTGCATAGAGGACAGAAGGCAGTATTTATAGATGAAATGTCTGACAGCTTTTTGGCCAGTCCGCGCAGGTCGCATATTCAATCCGCACAATCCGCAAAAATTAAAAAGCAGCCAAACAAATAACGCGGACAGAAAAGACAAGCTAATTTTCCAAAAAGATTCAAGGCCAAGTTATAGCCGTCGCAGTTCCCTATCCGCTCAGATCGCGAATATTCCCACCTGCAGGTTAGCAAGAAGCGGACACAGCGCTAGTCCGCACAGTCCGCAACAGATCATGCCAAAGATAAAGCTACATAAGAATAGCGGACATATAATCTGGATCCGCACAGATCAAATAAAGTTCAATCACACATCACACAGCATTGTTTGGAGCAATCATACAAACAATATACATTTAATCAGAAAAGTTCAAGGAATTGCGGACTCAGCGGTCCCTGTTATCAGTCCGCGCCGGCTTTTCTGCTCTGTCCCTGCATAGATGAGCCGCCTGATCACTTATCTGAAGAATTTCACTGTATACCCGGCAGAGATGGTGATGGATGACGTTTATAGTCCGGTGCATATGGGCGGCTTCCCGGTCAACTCGACTAAGAGGCACCATTGGCTCCGCTGCCGGCCTCGGCTCTTCATCCGCGGGCTGCTGGCCACCTGCGGTGCCGCGATCTCAGGAGGAACGCGATCTGACGCCCGCGGCCTCTGCTCAGCGAACTCAGCAGTCCGCTTCTCCTTTCCTTCACGAGCCGACGCCAAGTGCTTGCCTCTGTAGTATCGGACATCATCCGCGAGCCTCTTTCTTCCCTTTCAGACCTCTCCAGCGCCCTGCGAGATGCTGGCGACCTGGTCTTTAAGGGCCTTCTCGCGTTCTGCGAACGCTTTCTCGCGCGCCGCGGACGCCCTCTCGCGCTCCGCCGCTTTCTCTAACTCTGCTTTAACACATTGCATCTCAACTTCAAATTTCTTCTCTAACTCTTTTATCATACTCAGGCTGGGTGGCTCATCCTCCGCGGACTCCACATGTGAGACCGCGTCGGCTCCAGTGTTGGGTGTGATCACGATCTCGCCACTCTCTATGGAGCCCGGCAGCGACTTTCTACCTGCAACAAATAAAGTCAAACTTCGCATTCAAAGGCAGTTCGCGGCGGACTCAAAGAAAGGATAAAAGATCACTTTTAGATATAGCGGCAGCGAGTTTCCGACTATCAAAGATGATTGGCCGCCTTGCCCGCTCTGGGTCAAAGGCGCTTAACCGCTTTTTCCATTCACGGTGAACCCTTGCTCTTCTCTCGGCAGCAGCGCACTTGTTGAGACCACGATATCGTCCGTCTTGGTGATAATTTTGATCGGTCTTGACGTCCGCGGCGGCGACCTATAAAGCCACTTGCGCTGAAAGTATTTGGGCGCCGGCTGAAGTTTACCTGACCGCATCAGCTCCGCCGCAATCCTCAGATCCTCAGCAGCTTTGTCCGCCGCGGCCTGCTTCGAGGCTGCCTCGACCACAGCAACATGAGCAACGATTTGCTTCTTTTGCTCCTCTATCTTCTCCTTCAGCCTCTCCCTCTCCTCTTCCTCCGCAGCGGACAAGGAAGGGAGTTCGTCACCCTTATCTCCAGCAGTCCCTGCCTCATTCTGCTGCACCATAACCAGCAAGGAGTCCTGGATTAAGTCAAGTTGATCGACGTCTATAGAATCAAGTATCTCATCCGTGGAAAGACTGACCGTTGAGAGGGAATTCTCTCCCTGGATTTGGGCCTCCGGAGTAACCAGATCGCCGTCTGGAACTTCTTTGTCGCGCGGCCTGTGTTGTAAGTCCGCTTCCCCAGTCCGCTTGGAGATGTTCTTCTCCTTCATAGCGCGCAGCCTCCTCTCAACCCGCTCAGCGACGGTCTCTCCGTCTCTCTTCCTCTTCTTCCTCTTGGCGGTCTTCTCAGCAGCATCCGCGGCGGACCCCCCTAAATCAGGCTGGTCAGCGCGGACAGGTTCAGGATTCACAACAGACAATGCCTTTGAGGGCGCGTTGTCCTCTACCTCAGTCCGCCGGTCTTCTTCGTCCAAGTCAACGATTTGCACCGAGGCATTGGGGAAGATATGTCAGTCTCCATGTGTTCGCCAGTAGTGTCCGCCGAGGTCGCAGTCTTCTGAGAAGGGGCGGAGTCCGACAAGGTTGCCATCTTCTCACTCCTCAATGGTTCGGCGTCGACTACGGCATCCTTGCGAGCAGAAACATCGACGTGGCGGACTGCTTTCTCCGCAGGCTTCTCGCTCTGGGAGTTTTCTCCTGCGAGGCGGACAGGATCTTGTCTTGCCGGCCTCTTTGCAATTTTCTTGGTCTTCACTGGCGTTGACGGCTCCGAGTCGCCTTTGACAGTGAAGCTAGAGAGGAATGTACCAAGTCTTGCCATGCCGGACTGGAAAGTGGAGACCGCAAGTGGTGAGTATCGCCCCGTGTCGATCAAGATTCTCAGCAGATCCAGACCCTCCAGCGGTATTTATAGCTTTGGCGGCATTTTCGAGGTTTGCGGACTCGGCGGTTAAAGTAACATTTTCGAAGTTTTTCTGGAAACTTAAAAATGTGCGGGGATTATGTTAACCCCTCAGTCCGCAACATACTCCAAGTTCCCAAAGCCCCCATTCAGCAGGCGCGGACAGTATTTGGCCGTCCGCCCAGTCCGGCACTGTCGCCAGTCGCGCCAAGGGTGATACTCCAGCAGCGGACGCAAAGCCCAGTCCGCTCAGTCCGCCGGCGCGTTGGGCAAGTCTCCAGCGGCGGACGCAGTATCCCGTCCGCCCAGGCCGCCAGACTCCAGCGGCCGCGCCCGGCAGCAGCAGCAGTGGAAGCTCCAGTTCGCGAGCCCAGTCCGCCCCTTCTGTGCGGACTGGCGTGTTCTTTCTTTTTGCTTCCCGTCACCGCTGCCCGGTTCTCCTGTACCCCGGGCAGCCGGTTATTTTAGCCCTGCCCGCTTGGGCAGGCCCCTATCCTATAAATAGGGGGGAGGTGGTGCACTCAAGGCACGCTGACTCGGACCCAGGAGCCTACTTGTTACAGGCTGCGGACTCGATCTTGTGCCTTGCGGACTCCCCTTTGCTCTGCTTCACTAGTCTTTTCCTTTCACTTGTAACCAAACCCTTCTTCAATCAAGGAAAGCCCGTCGCAAGAGAGGCATTCAGGCCGCGACGGGCGAAGTCTGTTGTCGCCGTGGTTCACGGCCCTGCTCTTCTTTCAGTCCTCATCCGCTTAGTAGATCGCTACTCGCAGTCTCTCTTTTTCCCCCGTGTTCGAACAGTTAGCTGGTTGTGCTCGACCTCCCTTGTCTGTTTTCGTGCATCAACATTACGTGTCATGGTGGGCGGAAGCACAAGCCCTTCCCACCAATGATGCTCGAGTCGTGACAAAATTCTCAAAAAACTCTTTTCACGATTTGGAGCGCCGCGGGCAATTGTGAGTGATAGGGGAACTCACTTTTGTAATGCACAATTTGCCAAAGTTCTATCTAAATATGGTGTTACACATATGTTGGCCACCCCATATCAACCTCAAACTAGTGGCCAAGTAGAACTAGTAAACAGTGAACTTAAATGAATTTTAGAAAAAAGAGTTTCTACAAGTAGAAAGGATTGGTCGGTTAAGCTTGATGATGCACTTTGGGCTTATCAGACCACGTACAAGACCACAATCGGTTGTACGTCGTACCGATTTGTCTATGGGAAAGCATGTCACTTACCGGTTGAGCTTGAGCACCGCGCCTTTTGGGCGCTTAAATTTTTGAATCTAGATGAAAATTTGTCATTCGAGCTCCGGAAATTCCAAATTAACGAGCTCGATGAGTGGCGCTCCTTCGACTACGAAATTAATAAACTATATAAGGATCCCACAAAATTTTATCATGATAAAAAAATTAAGCACCCCAAGGATTTTAAACCGGGAGACCAATTTCTCCTCTATAATTCACGTCTACGACTTCTTTCGGGCAAACTCAAGTCCCGTTGGCCCAGCCCTTTTATTGTCAAAGAGGTTGGCCCAACGGGACGGTCCGTATCTCTCACCCAGAAAAAGGCGAATTCAAGGTGAACGGGAACCGGCTGAAAATATTCTTTGCCGACAATACTACTAATGAGCTTCGGGAGGAAATCAACCTCCGGAACCCATAAAATAGTGCTCCACTTTGGTCGAGCTGAAGGACCATAAAGAAAGGGCTTGTGGGAGGCACCCATGGTTATCATTCCATTTTACTTTTTTTATCGTAAAGTTTTTGCAGGTTTGAAGAATCTTTGCGACGTGACGATCGATCGGGTTCGAACTTCAACTTCATGCGAGTTCTTCATGTCGGTAATTTTTATTCAGTTTCATTTATTTCTGTCAAAACACAATTATATTTACAAAAAAAAATATAAAGATAAAATATATAAAAAAAACAAAAAAAAAGTTTTTCTGTTCGTACACGCCTTTGTCACGGCCGTGACCTATGGGTCACGTGCGTGACAGAGTCGTATTTAGTTCATCTTGCGCAACCCGAGAGTGGTTTCGTCAAGCGAAGTTTCTAGTTCGTCATCCGTTACGGATAAGGGCGTGACCGTCAATGGTCATGGGCGTGACAAGCGCGGAACCTTATTCGACGAAATGGAGTGGAGGAAAACACTTTCTCCCGAGTCACGCCAGTGAAAATTCATGTCACGCCCGTGACAAGAGACAGGCACGGCCGTGACTTGCTCAGAACCCCCAACCTCCTAAAAAGGAAACAAACTATTTTTTTAAATCGTTTTTAGTAACACGCCCCAGGGTCACGGGCGAGACCCTGGGCCGTGTCGGCGAATCCGAGGTGTGACCCCGGGTCAATACCTCAGATTCCTTTCTTTTTCATAATTTATGTGACACGCCACAGGTCACAAGCGTGACCAAGGGTGTGACAATGGAATCCAAGGCCAGCGCCTTGGATTCCCGAGCAGCTCCATAGGATTCCCCTTACACGCCCCGAGTCACGGGCGTGACTCGGGGGGCGTGACCATCGAATCCGAGGCCAGAATCCTCAGATTCCTTCATTTTTTTCCCGTGCATGTCACGCCTCATGTCACGGGTGTGACAGGGGGGCGTGACCGACCAGAAAACCCTATAAATAGGGATTTCTTCCCTCTCTTGCCCTACACCATCCAACCCTACTCTTCTCCCTTTTCCAGCACGAAAACCCCTTTTTCCTCCCTTTTTCCACAATGCCTCGCCACCACCCTCGCTCCATCGCTTCCTCCTCTGAGCACCCCGAGGATCACGCCGCGGCGGAAGGTATGCTGCTCTTTGACAACCAAATGCAGTAAGAGCGCAGTAATTGCCTTGGCGCCAAACCCCTTGGCGTGTTCCGCATCTTAGATTGGGCGATCCTCGCCACATTTGGAGCGGCGGATTTGGTGTGTGAATTTCTATCCACCCCTGGATGGAGTTCCCTCTTCTCCATTTCCGAGCACGTCTTCCTTGAGCTCACCATCCAGTTCTTGGCTTCATTTGAGTTCCGTTGGGAGGCAAATGTCGATTTCATCGTCTTTCGCATGGGTGGGGTGATGCATCAGCTCACCATCCACCAACTCAATGTCGCCATGGGCTTTTGCTTCGAGGCCTTCTCCCAATCTCCCTCCTACCTCAGTTTCCTTACTGATTTCCCTTCTGATGTACACCTTCTCACCTTTTGGGCAGAACTCAGTAATGAGAACGCACCCTACACCCCAAAGAAATCCAAAGGCAACCACCTCATTTCCCCCGCCTTGCGCATTATCCACAACCTCCTTACCTTTACTCTTTCTGCTCGCAGCGACAGCCATGGAGTGGTGACACGGGTAGATTTACTATATTTATATAGTATGTTTTACCAGGTCCCGCTCAACCTTGGCTATATGCTCACAATTTTCTTTCGGCACCAAGCCGAAAATATGAATTTGGGAGCGGTGCACGACGGGAATTTCATCACTTTTCTCTCCAAGCAGATCGGCCTTTGGGATACACTTCCGCGACTGAGTTGCGTCCAGATGCCCCAAGTCATCCAGTTCCAGACCCTTCAGGCCCTCGGCCTGGCGCGACGACGTGACGGAGAGTTTGAGGCTATCCCCCAGCGGTCGGTGGGGGGATCTTAATCTAGATTTTGGTGCCTGTCCTAGTGGCACTATTCCCTCTCCCCCATTCCACCACCATCACAGGATCCTTCTTCAGAGCCTGGTCCTCAAAACTATTGGGATCGCCAATTTGGGTTAATTCACACTCACCTAAAACAGATGGAGACCAATTTTGGCAACCGTTTTACTACTTTTGATGCTCGTTTTACCGCTCTAGAGTACAGTCACACTTCTTTCGTGGCGCATATTACACGTGAGTTTGCAACTCTGCGCACTCATTATCCGCCTCGAGAGGATGATAACGATGAGGATTAGTTCTTGTGTTTGGGGTGTAGTCGGTTGCATTGTATCTTTATTTTTTGTATGTTTTCTTTCAGTTATCCTGTCTCTTTCTTTTATTAAAAAAATTTATAAAAAAAATATATGTTTTGCTTCAGTCTTATCTTCCAGGTACATTTTGGTGCTGCTTGGACCTCTTCAGGGAAGTCTCCTTTTTCTTTCCTTTACTTATGTTTCATTGGGGACAATGTCTTGTTTAATTATGAGGGGATATTTCTCAAGCAAAACATACAAAAAAAATCAAAATCAAATTTTTTTTTCCATTTTGAAATTTTATTTTTACTTATTTTTCACAAAAATACAAAAAAAGAACGAAAAACAAAAAAATATCAAAAAAACAAAAACAAATTCAAAAAAATTAGGGTTAATTTTAAAATTCGAGAAATCTTTTTTGATATATTTATTCACATGCGAAATTCATAGTATTCAACTTTTACATAGTGTTTAGAAGATTTTGATGCTTAATTTTAATTTTGAATTTTGTAGTAGAACTGTTGGTCTTGCTGTGTTTCTAGTTAAGTGCACATGTTAGTAAAATTTATATAGAATTAAACATTCAGCATACAATTAGATTTTTATTTTTCTAAATGCGTAGAAATAGTTTATTTTACTTCTACTTTGAAACCGGTAAAATCTAAGAATAGTTTAGGAGAGTGTGTAGAAGTTTACTAGAGAGATATTTCACGGATAAAGAAAGAGGTATTCTTTCTCGATGTCTAGAACTTGCCCTCTAGCTATTCTCAAGACTTTGCATAGGTTAAACTCATTAGCATAAAAATGATTTAGGCACTTCTTTTGGTAAGTTTGAGCCTTTGCACCCTTACCTAACATTTTATCTTTGCTAAGCCAATTTGAGCCTATACCCTTCCTTTTGTTTTAGCTCCACCAACACTCTACCAAAGCCTAAAAGCATCCTAATTACACACCTATGATCGAGCTTGAAAATATAGATACAAAATCGGTGTATGAGTGATTAGGAGCCATTGTATTTTGCTGGCTAATTGAAAAAAAAAGTTGTTTTATTTTTCATACCTCCTCTAAAAAAAGAGAGAAAAAAGAAAAAATATATATATAGAAAAAAAAATGAAAATAAATAGAGGAAGTTGAAAAAAAAAATTTCAACTTGTTACGAAAAAGAAACAAAGGAATTTAGGAATTGGCAGAGTTCTTAAATTTATTTCTTTTGTGCAAGCTCTCTTTAGGTCTTGGTGTGTTTACCCATTTTTTTTTATCTTTGATCTTCCAAACCAAAACCTATGCCTACATTTCAACCTCTTTAAGCCCTACTGATTTGTTCTTATAAGTTAAACTAGTGCCGTGGCGAGAGTGTGAAAGGGCAATCCTATGGTCATCAACATTGATGGTTTTCTTTGGAGGTTATCCCGATCTTCGATTTGTGCAATGTTATCTTAGAAAGAACGATACTTTCTCCCTAAACGAGATTTTAAGATTTACCGGGTTTTCATCTTCGAAGTAAGAATTATAAGTGAAAACACATTTTAGAAATATAAAAACTAATTTGTATGATGAGTGGGTTTTTCTACAAAAATATCTACGTACATAGGCATAAGACTTCGCATTCTACTACTTAGGTTCAATTTTCATTTCTAGCGTTAAAATTTTTCTACTCTCCATGAAAAGTTGTTTGCTCGGGACGAGCAAACGAGTAAGTATGGGGGTATTTGATAACTCTAATTTTATGAATATTTTTATATTTTTTTTTACTTAATAATTAATTAGTTTATAAATAAATTTTATGATTTTATTATCTAATCTCCTTAATTTTTTACTTTAGGATCAATCCAGGTTGCAAATATCAATATGGAGTTTACAGGATTGATCAGGAGATAAATCTGGACAAAAGTCGTAAAAAGTTCAAAGTACACGCCCCGATCACGGGCGTGACCAGCAGGTCACAGGCGTGACATCAAGCCATGACCCGGCGTGTGTTCCAGGTTTCATTGCCATGTTATTGAAAAGTACACGCCCATCAGTCACGGGCATGACCATGCTTACACGGGAGTGTCTTCCAGGCGTGACAGACAGATAACGGTCTAGGCCTCCAATCCACGCCAGAATAAAGTTACACGCCTTGACACATGCATGACATGTTAGGCACGGGTGTGACTGAATGCCGTGACATCCCGGCGTGCCAAGTTAATGCATCAGTTTCAAGATCTGGCGGTTTCTGCCTTACACGTCCTTGGTCACGGGCGTGACTATGGGCGTGACCCTTCCAACAACAGCCGAAGTTATTCCCGCCATTTCTGCTTCCCGCCGTTTTCAGCAACCGTCAAGACATACCCTAGGTCACGGGCGTGCCCTAGGGGCGTGACCCGCCAAATAATGACTTTTGGCAGTTTCACGCCAATGTTCTGAAGACTTGAAGATGACGGTTCCATGCCCGATACGCCCTAGGTTACGGGCATGACCTTGTGGCGTGACCATCCAGCAACTTCGCCTATAAAATCCAGGCAATTCCAGAAGCGGAGGAGGAGATTTTTGGGAGCTTAGTTCTGTTTTGTTTACTGTTTTTCTTGCATTCTAATTTCATAGTGTAGCCTTTACTTTTAAGTCTATCATTAATCATGTCTTTCTTTAAGCTTTCATGCAATTCTCCCATCATGATGAGTAGCTAATTTCCAATTAGCACTTGATCATGATGAACTTTGGGATGGAATAAAATTCTTATTTTTGTCTCAAATTATCTAGCACTCTTTTTCATATACTTCGATTTATCTTGATTTTCACTTCTTCAAATTCATAAGTTGCAAATTATGTTTATTCGATTTTAGATCTGTATCCTAGATTTACCGAGAGCTTGTGGATACGAGTAGATCGCTCAAGGATAAAGAGAGTTTCATGCAGCCCTCGCAGAGGAATGCAAAATTCTTCCGCATTGGAGTCAATTCCATTAGTGAGGTTCACCGCCTAAAGCAAGCTTAGGTTTTTCGACTAGGCCGAGAGGTCTTAATCGATCAACCTAAGGTTAGTCGAATGCATATTCTCGAGAGAGGCGCTTCGTAGCTTTGGAACCTCCGTGGTCGAAGTTGTAATTTAGATGCTTGTGCTTATTCTCATTTCTTGGAATTTTATTCTAACCCAAAGGGATTCTAGATCAAGTGCTAGCTTTCCTATCATCGCATTTCTCATCTTAAGTTTAACGTTTCCTTTTCCGCAAAACCAACTTCCGGTCGATAAAATAATAGCTCTTCCTTGTGAGTACAAGTACTTAACGGTCCTCGAGTTTAAATACGATATTTCCGATACTAAATTTCGATAGGTGCACTTGCCTAGTTTGAGATTTTAGTTTGGATATTTTCAAAACTTATAGAACCTCCAACATATCTACACTCGGAAGATAAAACTTCCTACAACTAGGAGACAAAAGCTCCTACACTCGGAGAGAATTCTCCTACAAGAATGAAATAGAAAGTAAGTGAAAATACAAACAGTAAAACTTTCTCAGCTCTGAAAACAGTCGGCCTGAATCATCTTCTTTAATCTTTGCGGCTTTATCAGAGAAGTTGAAGAAGAATGTCAACAAAGGCTAGATCTGAAATTTCTTGGCTTCATACGATCAGATAGATGATGAAGAGTTGAACGACAGTCTCTATCTATGAATCTTCTTGATCTAAATCTTCTGGAATTGAAAACCCTAGCCGGATATGCGTAATGAAGGTCGGCGGCGGTGCCTTTCATTTTTAGAGAGAGAGTGAGTGAGATTCAGAAAAATACTTAGAATAATATTGACATCACTTGTTAGGGTTTGTCGGTTTTGATAAGTCTTAATAAAGGATCTTCCCTAACAGTCATAATTAGTCTTAATGACCTACAGGTTGACCAATCAAGTCAAGACTTTTGAAAATTCTGTCAAATCTGGACTTACCGATTTTTCAGAAAAGATAGACTGAATTACTCGAGTGAAAGTTTACCAACTCGAGTAGGATATAAGATTACTCGAGTGAATAGAAGAGGACAACCCAAGTAGATGACTTAGAGAAAATCCAGAAATGATGAGCAGCTACTCGAGTACGCAAAGTCTTACTCAGTGTTAAGATAGTTACTCGAGATGTGGAGTTGAACTACTCGAGTAAAAGAAATACTACTCGAGTAAAGAGAAATTAACTACTCGAGAGGTAGAGGAACTACTCGAGTCAAGGACTTAGAATATTTTCTGGAAGAAAAATCTGGGTTACTCCAGTGGTGAAACTGAACTACTCGAGAGGATATAAACTACCCGATTATCTAGATATAGCTACTCGAGTAATGGACTTAGAAAAATATTGAGGGAAGAAAATCTTGTTACTCGAGTATTAAACCTGGGCTACTCGAGTAGTAGATATACTACTCGAGTACATAAACTTGACTACTCGAGTGAAGTAAATTTACACGAAATCCAGACTTCTGTAACTAGATACAAAAGACTAAACTACTCGAGTACTTATATGACTACTCGAGTAATTTACTTAGAAAATTTTCTGGAGAATAAATTCTGTTAACTCGAGAATGAGAGAGGATCTACTCAAGTAGTTGACATAGCTACTCGAGTGCTATAATTTGGCTATTCGAGAGCTAATTCCTTTACCCGAGTACTTAAAATCTTACTCGTGTATTGACTAAGTATTTCACTGTAGTATGTAGGTATCTACTCGAGTAAAGTACTTAGCAAAAATTCCTTCAACAAAATTTTCTCTTCTTTGGTGAATTCAACAACAAGCCTTTCTCCAATTAGTCCTAGTGCTTGAATATGAAGTGTGTCCCAATAGAGAGGCTACACATGAGTCAACACCATGGATCACACAATGAGGGATTATATTGTATGGTCCTGTGTTTGGTGACCCATTGTAGACTGACATTGGTCTACACTTGGCAATATAATCCTGCAAACACATATCTTAAAAAAACATCAAATACACTTTAATTCATCTTAGTTCAAGGGTGACTTTATCAAATCTAGGTTAATGTGGATACAATACCCAACAAAAATTATAAGTTTTTGGATTTAGTCTAAATGTGTCTTAATAGAGCCACAATAATTATCTTAGGGACTTTGTATGAAAATTTGTAGTGCCCCTTGTCATATACATCATATAGCTTGGATTGGTCTGCATATAGTAAAACTGCGAAATTGTGATAATATGAGAAATGGACATAGGGAGTTAGGGTTGATAGTTTACTGATTTATGGTAAGGTGAAAAAGAGATCTTCATTAGGAGTCATGATGAGGAGGGTGTTGGATTGACTAGTGTTAGGTGGTGCTCGGGATCAACGAAAGTTCGTCTTTCCTGTGGAGAGAGAGAGGGTCAAAATGTACTAGGGCTAAATCCATTAAGACAATAAATGGGGTTGGCTATGGGTAGATACCAATAATAATAAGTACCTTGCGAAAGGGAGCTTTGGGATTCAGCCCATTAAAGTTCCTAGTGCCCTCAAGATCCCTTCACAGGGAATACCCTGGGCAGTCCAAGGTTAACCTAAGGTGTAAGACTAAATGGAATACAAGAGTAATTATAAATAGTTTGGGATTTAACTTACACTCACACTCCCCAATGTTGTGGGAGTTAGGTTGGGTTTCACGAGTGGTAGGCTCGGTGGTTTGGTGATGGGCAGGTTAGACCAGCGAGCCGATGGCTTGGTAGGTATTTGTGTCGAAAGGTTTAGTCCAGGGAGCTTTGTCTCAGTAGATATTTGTGACGGACGGGTTGGTCCGTGGAGCTTTGTCTCAGTAGATATTTGTGACGGACGAGATAGTTCGGGGGGCTTTGGCTCAGTGGGAAAATTCATTAATGTTGCATGTGTATAAAATATAAGGTGGCGGGTCTTTGATATTGGAGAGTCATCACACCGACATCAATACGATGACTTGGCAAGTGTGGTTTAGCACTTAGCCAAATAAAGTCCGGCGTGCCAGCCGGCGAGAGTACGCAGGAGCTCCTCTTAGTGTACCAGTGTTGAGGCATATGATATGTCTGACTGGTAGTTCCTATACCGGTTTAGAGGTGGGTGAGGCCCAACCCACCTCTTCCATTTTCCACTACAGAGGTATCCTGTGAGGTTAGGCTCTAGAAAGAGGGAACTAAAGCTCTGTGTGCACAGAGTCGGGTGTGTGTGTTGCACTTGCATGTTCTTATCATAACATACCTGCATGACATAGCATAATCATTGCATATAAACCTTCACACCTATTATATAAATTGGTATGGGACTCTTTATGCAATAGGCCTTGCAAAACGACCCCTTGCTCTATTGGTTTGTATGGGCATTCCTATAGGTCATGGTTACTTACTTAGTTCACCTTCTTGTACTTTTACTTATTCCTTAGTTTACTTTACATGTTCTTACTATTCTACTTTACTTGTTTACGTTACTTCTTTCTTTTTATAGTTCTTTTATACGTACACCTACTAGGGTAGTTGTCACCTGCTTGTTCGACTCTGCTTTGTTGTCCTCCGCTTTCATACTCCCCGCACGGTTCCTAGGAGTCACGGGGGTGAGGTGAGGATGATAGTAATTTTGTCTTTGTGACTAACGGTTAGTGACCAAATCATTTTAGGGGACCAGGAAGTAGGAGCATTAGTACCTGAAGGACAAGAAGGCAGGACATGAGTAGCAGTTGTTGTGCACTACCATAACTATACTGTGACAGATCGAGGATGGATTTCATTGTGCTTCTGCTTAGATGTTGAGAGTTACGAGAGTATTATAGTGAGGACTTGATGTACAGGGATTAAGTCCGTTTATATTTTTATTTGGCTTTCGGCTTCAATACATCTTTATCATGTGGACATTGCTGTGATTTATATTTCATATTATATATGATATGTGGACTTGAACTTATCTGTATACTTCTCTTTCTTTGGTGATCGTTAAGGCCGACAGTATCAGCATTTTGTAGTGGCGACCCACCCGAGCTTCGGTGTCACCACAAAACGGTGATTCTGGGCATAAGACTAGGCGGTTTCAAAGGAAAAAAATGGGGTCTTACAAAGGAGATTGAGAAACTGTGTGTCTATTTCAATCAAGAGGCTTCCACCTCTAGGTATGTTACCCCTGTTAGACCTCATATTCAAATGGTAAAGTATGAGTATAAGAGAAGGTACAATAGGTTTGACTATTGGTGTTGGGAAAAATTGGTCATTTCATCGCAGATTGTTGGTTTAACCCTGCAAATTTTGAAAATCGATGAGTTAACCATGCGAGACCGACCACTCGCCAGGTTAATGTTCCTAGTGTTGGTAAACTGACAAGGAACTACGGACCCAAATATGTTTGAGTTCCTAAGACAAAATGATTTATGGTTGCAGGTATGTCCAGAGGGCAACAAAAATCCAATCTAGTATTTGGACAGCGGATAGTCTTGGTATATGACCAGGACAAGAGGCTTATTGCTTGATTATACCCCAGTCAATTACAGACGAAAAGTCATCTTTGGAGGGTTAGATAGGGGAACTACTAAAGGCCATATTATGATATCCGAAAGTATAGTTTATTTCACAGAAGTGGCATGCGTTGAATGATTACACCATAATCTGTTAAGCATAAGTCAGTTATGTGATAAAGACTACATCATTGAGTTCTGCAAGGACAAGTGTCTGATAAAGTCGTGTGCTAATTATGAGATGATATTAACATGCACTCGGAGTTGAAATATATTATGTTTAAATTTTCTTTTTAGACAATTTTACACCAGTGTGCTTTTTGGATAAAAGTAGTGTGTCTCTTTTTGACTAAAGGAACAAAAGATTAGTAAATGCCTTTATTTTCAATGTAGCATACAACCTAGGGGGTGAATAAGTTGTCTAACTGATATTATTAGCGCTTAATTTTATCTTCTTTAGTACTTAGTGTGTTGGCGGTAATTAGCTTTCAAGTACTTGCACAAAGAAAATAACACAGAGAAGCACACATAAATTTATAGTGGTTCACCAACTTTTGGATACATCCACTCTCCTCCCACCTTGCCAACTTTCTGTTAGTCAAGGCACTTCTCCAAACCTCAGCTCAACAGATCTTACACCTCAGATTCCTCAGGATCTCTCAGTCTCCTCCAAGACTTAAACCTCAGCTACGAAGGCCTACAACTCAGTGATCAGCAGATCACCTACCTCAGGTCAAAGACCGTACATTTATGCTCGGAGGACATCCCTACCTCAGATCCACTAGGGATCCTACCGTATAACTAAAGGTCCAACACTCAGAAAGTATTCCTCTCCTAAAGCTTAGTGATCAATTGACCACCTACCTCAGATCCAAACTGGATCCTAAAGCTCAGGCAAATTTGCACTACCTCAGACTGAGAGAGCCATATAACTCAGATCCAAAAGGATCCTACTGGTGTGAAATAGATTTATATCTATCACAGAGAAATTTCTCTATCATAGCCCCTTCAACTAAGTTATCTCAGCTCAAACATTCTTCGAAGCTACAAGGATCTTGGGCTGGAAGTAACTAGAAGTAAACTGCTCTGCTTCCTCTTCCTTCCTAGGATAGAGTCAGTGACTAACTTCTATCTTCTTCTTAGATTCAGAAGTAGATCTTTAGTTTTGAGCTTACTGAGCTAAGAAGCAACTTTTATCTACAGAACCTTGTTCTCTATTTCTTCTTCTCTCTCAGAAGATAGACCTTTTGAGTCTTCAAAGAGTTTGTAAAGGGGGTGCAATCAAAGCTTGCTTCCACTGGTATTACCAGATCTTTCTTAACCTTACTAGCTCACAAGGTTCAGAAGGGGGAATATCTGAGGAAGCCCAGCTCATGGAACCATTCGAAGAGACAGAGGTCCTGAGGAAATAAGGTACATAAGCTTTACTGAAAGGTGAAGCTAATAATCAAATGATTCAAATCCCTATGGCAAAAAGTTATGGGGAGTCACCCAAACAAAGGGGAATGACTTGACTAATATTCTACAAATTGCAAGGGATGCAGTGCAGGTGGTCTGTGATAAACATTGATCAAGCAATTCAAGGGGAGAATCAGGACAAGATAGATGGAGGGCAACCAGCTAAGAAACTTGTTTAATTCTACAGAAAGAAATCTCGTCTAATAAAAATACATACTCTTAAAGGTGATATATATACACATAAATACTGAAATCATATACTACTAGGAGCCATGATGTTATACAACAATTATTCCTCGATACAATTTATTTAGAAGCAAATCATTCAATTGCCAATCATGCTTACGCCCTTGCAATTATTTGCCTCTTTACAAATGCTTATTGAACATCATTTTGTGTATTTCATGTTTTATTTCTATAAAATCACAATTAAAGCTCTATAAAATTTGTTAAGCTGAATAATGGGAGACTTTTAGGAAAAACCATGATTATTTAACTTAACAATTGATATTTAAAGATATTACATCCTAGGTTTATTACCCATATTATATAGAGAGGGTAATATAGTCATATAAGTACTAGGAATTAAGTTAGTAGTGTCAAGGACATGAGCTAGGCACTCTGAATTTGAGAAAAAAGGTCAAGAAAAGTAATCTTGCATCGGCTAGAAGTTGATTGATGCCTCGGCAAGTGCACCGATCGTTGTCAAGTAATAATTTTGGGAATAGCTTCCCCGAATGTCGATCTTGAGGTAATGCAGGTTGGGTATCGTGATAGCGTCGCAGAAAGATTGTTACTAAGAGTTAAACGAAACAACAATGGTGGTTGATTTTCAATTCCTAATTCTAACAAAACAAAAAGAGAACTAATGTGGGTCGTATGCACTGCTTCTCTTGGTGTTTGGAACTAGTGCATGCCGCTATGTCGTGCTTCGTGAGGCGAATGGACAGAGAGTAAAAGGATGGAATGAACACACTTACGGAGAGTGAGGGTCGCAATCACCTCTTCAACTACCAACACTAGCCTTTGCTAGAGTGGTTCTAGTGCATGAGTGGAGTGGATGTGAATGGAGGCGAGTGCATCACAGCTAACAAAGTAGATGTAACTATCCCAAGAAAACATCATTCATAGACAAATAAAAGAAAGTTCAGGTTCATTACAAGCTTAAGAATACACTTCACTATGAGAAGAGGTAGAATAAATCGGTAGGGGGAAAGCCTAGCCCTGGTTCTTGGACGGAATGGTGGGTTGTCAGTCCACTTCTCGGCTCAGACCTTTGGTTGCGTACAAAAGTAAATGGGTTGTCAATCCACTTGTCTTCCTCCATCGTCTTCCCTTTCCTTCAATCTTTTCTCCCTTTTGGCCAAATGAGTTCTCTTGCACACTGCTGGTGGCCGGAAACTCTCCGAAGGGTTGAAGATGGCTTCAGATCGCTGGAGAAAGCTTCCCGGAGGGTGGAGATTAGTGGACAACCTGTGGCGGTGAAAAACGGTGCTTCGCGCACAGCAGCGGGGCAAAAAAATGAAAATAATTGTCCTAATTCACGGAGTACGGGTATAAATACGACAGTAGAAAATCAGAGCGCACGATCAGTGGCGCACGACCAGAGGCCGTGCGCACTTTGTCCAATGATCTTGCGATTAGCACTAGCAGAACTCTAAAGAAATGGAATAAACGCGCACGAGCAGTGGTTTACAACCAGAGGTCGTGAGCACTATGTCCAATGATCGTGCGATTGTCCCAGACAAAACTTGGAAAAGTGGAGAATAGTGCGTACGATCAGTGGCTCACAACCAGTGGTCGTGTGCTATAGATCCAATGATCGTGCGCAGTATTCCTGTACCGTTTGGGGATCGATAAAATGATCATGCATGACCAGCGGTTGTGTGCTAAGGAGTCCACTGACCGTACGCATGTAAAAATGCACGATCAGTGGCCCTTAGGCGAAAAAAATTCCCAAACAATCCCGAAACACACACATGACCTTTGTACCTGCAGCAAAAATAGGAGAGCCACCGAAATGAGCATTCCACATTCTCCAGACATAGAAAAACACCAAGTAGGGCAAGAGAATAATAACTACGGAATTAGACTGAAAACGGGCCAAAAGTGCACTCAACATGGAATGAACATAATAACAAATATGAACAATTATGACTCTAAAGTGTAGTGCACCAACGAGAAAACTAGCCCAGATGAGTCCAAAAATACGTATATAACTTAGACTCATCACACCCCCAGACTTAAACATTTGCTCGTCCCTAGCAAATCATCACTGCATGGACTAGAAAATAGTTAGCTGGCTTTGTAATTTCTAAATACAGTATTGAGAGAAATCAAATATATCATGCGCATAGAAAATAGAATAGATAAACTTTTTAATTATACTATAGAATTTATACTTTTTGATAGACATAAATAAATATTGTATCTACTCAAAATTGGAATTCTGGAGAATCGTTCTGTCATATGTAGGAAGAAAGTAGGCAGGCCACTCAGGTGAGCATTGCCAAAGATCGGGTCTTAGGATCACCTCCAAAGAAATCCATCAATGTCGGGGACCTTAGGCTTGCCCATTCACACTCTCTCCACAGTACTAGCTCGTCTCAAGTGTGAATCCGTAGGAATTCGAATAATCATGGGGCTTAGGCTAAGGTTTGGTAGTCAAAGATAAACATGGAGGCTACACGCAACCCAAGCAAGCAAACAACAAGCTAAACCAATACAGCCCCTCAGAATTGCACGTGTGACAAACCCCCAGACTTAGCTTGAAAACCGTGTGTGTACACGGCCTAACATGACCAATATCATGATAAACTAAATTGGGATTCCATTTCTCATTGTAAATCTTTTTAGATTTTCTCTTTCAATTCTCTCCTTTTTCTTTTTTTTTTCTTTTGCAATCCCCAAATTTTTAGCAAGTAACTTTCTTGTATTCATCTACCACATCACTAGAAGTTCAAACATCACACCTCATCAAAATATTAAATTCACTGGAGCTCATGGATTTGGTTGCGATAGGAGCATTGGCTTTAGGCTTTGGTGAATGATGGTGGAGCTGAATAAATGGAGGGGTAGGCACAAACTTGGCTTGCAATGGTTAACAGCTAGGACAAGGTAAACAACGCTCAAACTAGAAAAAATGATGGCCTACGTCATGCTCACGCTTGAATAACCATGCACCAATGCTTCGAGAGTAGCTTGGGGCAAGTTCTTAGCCACCAAGAAAGATGATCCTTTCTCCCAACTTGAGCTAAACGAGTCTAGTGACGGCTACACACATCCCTACAATATCGTTCGATTTCACCATATTCAACATTTTTGAGTAGTACAAACAATATTTACATCTGCAGAAAATGTATAAATCTACGAGCATAAAAAAATTTAAATATATACTATTTCTACACAGACCATGTGTACTCGATTCGGAGCACTGCACGAGTTTCACCCGACTGTATCCTAAAATCCTAAGCCAGCACCACTATTTTAAAGTTTAAACACAAGCAATGCATTTGACTCGAGCCGCGCACGTGGATAAGATCGCGCTCAAGTGGGTGACTCAGTATGTGCTATAGTGATTTTGAAATAAATAAAAAACAACTGGTATGCTATAAAATGTGTGCTCGTGTAGTGACCACAGGAATGCTCTCCCCCAGACTTTAATGTGACAACTCATAAAACTAAACATTCCAAATAATATAAACAGTTAGAGGTAAGAAGTACCTATGCTCAAAACTGAGCATACCAGTTGTGCTGCGAGGTTGTCCGAAAGCGGTTGATCTGCTGTGCTTCACAAATATCCAGCACCTGTGAATTAGAGATACCACGCAAAATAAGAAAATAGAAATACACATATAAAAAGAAGCACATCACACAAAACAGGACCAATTGGTCCTACATTGGTTGTCTCCCATAAGCCCTTTCCTTTACCGTCCTTATGGTGGATTGAATACCTGTATTAAGCATGATACATAGTTTTATGTCCACAACAAACTAAAAAAACTACGCAAGTCCACCAAGCAGTTACTAGCTTAAACTATCCAACAACTATCAACTAAATGGCGATTTATGATATAGCTCCCCATAAGAGTGAGAAAGGCCATGGTTTGAAGCTTTAGGATTCAAGTTGGTTTTACCCAACTGGCCCCAAGCCCCTTTGAAAGTGCAAGCTAGATCTGATATACTCTAGAGTAGGGGTGAATAGAGTATGGTGCTTAAAAACGTTTTACAACAGTTGTTGTAATCTAAGTGAACAGGGAAGCAAATGGTAAATCTAAACTCAGCAGCTATCTAATCACAATCTACAAAAGAAACTAATCACAGATCACAGCCAGAAACAAAAATAAAGACAAGCAACCAGAAGACACAAGGAGCTATAGTGGTTCTCCTAAACTTGGGTACATCCACTCTTCTACCACACTAGGTAGGAATCTACTGTAGGATGAGTTGATCAGGTGTCCTGGGCACCAATGAGCTTTTGATAAGGTGCTCAAAAACCAAACCAGATTTTTTGATCAGGTGTCTTGCCACCAATGAGCTTTTAATAAGGTGCTCAAAAACCAAACACAAACTTTTGAAGGGAGTTTGAAAAACCCTTTACAGAGGTGGGGATGAGAGAGTGATGGAAGTTTTCTCTTTCTCAAAGCTCAACTATCGTCGAACTGAGCTTAGAGATAGCAAATCAATACTGTAGTCAAGATCGTCGAACTGAGCTCGAAGATCGTCGAATGGAGTTCGACGATTTGTTGAAGTTGAGCTCAGCGATCGTCGAATGGAGTTCGACGATCCGTTGAAGTGAGCTCAACGATCGATTGGAGTTCGACGATTCGTCGTACTGAGCTCGACGAAATGACTTAGTCTCCAAACTGAAAAACCTTGGTCTAAGGGCAGCTTCCAAACCTAACTACTAACCCTTAGACTCAATTCTAATTGACCTTTAGATCTATACAATGAGGTCAAAACAGGTTTCCTAAAGACATAGTGATCCTGACCCAAATTAGTAATAGGGTGTTCCAACAATCTCCCCCTATTTGGGTTAGGATTACTATTTACAGAAATTGGAGAAATTAAAAACATACAAAGCAACAATATAACAAACAACAACAATACAGAATCACAGATATATCTCAGACAGATCATAAATCAGAATAATTGTCACCTTACAGAATTACTCTTTCTCCTTGCTCTTTATAAGTTTAATTTCTCTATTTGGATTAAGAGCTTCCTTCTTTGATCTTCTATCATCAGCTGCACCTAAAGAAGTTTGTTGTTTAGGCCTTGGTACCACAACTTCAGGGTGCAGGTCCATGTATCTTTCAGAATCAAAAAACTTGCTGGAGGCATATCTTTCAAGTTCCTTTTTTCTTTGTTCTGACAAGGTAGTAATGCAGGAGGTGTCCTTGCCTTGCTCTCTGGCTTTCTTAATTTGATCCAAGGCAGCTAAGTCTTTCATCCTAGCAGTCCATGCAGTAGGATTGTTCTCTGGATCCTCAAAAGGCACTGGAGGTTCATATCTGTTGGAAGGATTATCTGGAGGAGCTCTGGATGAGACTAATTATTTCATCTTGTAGGGAAAAGGACCTGAAGTTGTATCAGATGAAGCTTGTCCTTCCCTTGAGTACGGATGCTGTCTAGAATAGCCTTTGGAGTAAACATGGAATTCCCTTTGGTTTCCTCTATAATTTCCTCTCCTTGATTGAGAACCTCTGGATTGGCTTCCCCTATATTGAGATCTCCCTTGAGGCTGATAGGGGGTTTGACTTCTAGCAGAAGGATGAACAGCAGAGCTACCACCTGCACCTGCATCAGGAGGAGAAGGTGGAGTAGGATGATGGAACTGAGAGGACCCTTTCTCATATTTCCTCTTCTTCTTCATAGCCTTTAGTTGATTCTTGGAATATTGCATCCAATGTTCAGTTATAGGGCAGTCATGAAGAATGTAATAAGGTATGTCATTTGTATCTTTGACTTTAGCTGGTGGAACTCTTTTCATAGTTTTGCTTCTTGCTTTTCTTTTCCTGGCTATAGTAGCAGAAGAATCATCAGAATCAGTTCTGAACTGATCACTTTCAGAGCTTTGTTCATCATATAAAGCATCAATCCTGTTCAGATAGTCTTTTTGAAGTTGGGTTGGAGCAGATGAAACAGTAGTGACAGCAATTGTAGCAGCAACAGTAGAATCAGAAACAGTACTGGTAGAAGTTGTAGCAGCAGCAGTAGTAACAACAGATACAGAACTTTCAGGAGCAACACTCTTAGAAGAGACAGCAGCAGTTTCAGATATAATAGTTTCAGTAGCAACAATATCATCAGTAATGATAGTGGGCTCAAAGTCATATGCCTTTGTCTGAATATCCTCAGAAACTGAAACATCAGCCACATCAGAACTAACAGAATCAACAACATTTGCAGCAGTAGGAGCAGCATCAGTGCTTTCAACAGCAACAGAAATAGCAGGGGAAATAGTAGGGACAGCAGCATAAACTGAATTTACAAAGGAATGAATAATGCTGGTGTCACAGCTTAAAAAGGGCACAATGGCCTTGGAGAGATCCTCTGATGGCTGGACTGCAATTTGCTCTGGAAGATAGCTGAAGTAGACTGAATCAAAAACTGAAAGCAGGGACCTGAGGTCCACTGAAAAAACTGCAACCTGTGGTGGTGTTGAAACTGGAGCTTGAGTTGAAGAGATAACAGCAGCAGCAACAGACAATCTAACATCTTCATGAGGCATCTCCCCCTGCCTAGATTCAGAGACAGCTGGATCAAGGCACCCAAAGGAAGTGATTACCTGAGGAGGAAAGATAGAGGAGAGCCTGGCAGATAAGTCTGCAACTGACTTGAAGAGTGGAGCCAAGGAGGTCTCCAACAGAAGTGAGAGCCTGGGAGCTATCAGCTCATATAGTTTGTCAGCTAAGGCTGGAATATCTACATGCTCAGTATGGACTTGAGCAGAGGTAGAGAAGGATGAAGGAGCAACTGGAGATGTTGGTGGAGAGCTGGTGGATGGTAGAAGTGAAGGTTGAGGTGTGGGGACTGTGGAAATGGAAGTAAGTGGTATGGAGATAGAAGGTGTGAAGGAGGGTTGAGCAATGATGTCTTGCAGAAGTTGTTGATATGATGTGGATGAAGAGGGTAGATCAGGAGGGGATGAAGGTGAATCATCCATGAATGAATCATCTAGAAGATTGAATGATGGGAGGTGAGATGATGTGCAATGTCTGGGTGAGGGTAGTGATGTAAAGGATGGAAGATTTCCTCTATGAGAGTTGGGATTGGAGATGGAATTGATGTAGGAGATGGGCTAGAAATAATGATGGTGGATGAAGTTTGAATGGTGGAGGTGACTGGTGGAGATGAAATAAGAGTTGGAGGAGGAGATGAAGCAGCAGGCAAGTCTTCTGCAGGGGCAGAGACTTGAGGGGAAGACACTGTTACAGTCCTTGTGCCTGAAGTAGTGCTTGTAGAGGGCCTGTTGGGCTTCACTATCTGTCTGTCCCACTTGCCAAAGAGGGCACAGGAGAGCCTCTTAGAGGCATTGATGTGCATCCCATTTGAGACTAGCAGTGCAGGGCATCTGTTTTGGAGAAACAGCCCTAGAATCCTTCCATAATTCACAAAATTCTGTTTATTTTCTTCTTGATCAGATCAAAGATGATCTCTCCCTAGTTTAACTGTTTCTTATCCACAATAGCACCCATCAAACACAGCTGATACCTGGAGATGGTTTCATGGGCTGAATGCTTGGCCAACAGAACCTTTCCCACTACATCAGCTAAGAACATGTATTCAACAGCTAAGTTCTTTTTCAGCAGCTTGCTAGGGTTTACATCAGAATGACCCATTCTAGCAAGTAAATCAGAAAATGCTTCTCCTGACAACTCAACAGAATCCTCTCCAGAATTTAATCCAAAAATCTCAGTCAGAATAGTAGAAGTCAGAGGGACCTGGGTTCCAGAAATTGAACCAACCACTGTATTTTGGTCTTGGTTGTGGGCAGTATACACCCACTCTTTGATTTCATCTGCAGGTAGCTTGATTATGGTGGACATGATGGTGACTAGCTTTTGCTCCTTAAACAGTTCCAGAATGTCTTGGAAAATCTGATCACTGGTGTTGAAAGAATCCATGTCTATATCGAATCCGGCATCAAACTTCATTGCGGCTAGAATGGCAACTGAGACGGCCATTGTTACCTGCAAAAATCAACAAACAAACGACCAAGTGTAGAGATGTTTGGAGGGAAAGAGAAAATTTGCAGAGAGATTGAAAGCGCAAAAGGAGAACGACGACCGAAAAATGAATTTTATATTAAGGTTCGACGCAGAAAAGCAAAGATCGTTGAACTCAGTTCGACGATCGGGGCTTCTAAAGGAATCTGAAGGGTCTTCAATATCGTCGATCTCCGTTCGACGATATTGGAGAGCGTTGAGCTCCGTTCGACGATAGTTCAAAAAATAAAATCGTCGAGCGCCGTTCGACGATCGTTGACCTGGAGAGATAGTTGAACACTATCTGAGAAGCGCTGAACTCAGGTCGACGATTTCGGAAAGCGTCGATCGCCGTTCGACGATCTGGGGGAAAATCGTCGAGCGCAGTTCAAAGACCAGAAACACTCTAGACACTAGAAAAATCAAGATGTTTGCCTAGTCTTGGTCATTTTTAGAGTTTCAAAATCTTGGACATTATTTTAAACTTCCTCCATCTAACATTCCTAAGTGATTTAGGAAGAAGGTGTGTTTCTTTTCATCCAAGGGTTTGGTGAAAATATCTCCCCTTTGCAAATCAGTTGGGATATATTGAAGTTCAATTTTATTCTTCTCAACATTATCCCTTAAGAAGTGATGCCTAATTTCTATGTGTTTTGTCCTACTATGGAGGACTGGATTTTGAGCTATAGAAATAGCACTGGTATTATCACAAAAGATTTTAGACTTCTCTAAATTATAGCCATAGTCTAGGAGTTGGTTTTGAATCCACAATATTTGTGAACAACAACTACCTGCAGACATATATTCAGCTTCAGCAGTTGAAGTTGACACAGATGTTTGTTTCTTGCAAAACCAAGAGACAAGTCTGTCACCAAGAAACTGACAAGTTCCACTGGTGCTTTTCCTGTCAATTCTGCATCCAGCATAATCAGCATTAGAAAATCCAGTTAAGTCAAATGCTGAATCTTTTGGATACCAGAGACCTAGATTTGGACAACTTTTAACATACCTGAGAATCCTTTTTACTAATGTTAGGTGTGACTCTCTAGGGCTCACTTGGAATCTAGCATATATGCATGTAGCAAACATTATATTAGGTCTACTAGCTGTAAGGTATAGTAAAGAGCCGATCATTGCTCTATATGTTGTCTGATCAACAGGTTTCTCATGTTCATCAGTATCCAATACAACATTGGTAGGCATAGGTGTTTTCATACAAGATGATTCAGACATACCAAATTTCTTAACCAATTCATTTGCATACTTGGTCTGAGAAATAAAGATGCCTTCAGCATGTTGTTTGACTTGCAATCCTAGAAAGACGGATATCTCACCCATGCTACTCATTTCAAATTTAGAATGCATTAGGTTGGAGAACCTTCTGCACAAATTTGAATCAGTAGAACAAAGATAATATCATCCACATAAATCTGTACTAGTAGGGTATGGGACTTATGGGTTCTAATAAAAAGAGTTTGGTCTACTCTACCCCTTATAAATTCATTTTCCAGAAGGAAGCATGCTAGGGTCTCATACCATGCTCTAGGAGCTTGCTTGAGACCATATAATACTTTGTTCAATTTAAAAACATAATCAGGGTGAGTTGGAGAGATAAAACCTGGAGGTTGTCTGACATAGACTTCTTCTTTGATGTCTCCATTGAGAAATGCACTCTTTACATACATCTGGTATACCTTAAAGCCTTTGTGTGCTGCATAAGCTAAGAAGATTCTGATGGCTTCCAATCTTGCAACTGGTGCAAAAGTCTGGTCATAATCTATGCCTTCTTCTTGAGAGTATCCTTGAGCAACTAGCCTTGCCTTGTTCCTTACAATTACTCCTTGATCATCCAATTTGTTTCTGAACACCCACTTTGTTCCAACAATGGAGTGATCCTTAGGCTTTGGTACTAGTTCCCAAACTCTGTTCCTTTCAAATTAATGCAACTCTTCTTGCATTACCATGATCTAGTGTGGATCTTGCTCTGCATCTTGAATGGATTGAGGTTCAATTTGAGATAGGAAGCAAGTGTGCAACAGGTTTTGGTTGACCTGATTTCTGGTTTGCACACCAGTTGAGATGTCTCCAATTACTTGGGAAATTGGATGGTCTCTTGATGTTACTAAATCAACAGGGGGTGTTGATTGTTCACCAACCTGTGTTCTTGTTTCCTCTTATGGTACAACAACTGGCTCTTCAAGTTGTTTCTCTTCAATATGTTGAATGCTTTCTTCATCTTCACTGCTTTCCTCTTTTTGAGTAATCTGTAACCTGTTCAAATCTTCAGCAAGAGAATGTACCTGCAAAGGTTCTATGGTAGAAGTATTCTTCACCTTGAAAGACATGTTAGATTCATCAAATGATATGTGAACAGATTCCTCAATTTTAAGAGATGATTTATTATATACCCTATAAGCCTTACTGATCATGGAGTATCCCAGAAGCACTCCTTCATCAGCTTTAGCTTGAAATTTTGCTAAATACTTCTTGTCATTATTGTGAATATAACAAATACAACCAAAAATTCTAAAATAATCTACTTTAGGTTTCTTCCCTTTGAGTAATTCATAGGGAGTCTTGCCCTTCAGTTTATGTATTAAACTTCTGTTCAGCACATAGTTGGAGGTGTTCACTGCCTCTGCCCAAAAAGATAGAGGAAGGTGAGCATCTGATAACAATGTAGTGGCAGATTCAATAAGGGTTCTATTTTTCCTTTCAGCTACCCCATTTTGTTGAGGAGTTCTAGGAGCTGAGAAAGTATGCCTGATCCCTTCACTCTGACAGAACTCTTGCATAAGAAGAGAATCAAACTCTGTCCCATGATCACTTCTGATCAGGGCAATGTGAGTATTGAACTCAATCTATATACATTTGAGAAACTCTGTCAAACACTTAAAGTTATCAGACTTCTTCCTCAGGAAGAACACCCATGTGAATCTAGAGAATTCATCTACAACTACTAAAGTGTAAGATTTCCCTCCTAAGTTTTGTACTGTAATGGGTCCAAAAAGATCCATGTGTAACAGATACAAAATCCTAGGTGAATCACTCTTATTAAGTGACTTGAAACTATTTTTAGTTTGCTTGCCTAATTGACAAGCCCTGCAGAGTCCTTCCTTCTTGTAGGGGCCAGAAGGTAGTCCATTAACAAGGTTGTCCTTGGATATCCTAGCAATGGTTCTAAGATTTAAATGTCCTAGTATCTTATGTCATAAAACATTAGGTCTACAAACAGAATTAAACAGTCAAATGTCTACATCTGTTGAGAGAAAATCTACTAAGTAGATGTTACCTTTCCTTTTACCTGTCAACACAGTTGTGTTGTCCTCTGACTTGATCTTGCATAAGGCTTTGCTGAAAGTCACCTGGTAGCCTTCATCACATGACTGACTGATACTGATCAAGTTGTGCTTCAGTCCTTCCACATAGGCTACCTTCTTGAATGTCACTGTCCCAGTCTGGACTGCACCTTATCCTTTAGTTTGTCCAAAGTTTGAATCACCAAATATGACTTTGGGTCCAAGCTTGGCTTTAAAGTATATGAGGTTGTCCTTGTTTCCTGTAATGTGCTTAGAGCACCCACTATCCAAATACCATTGTTGGTTTGATGTTGGATAGGTCTTCACCTGCATAAAAAATAATTCATTTGTTTTTGACCCAGTTTACCTTGGGCCTAGGTTGATAACCTTTAAACTCAGAAATAAATGACATCCCTGGTGGACTCTTATAACCTTCAGGATGATATCTCCTTGTAGGTATTATCCATTCAGTGTAAGGGTTAAAGCTTTGTGATGAAGGACCCCTAGGATTGGATTTTGATTTACCCTTGAAAGAATTTCAAAAGCTCTGATCTCTGTTCGACGATCGTTGAGCTGCATTCGACGATCTTGGGTCAGATCATCGAGCTCCGTTCGACGGTCGACTGTGGCAGAGTTCAGGAATTAGAGATCGTCGACCTGAGTTCGACAATTTTGCCTGAGATCGTCGATCTGCGTTCGGCGATCGTCGAGCTCTGTTCGACGATTTCTGCTGGAACTTGGTTTTCTTAGGTAGATCAGAATTTTTCCTAACTACCTCTACAACTCCCTTCCCTTTATCAGAAATAAACTTAATTGGGGTTCTTAGAACTATATGTTGGCTGGATGAAGCACCCAAGCCCAGTGTACTATTGAATCTGGAGTTCACTGTGCTTCTGATGTCCATCAGCTTGATACTTCTCCCATTAAGGGATTCTTCAAGCTTCTTGGCCTCTGATAGCTCACCTTTCAGTGAAGCTATCTGCTCCCTACAGCACTCCAACTCCTCAGAGAGTTTGATGTTTTCTGACTTTAAGATACTATGTTCAGATAATTGATTTCTGAGAGAAATAATTTCCTTCTCAGATTTTAGTAAGTCTAAACATAATGCTTTAAACTCAGACTTAAAGTCCTCAGAATTGAAATCAAAGAAACTAATTACCTGGTCCTCTTCAAGTTGAGTCTCTGAGTCTGACTCTGAGTCTTCTGCATTAGAATTGTGTTGAGAGGCATTTATTGTCATCATGCAGAACTCCTTCTCTTCAGCATCATCTTCATCATCACTTGAGCTGGATGAAGCTTCTGATTCCTCTTCAGTCTCACTCCAAGATTCAGCAACAAATCCCTGCCTTGTGTGTTTGTTCTTGCTTGAGGAGGGTTTGCCATTACCATTCTTCTTGAAGTCTTTGTCATTTATTCTTTCTTTCTTGTCCCTTTTGTCCTTGTTTTTGTTTTCTGGACAGTCAGGCACAATATGGCCTGGTTTCCTGCAACCAAAGCAAACAATTTCTTTATTATTTGACTTATCATACCTTGGCTTATCATGCTCTTTGTATGATCTCTTTCTGAAGACCTTTCTGGACATCTTGTAAAATCTTTTGGCTAATAGACTGAGCAGCTCATCATTGCCTGTGACCTTGTCTTCAGGCTGATCTTCAGTGGCTTTGAAAGCTATTGTCTTTTCCTTTCTTGTGGCTGGTGAGGCAGCCTTCTGCTCTTCTTCTCTGTTCTTAATGAGCAGCTCATAAGACTTGAGCTTGCCCAAAAGAGCTTCTGTTGTAATCTCATTCAGACTTCTGACATCCTTGATTGGCCAGATCCTTGAATCCCAAGTGCTTGGGAAGAACATTAGGATTTTATCATTTAGTTCAGTTAGTGAGATCTCTTTATCCAAAGTCTTGAGTTCATTGACTATCAGTCTGAGTCTATTATACAAATCTCCAACTGACTCAGCTTCTCCCTTCTTGAAGTTCTCATATTGGGATATGAGGTGGGATCTCCTGTCCTATCTTTCATTAGCTAATCCTGAGACTATTTCAGAGAGCTTATCCAATATTTCCTTTGCTGAATTACATTCAGCCACCTTTTGGAAAATGTAATCAGACATAGTCTGGGCTAAGATATTCATAGCCTTTGCATCTGCTACTTTCCACTTCTTGATATCAGCATCTGTTCCTGATGGAGGTGGAACAACATTTGTGCTTGTGTTCTCTGGAGGTCTTGGACAAACTGTCAAAACAGAATTAAAAATGTCCTCGTCAATAGAATTCATGTAGAGTCTAATCCTTGCTTTCCAAAGTGCAAACTTAGACAGATTGCACAGTGGAGGTCTGGTGCTAGCATAATCTTTGTTTTGGGCCATGTTTTGTGAAGAAATAATTTTAATAACAAAATCTACAACAAGCAGATCTAGCTAGGAATCTTTGGGTTCAGGTGTTAGCCTGTGCAACCACCAAAGTGTGGTATGTTTAACCAACCTGGCTTTGATACCAATTGAAAGTACAAGCTAGATCTGATATACTCTAGAGGGGGGGGGGGTGAATAGAGTATGGTGCTTAAAAACTTTTTACAACAGTTGTTGTAATCTGAGTGAACAGGGAAGCAAATGGTAAATCTAAACACAGCAGCTATCTAATCACAATCTACAAAAGAAACTAATCACAGATCACAGCCAGAAACAAAAATAAAGACAAGCAACCAAAAGACACAAGTAGCTATAGTGGTTCCCCTAAACTTGGGTACATCCACTCTTCTACCACCCTAGGTAGGAATCCACTGCAGGATGAGTTGATCAGGTGTCCTGGGCACCAATGAGCTTTTGATAAGGTGCTCAAAAACCAAACCAGATTTTTTGATCAGGTGTCTTGCCACCAATGAGCTTTTGATAAGGTGCTCAAAAACCAAACACAAACTTTTGAAGGGAGTTTGAAAAACCCTTTACAGAGGTGGGGATGAGAGAGTGATGGAAGTCTTCTCTTTCTCAAATCAGCTGAGAACACTATGTGGATATTGATGTTGTCAAAGCTCCCCCTGAGTTCTTGAGATGTTCAGGAAATGAAGCTTTGCTGTAGGGTGATAGGCCTTCAGAAATTTATCTCCAACAAATGATGATTTCAGCAATAACTGAAATGTGAGGTGTCTGGAGTCTTTGAATGATGATGGCCTTGAACACTTGAATCAAAAGAGATCTGAAGATTTCAAATTTGTTGATCTCCTTTTGGTGATGGTGTTCTTGAGTGAATCCTTTTAGACAGAGAATGTCTACAGATCTCTTTCTTTTTCTCTTAAGTGATTGTTGTTGAGAAAGTTGTTGTTGCAGAGAAAAGTTGTTGCAGAGAATTTTTTGATCTTCTTTTTCTTGTGCACTCTCTTCTTCTCGTCAATTCAAAAATCTTGTCTTTTATTCCTTTTTTTTGAATAGAAATGATCCTCTGTCCAGAATAGCCGTTAGCCTGTCATTAATTACATCCTTAATTGCCTTTGTCTTCTTGGGGAAAGTCCAAAGAAACATTCCTTGATAATTCCTTGAAACTTTCTCCAGAATAAATGAAAACGGCTACAAAATCTTTTGAATTAATTGCTGACAATAACTCCTTAACTGTCTGAATTTTGAATCTTGAAAATCATTTAACTCTTCAGAAAAACATCGAACTGAGCTCCACTATCGTCGAACTGAGCTCAGCGATTTGGACTTAGACAGCAACAGAGATCGTCGATCTGAGCTCAACTATCGTCGAACTGAGTTCAGAGATAGCGAATCAATACTGGAGTCAAGATCGTCGAACTGAGCTCGAAGATCGTCGAATGGAGTTCCACGATTTGTTGAAGTTGAGCTCAGCAATCATCGAATGGAGTTCGACGATCCGTCGAAGTGAGCTCAACGATCGTCGATTGGAGTTCGACGATTCTTCGTACTGAGCTCGACGAAATGACTTAGTCTCCAAACTGAAAAACCTTAGTCTGAGGGCAGCTTCCAAACCTAACTACTAACCCTTAGACTCAATTCTAATTGACCTTTAGATCTATACAATGAGGTCAAAACAGGTTTCCTAAAGACATAGTGATCCTGACCCAAATTAGTAATAGGGTGTTCCAACACCCTTGCTTCTCTCCCTGGAGAGCAACAAAATGAGCGGATCTCAAAAACATTCATTTTTCTTTTTCTCCACAGTGGGAGGATACCACCTAGCATAATCAACTAACTCTCCATCCAAGGTTTTAGGTTTCACTGTCTCCGACGCCATATTAGTAACAGGATCCGCCCACGAAACCTTACGATTAAACTGTTTATCCTTAATTTAGCATGAGGAGGTGGAGAATCATGCTCCCACACGGATCTAAACTCAGGAATTTCATCAGTATCCTCCTCACGAAACAACAGCTCCTTATATTCCTCATCACCACGCTCTTCTTTAGAGGTACTTATTCTCTCCTTCTGCTTCCACGTCTCCTGTTTATCTATGAGATCCACATTACTAAACAATTCGTAAGTGATAACAACAGGAGGGGCTATAGTGGTTCAGTCATGGTGCTAGGAAAGCACGCCGGTTTCACCATATTTGGTACAACAAACTCACCCTTGGAAAAGTCCAAGGTGGCGCTGCTTTCCCTCAAAAATGGGACTCCCAAGATTGGGATCAAAGTATTTTCGAAAGGCCCCAATACTTGGAAATCCGCTACAACCTTGGTTCCATCCATCGTAACTTTAACCTCTCTCACCTCTCCTTCAGTCTCCACTAGTACTCTGTTAGCTAAAACAAGAGAAGTACGATCATCCGAATTTAATTTTAAATTAAAATTCTCGACGTCTTGAAACACGAGAAAATTTCTAGAAGATCTGGAATCAGAAAGGGGGGGTGTGTCGATGTTGTTGATCGTACAAGCAATCA
Organism: Platanthera guangdongensis; assembly: GCA_039583875.1. Classification (NCBI taxonomy): domain Eukaryota; kingdom Viridiplantae; phylum Streptophyta; class Magnoliopsida; order Asparagales; family Orchidaceae; genus Platanthera; species Platanthera guangdongensis. The sequence continues at coordinate 132,988,898 of CM077152.1, forward strand.
CTAGATCTCTACACACCCACTCTTTCTTCTCAGCAAGACACCTCCCCTGATCCACGGGGTTCTTTTCTGTTTTGCTTGGAAGAGTCCCTTTGGGACGCCCAGCTAGCACCTGGGCCAATTGTCCCAATTGCACTTCCAGATTCCGCATAGATGCGGTCAGATTAGACATATTCGATTGAGCGACCTCAATAAACATCTCCATCATTTCTTCCAAATTACCCTTCTTAGGTGCAGCAGGGATCTGATTATAACTCGGGTTTAGTGGTCTCGGTTGTCTCCCAGAGGCTGAAGCATCGAATTGATGCTGCCCTGGTTGCTATCGTTGGCCATCGGCATTTTGGTTCAACAAAAAGTTGGGGTGATTTATCACCCCTGGGTTATACGCATTCCCATACGTCATACCCCTATTTTGGTCAGCAATGAATTTTATAGATTCATTCATATTTAGATTATATAGCTCACCAGACAGTTCGTGTCCCGGGCAATCATATGTGTGATGACTGTCCCCGCCACATCCTTGGCAAGAGATTGCCATGACAGGTGTTGCAGTTGGTACAGTCGATCCAAGAGAGAATATTCCACGTGTGTTCCTTTGTGTATTTCTCAAAGCAGTCCAATATATGCCATCTGAGGTTGTATATTGTAGAAGCCTCAAGGCATCCTCAGGTATAAGGTTCAGCAATGAGCCTCCTACATCGACGTCAATCATATACCTATAATTGGGCTCGATTGTAAAGTAGAACTGGCCCACCAAGTTCCAAGTGTAAAACTCATGGGTTGCTCATTCCCGCAACATGTCATTGAAGAGTTCCCAAGCCTCCGTTAGGCTCTCCTGATCGAACTAGCGGAAGTTACCTATCTCCCGGCTCAGGTTCACAATCTTGTCTACTAGATTGAACTTCTCCAGGAATCGCGCGGTTAAGGCTTCCCAGGTTGTGGAAGTCCCCGAAGGTAAGCTGTACAGCCACTTCTTGGCTTTATCACGCAGTGAAAGCAAGAATAGCTTCATCTTCACTGTTTTATCGGGTATTCGGCCGTAACGGAAGGTCCCGTATATCTCAGAAAAATCCGAGAGATGTGAAAGTCCACTTAGTGTCAACTACCTTCACCTATGGGGGGGAATAGGTGTCTTGCAGCATTTTTGCGGAATTAAAATCGTACCTGCACACGATAACAAAACAACACAGCACAGAAAGGACACAAGCAATTTATAGTGGTTCCCCGATTTGGGTACGTCCACTTTCCCCCTTCGACCTATCTCCCAAGAAGGGACGACTCGGTCACTTCACCAACAGGATTGAAATCCAATCCTTGTACTAACGGAAGGAACCCTTCCACACGTAGGAGTCACCACTCCCACAACACGGGTTGCACCCAACCCTTACAAATAGGAACCAACGTTCCTTTACAACAAAATAGAAATTGGAGTGTATTAGAAATACAAACTACTTATGGAGAATAAGGTGTCCCTCTTCGTTCGAAGAGGTGTTCTTGAGGTCAACGAAGAGTCCACAACCCTAAATCTCACTTAGAGAGAATATCTCCCGAAACCGGCGGCGGCAAGAAGGGCGGCGGCTTGGTTCTCGGGATCGGCGGCGACAACGGCGTGCTGCGGCTGTACTTTGGAGATTCAACTTTCGTAGCAAAGCTAGCAAGATCTTTCAATGGTCACACTAGGATTGATCGTCTCGATCTATTCGGAAGGGGAAGGTTTTCCCGATCAACGAATCAAGAGACAAAGGATCTCTGGTTAGACGCGTGAGACGCTGTGCATGGCTGAGCTTCTATCGCCGGGAGATCTGGAAGAAACCACGATCAAAGATCGGCGATCAACTGGCACGAGCGGCGACGGCGGCGGAGCAAGTTTCACGATCTAGGTCACGTCGGCGGCTCGGCTTCTTTCTGTTTCAAATCGCTCGATCGACTGTTCAAAAATACGGGAGTATTTATACAGTAGAATACTTCTTTATGACCGTTGTGGGTCCCACCAGAAGAAACCCTAAAACCGGTTCAAAACAGCGCCAGCGGCTGAGTCCGGTCCAGCGGGTTCCAGAAATTCGCCCAAGGCAAAATCGGCGAGAATCGAAGGTGATTCTTGTCGATTCAGCGAGAATGAGCCAGTGATTCTCGACGATTTTGACTTAGCGACAGATTTGCACGCTCTGATTTAGCCGGATAGAGTCGGCGAGAATCAGCCAGTGATTCTCGACGATTCAGCGAGAATCAGCCAGTGATTCTCGATGATTCGGCGAGAATCACTAGTGATTCTCGCCGAATCGGCGAGAATCACTTAGTGATTCTCGTCGATTATTACTTGGACGATTTTTCGTCTTTCCACCCATGAGCTGTTCTTTGACCCATCCTTGCTCCTTGTCTGCTCTCGCATTATCACAGCCCTGTACTTGAAAATAAGTACATTCCAATAGAGAGAGTACACGTAGGCCAACACACTGATCTGCTCAATGAGGGATTACGTCGCGCAGACCCGTGTATATTGACCTACTGCACCCTGACATTGGTGTGTACTTAGCGTGGAATAACTGCAAGCACAACTTAAAAGATTTCATCAAATACATTGTCTATTTACCTTAGCTTGTTCAGGGGCTTCTTCAAATCAGGTACGTTATGGATACAATACCAAACAATCTCCCCCTATTTGAAGAAGCCTAAACCCTACAAGCTAAGGTGAATAGAGCATATGGGAATGAAAATCATAAACTTAAAATTGAGTTGAGATAGATATTCATTACCAATACCAATTTCTTGAGAGTTGACTTTGAGCCACCTTAGCATTAGCCGAGAGGGTAATCTCCCCCTTTTCGGCTTCTGCAAATCTGGGTCTGTTGCATTTGACCCCTTGCTCCCCCTCAGTTCTTACACCTGTGCTCACACTTGAGTTCCTGGCAGAGGATCCCCCTAGATGCACGAGCCTGGAGCTTCTGTAGTCTTCATTCCTCATAGTTTAGCATCCCCAATTCAGTTTTGAAAAGACTGAACTTGGCTTTGTCTAAGGGCTTTGTGAAAATATCTGCAATCTGCTTGTCCGTGGGGACATAACAGAGAGAGATGTCCTTGTTCTCCACGTGCTCCCGAATGAAGTGGTAGCGCACTTCAATATGCTTCGTTCTGCTGTGCGATACCAGATTGTTGGCAATTGCAATTGCACTAGAGGAGTCGCAGTACATTGGTACTTCCTTGAACTGAAGGTCATAGTCGGCTAACTGGTTTCTGGTCCATAGGAGTTGTGCGCAACAGCTGCATGCTGAGATGTACTCAGACTCTGTTGTGGAGGTTGCTACACAATTCTGCTTCTTGCTGTTCCATGAGATAAGCCTTCTTCCGAGGAATTGACTCAGCTCTAGAGGTCTGGCGTCTGGAGCTTCGACTACTTCTTGGGCTTCTCCTTCTTCTAAGAGATTTGCTACATTTTGATCTTCAACATTCCCAGTTGACGTTGAGGTGGAAACTTTGACGTACTTAGGAGTTTCATCTTTAGCGGTCTCATCGAGACTCAGCTATTCAAGTCGTGCACCTGCATCTTCAAGAATACCGCTGGAAGAATTGCTGTTTAGCAAGCTTCCTTCATCAAATACAACAATAATTGATTCTTCTACCACTAGGGTTTTCTTATTGAAGACCCTATATGCCCGACTATGGGTACTATAGCCCATGAATATGCCTTCGAAGCATTTTTCACCAAATTTAGTATGCGGGTACTTCCCATTATTCAGTACATAACATTTGCAACCAAAGATCCTCAAATGGGACATGGTTGGTTTCCTGCCTTTCAGTAGTTCGTAGGGCGTCTTACGATGACTTTTGTTGATCAATGCCCGGTTTTGAACATGACAAGCCGTATTGACCGCCTCAGCCCAGAAGTATTCTGGGAGTGAAACGTCATTCAACATTATCGTGCAGGCTTCAATAAGTGTTCTATTTCTCCTCTTCACGACTTCATTTTGTTGAGGAGTGCGCGGGGAGGAAAACTCATGAAAGATACCAAGTTCTTCACAGAACTCTGTCATAGCACCAGACTCGAACTCTGTTCCATGGTCACTTCTGATTTTGACCACTGAGCAGTTAAGTTCGTTCTGGATCTGCTTGACAAAGCTGGTGAAGATGTCAAACGTATCACACTTGCGTTTTAAAAAGAACACCCAAGTAAACCGAGAGTGATCATCTACAATCACGAGCGTATAAGACTTCCCTCCTAAGCTATGAACTTGCATTGGACCAAACAAATTCATGTGCAGAAGATAAAGACATCTGGAGGAGTCTTTGTCTGAGATGCCCTTAAAGGTAGCTCGAGTCTGTTTGCCCATCTAGCATGTAGGACAGGGACTATCTTTGATACACTTAATAATGGGAGCATCCCTCACTAAATCTTTGGAAAATAGCATATTAATTGTCTTGTAATTAATATGTGTCAATCTCTTGTGCCATTATTCACAAAGAGATGCACTGCCTTTTGCTACTAGGCATACGGGGGTAGATGAATCTAAGCTAAGAAAATCTAAGCAGAAGATATTTCTGCTCCTAATGCCTGTTAATACCGTCTCAGAAGAGGCACATGATATTATCAGGCATTTATCCTTGCAGAACTTAACGTCATAACATTTATCACATAACTGACTTACATTGATCAGGTTATGGTTTAACCCTTCAACATAAGCCACGTCGGTGATAGAGATTATACCGTTGGAAATCATACCGTAACCTCTGGTGACTCCTCGATCTGACCACCCAAAGATGACTTTGGGTCCATTCTCGACTGGAGTGTAATCACGCAGCAGGCTTCTTTAATTTTCAGTGGACTGTTTTATTCCATTGTAGATAGTACTTCTGTTATTCCAGATACTTGTTCCAATTCATTCTTCAAACATCTTCTGTCTAGTTCCCATCAGATTTACGGGAACCTAGACTACCCTACAAAAGAGTGTTACCTTACCTTAGGAACCCAATATGTATTGGGTCCTAGGTTCTTGTTAGCATAAAAACTCGAATGCCTTCCCTCAGAAATCCTGTCAGGAAGACTACCTATGCCCAGAAGAGGTGGATAAGCCCTTACCCTTGACACAGTGGGGTTGTGCCAACAGTCTATGGCAAAGTGTCCCACCTTGCCATAGCACCAACACGTGTGAATGTTGTACCTCCGTTTCTGACCTGATCCAGTGACTGAGGTAGTCATGGTCCTAGGTCTAAACGGGATAGAGCCGGATTTGCTCACAAAATTGCATCTTCCACCATGACACATGGAAGGGTGGAAGGAATGCATGTAGCGAGCGTCATGAGGCCTGGGAGGTGGTGCCTTCCTTTCAGTCAGCACCCTACTAGAGGCCCCATGAGAACTAACTACATGACTTCTAACCTCCCTTTCCTGTGTCCTAGGGTGGTGAGAAGCGCACTGAGAGCTGATACCAGCAGATTCATGCCGAGTTGGGGCAGTGGCCGAGAATACAAAGGGTTCAGAATGAGCCTTAGGTATTCTCTCAAGGGTGGCCATGACAGCCGTTGCACTATGGGTGTCTCCACATGAGGGCAGATCACCCTTGCAGTGACCACGGTTGTTCCTGTGATCATACCTGAAGGCATGATGAGTACCCTTCCTGCCTGGAGTGGGGGGTCTGAATACCGTTTCCCCATTTCTCCATGAATTGATAATTCGGGAGATCCACCCATTTTCTTCCTTTCTCTTGATAGCATCAACCTTGGAAAAGTTGGATACTATCCTTTTCTCATTCTCTAGACTAATCTCTAGATCTGAGATTTTAGAGTCCTTAACCTTATTGGATGCCAATTGGAGAACCAACAAGATCTTCAGCCGAGCAATCTCCTGAGCTTGCTCCTCAACAAGTAGATTGCTTTTCTGAAGGGCTCTCTTCAGGGAATCAGGATTTTCTGAAGCGTAACAATTCCTGTCTTCAGGAACTTCAAGAGAAAAGGGGCAAGATGAAGAAGTTACCTGCTCTTCAGAGTTACTGTTACTATCGCCAGAGACCGTTGTGTCAGCTTCATCAGAACTGCTTTCCTCAATTTCTTCTTCAGTCTCTGACAAGGACACCGGAGCCCTGATGCTGTCCGATTGATCCTTGCCTTCATCTTCAGAGGCGAGGACCCCCACATAGGCTTCATCCTCTTGCTGACAGCAGATCCCTGCTTTCTTTGATCCCTCCATGAGATCTAAGATGGTTACCCACAAAGAGTTGGCAGTCCCACACTTTTCCAATCTAGATCGAGAAGGTCCAGACCAGACATCCATGATGATTTGACGAATTATCTTGTCCAGATTAAATAATGAGAGTTCAGTCTCCGACATCTCAGTAATACACTTGGAAATTTGGATATCCTTTCTAGAGCCGGAGGTCTTCATAGGATAAATGGACCCTCTTCCAAGATGAGAGATGCTCGAGGATCGATAGCCTCCAAGTGATAGGACACTCTCATCTTCCAGACGGGATAATACTCTATTGTGCACGTGGGAAGTCTTAGTGGAGAGATCCCATAATCCAGCTCCATGCTTTTGACACTGGTGGCAGGATTCTACTCAAGGTGTGAACCTTTTTGATGAGTAACCTAGCTTTGATACCACTTGAAAGTCCACTTAGTGTCAACTACCTTCACCTATGGGGGGGGGGGGAATAGGCGTCTTGCAGCGTTTTTGCGGAATTAAAATCGTACCTGCACACGAAAACAAAACAACACATCACAGAAAGGACACAAGCAATTTATAGTGGTTCCCCGATTTGGGTACGTCCACTTTCCCCCTTCGACCTATCTCCCAACCAGGGACGACTCGGTCACTTCACCAACAGGATTGAAATCCAATCCTTGCACTAACGGAAGGAACCCTTCTACACGTAGGAGTCACCACTCCCACAACACGGGTTGCACCCAACCCTTACAAATAGGAACCAACGTTCCTTTACAACAAAATAGAAATTGGAGTGTATTAGAAATACAAACTACTTATGGAGAATAAGGTGTCCCTCTTCGTTCGACGACGTGTTCTTGAAGTCAACGAAGAGTCCACAACCCTAAATCTCACTTAGAGAGAATCTCTACCGAAACCGGCGGCGGCAAGAAGGGCGGCGACTTGGTTCTCGGGATCGGCGGCGACAACGGCGTGCTGCGACTGTACTTTGGAGATTCAACTTTCGTCGCAAAGCTAGCAAGATCTTCCAACGGTCACACTAGGATCGATCGTCTCGATCGATTCGGAAGGGGAAGGTTTTCCAGATCAACGAATCAAGAGACAAAGGATCTCTGGTTAGACGCGTGAGACGTTGTGCTTGGCTGAGCTTTTGTCGCCGGGAGATCTGGAAGAAACCACGATCAAAGACCGACGATCAACTAGCACGTGCGGCGACGGCGGCGGAGCAAGTTTCACGATCTAGGTCACGTCGGCGGCTCGGCTTCTTTCTGTTTCAAATCGCTCGATCGACTGTTCAAAAATACGCGAGTATTTATACAGTAGAATACTTCTTTATGACCGTTGTGGGTCCCACCAGAAGAAACCCTAAAATCGGATTAAAACAGCGCCAGCGGTGAGTCCGGTCCAGCGGGTTCCAGAAATTCACCCAAGGCAAAATCAGCGAGAATCGAAGGTGATTCTCGTCGATTCGGCGATAATCAGCCAGTGATTCTCGACGATTTTGACTTAGCGACAAATTTGTACGCTCTGATTTAGCCGGATAGAGTCGGCGAGAATCAGCCAGTGATTCTCGACGATTCGGCGAGAATCAGCCAGTGATTCTCGATGATTCGGCGAGAATCACTAGTGATTCTCGCCGAATCGGCGAGACTCAATTAGTGATTCTCGTCGATTATTACTAGGACGATTTTTCGTCTTTCCACCCATGAGCTGCTCTTTGACCCATCCTTGCTCCTTGTCTGCTCTTGCATTATCACAGCCCTGTACTTGAAAATTAGTACACTCCAATAGAGAGAGTACACTTAGGCCAACACACTGATCTGCTCAACGAGGGATTACGTCGCGCAGACCCGTGTATATTGACCTACTGCACCCTGACATTGGTGTGTACTTAGCGTGGAATAACTGCAAGCACAACTTAAAAGATTTCATCAAATACATTGTCTATTTACCTTAGCTTGTTCAGGGGCTTCTTCAAATCAGGTACGTTGTGGATACAATACCCAACAAGATGCATGTGTGGGTCCTAGCTCTGCAACCCAGAGAACTGAGAGTTGTTGCATATCATGTTCAAAATGGACGTTTTAATTTCAAACTGCAGGTTAGGGATGGCCGGCCCAAAAGCTAGATACACACTCCCAATAGTGGGGGTAGTGTATTCTCTCATCATGCAAGGCCTCAGCCTATTTACCTCATTCTCATCAACATCCTACCCTCATGCAGCGGCTCCATTCCCTCTCGCACTAGCCCTATGCATCGGCTGTCCCTGTCGGTTTCCAATGTTCTCATTAGTGTTTGGCCCAAAGATGGGCTCTTCCCCTCTTCCATTGCCTCCAACCTGAATTAGATTGTGATCCATCTCTAGCTGAGCATTTACGTTACGCCTCCGTGCTCGAGCGGTCATCTCTATTTCAGGATCGTAGGTAAGTAACTCTCCCAATCCTTGCCTCTACATACACAAGAGATGATATCAAAACAAAAAAAAAATCAAAAATAACGACTCTTGAATAACTACCTTCGACAACCCAGATCACTTACGCTTGCACTCCCCGACAACGGCGCTAAAAGGTTGATGCGTCGGCATGTGCACCGGTCTCTGTGAAGAAATAATTATTGGAATAGCTTCCTCGAATGTCGATCTCGAGGGAATGCAGGTTGGGTATCGTGATAGCATCGTAGAAAGGTTGTTACTAAGAGTTATACGAAACAATAAAGGAGGTTGATTTTCGATTCCTAATGCTAACAAAATAAAAAGAGAACTAATGCAGGTCATAAGCACTGATCCGCTTGGTGGATGGAACAAGTGCAGGCCGCTATGTCGTGCCTCGTGAGGCAAATGGATGGAGAGCAAGCGGATGGAATGAACACACGTGCGGGGAGTGAGGGTGGCAATCACCTCTTCAACAACCAATAATAGCCTTTGCTAGAGTGGTTCTTGTGCGCGAGTGGAGTGGATGTGAATGGAGGTGAGTGCATCACAACTAACAAAGAAGACGTAACTATCATAAGCAAACTTCATTCATAGATAAATAAAAGTAAGTTCAGGTTCATTACAAGCTTAATAATACACTTCACTATGAGAAGAGGTAGAATAAACTGATAGGGGGAAATCCTAGCGGTGGTTCTTGGCCGGAATGGTGGGTTGTCAGTCCACTTCTTGACTCAGACCTTTGGTTGTGTCCGGAGGTCAATGGGTTGTCAATCCACTTGTCTTCCTTCATCTTCTTCCCTGTCCTTCAATATTTTCTCCCTTTTTCCCAAATGAGTAGTAATGAAAGATCTCTGTTGCACACTGCTGCTGGCCGGAAACTCTCTGAAGGGTTGAAGATGGCTTCAGATAGCCGGAGAAAGCTTCCCGGAGGGTGGAGATGAGTGGAGGACCTGCGGGGTTGAAAAATCGCGCTTTGTGCATGATTGTTATTTTCGCATCGGGTCCGAAAACTTGATGTGGTTAAAACTCCAAAAATTGGTGAGAATTCCGGCGGTGTCCCGGGCGGTTTTTTTAAGAAAAGCGTGGATGTGGTTTTTATTGAGAAAACGGGGCGTGCAGATTTATTTATTTGGATATAAAACGGTTTAGATCGAGTTTTAACGAAATGAGGCAAGTGCACCTATCACATGTAGTACAGGATATTTCGGTGTGGAATATCGAGGTCGTATTGTTCTCGGGGTCGGTTTGATTATTTCTACTCTTCCCTGGAGAGGACTATTATTTTACCGATCATTACTTGTCGGGTATATTTTATATATATAAAAGCAAAATGTAAGACAAAAAATAGAAAAGAAAAGCAATAAAGGTGGAGCCGATGAAAAGCTTAGCGCGACAACATCGAATTAGATTAGAACTAAAATAAACTTTTAATAAAAAGAGATCCTAAGTTTCAAATCAATTAATGCGGAGACTTGGCCATGGAAGTTCCACTAAAATGAGCTCACCTAGCTATAGGGCTATCGGTCACCTGAACGCTAAGACTATTCGACCGGGCTCTCGTCCGACGAAGGATTCCTCTTAAAGCCCGCATTACGCTAAGAAGCACGATATTGGGTGGGGAACCCAATCCGGTATAGTTGGCGCGCCTCCTCTCTCGAGGGTTAGTGCGGACCACATTTTACCAAGGGGTGATCGGTCCATACGCATGGCCTCTCGGCTAGCTAGCGTATGGACTACGGAAATAGGGCCCACACATCGATATGTGGTCCTACGCGACGTAAACCATAGGCAAACCTTAAGTAATTTTAATTAATTAGAAAAATAAGGACCTTTAATTATTTAAAGCTATTTTTTCTGTCTCAATTCTCTTCGATACTGAGTGTTTTGAACGATTAGCCACTCATCGGAATGGGGACGGCGAGCGGTGAAAGCAATAAAAGGAAAACAGTAAATAAAGCAGGAAAGAAAGCAGTACAGGAAAGCAGTAAAAGAAAGCAGAAAATTGCAAGTCCTACTCAAACGAGTAGAAATGAAATGAAAGCAGTAAAGTTCGAGTCCCGACGCAAATGCGTGGGCGGGAGAAATGAAAGCAAGTCCTACTCAAACGAGTAGGACAAAATAAATGCAATGCACGCACACACTCGACATAAAGTAAAACTCACTCACACAAACTCTCGACATAAAGTAAAAATACGAACACACACACTCTACTGAATGAAATAAAAACAATGTGTCATTTAACTCTTAACGAGTAGGCGGAAATAAATGCGCACACGTACAAAAATGAGAAAAACTAAGTTATCTAAAAATTAAAACAACTACATTTTTACCGCTAGAATGCACTAGAAATGCATACAAAGCTAAAATAAAAATTAAACGAGCGAAAAAGTTTTGCAAATAAACGCAAAAATGGAAGTTATCGAAAAATTAAAACGAATACATTTCTACCGCTAGAATGCGGTCGAAATGCGTAAAAACAAGAAAGATAAATTAAACGGACAAAAGTTTTAAATGAAATCTAAGTGCTTGAAAAATTAAAAGGGCTATATTTTCATTCTTATAACTTTATAGAAATGCTTAAAAAGTGCAAATAAATGTAAAAGAGAACGAAAAGTTTTACAATTCTAAATAGCCTAAGTTAAAAGAAATCAAAAACCACTTTTATAACTGTTTTTATAGTTTTATAAGAATGAAAATAACGAGTACCGAAAAATCCTAACACTAAACTAATCTAAATAAACAAAACTAAAACATAAAAAGACAAATCTTATACTTATACACGCACACACCCGTACGAAAATAAGTAAAGAAAAAAGCAAAAGAAAAATAAGATTGCAAAGGAGTAGGTTGTTTAGATTCATTCCAAAGCCAAATAAAGAGATGAAAACACATTTTATGAAGTTAAAAAAACGAGTTACAAAGGAATGAAAACGAAAACTAAGGACAGGGGGAGAAAATATCCCTTACATAGCATTTGGAACTCATCCGAGCAGCATAACACCTTATACAAAATGGTCCAAAAAGTGGAACAGGATTACAAGCAGAAGGCTGGAATTTATCGACAAAATTTTTCATGGGACGCGCCCTCTGCCATGGGCATGTCAGGGGGCGTTTTAGCACTGTGCAAATGGCGGCTTGCGAGATTTGACATCAAAGTTGACTTCGGCTGAAATCGTGGAGGTCACGCCCCAGGTCACGGGCGTGACTATGTGCGTGTTGGGGAGGTAGAACTAGGCGCGGGCCGCGTCAAAAGTCGCGGGTGCCGTCTTGTCGGCCAGTTGGAGAAGTACACGTGGCGGTCATGCCCGTGTCTCTGTCTACACGGGGCGTGTCGAGGTTGGTCTCGATGAATGTCAAGTGCGTTGTGTCGAGTCTGGAATTTGTCGAGCGGAAAATGTCGAGAGCAAGTGACACGGGCGTGTCGGTTTGGGTGACATGGGCGTGTCAGGTTGGTCGACGAACGTCGAATGCAAATCGTCGAGCTTGCATGACACGGGCTGGGGTCATAGGGTGTGTCATCCGACACGGGAGTGACGTCGCGCGTGTCAAGCTATTTTCATCAAAAAATGCTGATTCACTGGAAGTTGACATGTCACGCCCTAGTCACGTCGTGACCCAAAGAACACGGGCATGACCCATGCAAAATTTGACTTTTTCGTGAAAAATTCAGGAAATAAAAATAAAGCTATGTTAGGATAAACTTTACAAGATAGGAGCAATTTTATTAAAGAAACATAAGTAAAAATGACAAAATAAAGTAAAAACAACTTATTTAATGTACATAAAAATAGGTATATTTACAATTCATCAAATACCAACATACTTAAGTTTTTGCTATTTCAGAGCAAAAGTTGGAGATGAACTTATAAGGAATTAAAAAAATTCTAAGTTTAGCTACAGCTTGAATTAATTAAAAGAAAGATCAAAATAAACATCCGGGGTACTATATTTAAATCATAAATTATGAAAATGTTATAAATAAAGGAAGAGTTTCAAAAAGGCTTCTAGATAAAATAAAAAAGAAAGCAAAAATTTATTTTTGTTAGTTTAACAAAGATGGATTGAAATTATATAAAAAACTTAAGCCTAAAAGAAGTTAAAGAAATAATGAAATTTAAAAATTATGCTCTCAAAACAATTTAAATTAATTCTAGAATCATTGAAATAGGATAAGTGGTTTGGTGGTTTATGAAGAAGACTTGGATTTAGAGGCGAGGTAATTTTTTCTCGAACCTCTATATTTTTTTTTCTTTTGAATAATTAGGAAAAGGAAATCTTATTTTCCTAACATATTTTTTTTCTTCATAAATAAAATTAACCCAATGTATTTGTATAAGAGTAATGAATTTTATCCTCTTACTCCATAACATATAATCTTTTTAAATATTGGATGCATATGTTTACGGAATGAAATCTTATTCTCATTGACATAAGATCTTTTAAGGGGTGAAATAGGGTAATCATGCCTAAGTAAGACATGAAAAAAAGGAGGTGGTATTTATTTTTATTTTTTTCAAAAAGAAAACTAGATTTTAATAAAAAAATTTTGAGAGCAACCTTTTTAAAATGGACGTTCCTATGTTTCTAAAAGCATGTAGTAGAAATAATAGAAATCCATGATTATTATTTTATAACATAAAAGACGAGCTTCTATTTATAAAAATTAGAAGTGGTGGTGAAAAACTAGTTCCCTATTATAATGAAAAGACATAAAAAATTCTTTAAATCTTAACCTCAGACACTTAAATATATCGAACTTTAATTAATAAATGAATAGTAAACAAAGAATAAATAAAATTCGCATATAAATTAACTCGAAACTAGATTTTTGGAAAGCAAAAAGGTTTAAGATATGGTATATTCGATTTTATTTGTTACATAATTTCTAATTTTTTTTGGATTTTTTAGAGTTTTTATCATTTTTTTTATTTTTTGTAATTATTACCTTTTTGTTTTGAATTTTTAAAAGTTTTTTATCTTATTTTTATTTTTTGATTATTATCTTTTTAGCATTTTTAGGGGTATTTTTTTCTTTTTTAGGAATTTTGATTTTTCTAAATTTTTTGATTTTTTTGTGTATTTGGATAAGTTATTTACAAGAAAGAGGAGAGAAAGAAGTGTTAATTACAAAGAAGATAGTGGGGAAAGAGAGATTTTTACAAAATAGAGTACAAAGTAAAAAAAACTCAAATGCCCGCGAACAGACTCTTATTTAGGTGGTTGCTTCGATGAGTCGAACGCCGCGGGCTTGCTAAAAAGTGAGCTTTTACAAATAAGAAGATGGGGGGAAGAGAAAGATTATTATTTTTTACAAAAAATATTTACAAAGGAAAAAAAGCATTTTTTTTGAATTTTTATTTTATGAAATTTTTTGAACTTTTTGTTTCGTAATTTTTTTTGAATTTTGTGGTTTTATGAATTTTTTTGAAGTTTTTGTTTTTTTGATTTTATAAAAAACAATGAAATTTTTTTTTTGAGATTTTAATCTTTTGCATTTTTTTGTATTTTTTGCTAAGTATAGAATATAAAATAAGCATTATAGGAAAACACCCACATACTTAAATCCAACATTGTGCTTAATATTGCAATCTAAGTATGTGGAACGAATAATTTACAAAATAAAATATGCACAAAAATGAAAAGGGAGGGTAGAAGCTTCCCTAAGATGAGATCTGGGAGGCCCGGGTTGAAATCCTGCATTATCAATAAAAAAAGGAAAAATAGCCAAATCATAACAGAAAAAACAAAAAATGATAAATTCGGCCAAAAGGTTGTGGGCGGTAGGGGGCAAGTGCGTGGTTGTCTCGAAGGTAGCTAAGGCCTTAGCTACATGAGCGCGACATATATGCGGTCCCCTAGTGCGCACAAGAGTGAATCGCGCCAAAGGGACAAAATAAATATATAAGTTCTGAATAATAGAAAATTTTATTTATTTCCAAGTGTATATATTTTTTTTGGAAAATTTTTTGACTTTTTGAAAAGAAATAAAAGAAGTGAAACTCAAAACATAGATACGAAAATTATTTTGCGTTTGTAGGAGGTTTTTTTGATATTTTTTTTGGGTTATTAGTGTTTTTTAGATTTTTGTAGATTTTTAGTTTTTAGGATTTTTTTTGTGGTTTTTGAGTTTTTGGATTTTTTTTGGTATATAAATTTTTTTTCATAATAATAGATTTTTTTTTTCATTTTTGTGTTGTTTTTTTTTGTTGAGTTGTTTCGGTTTTACAGGTTTTTTGACTTTTTAGTTTTATAGGTTTTTGGATTTTTAGTTTAGTTTTTTTTAGTTGTTTTTAGATTTTTATAAGTTTTATTGTTTTTTTTATTTGATTTTGTATCAGAAAATCAAACTTAGATTTTTTAGATTTTTTTTTTGGATTTTTAGTTTTTAGATTTTTTTTTTACTTATAGTTTTTTTGTTTTTGTTTTTGTTAGTCTTTTTATTCGTAAATGACGTCATTTTATTTATGTGTTTTTATAGATAATAATAATATAAAATTTTTTAGTTTTTTTTTTTTTTTTTTTTTTTTAAATAGTTTATTATTATTATTATTATTATGTTGGCCAAATTACATATATATATATATATATATATATATATATATATATATATATATATATATATATATAAGTAAAATTAATAGATCTCCAGAGTTCAAAATAACGACTCGAAAAACTCCACGGCAATGGTGCCAAAAACTTGATTGTTATTTTTGTATCGGGTCCGAAAATTTGATGCGGTTAAAACTCCAAAAATTGGTGAGAATTCCTGCGGCGCCCCGGGCGGTTTATTTAAGAAAAGCGTGGATGTGGTTTTTATAGAGAAAACGGGACGCGCAGATTTATTTATTTGGATATAAAATGGTTTAGGTCGAGTTTGAACGAAAGGAGGCAAGTGCACCTATCGCGTGTAGTACAGGATATTCCGGTGTGGAATATCGAGGTCGTATTGTTCTCGGGGTCGGTTCGATTATTTCTACTCTTCCCTAGATGAGACTAATATTTTACCGATAATTACTTGTCGGGAATTTTTTTATATATATAAAAGAAAAAAGTAAGACAAAAAACAGAAAATGAAAGCAATAAAGGTGGAGCCGATGAAAAGCTTAGCGCGACTGCATCGAATTAAATTAGAACTAAAATAAACTTTTAATAAAAAGAGATCCTAAGTTTCAAATCAATTAAGACGGAGACTTGGCCATGGAAGTTCCACTAAAATGAGCTCACCTAGCTATAGGGCTATCACTCACCTGAATGCTAAGACAATTTGACCGGGCTCTCGTCTGAGGAAGTATTCCTCTTAACTTCAGCATTACGCTAAGAACCCCGCTATTTGGTGGTGAACCCAATCTGGTAGAGTTGGCGCGCCTCCTCTCTCGAGGGTTAGTGCAGAACTCTCTTTACCAAGGGGTGATCGGTCTATACGCACGGCCTCTCGGCTAGCTAGCGTATTGACTATAGAAATAGGGCCCACACATCGATATGTGGTCCTACGCGTCGTAAACCCTAAGCAAACCTTAAGTAGTTTTAATTAATTAGAAAAATAAGGACCTTTAATTATTTAAAGCTATTTTTTCTGTCCCATTGCTCTTCGATACTGAGGGCTAAGAACGATTAGCCACTCATCGGAATGGGGACGGCGAGCGGTGAAAGCAATAAAAGGAAAGCAATAAATAAAACAAGAAAGAAAGCAGTAAAGGAAAGCAGTAAAAGAAAGCAGTAAATTGCAAGTCCTACTCAAACGAGTAGGACTGAAATGAAAGCCGTAAAGTGCGAGTCCCGGCGCAAATGCCTGGGCGGGAGAAATGAAAGCGAGTCCTACTCAAACGAGTAGGACAAAATAAATGGAACGCACGAAAACACTCGACATAAAGTAAAACTCACGCACACACACTCTCGACATAAAGTAAAATACGCACATACACACACTCTACTGAATGAAATAAAAACAATGCGTCATTTAACTCTTAACGAGTAGGCGGAAATAAATGCGCACACGTACAAAAATGAGAAAAACTAAGTTATCTAAAAATTAAAATAACTACATTTCTACAGCTAGAATGCGGTAGAACTACATAAAAAGCTAAAATAAAAATTAAACGAGCGAAATAGTTTTGCAAATAAATGCAAAAATGGACGTTATCGAAAAATTAAAACGAATACATTTCTACCGATAGAATGTGGTAGAAATGCGTAAAAAGAAGAGAGAAAAATTAAACGGACAAAAGTTTTAAATGAAAATCTAAGTGCTTGAAAAATTAAAAGGGCTATATTTTCATTCTTATAACTTTATAGAAACGCTTAAAAAGTGCAAATAAAGCAAAAAGGGAATGAAAAGTTTTACAATCCTAAAGAGCCTAGGTTAAAAGAAATCAAAAATCACTTTTATAACCATTTTTATAGTTTTATAAGAATGAAAATAACGAGTACGGAAAAATCCTAACACTAAACTAATCTAAATAAACAAAACTAAAACATAAAAAGACAAATGTATACTCATACACGCACACACCCGTACGAAAATAAATAAAGAAAAAGGCAAAAGAAAAGTACGATTGCAAAGGAGTAGGTTGTTTATATTCATTCCAAAGGCAAATAAAGAGATGAAAACACATTTTATTAAGTTAAAAAAAATGAGTTACAAAGGAACGAAAACAAAAACTAAGGGGAGGGGGAGAAAATTCCCTTACATAGCATTTGAAACTCATCCGGGCAGCATAACACCTTATACAAAATGGCCCAAAAAGTGGAACAGGATTACAAGCAGAAGGCTAGAATTTATAAACAAAATTTTTCATGGGACACGCCCTCTGCCGCGGGAGTGTCAGGAGGCGTGTCAGGTTCGTCTCGACGAATGTCGAGAGGGTTGTGTCGAGTCTGGAAGTTGTCGAGCGGAAAATGTCGAGAGCAAGTGACACGGGCGTGTCGGTTTGGGTGACACGGGCGTGTCAGGTTGGTCGACGAACATCGAATGCAAATCGTCGAGATTGCGTGACACGAGCTTGGGTCACAGGGCATGTAATCTGACACGGGCATGACGTCGGGCGTGTCAAGCAATTTTCTTTAAAAAATGCTGATTCACTAGAACTTGACGTGTCACGCCCTGGTCACGGGCGTGACCCAAAGAACACGGCCGTGACCCATGCAAAATTTGACTTTTTCCTGAAAAATTCACTAAACAAAAATAAAGCTATGTTAAAATAAAATTTACAAGATAGGAGCAATTTTATTAAAGATACATAAGTAAAAATGACAAAAATAAAGTAAAACATCTTATTTAATGTACATAAAAATAGGTATATTTACAATTCATCAGTGCGCAGCAGCGGGGCAGAAAAATGAAAAGCATTACCCTAATTAGCACAGCACGGGTATAAATACGACAGCAAAAAATCAGAGTGCACGATCAGTGGCGCAGGACTAGAGGTCGTGAGCATTATGTCCAATGATCGCGCGATTAGCAATGACAGAACTCAGAAAAATAGAATAAACACGCACAAGCAGTGGTGCACGACCAGAGGTCGTGCGCACTTTGTCCAATGATCGTGCGATTGCCCCAGACAAAACTTGGAAAAATGGAGAATAGTGTGCACGATCAGTGGCTCACAACCAGTGGTCGTGTGATATAGATCCAATGATCTTGCGCAGAATTCCTATACCGTTCGGGGATCAATGAACTGACCGCGCACAACCTGCAGTCGTGCGCTAAGGAGTCGACTGATCGTGCGCGTGTAAAAACACACGATCAGTGGACCTTGGGCGAAAAACATTCCCAAACAATAATGGAACACACAAACGACCTTTGTAACTACAACAAAAACAGAAGAGCCACCAAAATGGGCATTCCACATTCTCCAGATAGATAAAAAATACCAAGAAGGGCAACAGAATAATAACTACGAAATCACACTGAAAACGGGCTAAAAGTGCACTTAACATGGAATGGACATAATATCAAATATGAACAATTATGGTTCTAAAGTGTAGTGCATCAACGAGAAATCTAGCACAGATGAGTTCAAAAATATTTATATAACTTGGACTCATCGTTGATGCACCATCGACTGAATATCAACGACACTTCAATAAGAATTCAGAGCAACTACATATGCTGAAATCGATGCCAATTCAAGATACAAGTTGACGCATACGTCGATAAGATATTAATGCAACTTTGACTATAGAATTATTCTATACAAAAGCAGGAAGTCGACGTTACTCTAATTTGAAGTCGACGTGGCATTGTGTATAGATCAGAAAGTAAATTTTCAGAGAATTATTTCAGGATTAATCCCAGAGAATTCCATGGAATTTATTCAAACAATTCTAAATTTAGGGAGATAGACAAAAAGAAAGATTTTCTATCAAATTCGGAGATAATTTTATAGAAGGTTTTTGAAGATGAAATCGATATTGATTAGAGTATTTTTGGAAGAATATGTCAGCATTCCCTCTGAAGATTTGATGCTATAAAAGGGAGAATTCAAAATCATCTAGTAATGATATAATCACTAAAAGGAATACAAAATATAGTGAACAGAGAAAACTAATACATAGAACAAGAACATATACAAAGAGCCAAATGTTCTTCATCTTCTCAACCCTCATTTTTCTTTAATAGTGCTTAAACACTTAATCTACTAGAACATTCAGAGAAGCTGACTGGATCCAAATCTTATAACCTCTACAACTCTTCTATCTAAAAGTGGTTCATCATAATGAAGTATTAGAAACACTTTTTGCGAAACAGTCCTCTGATTCTTGCTAAGATGACTTATCTAGAAGAATTCTTCTTCTCAACCTTCTCTCTCTCACACACACGCTCTATATCTCTTTTTTATTAACAGAGCAAAGGGTTTTTATAATCACTCTCCAAAGGGTTCAGGTTGTGATTCTAAGAGTCTCATTGTCGAAAGACTCGGTAGTAGTCCAAGATCTTCTTACCAAAAGATCTAGTTGTTGATTCTAAGAGTCTCCTTTTCAAAATACTCAGGCACTGAGATAATGTATTCCTACTAAGGTTTTAGAAGAGTGGATGTACTTCGATTTTAGGGAAACATTATATCTATGGTGTCTTCTGTGTTTTTTTTCTCTTTCTTTATTTCGGTGTTGTGCTGTGAATAATTTGTGTTCTAAATTTTGTGAAAGTCCACCTAGTGTCAACTATGTGCACCTATGGGGGGGGGGAATAGGTGACGTGTGGTTCTTTTGCGGAATTTACGGATGTACCTGCACAATAAAATTAAAGAGCACAGCACACAGAATACACAGCAAATTTATAGTGGTTCCCCGACTTGGGTACATCCAATTTCCCCCTTCGACCTATCTCCCCAACAGGGGACGACTCGGTCACTTCACCAACGGGATTGAAATCCAATCCCCGCACTAACGGAAGGAGCCCTTCCACACGTGAGAGTCAACACTCCCACAAAACGGGTTGCACCCAACCCTTACAACACGGAACAAAAGTTCCTTTACAACGAAATTAAATATAGAGTGTACACGTGATACAAACTTCTTATGGAGACTACGGTGTTCCTCTTGTTCGACGACGTGTTCTTGAAGTCGATGAAGAGTCTACAACCTTGGTCTCTCTTGGAGTGGATCTCCCCGGAACCGGCGGCGGCACACGAGCGGCGGCTAGCTTCGGGATCGGCGGCTACGATGATGAGCGGCTGCTGAACTTGGAGATCCAAACTTCGTAGCGAAGCAAACTAGGTCTACCAACGGTCACTCTAGGATCGGTCGTCTCGATCGATTCGGACGGAGGAATTTTTTCCCGGTCAACAAATCGAGAGACAAGAGATCTCTGGATAGACGCGTGAGACTCAAGCTTTGCTAAGCTTCTGTCGCCGGAGATTACGAAGGAATCTCAAGTGTTGACGGCGACCAACAGTCCCGAGCGCGACGGCGGCGGCGGAGAGGAGTTGCGGAATTAGGGTTACGAGGCGGCTCGGTTTCTTTCTCCGTTTTTCCCCTTATCTTACTGTTCAAGAATACTGGAATATATATACTATTGAATTCTCAAATATGACCGTTTGCGGGACCCACAAAAGAAATCCCTAAGTCCGGTTCAAACTAGTCCAAAGGCAGAATCCGGTCCAGCAGCATCCTGAGAAAACGCCAAGTGAAAATCGGCGAGAATCGCAGGCGATTCTCGACAAATCGGCGAGAATCACTAAGTGATTCTCGACGATTCGTTGAGAATCGTTAGTGATTCTCGCCGAATCACTTATTGATTCTCAACGAATTTTACTTTGTATGCATGAGTTGCTTGGCCACTGGTTCGGCGAGAATCACTAGTGATTCTCGCCGAATCTTACTTGGCACCATTTAGAGGTGGCCAGAAGGAGTCGGCGAGAATCACTAATGATTCTCGTCGATTCGGCGAGAATCACTAGTGATTCTCGCCGAATCGGCGAGAATCACTTGGTGATTCTCGTCGAATTTGCCTTGGACGAATTTTCGTCTTCCACCCAGGAGCTGCTCCTTGATCCTCCTTGCTCCTTGTCTTCTCTTGCATATGAACGGCCCTGTACTTGAAAGTAAGTGCACTCCAATAGAGAGAGTGCATATAGGCCAACACACTGATCTGCTCAACGAGGGATTACGTCGTGCAGACCCGTGTATATTGACCTACTGCCCCCTGACATTGGTGTGCACTTAGCGTGGAGGAACTGCAAGCACAACTTGAGATGTTTCATCAAATACATTGTGAATTCATCTTAGCTTGACAGGTGGCTTCCTCAAATCTAGGTAATCGTGGATACAATACCCAACAATCTCCCCCTATTTGACGAAGCCAAAACCCTACTAGCTAAGATGAATAACACTTATCAAATAATAAACATAGCATTCAGAAATTAAACATGCAGCACAAGAGAATATATGCAATCAGATCAGGACTTGAGTCATTCACAAATTCAAATATATATACCAAGATAAATATATTCACATATAATCCAGAATTGTTTATATGACAATAATAATCATTAAATGTTCTTAAGACACAGTGACAAGCTATAAAGTGTTGACTATTTGTCCTTACCTGCGTCACCTTTAAGATTTTGAGCCAAGTACTTCTTGCTTTGCCTCTCCATGTATTCTTTGGGCTTCGGGTAGTACCTAGGAGGAGCAACTTTATCTGGATCCTTGTTGTTTCTGAAAAAGATGTTGCGTTTCGCTTCAAACGTTTTGTGCGTTTCCCACTCATACTGGCTATATACTTCGTTTCGATTGATCTCTCCTCTTTCTTGCAGCCAGAAGGTGTCTAAGATTATGTTCCTTGAAACTGTACTCCACCTTTCATTTCGTACCGCCTCCTCATTCATTCGAGTTCTCTTTGCAGCCTGTGTCTCCTTGGATGTCCCTTCTTGAACTTTTCTCTTTCCCCTGGCTTTTGCTAAAGCCTCCTGGTCAAACATACTCCTCAGTTTAGCTTTGGAGAGAGCCCTAGCATCAGCGTCATGTGTGGGAGTATCTGCAGCAGCACTTGCACTTACATCCTCAGCAACACTTACTTCCTCAGCAGCCTTTACTTCCTCAGCAGCCTTAGATGTCTCAGGGACATGAATACCGGCAGGAACCTGAATACCGGCAGGATGGTCAGGTAGGACGACGCCTAACGTACCCAGCGCCTGTTGGAGCATCCACCAGCAGCTCTCATAGACGTATTTGCTTGATTGTGCGAAGTTTGCATCCATGCTTTCTTGGAGCTCGGCCAACTTATCGATATACTCTTTCTCCCCCTTTTTGGCTTCGACAGCTATGCAGTTGGCATATGAGTGCAGGGAGTCATCAATATGCTTAGTTGTCTTGGTGAATTCAGTGATCAGGGCCTGCTGATTTGCATTTAAAGTGACCATATTACCATCAAACTTCTGAATATTGTTGGCTACAACGTGTGCGTTCTGATTTACAACAGCCAGAGTATCAGTATTCTTTTTCAAGCCGGCCATTAAAAGTGTGACAGCTTCGCCGGCCGCGGTATACTTTTCTTCGAATTTCTTCTCCATCACATCCAGTTTGTGGTTGATCTCTACCATATTTTTAAGCATGAGATCTTCAGAAGTCTTAATCTTTTTCAGCAGTGTTTTCTGAGCTGTATCAAAAGAGCCTTTAAGCTCGTTCACTATTCCTTGAATGACATTGATAGTGTGAGTGGCCAGCTCATCTCGTAACGGGATGGTCGGAGGCACTTGTGGGCCTTGCATTTCTGCAGACGCATCTGTGGAGCTGGATACCATCATAGTCTCTACAGGAGGAGTGTGGGCGGCCTCTGTAGATTTATTTAACTCCCCCTCCACTGGTGCAGACTTATCAAAAGGAGGTTCAACAGTATCTGGAGACTCCAACACTTCATGGCCCTCATTTACATCGTCCTCTCCGTCCTCATCCAAGAATTCATCAATATCAGCAGCTTCTTCCACTTCTCGGTCAGCAGTCTCCAGCACACGGTCACATTCTTCTTGAATATCGGCCACAGCATCCCTGGCCACCTGGGCGATTTCAGATATTCCATCCGTATGAGGGGGTAGAGTCTCCCCCTCGATTCCTGCAGTCACAGTATCAGGAATTTCACCGGGGGAGACTGCTGGAAATACTTCCTCGTGCTCTTCCACAGCAGGCTGCCCGATGCGCCGCTCCCATCGATCAAACACACTTGCATCCATCCTTTTCAAGTAGTGGAGAGGGACGCCTTTGCTCATGTCGAACTTGTCTCCGTTGAGCTGGTTGAGATATAGATTTATGATGTGGCCGAAACTCGGAGTGCCTAGAGTGTCCTTGATCTTTTGGAACAGCAACTCTCCCTAGTTGAACCTCTTGCGGCAGACCACAGCGATGAGGATTTTGAACATATCTCCGGAGATATGATCATGGGAGCCCGGCTTGCAGATGAGCACTTTTCCAATAACGTCAGATAGGAGCTTCCCTTCTTCATTCATCTCTTTTCTCTTTATTGATCGAGTTCCTCTTGGAAGACCGCAGAACAAGAGAGTTCTGGCTTTGTACTCGTCCTCCAGATAGTCCTCCTGCTCCGAACTTGAAAGCTGCAGGTAGCGAGTTAGCTTACTGGCAGACATCTTTACTTTTGTCCCAGCCACCTTGCTCTTGATTATGGAGTCTCTATCTCGGAGTCTTGCGGTAGAGAAGAACTCCAGCACCTCTTTGTCCAGGACTTTGCAAGGGTGCTCCAAGACGAAGGTTAGCCCAGCCTCTTCCAGCATTAGAATGATATTCCGGAATTCGTCCGAGGCATGAGAAAATCCAGTGCGAACCAGCTCGCAGCCAGAGACCAATCCTGCAGTCGTCCTTGGGGCCATTGTAGATCTAGAGAGAAGCCCTACTCAAAATGTTAATGAACTTTCAAGAAGAAACTTCATAAGTGGATGCTTCGGGTGAGGGGATACCTAGAGGTGGAGTCGGTGAGGTAGTTTGAGCGGAGCAAAATTGAGACTTGGGGAGATCGACGGTGCGGGCTTCGGCGGGAGTCGTCGGGAGCCTTTCGACGAGAACGTTGCGAGACCCTTGCGGGAGCTTAGGGGAGACTTCACGAGCTGCGGGTTTCGGCGAATCGGCGGAAGAACTCCTGCGGGTTGCGGAGAATCGGCGAATTGTCGGAGGGAGAGCTCCTGCGGGTTGTCGGGAGAGTTCTTGCGGGAGAAGTCTTGCGGGTTTCGGGATACTTGCTGCGACGTGAGGCGGGAGTCGTGAGGAAGGCGAAGGGTTTTGCGGGATTTAAGTGATTCGGCGAGATTTGTCAAATTCAGCGGGATTCGTGAAGAATGCGAAGGGTCGGCGGGATTCAGGAGATTTGGTTGATTCGGTCTCTGATACTATTTATCTAATTCGAAATTGAAGGGTCTCTTGACTAGAAATTGAAGAGTTTCTGATACTATTGATTTGGTTAATTCGGATTCAGGAGATTTGGTTAATTCGTGAAGAAGCTTGCAATATTTTTGAAATTTTCCGATGTCAAGTCAATATAAAATTGATAAATACAAGTATATTTGAAAGTCAATCTATGAGCCTTTTCCAAAGACTTCTTAATGTCAATTGTGTGTTGTCGAGATTCACAATGACAGGTCTTCATTAACCCTTTATTGATGTGTAAAGGTTTGCATGCATCGAGTTAACCAATCCTTAGACGTGCATACATACACTAATATACAAGGAAGGATCTGTATATAATGACATATATAAGTATATATATTTTGAATGAGGATGCATCATGACATAAATCCTTGAACTGATCAAAATTACCTGGGATTTTGAGAGTCATCGTCTTAGTCCCACAGGTAGAACTCATCAGAAGCTCAATGTGAGTATGCTCAAACAGGTAGCACATCTGTTATTGCAGACGCTTGTTCCACGTTAGCCTTGAGCCACCTACTATCCACCTACTGTCCAGTTTCCATCGTATTTACGGGGACCTAGACTACCCTGCAAGACAGAATTACTTTACCTTAGGAACCCAAATCATATTGGGTCCTAGGTTTCTATTAGCATAAGCATGCAACTGCCTTCCTTGAGAAAACCTGTCTGGAAGACTGCCTCTGTCCCTATAATGTGGATAAGCCCTTGCTGTGGGCACAGAGAGGTTGTGCCAACAGTCAATGGCAAAGTGCCCCCACTTTGCCGCAGCACCAACAAGGGTGAATGTTGTATCGCCGTTTTCGACCTGATCTAGTGACTGATGTAGTCACGGTCCTAGGTCTAAAAGGGATAGGGCATGTTCTTGTCATACAAATTCCTCTTCCATCGTGACACGAGGAAGGGTGGAACGAATGCATGTTGTGAGCGTTATGAGGCCGAGAAGGTGGTGCCATTCTTTCAGGCATCTCCCTTGCTGAGGCCCCATGAAGCCTGACATCATGACTTCTATCCTCCCTATCCCGTGTCCTCGAATGGTGAGAAGTCTTCTGTGAACTGGGACATGCAGATCCACACTTGGTTGTGGCAGTGGCCGTGAATACAAAGGGCTCAGAATGAGCCTTAGGTATTCTCTCGTGGGTGGCCATGCCGGCCCTTGCACTCCGGGTGTCTCCACATGGGGACAGATCATCCTTGCAGTGACCACGACTATTCCTGAGGTCATACTTGAAGGCATGATGAGTTGCCTTCCTGCTTGGAGTGGGAGGTCGGAAAACCGTTTCCCCATTTCTCCAAGAATTGATAATCCGGGAGATCCACCCGTTTTCTTGCTTTCTCTTAATAGCATCAACCTTGGAGAAGTTTGATACTATTCTTTTCTCATTCTCTAGACTACTCTCTAGAGCTGAGATCTTAGAGTCCTTGACCTTGTTGGACGCCAATTGGAGAACCAGCAAGATCTTCAGTCGAGAAATTTCTTGAGCTTGCTCCTCAGCAAGTAGGTTGCTTTCCTGAAGGGCTCTCTTCAGGGAGTCAGAATTTTCTGAAGGAGGGCAGGTCCTGTCTTCAGATATTTCATGAGATACGGGGCAGGAGGAAGAAGTTACCTGCTCTGCAGCGCTATGGTCATCTGATCCAGTGACTATTATTTCATCCACATCCGAGCTGCTTTCCTCACTGTCTTCTTCAGTCTCTGACAAGGATACTAGAGCTCTGATGCAGTCCGAGGGATCCTGGCATTCATCTTCAGAAGTGAAGACCCCCACATACGCTTCATCCTCTGATTGGCAGCATATTCCAGCTTTCTCTGTCCCCCCCCCCATCAGCTCTGAGATCATCATCCACAGAGATTTAGCTGTTCTGCATTTTTCCAATCTAGAGCGAGAGGCTCCAGACTAGATATCCAAGATAGTTTGACGAATCCTCTGGTCCAATTGCAAAAATGAGAGTTCCATCTCTGTCATCTCAGCAATGCACATGGGCACTTGGATCCCAGAGTCGGAGGTCTTCATGGGAATAAATGGACCCTCTTCCAGGATGAAGGATGCTCGAGGATCGATAGCATCAAGGTGACATGACACTCTCATTCGCCAGATGGGATAATAATCCTTTGTGCAGGCGGTGAGTTTGAGTGACGACATCTCATACTCTAGCTCCATGCTTCTTACACTGGTGGCAGGATTCTACTCAAGGTGTTAACCTTTTTGATGAGCAACCTCGCTCTGATACCACTTGAAAGTCCACCTAGTGTCAACTATGTGCACCTATGGGGGGGGGGGGAATAGGTGACGTGTGGTTCTTTTGCGGAATTTACGGATGTACCTGCACAATAAAATTAAAGAGCACAGCACACAGAATACACATCAAATTTATAGTGGTTCCCCGACTTGGGTACATCCACTTTCCCCCTTCGACCTATCTCCCCAACAGGGGACGACTCGGTCACTTCACCAACGGGATTGAAATCCAATCCCCGCACTAACGGAAGGAGCCCTTCCACACGTGAGAGTCAACACTCCCACAAAATGGGTTGCACCCAACCCTTACAACACGGAACAAAAGTTCCTTTACAACGAAATTAAATATAGAGTGTACACGTGATACAAACTTCTTATGGAGACTACGGTGTTCCTCTTGTTCGACGACGTGTTCTTGAAGTCGATGAAGAGTCTACAACCTTGGTCTCTCTTGGAGTGGATCTCCCCGGAACCGGCGGCGGCACACGAGCGGCGGTTAGCTTCGGGATCGGCGGCTACGATGATGAGCGGCTGCTGAACTTGGAGATCCAAACTTCGTAGCGAAGCAAACTAGGTCTACCAACGGTCACTCTAGGATCAGTCTTCTCGATCGATTCGGACGGAGGAATTTTTTCCCGGTCAACAAATCGAGAGACAAGAGATCTCTGGATAGACGCGTGAGACTCAAGCTTTGCTAAGCTTCTGTCGCCGGAGATTACGAAGGAATCTCAAGTGTTGACGGCGACCAACAGTCCCGAGCGCGACGGCGGCGGCGGAGAGGAGTCGCGGAATTAGGGTTACGAGGCGGCTCGGTTTCTTTCTCCGTTTTTCCCCTTATCTTACTGTTCAAGAATACTGGAATATATATACTGTTGAATTCTCAAATATGACCGTTTGCGGGACCCACAAAAGAAATCCCTAAGTCCGGTTCAAACTAGTCCAAAGGCAGAATCCGGTCCAGCAGCATCCTGAGAAAACGCCAAGTGAAAATCGGCGAGAATCGCAGGCGATTCTCGACGAATCGGCGAGAATCACTAAGTGATTCTCGACGATTCGTTGAGAATCGTTAGTGATTCTCGCCGAATCACTTATTGATTCTCAACGAATTTTACTTTGTATGCATGAGCTGCTTGGCCACTGGTTCGGCGAGAATCACTAGTGATTCTCGCCGAATCTTACTTGGCACCATTTAGAGGTGGCCAGAAGGAGTCGGCGAGAATCACTAATGATTCTCGTCGATTCGGCGAGAATCACTAGTGATTCTCGCCGAATCGGCGAGAATCACTTGGTGATTCTCGTCGAATTTGCCTTGGACGAATTTTCGTCTTCCACCCAGGAGCTGCTCCTTGATCCTCCATGCTCCTTGTCTTCTCTTGCATATGAACGGCCCTGTACTTGAAAGTAAGTGCACTCCAATAGAGAGAGTGCATATAGGCCAACACACTGATCTGCTCAACGAGGGATTACGTCGTGCAGACCCGTGTATATTGACCTACTGCCCCCTGACATTGGTGTGCACTTAGCGTGGAGGAACTGCAAGCACAACTTGAGATGTTTCATCAAATACATTGTGAATTCATCTTATCTTGACAGGTGGCTTCCTCAAATCTAGGTAATCGTGGATACAATACCCAACATTTTGTGTGCTGCAAATCATAAGCTAAGTGAAATTATTTGAGAAGGTTTTTAAATATTTATTCACCCCCTCTAGAAAATTCTTAGATGATTTATACAACTGTTCACACTTTCATTATGGTAATCTTTTATTGATTATCAAGTGCTGCCCAATTTGCTACCCTGTCTTCCCTACTTACTACACCATCGGTTGCAATAGTTTTTTAGAAAACAGTAGAGAAATTACATGATTTACTGACTTCAATAGTCTTATATTGAGACCTAAAATTTTTAAGTAATTTGTAGACAGATGTTTTTCGAACTACATAGGACTAAGCTATATTATATTTCTGCATATCACCCACAAACTGACGGGTTGAGAGGGAGAACTAATCAATGTGCAAAACAATATTTACGTATGTTTGTACAAGCACTACCCAAAAATGGGCCAAATAGCTTAGCCTTGTGTAATTTCATTGTATATATCGATTAACACCTCAACTGGTATGAGTACATTTGAAGCCCTGCTCGGTCGACCGCCCCCTGGGCTTCTCACTTATTGTGCAGGGAGCGCGACAAATTTTTTTTGTGGGTCTAAATCTTTTAACCAAAGAAAAACTCATACATCAAATATGAGAAAACTTACAGAATTCACAACACTGCATGAAGATGCAAGCAGATAAGAAGTGATCATATATTACATTCCAAAAGGATAACTGGGTGTTGCTTAAACTAGATCCTTGCCGGCAGCTCACACTACATAAGAAAAATTGCAGAAAATTATCTCTCAGGTAAAACAGTCACTTCCAAATTAAGGAAGTCATCAGTGAGACAACAAATCATTTTTTGCTCCCTAGAGATTGCAAAATACACCCAGTATTTCACATCTCCTTGCTAAATCCATATAAACTAAAAGAGAAAATTAATGTAACAAACTTATCGACTCACAACTACAAGAATATGTCAATACTTTTTTCCTTTAGTTATTGTTAGACTATGCCATATTCTCAGGAATAATCTGAAAGTTAATTAAGGGATTGTCTAGTAGAAGGATCTTCCACTAGAAGACAGTACACGAGAAGATCTTGATGCACGTCTATCATACCTAATACTACCGGCTCATGATAACTCTACAACTGCTACTGATACAAATCGTTAGGATCTTCTATCATCAACATGGTCACAAAAGAAGTAATGCATACCTCAACGTCGATCTCTCAAATAACAATATATGTTGTAATGAGCAGAAGTTATACCTCCGTATCCATTATGCAACTTCACCATCAATAACAACAGTATCATCGCCTCACTGGAAGACTAGTTTTGTAAAGCATCTACCAACAAATGTTCGCTGAAAGAGCATTATTCCTCTCGTAGGTCCTCGCCTCCCTTGAAGACTTAGTGTTTTTTCTATGAACTAAAGAAAACAAAGAGGGCATCATTTTTATATAGAAATAGACATTATTAGAGCTAAGAATGCATGATGGTTGAATATCTCTTCAAAAACAAAAGAAGGGTTGATATTAAGGGCATGTGCCATTCATCCATCCATGAAGGACTGTTTTCCCAAGTTAATTTTCCATCATAGATATTTTGTTTAAGTATTGTTTTTTATATTTGTAATTACCATGTAACGACCATGTATTGTTGTATTAGAGATATATTGGAACCAAGTCGATTTTGATTAATGAAAATCTTTCGTTATTCTTTTTTTTTTCTTTCTCCCTGATTCTCATTCTTCTCTCTCTCTCATTATTTCCTCTCATCTTCCAGATCTGCGACAACCTCCCTATTTGTATGTATTTGTCGAGTTACATAATCTACCTCTTACACTTCACTAGAGCCCCACTCATTTGATCCCCAAAAGATTCAACTCCTCAAGGTTATTAAAGGATGGGATCAAGGCATTTTAGATGTAGATGGAATCACTCCAATGACTACAAGCATAAATAATATATCCAAGTTTTTTTTATATCTTTTTTTTGTTTTCCACCATTGTTGGTTATGATCATTTATGTCATTTTTCTTTAGGTGGCAAGCCCACATTAAAGCCGTTGGGTTTCTATGAGAGGCACGTCACATGTGCGCAGCAGAATAAGGAATCAAGAAAACCCAAAGATAAATAGATCTTGCGATGAAGATCAATTAAGAATTAAAACAACATTAGATAAAAGTATACGTTAGCGGGATTGAGTCAGCACTCAACCAATATGCTCTAAAAGGTCGATCTCTTGCCGGCGAGTGAGTCCATGCAAAAATAATTTGAGCCTCTACAGTGACCCACACAAACGTGAGAATTCCGACACTTTATCAAATGACATCCGAGAAGGAGAAAAAAAAGCACTCTACATCTTCACAAACTGCTAGGTCTGCACCAGAAGTGGCGGTGGTGGCGGGTGCCGGAATCGGTCTGAACGACCGCAACGGTATCGGAACTTCCGGGAACATTTTCTGTCGCTTCTTAAAGATCCTCTGGGCTTTAAATAGTATTTCACTAAGGAAAACTCTATGGTAACTTCTATTTATACCCTAAGGAATAAATAGATGTAAACAGTTGCTATCGGCAGACCTGTAACTTATGGAATTTACTGGAGATATATTCATCGAGATGACTCGAGTTGTCTCGACAAATTATCGAAATAAAACGAGATAACTCTATGAATTCATCGAGAGGAATAGAGACGCATTTGTGGAAATATCTAGGGATGACTCGATGAATTCATCGAGGTGAATTTGAGTCATTTGTCGGAATGACATGAGATTATCCGACAAATTCATTGAGATGACACGAGATAACTCGACGAATTCGCTGAGATGTCTCGGGATAACTCGATGAATGGACTTGTCCTCTCAAATTCCAATTCAGTCAAGTGGTTGTACCTTCACTCATATCATATATGAGTAAGACCAACACAATCCATTCCTCTAACTTCTCCAAACGATCTTATATGCCTCCCTATAGGATCATATCGCATTAGCAGTGAAACTACCTATTTGACCACATCTAGATCATCCCGGTAACACCAATAGTATCCCATTTGATCTTGAAAGTATCAAACAAAAGATTCACAAACAATAAGAGGAATCTAATAATATATCATTTCTCCCCAAGCAATAAGAGGGTCAACTCAATAAGCCTTTATGACCGATGTATGACTGTTGTCATGTCTCTTTGTCCCTTACATCCAGATATAACTAGAGGTATGAACCATGTCACCCTCAAAATTGTTCAATCCAATCTTCTTGATCTATAATGGACTTTTAAAAATTGTTGAGCCCAATATCATATATTCAATCAACCAAGCATGGTCATGTAATTTTTAGTCCCATTCCATCAAGGGGTCCATGGATGCAACTCCTGTCATATAAGCGGAAAAATCCCATTAATACCCACATGTAAACACCCAATTGACTTGTAACGTACCCAATAACCACCTATATCATGATCCTTTTTGAAGGAATACTTTGGATGACAACAAAGTATGAACTTCCTCATTTGATGAATGTTGTGACTACAGGTCAAAGAACCATAAACACCATTACCACTTGAGACCTACTTGTGACACATTCATATAACAATCCACAAAGTATTCTCATGATGGGTTTGTCCAGTACAACTTTTTCACTAACAAGTACACATGTGATTGCTTGATATCACAATATCATGACCCGTGAGATTCGTTCATCAGTCAATGCACATTCTAGTCTTGATGTATCATCATTGCCCTTTTCTTTTAAGATGATAAGCCGACTAGGAGCCATTTAAGAATGAAGCTTATAAGAACATAAGCCCTCACATTCATGTCATCAACTTGAATCCCATGGAAGCAAATATTCTAAGGGTATTTATCACTTTAATTAATCTATCACAAAGAAATTAATTGACATAACAAAAGAAGTTGCCACAAATATAAAATTAGATGTATAGTACTCATATTATAATCCATAAGACTCATACTAGATTTGATCATTCATGTGTCTAATAAAAATTGATCTAGTATGACCATCATGCTTTCTCTATGCAAGAGGCTTTGTCAGCAGATCTGCAATATTTTCTTCAGTCGCGACTCTATAAATGTTCACATCTCCTCGATCGACAATCTCTCAAATAAGATGGAATCTCCAAATTATGTGCTTAGAGCGCTGGTGGTATCTAGGTTCCTTGGCTTGTGCAATGGCATTGTTGTTGTCACAATAGAGAACTACGAGATCAACAATGCTAGGAATTACATCTAGGTTGCCGATGAATTTCGTAATCCATATAGCCTCCTTCTCCACATTAACAATAATGATATAATCGGCCTCAGTTATAGAATTAGTAATTATCTCTTGCTTAGAACTCGTCCATCTAATAACTCGTCCATTTGGAGGTTATCATCCATGTAACCATTTGTAATGGGATCTTCCTCTCCACCAAATATCAAGAATTTATCCTTAGTCCTTCTTAAGTACTTTAGGATATTCTTGATGGCTATACAGTGACTATCACCGGGATCATACTGATACCTTTAAGTCATGTTCAAAGCATAAGAGACATCGAATCGAGTACATATCATTGCATACATGATTGACCCAATTGCCGAAGCATATGGAATAAACTTCATGCATTCCTTATCTTCCAAAGATTTAGGACATTGGTCCTTAGAGAGATTCACATCATAATACATTGGTAAGAATCCTTTGTTAGACTCAAGCATGTTGAACCGTTTGAACATGTTCTAAATATATGTACTTTAGGTCAAACACAACAACTTCTTTGATCTATCTTTATAGATCATAATACCATGTATGTAAGTCGCTTTGCCCAAGTCATTCATAAAAAAGCAGTTCCCTAGGTTATTAATAACAACTTGCAAGGTAAGAATGCCATTTTCGATCAGTAGTAGGTCATGCACATACAATATCAGGAAGACAACAAAGCTCCCACTTCTATTTTTTGTAAACACATGGTTCAGCTTTGTACAACCCCATATCCGGCAAGTTGTGGTCGATAGGAGCCAGATCGGTCAAAGTCCAGCAGTCCAGCTCATCTAAGTGGTGTGGACAGATTTAGGGGGCGAGTGGAGCAGGTCGGCTCGCACTTGCCCCAGGAGGATGGACAGGTAGCTGGCAGTTGGGACAGGTCGGGCCCGCACTCTCCCAGGGGGGATAGAGGCGGTGAGTTCCAGCTCCATCGAGGAATCGCCACCCCCGGTGGGTGGACGTTCTAGAGGGCCACTTGCTAAGTCGCTTGTGATGTGTTTTTACTATTTTACCCTCATTGGACTGCTTATATCCTGTTGGAACAGCGGAGCTACGCTGTTAGCAGACCCAGTTGGGCTGCACGTACCTGTTCAGAATATTGGAGGTTGGCTATTTGCATGCCGTTTTCAGAAATCTACAAATATACCCATTCAGAAATCTCAGAAAGCATGCTTCCTTGTGCCTCGGTCTTCTTGGGATTTCTAAGGTAGCCTTAGCTCGGCATTTGTCTTGGGAGGTGAAGCATTCTAAAATCTTTCGGTTGTGTGGTGGGACTTCCATGCCGAGCCCTCAGGTCTGTCCCATGTTCTTTTTCCTTAGTCGTTTGGCTCGCGATAGAGATGTAGGTGTGCGATCACCCATTCCCCAATTGTGAACTCCAAGGATACTGAGTTTTTAGTTTCAACAATTTAGTGCGGTGTGCATGGAGCGTGGATAGCACAGAAATTCTTCAGTAGGATCGATGAGTGGAGGCGAAGGGCAAGGTTCGGACATGGCCGACACACCACCACCTACACATCTCGCCACAATGGGGATGTTCGAAGAATTAAGGCAGGAGGTGCTTGGCCTCATCAGTTTTCGTACTCTCCGTGTGAGCCGACTGCTCGACACCAACTATTCCAATCGTCGCTGCCCTAGATCTAGGCGAGGCTGCCCCGTCTCGGCGAGTTGGGAAGGAGCTTGTAGAGGAGGGGAGAGGGTGCGAGCTCCCTGGGTGAGTGCATTTCCCGGGCTCGGCGAGCGGAGGCTGGTTCGGTGAGATGGGTGTGCGAGACCCTCCGACTCACCCAGTAGGGGGAGTCTGCCCCTTTAGCGAGTTTGTTTCTTCTACCGTATTTCCAAATGGGTTCAAGGAGCCGGAGATATCCTACTATATCGGGGAGGATGACCCAATTCAGCACATCGAGCAGGGCTAGAGGCCCCCTCTTCCCGATCAGCATCAGGCTACGAAAATAGCCATGCAGAGGCGGAGAGGTCAGTAGAGGAGGATAAGGGATGTCAGGGTGGAGTTACTCTATTGTGAATTCCACCAGGTGGAGGGGCACGCTACGACCACATGCCCAGAGTTCCTCGAGCTGAGAGGAAATAGGGAGTAACAATAATGGCGATAGCGTCGGGATGTACGGATCGAGAAAGTCATGCCTCGGGTAGAGGAGGACAGGTGTGAGGACCAGGCCAATGTGGGATCATGGGGAGGGATCAGAGTCATCCATGGGGGGTGTGGGGATCGAAGCTTCCTAGAAGGCAAGCCTCCACACCTTGTATTGAAGGAGCATTGGCTCCACATCCCAGACCCCACCCTCGGAGTAGAAGATCACCTTCTCAAGGAAGTAGATGCGAGACCAAGAGGATCCCTTTTGCAACGTGCTGTTCATTCAGACAGCAATCGAAGGGTTTACTGTCTCTAGGATCCTCATTGATAATGGGTGCTCAGTCTGTTGGAACCCCATGTTTGATTTGGGCTAGGTTCACTCATAGGTTGGTTTACCCACTTGTATAGCCAGGGTTAAAGTCTAGGTCTAAGTTAGTATTAGTAGAACAGGCTTCACAAAGACCAAGACTCAGAAGTTAAGTATGAATTTCAAATCAGTTCGACTTTCGTCGAACTCAGCTCGACGATCGACGATCTCAGATTAGTCTCTGAACTGAGCTCAACGATCTACGAGCTCAGGTCGACGCTTTCTCTTCAGTTCTTGGATATCTTAGATCACAGATAGTTGTTCTCAGCTCGACGATCTCAGATCTCAGATCGACGATTTCCTGTCTCAGCTCGACGATCTTCTATCTCAGCTCAGCGATTATTATTCTGTGTTCAACTTACTTATTGCTCAACTGTCTTTAAGATTTCATTCTTATTTTGTCAATGCTATTTATGGCATCAAATCTCTGGTAGTTAATGTTGATGTTTTCAAGGATTATAGTTGTTTCTATTGCAGCATTAACTACAGGTCTTCACAGAGTTATTATATTTTATTACATGCCAAAGACAGTTGAGGAAATCATTTATTGCAGTTTTTGTATCCGTTTTGTCTTCTCCTCGATTCCTGCAGAATATTGAAAAGGAATGTTTTTGAAATTAAAAACAAGGGGTTTTTCTATAATTCAATTCAGAGAGAACAAAGCAGCGATCCAATTTTTGATCTTCAGTTCGCTGCCAAAATGGGCTCTAAGAAAAATACTGAGAGACACACAGAAAAGATTATTCCTGCTTTCATGCAAAGATATTCTGAAGCAGATCTTCATTAAGATTTCTCATTCTGTCAGTAATTTGTAGAAGAAGCAAGAAGAACACCTTTTTCAAATCAAGAGTCTTCCTGTTCTTCTTCTCCAGGACCTTGCTAAGACATTCAAGCACCATCAGTCTAAAGCTCCTGGATCAAGTCTCTCAATTGAAGGCCTATCACCATGTGCAAAGCTCAAGTTCACCTGAACTCTTCTACATCTCAGGGGGAGCTTTGACAACATCACTGATTCCACATAGTGTTCTCATTGTGATTGAGAAAAGAAGACTTTCATCACTCTCTCAACCCCGCCTCTGTAAAGGGTTGTCATCTCTCTTCAAAAGTGACTCCTGGTTACAAGTCCCCTGATCAAAAGACTTGAGGATTTGGTTTTTGAGCAGCTGATCAAAAGTTCATTGGTGTCAGACACCTGATCAAAAACCTGAGTGGATTCCTACTAGGGTGGTAGAAGTGTGGATGTACCTAGGTTGAGGAACCACTATAAAATTTCTTTTGTCGTCGGGTTTCACCTTTTATTTTTTGTTCATGTTGTGCTTGTGTTTTTAGGACTGCTGTGTGTTTATTTACTTTTGTTTAATTCTGCACATTTTAATTACAGAAGAAGCTGTAATAGTTTTATAAGGACCTACAAATACTCTATTCACCCCCCCCCCCTTAGAGTATATTAGATCTAACACATCAATTTCAATTTGTAGCAGAGGGGGTTCCTTTGGATGTACAAGCTAAACCTTGAACCAAAGATCCTTTGTTAGATCTACACATTATTTCATTTTCATTTAGATTATAAATACAGCCATGGCACAGAAGAAGGATTTTGCAAGCACCAGACCTCTAGTTTGCAACCTTAATAGGTTTGTCATCTGGAAGGCAAGAATTAAATTGTTTATGAATTCTATTGATGAAGCCCTTTACAACTCTATTTTGTCAGGTCCTATTACACTATCTGCAGCCTCAGAAGCCCAAAAATTGCAAAAAATTACTGATGCAAGAGCAATGGACATCCTTGCTCAATCAATGTCTGATGAAATTTTTCAAGAAGTGGCTGCATGTACTTCAGCAAAGGAAATCTGGGACTCCCTGACAGCAATGTCTACTGGATCAAAAAAAGAAAGA
The DNA here is from genome assembly GCA_039583875.1 of Platanthera guangdongensis. Classification (NCBI taxonomy): domain Eukaryota; kingdom Viridiplantae; phylum Streptophyta; class Magnoliopsida; order Asparagales; family Orchidaceae; genus Platanthera; species Platanthera guangdongensis. The sequence continues at coordinate 133,025,798 of CM077152.1, forward strand.
ACATTTAAAGCTGAATCTTGGAGTGACTCTGAAGCTTCATCTTGTACAACTGAGGATGAAGAAGAAATAAGGGCAAGAGAATTCTGCTTGATGGCAATCAAAGCATCTTCCAGCAGCTATGATAAAGAATCTAAATATGATGAAGAATCAGTAGTAGAATCAGAAGAGGATCAGGTTATTTCCTCCCTTGATTTCTCTTCAGAACATTTAAAGAAGATTTTAAAATTTTATGCAATGATTTGATTCTATCTGAGAAGGAGATAAAACTTCTCAGAGAAAAAGTAATTGGTTTATCTTCTAAAAACATTCAACTCAAAGAAGACTTAACAATTACTTCAAAAACATTAGCTTTATTAGAATCAGTTAAAGGCAAAGAAAAGATAATAGATTTAGACAAAATAACTGAATTTTTACTAAAACAAACTAAAAATATTCAGAAATTTTTTGTTCAAAATAAGTCGTCGAACAAAGATCGACGATCTCAGTATTACCCGTCGAACGGCAATCGACGATCTCTGAACCCAGAGGTTGGGTTTAACTACTCAGCAAAATGGGATCAACGATATCATCACTTTTCGTCGAGCAGAGGTTGATGATCCTAGAACACATATAGTAGTCATTATTACTCTGTGAACCGAGATCGACGAGATTAATACTGGTCGTCGAACGCAGATCGATGACCTCAACATAAATCATCGAACTCAGAATTTCTAATTAGAAATTTGTATCCTTTTAAACAAATTGAAGCTAAGGATAAAATTAAAAACCAGAAGAATAATAAATCTAACAATGTTCAGCAGTTATCGTCGAACTCAGATCGATGATATATGAATAGATCGTTGAACTCAGAACGACGATCTCTGAACACAAACTTTAGTAGTAATCGTTCATTGATCTACGATCGACGATATCAGTATGATTTGTCGAACAGATATCAACGATTTTGGTGCCCCGAGAATGATTATTTTCATTCTTCGAGCAGAGATCGAAGATCTCATACAACATCGTGGAGCTCAGTTCGACGATTCCACCAGAAATCGTCGATCCCAGATTCTATTAGCAGAAAACTAAATTCTAACAGCAACTTCAATCCCTTTAATAAATGTATAATACCACCAAGAAGATATCATCCTAAAGGTTACAAGAATCAACCTGAATGTTCTTACATTTCCAGTTATAGTTATGTAAGTCACCAAGGACCCAAGGTTACCTGGGTTAAAAACAATTAGCTATTTTTCTTGCAGGATAAGAACTGTCCAGCATATAATCAACATTGGTACCTGGACAGTGGTTGCTCCAAGCATATGACAGAGAGCAATGACAACTTAAGTGATTACAAGTCCAAGCTGGGAGCAAAGGTTATCTTTGGTGATTCAAACTGTGAGCAGACCAAAAGTTATGATAAAGTCAAGATTGGAACAATGATTTTCAAGAAATTTGTCAGGCTAGAGGCTATAAGGATTTTGCTGGCCTATGCTGCATTCAAGAAGTTCAAGGTCTACCGAATGGATATGAAGAGTGCATTCTTGAATGGAGTACTTAAAGAAGAGGTTCATGTTGAATAACCTCCAGGTTATGTTTTTCCAACACATCCATCTTTTGTTCTCAAATTGCATGGTAGATAGAAATCTTTTTACAAAATTACATCATGATAAAATTTTAATAGTAGAAATATATATAGATGACATCATATTTGGTACTACTGATCGCAAATTGTGCAAGTAATTTTCTTATCTAATGCATTCCAAATTTGAGATGAGTAGCATGTGTGAGCCATCTTATTTCCTTGGTATCCAAGTGAAACAATCTTCTGATGGAATATTCATTTCCCATTCTAAATATGCTAATGAGCTTATTAAGAAGTTTGGGATGGCTGATGCCTCTCCTATGAAGACCCCCATGGGTGCCAATGATGTATTAGACTCTGATGAACATGGAAAACCTGTTGATCAGACCAGGTATAAGGCCATTGTTGGATCACCATTATATCAAACAGCAAGCAGACCAGATATCATGTTTGCCACATGCCTTTGTGTTAGGTTCCAAGTAAACCCTGAAGAATTTTACCTTGAATGTATGGCTAATGGCAGTTGCTGTTCACAGTTCTTGTGAATACAAAACCAACTCTTAGATTATGGTCTCAATCTGAATAATTCAACCATTTTCTGTGATAGTACAAGTGCTATATATATAACACATAATGCAGTGCATCATTCTAGAACAATACATACAGATATAAGACATCATTTCATTAGGAATAATATAGACAAAAAGAAAATTAATCTTGACCTTGTCTCCACTGATCTTCAAAGAGCAGACATTTTCACCAAACCCCTAGATGAAAAGAAGCACTTGTTCTTCCTGAATCAGCTTGGAATGATCAATGTGAAGGATTAATTTAACTTTTCTGTCTTAGGTTTTGGATCTGTTCCAAAATTATCGAACATAGGTCGACGATCTTCGAACTGATCTTGAGCTAAATCGTCGACCTGCGATCGATGACAACACTATGAAGTAAATATCGTTGAATGGAGATTGACGCCTATACTTCAGAAGATAAATCGTCGAATGGAGATCGACGATCTATTTACCCTCTTCAATATGAAATCGAAGTTTTTCTTTATATATCGTAGGACAAAGCCCGACTTTTCACCTTCTGAAAAACCTACATAAGGGTTTATCGTCGTGCTTTATCTCGCGCTTTCCAACTTTCCCTCCTACACTTGATCTCGTGTTCTCTCTTGCAGGTTACTAATGGCGATTCTGGCGGCTATCCTATCTGCGATGAAATTTGACGCAGGGTTTGACATCGATTTCGACTCGATCAGCCATTGCGATCTGATATTCATGGATATGCTGCAGCTTTGTGAAAATTAAGGTCTGAGGAAGTTTATGACAAAGAGAATCAAGTTACCAACTACAGAGATTAAAGAATGGTTTACTCTTCAACCTGCCCAAATGAATCAACCATGAATGGATTTATTGTTGGAAATCAAGTTATTCTCACCCCAGTAATTATTTCTGAATTATTTGACTTGGTGAATGGAGATGATAGTTTGGACTAAGACAGTTCTGAATATAGAACTATGCTGGGACGGATGGGTCATCCTGATGGACTGCCAGCAAAGTTGCTCAAGAAGAACTTATCTGCTCATCATAGGTTCTTGGCTGATGTTGTCGGGAAAGTGTTGCTGGAAAAGCACTCTGCCCATGATAACATTAACAGGCAGTAGTTCGCTATTATGTCTGCTCTAGTTAATGGATCGTCAGTCAACTGGGATGATTTGTTCTTTTCATTAATTAGAAGGAAATGCTCTAAGAAAGAGGTATGCTTTGGGAGAATATTGGGGATATTTCTCTAGGTAAAAGCCCCTGAACTGATGGTCTCCCAGAGCCAATTCATCAATACAAGCAAGAGGTTTGATTCCTCTTTGTTTAGAAAATAAGAGTGGACCATTCCTATGCCTCCTAATACCTCCATGACTTTTGAGGATACCAGAGCTGATCCAGCTACTTCCCCAACTCTAGAAGATCATCCTGCAACTCCTACTACAGATCATTCTGCATCTCCCTATGCAGATCATCCTGCATCTTCTCCTCCAGATATTTCTGCATCTCCTCATACAGTCAATCTTGCTTCTCCTCATGAAGATCATCATGAAGATCCTCATGATTCTCCTCAGCACATTTCTTCTCCCTTCATTTCACCATCTTTATTCTCTCAGATCCCCTCTGACCCCATCCAAGAAATTGTTACATCAACATCTGCTCCACCATCATCTGTTCCATCAACAAATGTTCCATCAACATCTCTTCCCCCTGCTGCCCCTTCATCATCATCTTTTCCTGAGTGCACTCACACAGACATCTCTTTTGCACTCTCTGTTTGCTCAAATTATGGGCATAGAACTCCTTACTCAGCCTCTGAACCTGAACCCCTTCATCTCAATTTCTCCATTATAGCTAAAGATCTTCTGCAATTCATTTCTCCTACCTTAGAGATTCTTATAGCTCAAGCTATAGCTCCTCTATCTGCTTCTATCAACACTCTTACCCAAAGAGTTGCTGCTCTATCCTCTGCTTCTTCTTCTGGGGCCTGACTACAGAAGCCTCTGCAACTAGGCAGGGGGAGATATCCAATGAAGAAGCTCCCTTGATCCCTTCAGCAGCAGTTTCAGCAGCAGTAGTAGTTCCAGTAGAAATGCAGATTGATATCTCTTCAGAAGACCAGTTAGATGTTCCTTCAGAAAATCAGATAGTTATATATACAGAAACTATTGATATTGATACAGATTCAACAGAAATAACTCTTTATATACACTCAGAGGAAATCACTCTTCCAGTAGTTGTGACTATTGGTGATTGTTGCATCAATCCCACAATGGATATTTTGATCTATTAAATTCTTTCTGCACAAGTTATCTTAATTGTCTTCCAAGGCCCAAGCCATCTTTTTTGGACATTGTATGCTGATCTCCTCCTATAACTTCTAAAGTTCTCAGACAGCTTAAGGCAAGTTTGGTAGTTCCTCCAGTGGTACATCCTGATGATCAGATATCTAGCCCTCCTGGACTATCCTATGTTATGGATGATAGCCCCATTCCCAGTCTTGATGATATTTTTGCTCAAGACATTACTATGGAAACTGAAGCAGTCCTTGCTAAAGTTGTCCCTCCTCCAGCTGTTAAGGAAATTCCAATAGAAATGATTAGAGAGATTGATGCTCTTTATGATAATCCCCAAGGATCATATGATGAAGATCAAGATGATGATTCAGAGGATTCTAATTTTGACTCTAAGAAGAAGAAAATGTCTAAGAAAAGAAAGGCTGCTCCCAAAGCTTCTCCCAAGCCAAGAAATACAAATGACACCCCTTATTACATTTTGAAATGGATTACACCATACCCTGGCATGGAAAGATGGATGTGGTTATCTAAGAATGAACAAAAAGCTAGGAAGAATAGCAGGAGATACTCTCATCCACCTCAGAAGTTTAAGAGAGGTCCTCCTCCTCGTCCTCCTCCTCCAGCAGCAGGAGCCTCTGGATTAGCATCTCAAAGATCTCCTTCTATTACCCAGACTTATCAAAGGCAAGACAGATCTTGAAATCCTCCTCCAGCAGGATCTTCTGATAAGCATTCATCCTCTCAAAGGTCTATTACTTCAGGAAAGTCAAAAGGAAAGCTTAGTGAAGTCCCACCTCCCAGGTATTTATACTCCAGTCAGAAACAGCAACATACAATGTCTACAAATTTCTAGGACCAATCTACTCAGTTTAGAATCTCTTCTCTAAAGTCAGACCAGGTAGCAAATTCAGAGTGACCTCCTTATCCTCCTCTTCATCTTGAGCTTGACCCCAACTTCAGAATGGCAAGGTTCAATGAATTAGTTGGGCGCTCTCAAATGAATAAAGCCAGGAAAAAGGTCAGGAACCCTGTAAATTCACTACTATGTCATCATATAGAGAGAAAGAACTTAACAGATTGCAGGTCAACAAGAAAGTATTTAATCCATCAGAGTATATGTCTCTTCATCCTGAGGCAATTGTGCATAGATCTACATCTCAGAAGATTCTAGGAGATCAAGATATGAAGATGATAAATAAAGTAGCAAAAGATCCTTCCAGGAAGATCATATTTTCTAAGCCCTCTTCTGCTCCTCTTTCTGATAAATCCTAAGTTATCTGAACTCTTTATAGTTTAGTTATTTTTACTGCTCTGACTGAATTATTTGTGAATTACATGCTATATTATATCTGTTGATTATTTCAATATTATATCATATATCTATAACATTGTATTGCTTTTTGTTATTGTTTTTATTTTGAGTAACCTCACCCAAATAGGGGGAGATTGTTGGAACCCCATGTTTGATTTGGGCTAGGTTCACTCATAGGTTGGTTGACCCACTTGTATAGTCAGGGTAAAAGTCTAGGTCTAAGTTAGTCTTAGTAGAACAGGCTTCACAAAGACCAGCATTGGACTTCATTTCAAAGACCAAGACTGAGAAGTTAAGTATGAATTTCAAATTAGTTCGACTTTCGTCGAACTCAGCTCGACGATCGACGATCTCCGATCGACGATCTCAGAGGTTAGTCTCTGAACTAAGATCAACGATCTATGAGCTCAGGTCGACGCTTTATCTTCAGTTCTCAGAAATCTCAGATCGCAGATAGTTTATCTGTAACACCCCCTATCCGTCACATAGCATATAGAAGTAGGTCCGGCCGGGGCCCGACGCCTTATGCCACAGACAGACCGGGTGGTTACTTATGGAAACCATCCAACCAATCTCAATGTCCTACACAGAGCATTCTAGCGGAAGCATTTTATAAAAGTTGTAAGAAAGAACCCAGCATTCAAGCACGAATGTCCACTAACACGAATTAGGAATGTTATACAAAATACCCAAAATAAGCCTTAAGGCCTTACAAAATGTTTCACTTCAAATTACATGTTTTACAAGCCACGACACGCAGGCCGGTAACCCATGAATAAAGCTGTAAACACTTCCAAATAGGCCTTCAAGGGCCGGCTTCGCATTCGGGCTTTAGCCCGCTATTGACCGCTTGGTCCAGCTGCACCTGCAAGCAACAAACCACTGCACGGTGGCAAAACAAGGCAACGGCCAGCAATGCTGACCAAATTATAAAGATCCCGCCCCCAACTCGGGGCGGCGATGCTCCTTCCCTGCATTTCATTAGCATAACCGAGCAATAAATAATCAGCCATTTCATCACAGACGTTGGCTCTCACGGCCACACGCACCGTGCTCTCAGGGCACATTCTCGGTGAACCGGTCGATGTCACGTCAATTAAAGCCATAGACATTCCGGACTCACCACCGCCACTTGGACGGCCAAACCTATGAGCAATTTGTCTTCCTGGTCTGGGTCACGACAATTTAAGCCATTGACCGCCAAAGACCCTAATCTATGCCAACGGTAAGTGTCACGTGCCTTTAGGCCTCTTTAACCGAATGACATTGAACGGGTACGGCTCCATCTAACCCGTGCTCACATCGCAACGACAATTTAAGCCATTTGCGCGGGTCAAACTTCCGCCGAGTCCCATTTCCATCACAAGTCACATAACCCGGTTATGTTCAAGTTGGCTCTCAAGCCACCAAGTTGGCAAGATCTCGTATCCGCCCAGTTTTCTGGGTGCACCTTTGGGTTAGTCCCCAAGGCTCCCTGCTGCAATCTACCGCGTAGAAAACCCGAAGAACAACCAATAGCACAGAGTCTTCTCCGGCATTATGCAATGCAACATCACCGATCCAGACCAACATGTCCGGGTAGGCTTCACACATCATGCCTATGTCCGTTCTCGCTTACGGACTCTAAACAACGGGGACTTCACATATCTACCCGAAGGAACGCCTCCAACTCTCCGCAAACTCGCGAGAGCGGGCTTCCTATGCTAAGAAAGAGAGCTACTCATGCTCAAGATGAGGATCGTTACCCTAGCATTCCTCTTTGGCGCCATTGAAAAGTAATCGGATGAAAACCACCGCACTAGCGTTGCCTCCATGGATCCGGAGTCAGCTCGCGATTCGGAGCTCCGAAGCTCCTCCAATGGCGGGATCTAGCTCCTTCCTCCCTTGGCTCTCCTCTCTCTCTAAGGTTTTAGAAAGATGAGAAGTTATGAGAAGTAAGGGTTTTCCAAGTCCATTCACGGCTATATCCCTTCAGGAACAACTCCCAGCCGTTGGATCTTCAGTTACAGAAATGAACGGCTTCGATTCGGGGCTGAAATGCCCAATCTGGACCGAACACGGCCTGGCACACGCCCGTGTCCAGGGCCGTGTGCCTCATTCGCCGTCAAAATCGAATCTCCTGGAACCTCACACGGGTATCGAACATGCCCGTGTTCGAGCTGACACGCCCGTGTTCCACCGGACACGGCTGTGAGGCCGGCGGTATGTAACGCCCCGAAACTCAAAGGAGCGAAGGGGGACGTTTTGGGCCAGTTTGGGTTCTGGCTGAAGGCACACGGCCTGGGACACGGGCGTGTCCCAGGGCGTGTCAAGCGCGTGTCGGCACTTAGCCGCGAAGTCGTCGAGATTTTCTCGATGATTCGCTGAGAATGGGCACACGGCCTGCGACACGGGCGTGTCGTAGGGCGTGTCGACCCGTGTCCACACTTAGCCGTGAAGTCGTCGAGTTATACTCGACGATTCATCGAGATTGGGCACACAGCCTGCGACACGGGCATGTCGCAGGGCGTGTCGACCCGTGTCGACGATCGTCCCGGGGAGTCGTCGAGATTCACTCGACGATCGTCGAGACAAGGAACACGGCCTAGGACACGGGCGTGTCCAAGGCCATGTCATCAAGTCGTCGATCTTCCCTCGACAAAATGTCCCATGTACACGGCCTGGGGTCCAGGCGTGTCAATGTGATATGGGCAAGGACACGGGCGTGTCCTAGAACCCGTGCAGTGCTCGGCTTGAAAATGGGGGAAAATCATGGTGTACACGGCCGGCTACACGGCCGTGTCAGGTGGAACACGGGCGTGTCAGCTCGAACACGGGCGTGTTCGATACCCGTGTGAGGTTCCAGGTGATTTGATTTTGACGGCGAATGCGGCACACGGCCCTAGACACGGGCGTGTGCCAGGCCGTGTTCGGTCCAGATTGGGCATTTCAGCCCCGAATCAAAGCCGTTCGTTTTCTTAGGTTGAGATCCAACGGCTGGGGGTTGTTCCTGAGAGGATATACCCGTGAATTGACTTAGAAATCCATCACTTTCCTTCACTTTTCATCTCTATAAGTCCTTAGAGAAAGAGGAGAGCCAAGAGTGGAAGAGGAGCTAGATCCGCCATTGGAGGAGCTTCGGAGCTCCGAATCGCAAGCCGACTCCGGATCCACGGAGGCAACGCAAGTGCGGTGATTTCCATCCGATTACTTTTCAGTGGCGCCAAAGAGGAACTCAAGGGTAACGATCCTCATCTTGAGCATGAGTCGCTCTCTTTCTTAGCATAGGAAGCCCGCTCTCGCGAGTTTGAGGAGAGTTGGAGGCGTTCCTTCGGGTAGATATGTAAAGTCCCCGTTGTTTAGAGTCCATATGCGAGAACGGACGTAGGCATGATGTGTGAAGACTACCCGGACATGTTAGTCTGGATCGGTGATGTTGCATTGCATAAGGCCGGAGAAGACTCCGTGCTATGGTTTGTTTTTCGGGTTTTCTACGCGGTAGATTGCAGCAGGGAGCCTTGGGGACTAACCCAAAGGTGCACCCTGAAAACTGGGAGGATACGAGATCTTGCCAACTTGGTGGCCTGAGAGCCAACTTGAACATAACAGGGTTATGTGTCTTGCGGTAGAATGGGACTCGGTGAAAGTTTGACCCGCGCAAATGGCTTAAATTGTCGTTGCGAAGTGAGCACGGGTTAGATGGAGCCGTACCCACTTTATGTCGTTCGGTTAGAGAGACCTAAGGTTACGTGGCACTCGCCGTTGGCATAGATGGGAGTCTTCGGCGGTCAATGGATTAAATTGTCGTGACCCAGGCCAGGAAGACGAATTGCTCATAGGTTTGGCCGTCTAAGTGGCGGTGGTGAGTCTGGAATGTTAATGGCTTTAATTGACGTAACATCGACCGGTTCACCGAGAATGTGCCCTGAGTGCACGGGGCGTGTGGCCGTGCGAGCCAACGTCTGTGATGAAATGGCTATGGTTATATAAATTGCTCGCTTATGCTAATGAAATGCAGGGAAGGAGCATCGCCGCCCCCGAGTTGGGGGCGGGATCGTTATAATTTGGTCAGCATTGCTGACCGTTGCCTTGTTTTGCCACCGTGCGGTGGTTTGTTGCTTGCAGGTGCAGCTGGACCAAGCGGTCAATAGCGGGCTAAAGCCCTTTTTGCGAAGCTGGCCCTCGAAGGCCCTAGTGGAAATGTTTCTGTTTTATTCATGTATGACCGGCCTGCGTGCCGAGGTTTGTAAATCATGTACTATTCAAGTGAAACACTCTGTAAGGCCTTAAGGCCGATTTTGGGTATTTTGTATAACATTCCTAATTATGTAATAGTGGACATTCGTGCTCTAATGCTGGGTTCTTGTTTACAACTTATATAAACTGCTTCCGCTAGAATGCTCTGTGTAGGACGTTGAGATTGGTTGGATGGTTTCCATACGTAACCACCCGGTCTGTCTGTGGTATATGGCGTCGGGCCCCGGCCGGACCTACTGCTATATACTATGCGATGGATAGGGGGCGTTACAATTTGGTATCAGAGCCAGGTTTCGATCCTGGGACCTGTGGGTTACAATTTGGTATCAGACTACTGGTTTTGGTCGGGCTTAAAGTGAATTCGTGGGCGAATTCTTTTTAAGGGGTGGTGAGCACATTGTGTGCGTCATCGTTATAATGGTAAAAAGAACCCATGAATGTCCACTTAGGAATGAAAATACTCGTGTTTGAGGAATCTGCGTGTTCCTATAATTGCTGTTTGCAATTTATTTGGTCGCTTAACGGTGTTTTGTACCACTATAGGTGACCAGAAGTGGTGTTGGGCCGTCAGAACGCCGAGTTTCTGAGGCTAGTAGTGCACCGGATGTTGCTCCTGCAACACCTTTGTCGGCTGAAAATATACGATTGGTGGCTGAAGCGGTGTTGGCCGTGATTAATGCGCAGCCTGGAAGGCAAGGGCAGTAGCCCGCTCCCGTGATGGAGCAAGAACCTCTGCGAGAGGCTGAGCCGAGGAGGGTGGAGCAAGTGGTCGTAGAACCGGTAGTGCCAAGGAGGGCAACCGAGAGGCAGCTAAAGCATGTAATGAGCTTTAACCCTCCGTTATTCTCGGGGTTGGGAACCCCATCTCAGGCTGAAGACTGGCTCTCTAGGGTGAAGAGAGTCATGACGGCGACGGAGACGGAGGAGTGGCAAATGACCACCATCGCTACGTTCCTGCTGGACGGTGAAGCGAGGATGTGGTGGGAAGGATTGGAGCTGCATCATCTGAGAGGTAGACAATTGATAGATGTTCCGATGGAAGAGTTCTCGGGATTGTTCTTAGAAAGATACCTCCCTTCTACTCAGAGGATTTCAATGGAGAATGAGTTCCTGAAGTTGGTGCAGGGTGAGAGGAGCGTGGATGAATATCTCCACGAGTTTACGCGGTTGAGTCGTTATGCTAGCTCCACCATCATGGATGAGGAGCGCAAGACTAATCGTTTTTATGAAGGCTTGAGGGATGAGTTGAGACTATTATTGTCGGAGCCGATGACGCAGGGTTTCTTAACCTTGGTCAATACTGCCCGGTCCTTGGAGAAGGACATGAAGAACGTGCAAGCAAAGAAAGGCTTGGGTGATAAGAAAATCTGAGTTTAAAGTGCCGACTACTTCAAAGTCCGGCTATCGGAGGGCTTTCAAGAAGCATAGGACTTCGGGTCCAGCTCCTTCTGGTGCTTCTGGGGCGACTACGAGTCGGACCCCGGGCGCGTGTTTTACATGCGGAAAGACGGGGCACTTTGCCCGTGATTGTTAGAGCGGACGTCCTAAGTCCGAGAGGAGGCCGGGAGCCACTTATGAAGAGAAGGGAAAGGCGGTGGAGTCGACCGCATCCCACTATGCTCCGGCCCAACCAAGGGTCTATAATCTTGGCCAACAGGAGGCCATTAAACAAGCTGATGTGGTGACAGGTACGATTTAATTTATAGCAAGTCAATTTCTTTATATGCTTGTTATGCACATGTTACCTTACCACTACTTGTTTAGGATTTGTATTGATTTGTGAAAATCCGGCACGAGCACTCTTCGATACGGGAGCCTCACACTCCTTCTTGTCCGAAGGATTTATATTACGCATCGGGGTCCCTTCCTCGATGGCGAAGGATAAGTTGGATGTGTTGTTGCCCAATGGGTGTTCGATGCGAGCGGATAGGATCTGCGATGTTAAGATTCGTATTGGGGAGCAGGAGTTCGACCTGCGAGCGTCTTTACTTCCGTTAGTGGAGTTCGACGTCATATTTGGCATGGACTGGCTCTCGGAGCAGCAGGCCCACATAGATTGCGGTAGCAAGGAAGTTAAGCTGGGAGCGAGTCGTGAGACGACTTTTACGGGCTTAAAGGGGTCGAGCAAGACGTTGATGTCTGCTCTTCAAGTGGTGAAGGCGGTTCGTGCTGGAGCAGAACTGTTCTTTACACTAATGGAGGTTGCAAAGCCGAAGCCCGCGTTGGATTGTATTTCAGTGGTATCGGAATACCCTGATGTGTTCCCCGCAGATCTTCCTGGAGCCCCGCCTCAGCGGGAGATAGATTTTACGATCGAGCTAGTGCCAGGTGCAAAGCCTGTGTCACGATCTCCGTATCGGCTAGCGCCTAAGGAAATGGCGGAGCTGAAAGTTCAACTGCAAGAGTTGTTGGAGCAAGGGTATGTGCGCCCGAGTTCTTCGCCTTGGAGCGCACCGGTCCTCTTTGTTAAGAAGAAGGACGGAAGCTTGAGGCTATGTATTGATTATCGGGAGCTAAACAAGCTGACGGAGAAGAACAAGTACCCGATCCCCCGGATTGATGATCTCTTTGATCAGTTAGTCCGGTCGACGGTGTACTCGAAGTTAGATCTCAAGGCTGGGTACTATCAGCTGCGGATAAGGGAGAGTGATATCCCGAAGACAGCGTTTAGTATGAGTTACGGGCATTATGAGTTTACGGTCATGCCGTTTGGGCTGACTAATGCGCCGTCAGTATTCATGGATTTGATGAACAGGACGTTCAGGGAGTACTTGGACCATTTTGTGATCGTCTTCATCGACGATATTTTGGTGTACTCGCAAAGTGAGGAAGATCACTTCAAGCATCTTCATTTGGTGTTGGAGACGCTAAGGAGAAATCAGTTGTATGCCAAGTTCTCGAAGTGCGAGTTTTGGCTATCCTCAGTGGCGTTCCTCGGGCATATAGTGAGTGGAGAGGGTATTGCTGTAGATCCGGCGAAGATTGTTGCGATACGGGAGTGGCCTGAGCTCGCTACTGTAGCAGAAGTCCGGAGCTTTTTGGGGCTTGCCGGTTATTATAGGCGCTTCGTAGAGAACTTCTCGCGGATAGCGTTACCTCTCACTACTTTGACGAGGAAGGAGCATAAGCTCGTTTGGACGCCGGAGTGCGCGCGAGCTTTTGAGGAACTGAAGTGTCGGTTGACCACGGCGCCTGTGCTGAGTTCGCCATGTGGAACCGAAGGCTATGAGATATATAGCGATGCTTCAGGCAGCGGTTTGGGTTGCGTGCTACTGCAGCACGGAAGCGTGATAGCTTATGGCTCGAGACAGCTAAAAGTGCACGAGAGGAATTATCCGGTCCATGACTTGGAGTTAGCGGCCGTGATTTTTGCCTTGAAGCTGTGGAGACACTATTTGTACGGTGTGAAGATTGATATCTACACCGATCACAAGAGCCTAAAGTATCTTATTGATCAGAAGGATCTGAATATGCGGCAGCGTAGGTGGATGGAGTTCCTGGGGGACTATACATTCAAGATCCACTACGTGCCTGGCAAAGGGAATGCGGTTGCGGACGCGTTGAGTCGCCGAGCCCCAGCTCAAGCCAATTGGCTATGGTGCATGATGAGCGGTTGGTGTGGGAGTTGGAGGCGTTGGAGATTGTTTGTGTGGACAGACAATCAAGTGCTGAAGCAGTTCTGAATTGGACTGAAGTCCAATATGACCTGCCTGATCGGATTCGACAGGCTTTAGATATGGATGCTCATATGAAGCAGTCCATGATAGAGGCTCTGGATGGGTCAAATTCCCAATTCGTCGTGGAGGACGGATTGCTTTGGAAAGACGGTCGTTTGTGCGTCACAAGCGTGGGCAATTTACGGGTGGAGTTGTTGTACGAGGCACATCATACCAAGTACTCGATTCACCCGGGGAGCACGAAGATGTACCGCGATGTGAAGAAACTGTTTTGGTGGCCGGGTTTGAAAAAGGATGTGGCGCTATACGTAGCGAAGTGCCAAACCTGCGCCTTGGTAAAGGCGGAGTGCCAAAAGCCGGGAGGATTTCTTAAGTCCTTGCCTATTCTGGAGTGGAAATTTGACGACATCTCTATGGACTTTGTGCACGGTTTGCCAAGGTCGCAAAAGGGGAACGACGCCATTTGGGTGGTCGTGGATCGATTAACGAAGGTGTCGCATTTTATTCCGCATAGGAAGGATGATCCGGTGGAGAAGCTGGCAAAGCTTTATGTGGATAATATAGTACGGCTTCATGGTGTGCCCCGCAGCATCGTGAGTGACCGAGATGGGTGGTTCACGTCCAATGATTGGAGGCTGGTGCAGCAAATGTTGGGAACAAAGCTGAAGTTTAGCACAGCCTTCCACCCACAAACGGATGGGCAGACCGAGAGGGTTAATAGAACCATGGAAGACATGCTTCGCATGTGTGTCTTGGATTTTGGAAAGCAATAGGAAGACCACCTTTATTTGGTGGAGTTTGCATACAACAACAGCTACCAAGCAAGTATTCAGATGGCGCCTTTCGAGGCCCTATATGGTAGAAGATGTCGCACGCCATTGTCTTGGATAGAAACGGGTGAGTCAAAGTTGTATAAGCGATCGGAAGTAGTGGGTGCTACTTCTTTGGTGAGAACCATTCGGGAGAGGTTGCTTATCGCTCAGGACCGGCAAGCAAAGTACTATAATGCCAAGCACAGGAATGTGGAGTTCGCTGTGGGTGATTATGTATACTTGAAGATCAAGCCGTTCAAGGGTGTCTCGCAGGTGCGGCGATTGAAAAAGCTAAGCCCAAGATACCTTGGACCATTTGAGGTTCAGGAGCGAGTTGGGGAAGCGGCCTATCGGCTGAAGCTTTCAGTGGAGCTAAGTGGTTTACATGATGTATTCCATATTTTGATGCTTCGTAAGGTGGTGCAAGAGCCTACGCATGTGATCGCGGTTGATCAAGTGTCGGTGGATAGTGGGCTAACGACAAAGGTCAAGCCCGTGCGGATTGAGGACTCGGAGGTCAAGCGACTACGCAATAAAGAGATCAGGATGGTCAAGGTCCGGTGGGACAATTGCGGTCGTGAGGAGCTCTCTTGGGAGCGAGAGCAGACTATGCTTGACGAGTATCCGGAGTTGTTCCGCTCAGGTACAAATTTTGTTTTTGTATGTCTTTCCTTTATGTAATTTCGTGGGCGAAATTCTTTTAAGAGTGGGAGAGTTGTAACGCCCCGAAACTCAAAGGAGCGAAGGGGGACGTTTTGGGCCAGTTTGGGTTCTGGCTGAAGGCACACGGCCTGGGACACGGGCGTGTCCCAGGGCGTGTCAAGCGCGTGTCGGCACTTAGCCGCGAAGTCGTCGAGATTTTCTCGATGATTCGCTGAGAATGGGCACACGGCCTGCGACACGGGCGTGTCGCAGGGCGTGTCGACCCGTGTCGACACTTAGCCGTGAAGTCGTCGAGTTATACTCGACAATTCGTCGAGATTGGGCACACAGCCTGCGACACGGGCGTGTCGAGGGCCGACGTGTCGACGATCGTCCCAGGGAGTCGTCGAGATTCACTCGACGATCGTCGAGACAAGGAACACGGCCTAGGACACGGGCGTGTCCAAGGCCGTGTCATCAAGTCGTCGATCTTCCCTCGACGAAATGTCCCGTGTACACGGCCTGGGGTCCAGGCGTGTCAATGTGACACAGGCAAGGACACGGGCGTGTCCTAGAACCCGTGCAGTGCTCGGGTTGAAAATGGGGGAAAAATCATGGTGTACACGGCCGGCTACACGGCCGTGTCAGGTGGAACACGGGCGTGTCAGCTCGAACACGGGCGTGTTCGATACCCGTGTGAGGTTCCAGGTGATTCGATTTTGACAGCGAATGCGGCACACGGCCCTGGACACGGGCGTGTGCCAGGCCGTGTTCGGTCCAGATTGGGCATTTCAGCCCCGAATCAAAGCCGTTCGTTTTCTTAGGTTGAGATCCAACGGCTGGGGGTTGTTCCTAAGAGGATATACCCGTGAGTTGACTTAGAAATCCATCACTTTCCTTCACTTTTCATCTCTCTAAGTCCTTAGAGAAAGAGGAGAGCCAAGAGTGGAAGAGGAGCTAGATCCGCCATTGGAGGAGCATCAGAGCTCCGAATCGCAAGCCGACTCCGGATCCACGGAGGCAACACAAGTGCGGTGATTTCCATCCGATTACTTTTCAATGGCGCCAAAGAGGAACTCAAGGGTAACGATCCTCATCTTGAGCATGAGTCGCTCTCTTTCTTAGCATAGGAAGCCCGCTCTCGCGAGTTTGCGGAGAGTTGGAGGCGTTCCTTCGGGTAGATATGTAAAGTCCCCGTTGTTTAGAGTCCGTATGCGAGAACGGACGTAGGCATGATGTGTGAAGCCTACCCGGACATGTTAGTCTGGATCGGTGATGTTGCATTGCATAAGGCCGGAGAAGACTCCGTGCTATGGTTTGTTTTTCGGGTTTTCTACGCGGTAGATTGCAGCAGGGAGCCTTGGGGACTAACCCAAAGGTGCACCCGAAAAACTGGGCGGATACGAGATCTTGCCAACTTGGTGGCCTGAGAGCCAACTTGAACATAACGGGGTTATGTGTCTTGCGGTAGAATGGGATTCGGTGAAAGTTTGACCCGCACAAATGGCTTAAATTGTCGTTGCGAAGTGAGCACGGGTTAGATGGAGCTGTACCCGCTTTATGTCGTTCGGTTAGAGAGACCTAAGGTTACGTGGCACTCGCCGTTGGCATAGATGGGAGTCTTCGGCGGTCAATGGCTTAAATTGTCGTGACCCAGGCCAGGAAGACGAATTGCTCATAGGTTTGGCCGTCTAAGTGGCGGTGGTGAGTCTGGAATGTTAATGGCTTTAATTGACGTAACATCGACCGGTTCACCGAGAATGTGCCCTGAGTGCACGGGGCGTGTGGCCGTGCGAGCCAACGTCTGTGATGAAATGGCTATGGTTATATAAATTGCTCGCTTATGCTAATGAAATGCAGGGAAGGAGCATCGCCGCCCCGAGTTGGGGGCGGGATCGTTATAATTTGGTCAGCATTGCTGACCGTTGCC
Organism: Platanthera guangdongensis; assembly: GCA_039583875.1. Taxonomy (NCBI): domain Eukaryota; kingdom Viridiplantae; phylum Streptophyta; class Magnoliopsida; order Asparagales; family Orchidaceae; genus Platanthera; species Platanthera guangdongensis. Next base: position 133,042,813 of record CM077152.1, read on the forward strand.
TTGTTTTGCCACCGTGCGGTGGTTTGTTGCTTGCAGGTGCAGCTGGACCAAGCGGTCAATAGCGGGCTAAAGCCCTTTTTGCGAAGCTGGCCCTCGAAGGCCCAAGTGGAAATGTTTCTGTTTTATTCATGTATGACTGGCCTGCGTGCCGAGGTTTGTAAATCATGTACTATTCAAGTGAAACACTCTGTAAGGCCTTAAGGCCGATTTTGGGTATTTTGTATAACATTCCTAATTATGTAATAGTGGACATTCGTGCTCTAATGTTGGGTTCTTATTTACAACTTATATAAACTGCTTCCGCTAGAATGCTCTGTGTAGGACGTTGAGATTGGTTGGATGGTTTCCATACGTAACCACCCGGTCTGTCTGTGGTATATGGCGTCGGGCCCCGGCCGGACCTACTGCTATATACTATGCGACGGATAGGGGGCGTTACACGGTATACCCCATGATTTTTCCCCAAAATCAACCCGAGCACTGCACGGGTTCTAGGACACGCCCGTGTCCTTGCCCGTGTCACCTTGACATGCCTGGGCTCCCGGGCCGTGTACACGGTCTGCACACTCGGCACTTCGTCGAGCGAAGATCGTCGACCTGATGACATGGCCTTGGACACGCCCGTGTCCTAGGCCGTGTGCCTTGCCTCGACGCATCGTCGAGCAAATCTCGTCGACTCCCCGGGACGATCGTCGAGACAGGTCGACACGCCCTGCGACACGCCCGTGTCGCAGGCCGTGTGCCCAGTCTCGACGCATCGTCGAGCGAATCTCGTCGACTTTCGGGACCAGTGTCGACATTGGTCGACACGCCCTATGACACGCCCGTGTCGCAGGCCGTGTGCCATGTCTCAACGAATCGTCGAGCGAATCTCGACGACTTCGCGGCTAAGTGTCGACACGGGTCGACACGCCCTGGGACACGCCCGTATCCCAGGCCGTGTGCCTGCTGCCCGAACCCAAACTGGCCCAAAACGTCCCCCTTTTGCTCCTTTGAGTTTCGGGGCGTTACAACTCTCCCCCTCTTAAAAGAATTTCATCCAAGAAATTATATAAAGGAAAGACATGTACAAAACCAAAATTTGTACCTGAGCGGAACAACTCCGGATACTCGTCAAGCATAGTCTACTCTCGCTCCCAAGAGAGCTCCTCACGACCGCAATTGTCCCACCGGACCTTGACCATCCTGATCTCTTTATTGCGTAGCCACTTGACCTCCGATTCCTCAATCCGCACGTGTTTGACCTTTGTCGTTAGCCCATTATCCACCGGCACTTGATCGACCGCAATCACTTGTGTAGGCTCTTGCACCACCTTCCGAACTCGCTCCAAAACCTCAAACAGTCCAAGGTACCTCGGGCTTAGCTTTTTCAATCGCCGCACCCGCGAGACACCCTTGAACGGCTTGATCTTTAAGTATACATAATCGCCCACAGCGAACTCCACGTTCCTGTGCTTGGCATTATAGTACTTTGCTTGCCGGTCCTGAGCGATAAGCAACCTCTCCCGAATGGTTCTCACCAAAGAAGTAGCATCCTCCACTTCCGATCGCTTATACAACTTTGACTCACCCGTTTCTAACCAAGACAACGGAGTGCGACATTTCCTACCATATAGGGCCTCGAAAGGCGCCATCTGAATACTCGCTTGGTAGCTATTGTTGTATGCGAACTCCACCAAATAAAGGTGGTCTTCCCATTGCTTTCCAAAATCTAAGACACACATGCGGAGCATGTCTTCCATGGTTCTATTGACCCTCTCGGTCTGCCCATCCGTTTGCGGATGGAAGGCTGTGCTGAACTTCAACTTTGTTCCCAACATTTGTTGCACGAGCCTCCAATCGTTGGACGTGAACCGCCCATCTCGGTCACTCACGATGCTGCGGGGCACACCATGAAGTCGTACTATGTTATCCACATATAGCTTTGCCAGCTTCTCCACCGGGTCATCCTTCCTATGCGGAATAAAATGCGACACCTTCGTTAATCGATCAATAACCACCCAAATGGCGTCGTTCCCCTTTTGCGACCTTGGCAAACCGTGCACAAAGTCCATAGAGATGTCGTCAAATTTCCACTCCGGAATAGGCAAGGACTTAAGAAATCCTCCCGGCTTTTGGCACTCCGCCTTTACCAAGGCGCAGGTTTGGCACTTTGCTACGTATAGCGCCACATCCTTCTTCAATCCCGGCCACCAAAACAGTTTCTTTACATCGCGGTACATCTTCGTGCTCTCCGGGTGAATCGAGTACTTGGTATGGTGTGCCTCGTACAACAATTCCACCCGCAAATTACCCACACAAGGGACGCACAGACGACCGTCTTTCCACAGCAATCTGTCCTCCACAACGAACTGGGAATTTGACCCATCCAGAGCCTCTATCATGAACTGCTTCATATGAGCATCCATATCCAAAGCCTGCCGAATCCGATCAGCCAGGTCATATTGGACTTCAGTCCAATTCAGGACTGCTTCAGCACTTGCTTGCTTATCCACACAAGCAATCTCCAATGCCTCCAACTCCCGCACCAACCGCTCATCGTGCACCGATAGCCAATTGGCTTGAGCTGGGGCTCGGCGACTCAACGCGTCCGCAACTGCATTCCATTTACCGGGCACGTAGTGGATCTTGAATGTATAGTCCCCCAGGAACTCCATCCATCTACGCTTGCCGCATATTCAGATCTTTCTGATCTATCAAATATTTTAGGCTCTTATGATCGGTGTAGATATCAATCTTCACACCGTACAAATAGTGCCTCCACAGCTTCAAAGCAAAAATCACGGCCGCTAACTCCAATTCATGGACCGGATAATTCCTCTCATGCACTTTTAGCTGTCTCGAGCCATAAGCTATTACACTTCCGTGTTGCAGTAGCACGCAACCTAAACCGCTGCCCGAGGCATCGCTATATATCTCATAGCCTTCGGTTGCACATGGCGAACTCAGCACAGGCGCCGTGGTCAACCGACACTTCAATTCCTCAAAAGCTCGCGCGCACTCCGGCGTCCAAACGAACTTATGCTCCTTCCTCGTCAAAGTAGTGAGAGGTAACGCTATCCGCGAGAAGTTCTCTACGAAGCGCCTATAATAGCCGGCAAGCCCCAGAAAACTCCGGACTTCCGCTACAGTAGCAAGCTCAGGCCACTCCCGTATCGCAACAATCTTCGCTGGATCCACAGCAATACCCTCTCCACTCACTATATGCCCGAGGAACGCCACTGAGGATAGCCAAAACTCGCACTTCGAGAACTTGGCATACAACTGGTTTCTCCTTAGCGTCTCCAACACCAAATGAAGATTCTTGAAGTGATCTTCCTCACTTTGCGAGTACACCAAAATATCGTCGATGAAGACGATCACGAAATGGTCCAAGTACTCCCTGAAAGTCCTGTTCATCAAATCCATGAACACTGACGGCGCATTAGTCAGCCCAAACGGCATGACCGTAAACTCATAATGCCCGTATCTCGTACTAAACACTGTCTTCGGGATATCACTCTCCCTTATACGCAGCTGATAGTACCCAGCCTTGAGATCTAACTTCGAGTACACCGTCGACCCGACTAACTGATCAAAGAGATCATCAATCCGGGGGATCGGGTACTTGTTCTTCTCAGTCAGCTTGTTGAGCTCCCGATAATCAATACATAGCCTAAAGCTTCCGTCCTTCTTCTTAACAAAGAGGACCGGTGCGCTCCAAGGCGAAGAACTCGGGCGCACATACCCTTGCTCCAACAACTCTTGCAGTTGAACTTTCAGCTCCGCCATTTCCTTAGGCGCCAGCCGATATGGAGATCGTGACACAGGCTTTGCACCTGGCACTAGCTCAATCGTAAAATCTATCTCCCGCTGAGGCGGGGCTCCAGGAAGATCTGCGGGGAACACATCAGGGTATTCCGATACCACTGAAATACAATCCAACGCGGGCTTCGGCTTTGCAACCTCCACTAGTGTAAAGAACAGTTCTGCTCCGGCACGAACCGCCTTCACCACCTGAAGAGCAGACATCAACGTCTTGCTCGACCCCTTTAAGCCCGTAAAAGTCGTTTCACGACTTGCTCCTAGCTTGACTTCCTTGCTACCGCAATCTATATGGGCCTGCTGCTCCGAGAGCTATTCCATGCCAAATATGACGTCGAACTCCACTAACGGAAGTAAAGACGCCCGCAGGTCGAACTCCTGCTCCCCAATACGAACCTTAACATCGCAGATCCTATCCGCTCGCATCGAACACCCATTGGGCAACAACACATCCAACTTATCCTTCGCCATCGAAGAAGGGACTCCGATGCGTGATATAAATCCTTCGGACAAGAAGGAGTGTGAAGCTCCCGTATCGAAGAGTGCTCGTGCCGGATTTTCACAAATCAATACAAATCCTAAACAAGCAGTGGTAAGGTAACATATGCATAACAAGTATTTAAAGAAATTGACTTGCTATAAATTAAACCGTACCTGTCACCACATCAGCTTGTTTGATGGCCTCCTGTTGGCCAAGATTATAGACCCTTGGTTGGGCCGGAGCATAATGGGATGCGGTCGACTCCACCATCTTTCCCTTTTCTTCATAAGTAGCTCCCGGCTTCCTCTCGGACTTAGGACGTCCGCTCCAACAGTCACGGGCAAAGTGCCCCGTCTTTCCACAAGTAAAACACGCGCCCGGGGTCCGACTCGTAGTCGCCCCAGAAGCACCAGAAGGAGCTGGACCCGAAGTCCTATGCTTCTTGAAAGACCTCCGATAGCCGGACTTTGAAGTAGTCGGCACTTTGAATTCAGATTTTCTATCACCCAAGCCTTTCTTTGCTTGTACGTTCTTCATGTCCTTCTCCAAGGACCGGGCAGTATTGACCAAGGTTAAGAAACCCTGCGTCATCGGCCCCGAGAGTAGTAACCTCAACTCATCTCTCAACCCTTCGTAGAAGCGATTGGTCTTGCGCTCCTCATCCATGATGGTGGAGCTAGCATAACGACTCAGACGAGTAAACTCGTGGAGATATTCATCCACGCTCCTCTCACCCTGTACCAACTTCAGGAACTCATTCTCCAACGCTATCTTCTGCGTTGAAGGGAGGTATCTAGCCAAAAATAATCTCGAGAACTCCTCCATCGAGACATCACCAAGTTGCCTACCTCTCAGTAAGTGCAGCTCCAATCCTTCCCACCACATCCTCGCTTCACCGTCCAAAAGGAACGTAGCGATGGTGGTCATTTGCCACTCCTCCGTCTCCGTTGCTGTCATGACTCTCTTCACCCTAGAGAGCCAGTCTTCACCCTGAGATGGGGTTCCCAACCCCGAGAATAACGGAGGGTTAAAGCTCATTACATGCTTAAGCTGCCTCTCAGTTGCCCTCCTCGGCACCACCGGTTCTACAACCACTTGCTCCACTCTCCTCGGCTCAGCCTCTTGAAGAGGTTCTTGCTCCATCACAGGAGCGGGCTGCTGCGTTTGCCTTGCAGGCTGCGCATTTATCACGGCCAACACCGCTTCAGCCACCAATCAAATATTTTCAGCCGACAGAGGTGTTGCAGGAGCAACATCCGGTGCACTACTAGCCTCAGAAACTCGGCGTTCTGACGGCCCAACACCACTTCTGGTCACCTATAGTGGTACAAAACACCGTTAAGCGACCACATAAATTGCAAACAGCAATTATCGGAACACGCAGGTTCCTCAAACACGAGTATTTTCATTCCTAAGTGGACATTCATGGGTTCTTTTTACTGTTATTACGATGACGCACGCAATGTGCTCACCACCCCTTAAGAAGAATTCGCCCACGAATTCACCTGAAGCCCGACCAAAACCAGTAGTATGATACCAAATTGTAACACCCCCTATCCGTCACATAGCATATAGCAGTAGGTCCGGCCGGGGCCCGACGCCTTATGCCACAGACAGACCGGGTGGTTACTTATGGAAACCATCCAACCAATCTCAACGTCCTACACAGAGCATTCTAGCGGAAGCATTTTATAAAAGTTATAACAAAGAACCCAGCATTCAAGCACGAATGTCCACTAACACGAATTAGGAATGTTATACAAAATACCCAAAATAAGCCTTAAGGCCTTACAAAATGTTTCACTTCAAATTACATGTTTTACAAACCACGGCACGCAGGCCGGTCACACATGAATAAAGCTGTAAACACTTCCAAATAGGCCTTCAAGGGCCGGCTTCGCATTCGGGCTTTAGCCCGCTATTGACCGCTTGGTCCAGCTGCACCTGCAAGCAACAAACCACCGCACGGTGGCAAAACAAGGCAACGGTCAGCAATGCTGACCAAATTATAACGATCCCGCCCCCAACTCGGGGCGGCGATGCTCCTTCCCTGCATTTCATTAGCATAAGTGAGCAATAAATAATCAGCCATTTCATCACAGACGTTGGCTCTCACGGCCACACGCCCCGTGCTCTCAGGGCACATTCTCGGTGAACCGGTCGATGTCACGTCAATTAAATCCATAGGCATTCCGGACTCACCACCGCCACTTGGACGGCCAAACCTATGAGCAATTTGTCTTCCTGGCCTGGGTCACGACAATTTAAGCCATTGACCGCCAAAGACCCTAATCTATGCCAACGGTAAGTGCCACGTGCCTTTAGGTCTCTTTAACCGAACGACATAGAATGGGTACGGCTCCATCTAACCCGTGCTCACATCGCAACGATAATTTAAGACATTTGCGCGGGTCAAACTTCCGCCTAGTCCCATTTCCATCACAAGTCACATAACCCGGTTATGTTCAAGTTGGCTCTCAAGCCACCAAGTTGGCAAGATCTCGTATCCTCCCAGTTTTCCGGGTGCACCTTTGGGTTAATCCCCAAGGCTCCCTGCTGCAATCTACCGCGTAGAAAACCCGAAAAACAACCAATAGCACGGAGTCTTCTCCGGCATTATGCAATGCAACATCACCGATCCAGACCAACATGTCCGGGTAGGCTTCACATATCATGCCTATGTCTGTTCTCGCTTACGGACTCTAAACAATGGGGACTTCACATATCTACCCAAAGGAACGCCTCCAACTCTCCGCAAACTCGCGAGAGCGGGCTTCCTATGCTAAGAAAGAGAGCTACTCATGCTCAAGATGAGGATCGTTACCCTAGCGTTCCTCTTTGGCGCCATTGAAAAGTAATCGGATGAAAACCACAGCACTAGCGTTGCCTCCGTGGATCCGGAGTCGGCTCGCGATTCGGAGCTCCGAAGCTCCTCCAATGGCGGGATCTATCTCCTTCTTCCTCCATTGGCTCTCCTCTCTCTCTAAGGTTTTAGAAAGATGAGAAGTTATGAAAAGTAAGGGTTTTCCAAGTCCATTCACGGGTATATCCCTTCAGGAACAACTCCCAGCCGTTGGATCTTTAGTTAAAGAAATGAACGGCTTCGATTCGGGGCTGAAATGCCCAATCTGGACCGAACACGGCCTGGCACACGCCCGTGTCCAGGGCCGTGTGCCTCATTCGCCGTCAAAATCGAATCTCCTGGAACCTCACACGGGTATCGAACACGCCCGCGTTCGAGCTGACACGCCCGTGTTCCACCGGACACGGCCGTGAGGCCGGCCGTGTACCCCATGATTTTTCCCCAAAATCAACTCGAGCACTGCACGGGTTCAAGGACACGCCCGTGTCCTTGCCCGTGTCACCTTGACACGCCTGGGCTCCAGGGCCGTGTATACGGTCTCCACACTCGACACTTCGTCGAGCGAAGATCGTCGACCTGATGACACGGCCTTGGACACCCCCGTGTCCTAGGCCGTGTGCCTTGTCTCGACGCATCGTAGAGCAAATCTCGTCGACTCCCCGGGACGATCGTCGAGACAGGTCGACACGCCCTGCGACACGCCCGTGTCGCTGGCCGTGTGCCCAGTCTCGACGCATCGTCGAGCGAATCTCGTCGACTTCCGGGACGAGTGTCGACACGCCCTGCGACACGCCCGTGTCGCAGGCCGTGTGTCATGTCTCAACGAATCATCGAGCGAATCTCGACGACTTCGCGGCTAAGTGTCGACATGGGTCGACACGCCCTGGGACACGCCCGTGTCCCAGGCCGTGTGCCTGCTGCCCGAACCCAAACTGGCCCAAAACGTCCCCCTTTTGCTTCTTTGAGTTTCGGGGCGTTACATTATCTCAGCGCGATGATCTCAAATCTCAGATCGACGATTTCCTGTCTCAGCTCATCGATCTTCTATCTCAGCTCAACGATTATTGTTCTGTTTTCAACTGCCTTATTGCTCAACTGTCTTGAAGATTTCATTCTTATTTTGTCAATGTTATTTATGACATCAAATCTCTGATAGTTAATGATGATGTTTTCAAGGATTATAGTCGTTTCTATTGCAGCATAAACTACAGGTCTTCACAGAGTTATTATATTTTATTACATGCCAAAGGCAGTTGAGGAAATCATTTATTGCTATTTTTGTATCTATTTTGTCTTCTCCTTGATTCCTGCAGAATATTGAAAACGATTGTTTTTGAAATTAAAACCAAGGGGTTTTTTTATAATTCAATTCAGAGAGAACAAAGCAGCGATCCAATTTTTGATCTTCAATTCGCTGCCAAAATAGGCTCTGAGAAAAAGACTGAGAGACAAACAGAAAAGATTATTCATGCTTTCATCCAAAGATATTCTGAAGCAGATCTTCATCAAATTTCTCATTCTGTCAGTAATTTGTTGAAGAGGCAAGAAGAACACCTTTTTCAAATCAAGAGTCTTCATGTTCTTCTTCTCCAGGACCTTGCTAAGACATTCAAGCACCATCAGTCTAAAGCTCCTGGATCAAGTCTCTCAATTGAAGGTCTATCACCCTGTGCAAAGCTCCAGTTCTCCTGAACTCTTCTACATCTCAGGGGGAGCTTTGAACAGCATCACTGAATCCACATAGTCTTCTCATTGTGATTGAGAAAAGAAGACTTTCATCACTCTCTCATCCCCACCTCTGTAAAGGGTTGTCATCTCCCTTCAAAAGTGATTCCTGGTTACAAGTCACCTGATCAGAAGACTTGAGTATTTGTATCGTTTTTTAATCCCAATTTGAGCAAGAATAAATTTCCTGATAATCTTTAAAGCTGGAAAAATTATTAGATCATTGGTGTCAGGGACCTGATCAAAAACCTGAGTGGATTCCTACCAGGGTGGTAGAGGAGTGGATGTACCTAGGTTGGGGAACCACTATAAAATTTCTTGTGTCGTCTGGTTGCCCCTTTTCTTTTTTGTGCTTGTTGTGCTTGTATTTTTAGGACTGTTGTGTGTTTATTTACTTTAGTTTAATTCTGCACCTTTTAATTACAGCAGAAGCTATAATAGTTTTATAAGGACATACAAATACTGTATTCACCCCCCCCCCCCTCTATAGTATATTAGATCCAACACATCACTTTCACAGTCAACATTGTCTTCAAGAAGGCATTTGACGCGATGAAGGTGGAGGCCAAGAGGGTGTTGGCCTCAGACGGGCCCCTGTTCGGATTCTCGGGTTAAAGGAAGGGGGTTGAAGTAGGAGTGGGGCTCCATGTTACTCTAGGGAGGGTAGTCCCGAATCTGCAGGTTCGTCATCGTGGATGCTCCCAACAGTAACAATATCATCTTCAAACGGTCTCTCTTCAGTGCCTTCCACTGTGTTCCCTCATCCTTCCACCAATGCTTGAAGTTCAATACCGAGGGGATCCAACTCCAGGTCTATGGAGACCCCAAGGTGGCAAGGGAGTGCTACGTCACCTCGGTAAACTCCATATCTTGGTAGGAGGAAGCTGAGGAGTTGGAGTGGATGATGAGGAGGCAGATCTGGAGGTAGGTGGTGTGGAGATGGAGGTGGAGGAGAGTCGCACCTTTGTGGAGGTGGTAGGATGAGTTCAGGAAGAGCTTGAGGAGGTGATGTCCGTAGAGGATGTGGTGGGAGTTGAGGTCCTTGTCCCATGGGAGGGGGATGTTGGAGAATGGGGGGAGCAGTCCCCCTTGGAGGCTACGGAGGTGGTGGTAGAGATGGAAATTCTCACCCTTGGAGGCAGGGTGTAGAAGGTGCGAATCAGCAGGGGGCTGACCCGGGTGGACCAGGATAGGATTCTGACATGCATCCAGAAGAATGCACACATCTTTACTTGGAGCACAGCGAAGATGCAAGGGATCGATGCAGATGTTGTCTGCTACCGCCTCAACCTGGACCTAGAAGCTCGACCGATCCAGCAGAAGAAGAGGTCCATCGCGGAGAAGCTGGCCTAGCCCATCAGGGAGGAGGTGGCCAAGATCCTGAAGGCCGGCTTTGTATCCGAAATTCAATACCCCGGTTGGGTCTCCAATGTTTTCATGGTAAAAAAAGGGAGACAGCCGGTGCAGAATGTGTGTTGATTTATCTTTGCTTAATATTTCATGTCCCAAAGCTTGTTACCCCTTGCCTCGAATTGACGCACTGGTTGACTCAGCTGTCGGTATTCCTTTAATGAGTTTTTTAGATGCATATTCAGGTTATCATTAGATCAGGATACACCCCCCCCCCCCCCCCGATGTGAAAGATGTCTCCTTCATCACAGGGGATGGGTGCAACTACTACAGGGTGATGACTTTTGGGATGAAAAATGTAGGGGAAACATATCAAAAGATGATGTATCAAGTCTTTGATGAACTCTCGGCAAGTGTACCAATCACTGTCTAGTAATAAAAGTGAGGAGTTTCATCCCCAGATATCGATCTCTCGAGGAGTGCAACTAGGGAGTGTGATTTCGATATATGAAAAAGCGATTGCAAGCAGGAAAGAAACCAAAGGGGGTTTTTGAATGGGGTTCCTAAGTTAATAACAAAAAGAAAACTATAGCAAGTCAGCGTCACCACGTCGCTTGGGTGGAGTACTACGGAGAGTAGTATGGACGATGGACGAACAGCGAGGTTCGCAATCATCTCTTCACAACACACGCTTCTAGCAATCTCTAGAACGACAAAATCATAACAAACACAAGAAATACTAAAACTTAACAACACAAGCAATGATTAAAACATAACAACATAAAGACATGCTGAAACCTTAAGCACATCATTGTTCTCAAGCAACAATCTCACTAACACGAGTCTAGAATGAAGAAACCACAATAAGAGGGGGAGAAATACAACTGAGCTCACAAAGGCTTTCCGAGATTCACGACCGGATTTGAGGGTTGTCAATCCTTGTCCGGGCTCGGTCTTTGGATGACGTTCGGGAACCAAGAAGGGCTGACACTTCCTTGAAATATCCCGTCTTCTTTGTGAATGATCACTGGGCTAGTTCTGACCGAAGAACTCCACAAGTGCAGCGACAAAGTGCTCGGATGGTAGATTGGAGTTCGGAGAAGATGAAGGTGGCCGAAGATGAAACTATCGCATGATTTCTGAGGAGAAACGGTGGCCGGATCAACTCTCCAAGGAAGAGACAGAAAATGGCGGCTGGAGGCGAGTTTTCCCGCTCAGAGGAGCAGAAATGGCGGGGGTGCGGAGCTGGATCCTTGGAAATAAGAAATCTACAACTTAAATAGAAAAGTCAGAAAAAATGGTCATGCACGGTTTGGCACACGGCTGTGCGCAAACCGTACGATATTAACTTTCAGGATAATCGCGATGAAGGAGAAGCGTTGACTCGTGCATTTTCCTTCGCGCATGAGCAGTTCCGCCCGTGCGTGAAGGACATCGCACGAGTTGCGATAGAGTGCTAGAAAGCATGGACACACTGGAAAACTGTGCGTTCTACTCGCGCACGGGTGCTTGCGCTCGTGCGGGAACAAATCGCACGCTTAGCCACAAAATAGAACAAACTAAAAAGCTATAGGAAAATCGTGCATTTCCTTCGCGCACGATTTTGAAGAAACCATACGTCAACCGTACGAGAGGATATTCGTCGAGCTCAGCTCGACATACTTCTAGCAGACTATAACACATGATTTCACGTAAACCGTGTGTGAAAGAAATGTATGACCGTGCATTTTCCTAGAGACAGAATTCCTGCCTTTTGGAAAAACGCACCACCTGCACAATTAAACCAAAACTAGAGCACAGCTCCCCTGCACCAATAAAACAAACGATCAAACAGAACCATGGGGAGCACCATGTGCTTACCCCCAACAACAGAATGTGCAATTGCACACCCTCGGACCAAAATAGTTCAGAAAATGGTCCATGACCGAACGATGCAAATATAACCGATTTTCGGTTGAAATGCAGTGCATGAAAGAGAAAACAAGCCCATATGAGTCCGAAAAACCTTATAAATATTTGACTCATCACACCACGAGACATAAACATTTGCTCGTCCCAAGCAAATCATCTCTCCATGAACTCAAAAATAGCTAGCTGGCTTAGAAATTTCAAAAAAAGGTAAAGCGAGAAATAGAATACTCATGGGAACAGAAAATATAATAGATAAACTTTTTAATTATGCTACGAAGTTTATAAATTTCGACAATTGTAAATAAGTAATGTAACTACTCAAAAATATAATTCTGGAGTATCGTTCAGTCATGCGTAGGAAGAAAGTAGGCATGCCACTAAGTTGAGCATTGCCAAAGACCGGGGCTCGAGACCACCTCCAAAGGAATCCACCAATGTCGGGGAACATATATTTGCCCGTTCACACTCTCTCCACAGCGCTAGCTTGACTCAAGCGCGAATCTGCAAGACTTTAGGAAGATAATGGGGCTTAGGTGTATACGTAGGTAAGGATGCAAAGGGAAAATCATGGCTACGCACAACCCAAATGAGGTCATACAAAAACTCCTCTCGCCAAGCAATACAAATAGGTGCACCGTACCACCAGATTTAGACTTGACAAACGGGTGCGTGCACCGCCTACCAACATAAAATCTCAAATGGAATTTTCATTTAAGCTTTTACTTCTTTCATTTCAATCTACATTCTTTTTCACTTTTTCTTTTTTTAAATTTTTTTTTATATATCACATTCAGCCACAATTTCATGAAATTTATACCTCGCAAACACAAAACAGCACCTCAGCAACAGCACCAAATACAAGAAGTGATATACTAATAGCTCGAGCAGGGGCGTGCTACTTGGATAGGCTTTTATCCTTTGGTGATCATGGAGTGGGGATGAATCAAAAGGAGGGGGAGGCTCAAAATAGGCTAACAAGGATTACATTTGGAATGGGTACAAGGCTCAACCGTGCGAAAATGATGTCCTACATCACACTTACGCTTGACTAACCATGCACCAATGCTTCGAGAGTAGATTGGGGTAAGTTCTTAGGCACCGAGAAAGATTACCCTTCCTCCCGACTCAAGCAATATGAGGCTAGAGGCGGCTACACACATTCCTACACTACCGATCGATTGCTCCAGATTCCACAGTTTTGAGTACTACAAACATTATTTACAAATGGAGAAAAGCATAAATCTACGAGCATAAAGAAAAATTGAATATATACTATTTCTGTACATCATGATTGCTCGATTAGGAGCACTGCAGGAGTTTCACACTACCCTATCCCAAAATCATAACCCAGTACCACTATCTTAAAGGTAACACAAAAGAAATAAATTAAACTTGGGTTGTGCGCGTGCTTAAGTGCTCGCTCATGCGGTATAGGTGCACAATGCTGTAATGATCAAACTGAAAATAAAAAGTACTCTTATGGTATGCAAGTGCATGTCCAAAGTTGACTCGTGAAACTCTCCCCCACCAGACTTAAACTAAACAGTATATCCATGATTTGTAATGAGGGAAGAAGTTACCCATGCTCATCTAATGAGCATACCAGAAGATTGGCGTTAAACTTCAGCAAATAGTCCACGACAGAAACATGTTCCACCTGCAAAATAGAATATCTTCAACCACAAAAAGCTATACAAAATAGCACAAGAACTAAATTGCAGCAAAATTAAAGCAAGCAATAGCATTGGGTCGTCTCCCATAAGCCTTTCTCTTTACCGTCCTTAAGGTGGACCAAATAACTGTATTAACAGTTATATAGATATTTTTCAAAAGCAAGAGTTTAGAAAGCATGAAAAAGGGTCCAAAGTTACACACGAAATGAAGATAAATGAAACAAGAAACGAAAAGAATGGGGGCCTCGAAGATCCTACACTTTTTAGCTGAACGCTGACATGTGATAGATCCCCCCAGTCAGGCGAGATGAGGTCGAGGTGAAGGCTTTAGGACCCAGGGAAGACGAGTCTCCCCTACCCCTATCCTCGTCCATCTCGCGTCGGCGGGCAAAATCTGAAGCCTTGTGTATAAGAAGCTCTTTTCTTTTCAAATTAACAGATGGGGATCGCCACGATGGTATATCCACCCCAACTAAATCCACAACAGACCTATCATTCTCATCGGGTGGCATCCTTTCCTCACCCACGGTGGGTGAAAGATCAGCCCAAATCACCTGTTTAACAGTTTTATAGCATTCATTAAGTTTATTCAAAGATTTTAACTCTGTCTCCTGCACGCTCCCAATAGTCGTGCACTGCCCTAGTTCCTTTTCTTCAGCAACTTGTTTCACGTAAAACAACTCCTCCTTGGCTTCTCCGTTAGCATTCATCAGCACATATTTTTCTTGCACAGCCTGGTCTTGCTTATTCAGCACAACATTTGCCTCATTAGCTCTAGATAAAGCATCATATAATAAAACATTTAATTCCAGCGGTTTTTTAGATTCACTCGGGATTAAAGTTGGAAGTGACGACTATAACGGCAAATCGACCTTGGAAGCCAAGGTGATGCCATATGCGTTAAAGCACAGCGTCGCTTCACTGGCTTTCAAGAATGGAACCTCAAGAATAGGCTTTGAATCATTTCCTATAATGTCCCGATTTACACTAGGCACCTCGTGCGCATTTTTTGAGTCAGGAGAGCTGACCTGGGTTCAGGGGTGTGCTAGTAACTGGGCCGTACTTGTAAATAGGAGGAGAAATCAGTCGAGCATAGGACACGGGTAGAGACACGGGTGTGTCCCTACCCGTGTGGGAGATGCCAGCTCTCGAGTAGATGACTCGAGTATGTCCAGAGAAGGACACGGGTAGGGACACGGGAGTGTCACTACCCGTGTGAAATGACACGGGTAGAGACACGGGCATGCCCTACCCGTGTGTGTGTCGAGTTGACCTCGATTAAGTGTGTTGAGATCGACGAAATGTGTCGAGATCGACGAAATGTATGACACGGGTAGGCACACGGGCGTGTCCCTACCCGTGTGTGTGTGCGTCGAGTTGAGCTCGACGAAAATTGTCGAGATCGATGAAGTGTGTCGAGATCAACGAAGTGTATGACATAGTTAGAGACACAGGCATGTCCCTACCCGTGTGTGCGTGTGCGTCAAGCTGATCTCGATGAAACGTGTCGAGATCGACGAAGTGTGTCGAGATCGACGAAGTGTATGACATGGGTAGAGACACGGGCGTGTCCCTACCTATGTGTGTGTGTGTCTAGTTGAACTCGATGAAGTGTGTCGAGATCGATGAAGTGTGTCAAGATCGATGAAAGGTGTGACACGAGTTGAGACACGGTCGTGTCCCTACCCGTGTGTCTGTGTGTCGATTTGAGTTCATCGAGATGTATCCAGAGAAGGACACGGCCGTGTCAAGTGGACACGGGTCGGGACACGAGCGTGTCCCTACCCGTGTCGTGTGTTGAACCGACACTAAAACTATCGTTGACGCTTCGCCGGAAGCAGGACACGGGTAAGGACACGGGCGTGTCCCTACCCGTGTCACTTCTCATATATAAGGGTTGTGAAAACCTAACCGTTTTCACTCCTCGTTCCAGCCATTTGTCCTAAGAGAAACTTCTATAGAGAGGTAAAACTGCTGGAGCAAGTCTTGGAGGAGAAGATCCGTCGTCGCCGTGAAGGAGAAGATGTCGTCGAGGAGAGTTACACGATCCATGGCCGGAAATAGTGGAAATACCGGAAATGAGGTGAGCTTCCTCCCCTCTCCCTTGGTGCTAGATCTGTAGATATCTAGGTGAGATGCCGACTCAAAAGAGTCTAGACTAGTGAGAGAGTGATTTCTATAGGAAGAGGCCGTTCTAGGGCTTGTGCTCAAAGGCTAGTTGTGTCTTGATGCTATAGATCACGGTAGTGAACCGGTCGCACAATTAATATAAAATGGGGGTTTTCCCAAGTATCGATCTCACAAGGAACACAGTAAGGTGGAGTTAATTTCGAGGAGGACTTGAGATTGAAGTCCTCAGGTCGGAGCTAACTAAGGGGAGGTTTTGATGTTGCGGAAACAGAAAATAAAATACTAACAACTACTCCTATGCAACGCCGCTATGCGATGCTTCGTCAGGCGGGATGGAAGACTAGTCGGGCTGCTATGCACCGATTCGCTAGGCGGATGGAAGAGTAGGCTCGCGGATGAGGTGGCGAGAATGGCGGGATGAGGGTCGTAAGCACCTATTCGCAACGCAAGCCACTAGCAATTGCTAGTGCGGCAAGGGTGGATGTTGGTGGATGGAATATGGCGCACCTCAAGCAAATATACGAAATTATAAATCACAAAGACATGATTTTATAAAAACGTTTTACAAATACACACACATCATCTATACATAAGGTTTACAACAACACATAAACAACAATAAAGGAAGAACAAGTCAAGAGATCGACCGAATCCGAAGTCTTGCTGAGGATTCACGGTTGGAATCGTCGGGTTGTCATTCCGTGTCCAAGCTCGGTCCTCAACTGCTTCCGGGATAAAGAAGGGTTGTCACCACCTTCCAATGGCCCGTCTTCTTCGTCTCACGACAGCGGACGAAAGTTGAAAGCTTCCCTTTGCTTGATGGTTATGGCGTTGAAACTTGAAATGAATCCAAGAGATGATGGAGGAGGCCGAGACGAAGCTCCGACTCGGATTTGGCGGTGAAAGCTTGCCCGGAGCACCTCCCTAGGGTGGAAGATGAAGGGGAACGGCGGAGAAGCCGAAAAACGGCGGAGGAAATGGGCGATCTGCGGATTTATAGATTGCAGAAATTATAATGCACACGACCAGTGGCGCACGACCAGTGGTTGTGCGCACTATGGCCAGTGGTAGTGCGTTTTCCCCAGCCAGAATTTGGGAGAAAATAGAATCAATGCACACGATCTGTGGCGCACGACCAGTGGTCGTGCGCACTGTGTCCAGTGATAGTGCACATACCCCAGGCAGATTCTGGAAATCAGGGAACATTGCGCACGAGCAGTGGTCGTGCGCACTATATCCAATGAGCGTGCGCAGTATTCCTGCTTCCAAACATCCCCGGAACATGCACACAATCCCTAAACCCAGCACTGATATGTGCAGATATTCTAGGCAATAACAAAAAGGGAGTATAAACATTAAAAGTACAAAAATACACAACCACGGGCCTAAGTGTGCACTTCCTATGGAAATAAAGACAAGATGAAATATGAACGATATATAACTAAAAGTGAAGTGCAAATGCGTGAAAACTAGCCCAGATGAGTACGAAAAACCCTATATAAATCGGACTCATCACACCCCCAGACTTAACTGTTTGCGCGTCCCGAGCAAACAAAATCTAAGTAGAAAGGGAAAAATACTAGTTAACAAAGAAATTACGATATGAAGTACCATGCGAAGTCGCATGCTCGCGCGCGTAAAAATATAATAGAAGAAATTTCTAAGTATACAAAATAGTTTATACTTTTCACAATGCGTATCAACATTTTATTATTACTCAAAAATAGAGTCATGGTGAATCACCCGGTCATGTGTAGGGAGAAAGTAGACTAATCGCTAGGCGAGCATTGCCAAAGATCAGGGCTCGGGATAACCTCCAAAGGAATCCACCAATGTTGGTGACCATATGCTTGACCTTTCACACTCTCTCCACGGCACTAGTTAGACTCAAGCACGAATCCGTAGGACTTGGAGTATAATATAGGCTTAGGTGAAGGCGGGGTATATAAAGGTAAACAAGACGGACACGCACACCCAAAATAAGATCGCCCGAAAACATAAACAGCTAAACTCAATGGACAAACACGTGCGACGCATCACCAGACCTGGACTTTTGACGGTGTGCGCAAGCTCAAAACGAACACAACTCAACCACATTGCACAACTCAGCAATAATAGATATACAAATACATTTCTTTTTTTTTTGTATTCCACATTGGGAATTTTCTTGTTATTTACTATCATATTTTTTTTCTTTTCTCCTTTTTTTATTTTTTTTTCTTTTATCCAAATAGCCAAAACAAAATAGAAAAACACGGCAACACCACAAGCTGCACAAACACCAACAAAACTGCCCACACAAAATGGATATAAACTACAACAAAACAAACTAACCGAGCGATCACATTCAGATGTGCGAGTAGGAAAGGCTATATGGCTATGGTAGCGAGGTGAAGGGATTTCAAATTAAGGGACAGGCTCAACGAGGATAGCAACGGTTAGATGTCGGGAATGGTACAAGGCTCAAACGAGACAAAGTGATGGCCCACATCACGCACGCACTTGACTAACCATGTACCCATGCTTCGAGAGTAGCTAGGGGCAAGTTCTTAGCCAACGAGAAAGACTATCCATCCTCCCTACTCGAGCAATATGAACCTAATGGCCGTCTACACACATCCCTAAGCTACCGTCGGATTTATACCAGATTCACCAACTTTTGAGTAGAATAAAAAGTATTTACGCAATTAGAAAAATATAAAACTAAAAGCATACAGAAAAATTAAATCTACTTCAATTCTACACGAGACGAGAGCAGTTGACTAGAAACACAACAAGGCCAACATTTTACTCTGTCTCACAATCCTACGTCAGCACCATAATTTCCCCAAATCTAACGACGAAATGAGTTTAACTCGCAGCACACAAAAAGCTAAGCACGCGCTCATGTGGGTGCAGTGGTGTGTAGTGCAATGAACTAATCAAAATAAAACTATAAAAGCTTCTAGTATGCACATGAGATGTGTACGTGCAATATGTAACAGATCTCTCCCCCAGACTTAAACTAAACTACACAACATATGATAGAGAAATTAAAATCATAAAGAGCTAAGGGAAGAGTTTACCCAATGCTCAGCCAGTGAGAATACTAGAAGACGCGTGTAATACTGAAGTAGGCCCGCCATACGAAGAATCAGAACCCTGCCAATGCAATTTGCCAAGAATACCTGCAGGGGTGAGCTCCGCAAAAACAAAACAAAAATATACAAAAAGAAATGCTAAAATAAAATAGACAGGAAAATAAAAATGCAGGAAATAAAAGATAAGTACTGGAGTTATTGTCATCCCAGCAAGACTTATTACATTCTAAACAGTTCTAGCTAATGGGCCTATGAAATAAAAAGTGCACAGGTAACTGTTCCAATATCCGTTTCAGTAATGGGTACCGATACGGTGATAGAGCAGTTACCCCTCTACCTAAATAGTAATACCTGCCCAACACAGGTAGAGGAAATAAGAAATAAGAAGAGGAGGAGGACTGGTCCTCGCTCATCTTATCACAAAAGAAATCCTTGCCTAGCAAGGTATCGTCTGCAGGGAGTCTGCAGGAGGAGAAAGCGATGAATGGAGCTTCCTCAACAGAGGAGGAATCAACCTCCTTGCAAAAGAGGATGCTATCATCCATGACTTGAGCTGAAAGCTCCAAGTCCTCCTGAAGCACCTGCGAAGACTCAACCCGCACAGACTCAGATACAGAAATGGGGTCAAGAAATAAAGGAGATGAATAACTAAAAGAATAATAAATAGGGGGAGTGGTCCCGGTCTCACTCCCAGTAGGATCCCGACATAGATCATCGACGGCGTCATATGAGTCATGGCGAGGGGAATCCGCGAGCTCAAGGTCCTCGGTGGTGGTTTGGACCTCCTCATCCATCAAGGAAGTGGAAACTTCCTCAACAAAGAGGATATCCTCATCAACACACCTCGGTGCATCCACATGTTCCAAGACGTAATACTGTCCATTAATGAAATTAATATCCTCGTCAAACATGGGCACATCCTCAGGCTCAGAATCACAATCCGGCCGAACATCATCAACCGGCTCACGAAAAATAGGGGTAGATAATTCTTGCAAAGAAGGTAGAGGAACAACAACATCAGAGAAAATATGTGCAGGTTCCTCCGGGGGTAAATCAACAAGAGTGGAAGAGGGCATGGGGAGAGACGGTGCCACAATGTCGTCACACCGATCAGCAGAAAGTCTGATGGGCATATCCGCAGCAGTCCCCCATAGACAAGGTGGTGCTGCGAACATATCATCAGAATCAGAAGGGGCAGCCGATTGAAAGGTGGATGGAATGAATCGGATACCCGGTTCATCATCCTCCTCCAACTGGCGCTAAAATTCTGCGCAATCTTTCAACACGTGGTCGGTGCTATGACAACACAAACATTGTTTTCCATTACTCCTCCGTACAGGTGGGACCGGAGAGGAATAAGAAAAAGATGAAGGCGTAGAAGAGGAGTGACCATAAGACCTGGGTTGGGTGTATGAAGTACCATAAGAAGAAGGTGCTCCATACACAGAACCACGAGAATTATGCTCGCATTCTTCAGTGGGGCAGTCATCACTACCATGCCTATAATCCCCGCACCATCGACAACGGATATTCATATAAGAATACATGGTGCAACAAGAATAATTCACCAACAAAAAGTTTCTAAGCAACAATTAACTACACAGCACAAATAAAAGAATAGGAAAACCTGCTACAGCAAAATTAAAACTAGAATAGGAACAAATAAAAACAAACACAAATGCTAAAAACTAAAACAAAGAAGATAGGATATGAACAAATGAAAAAGGGCTTCTATCTCCTATCTTCCTCTACAAAAACTCACACGATTGTGTTCCCCGGCAACGGCGCCAAAAAATTGATGCCATAGATCACGGCAGTGAACCGGTCGCACAAGTAATATAAAATGGGGGTTTTCCCAAGTATCGATCTCACAAGGAACACAGTAAGGTGGAGTTAATTTTGAGGAGGACTTGAGATTGAAGTCCTCAGGTCGGAGCTAACTAAGGGGAGGTTTTGATGTTGTGGAAACAGAAAATAAAATACTAACAACTACTCCTATGCAACGCCGCTATGCGATGCTTCGTCAGGCGGGATGGAAGACTAGTCGGGCGGCTATGCACCGATTCGCTAGGCGGATGGAAGAGTAGGCTCGCGGATGAGGTGGTGAGAATGGCGGGATGAGGGTCGTAAGCACCTCTTCGCAACGCACGCCACTAGCAATTGCTAGTGCGGCAAGGGTGGATGTTGGTGGATGGAATATGGCGCACCTCAAGCAAATATACGAAATTATAAATCACAAAGACATGATTTTATAAAAACGTTTTACAAATACACACATCATCATCTATACATAAGGTTTACAACAACACATAAACAACAATAAAGGAAGAACAAGTCAAGAGATCGATCGAATCCGAAGTCTTGCTGAGGATTCACGGTTGGAATCGTCGGGTTGTCATTCCGCGTCCAAGCTCGGTCCTCAACTGCTTCCGGGATAGAGAAGGGTTGTCACCACCTTCCAATGGCCCATCTTCTTCGTCTCACGACAGCAGACGAAAGTTGAAAGCTTCCCTTTACTTGATGGCTATGGCGTTGAAACTTGAAATGAATCCAAGAGATGATGGAGGAGGCCAAGACGAAGCTCCGGCTCGGATTTGGCGGTGAAAGCTTTCCCGGAGCACCTCCCTAGGGTGGAAGATGAAGGGGAACTGCGGAGAAGCCGAAAAACGGCGGAGGAAATGGGCGATCTGCGGATTTATAGATTGCAGAAATTATAATGCACACGACCAGTGGCGCACGACCAGTGGTCGTGCGCACTATGGCCAGTGGTAGTGCATTTTCCCCAGCCAGAATTTGGATGAAAATGGAATCAATGCACACGATCAGTGGCGCACGACCAGTGGTCGTGCGCACTGTGTCCAGTGATAGTGCGCATACCCCAGGCAGATTCTGGAAATCAGGGAACATTGCGCACGAGCAGTGACGCACGACCAGTGGTCGTGCGCACTATATCCGATGAGCGTGCGCAGTATTACTGCTTCCAAACATCCCCAGAACATGCACACAATCCCTAAACCCAGCACTAATATGTGCAGACATTCTAGGCAATAACAAAAAGGGAGTATAAACATTAAAAGTACAAAAATACACAACCACAGGCCTAAGTGTGCACTTCCCATGGAAATAAAGACAAGATGAAATATGAACGATATAGAACAAAAAGTGAAGTGCAAATGCGTGAAAACTAGCCCAGATGAGTCCGAAAAACCATATATAAATCGGACTCATCATGTCTTCAAACTCTCCAACCTTCTATGTGAAGATGGGGGATGGTTTCGTGAAGAATCATGGCCTCATGAGGGTGAATAAGGGAGGAGGAACTTATGGTGTGATTTTAGAAGACCGACTTGAGGAGGAAGATGAACCGATGACATTCATTCCGCTTTAAGATGTGCGCAGAATCTGTGTTCTGCGCGCAGCGATCTTCTTGGCCATTTCCAGGTGTGATATGTCAAGATATGGGTTTTCGACTAAACCTAAAAGTTGAAGCACTCTAAAATACCTTTCCAACGAGTGGGTGCACGAATTCAAGCGAAGTCTATAGCCACGGGAAAGTCTGAACAAACTTGACATCCGACAAACCCTGCATGCTGAAATTGTGTTATGTATGCAGTGGACTTCAAGGCTGATTTCAAGTATGATACTATTGAATCTGGGTTGTGGTATGAACATAAAAGTTGTAGCCCATGGAAAGGACTTTCCATCGAGGGGTTACAAGCCTTCACCGGGTTCCTGTAGCTTTGGGAATCTCCGGTCAAAGCTGCTATCCAGATTTATTATGTACTTAAATTCTGGGTTTGGAATAATATTGAAATTGGACTTGGTAGAGATAATGTCGCAAATTAACTTGAGGTTGTTGAACTCTTTTATGTTAACTATCTTAGTTTAATGAATGATGATGTTTATTAGTTGGATTCCACATAATTGATTTGTGAAGTGAAGCATACTTAAACAAAACAATTTGATAGAAATTTGTAGACTATTATAAATGCGCATCATGATAATAACATATTGAATCATTTGGGATGAAAGGTAGGATGATAACTTATGGTCATGTGTATAATTATTTAACGGAATGAATTTAGTGTCCAATGGTTAGAGTGTCGTCTCCCTACAGGTAGCATTGTGAAGGGATGTAAGTGCGGTGTTGACCGTCACTAGTTGGGATTGCAAGGAGATGAGATAAGGTTGGATGGTTGGACTTGGTCCTCGTGCTTTCTCCGAGGCATCCTTCCATGCCACGATGATGTGGAATTGCATGTGGTGTGAGTCGACATGAGGTGTCGTAATCCTTGGGTGGAGGATAGTGTTGTAGGTCTACGGTCACGTCGATCATCACATCGATGAGAGTTGACAGTTAGACTTTTGCAGTTGGGCTTGGTCCTCGGTGTTCACGTCCCAGGGATCCTTCCGTGTCAAGTTAACGGTTGGGCTGTGTCCTCGTGCTTACTTTTAAGGCCCTTTCGGGTCACATAAGTCCATTTCGAGACTATGTTCTCGGTGCACATCTACCCGAGACACCCGCTGGGCCATAGTACGCATGGGCTCCGTTGTTTTGTTCTTAGCCTTGAGGCGTACGGAGGCCTAGGTGAAGTAGTGTGGATACCCACCTAGTAGTAGAGATTCCCGCTCTACTGTCACCGCCTGGCCATGACGGTTGATGCCTGAGAGGTTAGCTACCTGCTTGAATAGTGGGAACTATAGTCTGTGTCGACATGGCAATTGCATGTGTGTGATCATGGGTGAGTCATTTCATAGCATACATACCATTTCATAACATTGCACAACAAGATCCTTATCGTATAAGTTTGTATGGGCACCCCTATACGATGAGTTACTTTATGTAAACCGATCCTTAATTTATAAGCTTTTATGGGCATCCTTATAAGTTAAGTTACTTTCCTGCTGTAGTTACTTGTACTTGATGGTTTGTTATTGTTAATGTAGAACTACTAGAATAAAATGCTATTAATCTTATTGTACCATTACCACCTGTTTGTACCTGTTATAATATTTATTATACTTTGTACCCTTGCTCTTTCCTTTGCCTGGTGCCGAGTAGTCGCCGGGGGAGCAGATATGAAGCCACTTAGTCTTTTCGACTAACAGTTGCTACGTCTTCCTTTTTAGGAGGACTCCCCGCAGGTAGAGCAGCCGCAGACTTTGCAGCAGGACAACTAGGCCAGGATGATAGGGCCTGAGGGGATGGTACCGTCGCTACCATCAGTTACTGATGTGAGTGTTGAGCGACTCTGATGTAGCCTTTTGGGCGTTTATTAGCTTTTCTCTGATATATTGTAGAAGCATGTTACAACTTCTCAATTTTGATGTACTTTGGACTTATATATACTTTGTGTGGATTTGAGTTCTCTTATTATATTTGGTTGGGTTGGCATATATATATATTGATATTGGTTGTAGCCTACAGAATAAGCGTCTTGTGGTACAGGTTAGCCCGTGTGCTAATGCTACCGCAAGGTGGCTATTCTGGGCATAAGACCCCCTTCGTGCCGTTTTTTGGGATCCGGTAGGGGGGTCTTACAAATGGTATCAATTTGTCATGATCCTCAAATAAAGAAGTCATTCAACAATGGTACCACCCTCGTTCGATTAGTCAGTTTGTGGACAAACTAAATTAGCGGAAGCATTGGTGTGCCCATATGTAATTCACACTAAGTTGTCCAACTTTGACCTTAAGATTAGCAAACCTGACCATACATTTGTGTTTTACATATAGATTCCAGTGCACGCTGAGCCAATGGGGGGCACGCCTGCCACTTCCATACCCACTCAGTTCCAACAATCCGAGTTGGGGGAGATGCTCACCTCCATACTGGATGCCTTTAGGGCGCATCAGCCTCCGGTGCAACAACAGGCTCCGGGCTCTAACTGGTTGAGCACCTTTCGGGCCCTCTCCCATCCCGCCTAACTCGGGACAGAGTCAGCCATACACACGGAGGAATGGATTGACACGGTGCAGGATTTGTTGGAGGGGATCTCTTGCCGATCCAACATGGATGTGACCTTGGCGGTGTCCGTCTTGGAACTACATGCTAAGAGGTGGTGGAAGTCCTTCATGGGCTCCACCTTCCAAGGCCGGGTCTATACAGATATAAGTTAGAGCGAGTTCTCGGATGTCTTCTTGGAGCACTTCATTCCCACATCCGCTCGAAATGAACTCGAAGAGAGGATTCTTCTGCTGAAGTAAGGATCAAAATCAGTTACGGAATATCAGCGAGAGTTTTAGCACCTCGCGAGGTTCGCAGATTCTTATGAGTTGGATGATAGAGGATACTCCAAGCGTTTCTACAAAGGGTTGCGAGATCCCTAAGGCATGCCCTTTTATTTATAGTGGACGCTAGCTTGGCGGAGATTATCGACATGGAAAAGAGATTGGAGGCGGACCACTTGAGTAGTGGTAGGAGACCTGTGGAGGGCGTGATAGAAGTTGGCCCAAGCAACAAAAGAAGGCGGGACTTTAGAGGAGAAAGAGTACATCAAAGAGGTGTAGGACGTTTCCATCGAGATTTTAGAGTGGGTCACTCGATTCCGCAGCTGCCCGCGTTGCCTCTACCACCACAGCCTCAACAATTTCAGCAACCTGAGGGGCGTCGTGGGTTGGTGTGCTTTGAATGCAACCAGCCGGGCCATATTTGACGTTTCTGCCCACAGTTGTTTGGGAATGTCCATCCTGTTCTCCCTCCGGCAGCTCCGCATGGGCGTGGTTATATGCGAGGTCGAGGACGAGGACCACGAGGAGTAAACCCCGGTCCTGCCCGGGATCAAGTGTACGTGCTGGACATGGTGCAAGAACGGAATCCCCAGGATGTGATTGCAGGTATGTTAGAGTTAACTTTCACATTTTCTTTGATTAATTTGCTTAAAACATACTAGAAACCTACTGTTGAGTTTTGGTTTTTGGTACTTAGGCACCGTGATAGTCGGCGGGAAGACGACCTATACGTTGTTCGATACCGGTGCCTCACACTGTTTTGTGTCTGAGGACTTCATTAAAGAAATGGAGGGTGTGCAATACTTCACTGGTATTACTCGAAGAGTACGCCTCCCGGACGGCTCTGAGATGACTACAACTGCTAAGTGCGAGCTGAAGATACTTATTGGGGGAAAGGCCTTTGATACGCCTGCCACGGTGTTGAGAATGCCAGAGTTTGACATCATTTTGGGCATGGCGTGGTTGGACTGGCACTTTGCAAGGATTGACTGTGCAGAGAAATGAATCTATTTGACACATGGAGACACCGACGTCATCTTTCAAGGTATTAGCTTCGCATCTCGTATGATGTTATCTTCAGTTCAGGCAGTAAAAGCCCATATGAAGGGGGATGAAGTCTTCATGATCTATTTCGAGTTGAAGGAGATGGTGGTGGATATGAAAGATGTACTGGTACTACGGGACTTCCCCGACGTATTTCCTGAGAAACTGTCAGGATTACCCCCGCATAGAGAAGTTTATTTTCAAATTAATTTAGTATCGGGTGACAAACCTATATCCAAGGCCCCTTACCGAATGGCCCCGAAGGAACTCGTGGAGTTTAGAGTTCAACTGCAAGAACTGGTGGAGTCAGGGTTCATTCACCCCAGCTCATCACCCTGGGGAGCCCCTGTATTATTTGTCAAGAAGAAGGACGGGACCTTGCGGCTATGCATAGACTATCGGGAACTCAATCGTCTGACAGTGCGGAACACCTATCCGCTATCCCGGATCGACAAGTTATTCGATCAACTGGTGGTAGCACATTGGTTTTCTAAGTTGGATTTGTGCTCGGGATATTATCAGTTGAGGTTTCAAGAGGAGGACATCCAAAAAACGGACTTTATTTCAAGATATGGACTGTACAAGTTCACTGTAATGTCATTTGGGCTCACAAATGCACCTTCGGCCTTCATGAGTCTAATGAATAAGGTGTTTGAACCTTACTTGGATATCTTCATCATTGTTTTCATTGACGACATCCTGGTCTACTCAAAGACAGAGGAGGAGCATATTGAGCACTTGACCTTGGTATTGAAGAAATTAAAAGAGCACGCTTTGTTTGCCAAGTTCAGCAAGTGTGAATTCTGGCTTAAAGAGGTTTCCTTCATGTGGCATGTGATCAGTGGAGCAGGACTAGCGATGGTTCCGGCCAAGGTACGTGTCGTGAAGGAGTGGTCTCCCTTAAAGTCGGCGGTCGATGTGAGGAGCTTCCTTGGAATTGCTGGGTATTACCGCAGGTTCGTAAAAGGGTTCTAAAAGATTGCCCTCCCTCTTACTTCCTTGACAAAGAAAGGTGTGCCATTTGAGTGGACACCCTAGAGCGAAGTGGCGTTCCAAGAGCTAAAAGATAGGCTTACTCCGCCCCATCCTATCACTTCCGTCTGGGAAGGAAGGATTTCAAGTCTACACTGATGCGTCATATCAAGGGAGGGAGCGGTGTTGATGCAGCACGGACACGTGATTGCCTATGCTTCAAGAAAGTTGAAGAAGGATGAAATAAATTACCCGGTTCATGATTTGGAATTGGGCGCAGTGGTGTTCACCTTGAAGGTTTGGAGGCACTATCTATACGGCGTCCACTGCGAGATCATTTCAGACCATAAAAACTTAAAGTGCGTTCACACACAGAAGGAATTGAACCTGAGACAACGGTGATGGTTAGAGTTTCTGTGCGATTATGAGTTCACTTTGAACTATCATCCCGGAAAGGCGAATTCGGTGGCCGATGCATTGAGCAAAAAGGTACCGGACTCGAGCCCGGAGTCTCGATTGATGAGTATGGAGTTGGCTCGGATTATTGAAGAGATGGATATCACTTTGGTATATAAGGCTCCTTCAGCAGAGTATATAGAGTACTTGGCAAACATGAGCATAGTTTGTGATATCCTGGACCGAATCCGGGCGGAGCAAGGAAGGGATGTGGCTCTGGCCCCGATAATCAAGGCAATCGAGGATGGGACTACTGATGAGTATACACTAAAAGACGTCCTCGTTTTTTCCGCGGCCGGCTCTACATTCCCAAGGGCGGTAAAATCCGGGAGGAAATCTGGAGAGAGGCACATTGCTCTTAGTATTCAGTGCACCCGGGTATTTCCAAGATGTACGCTGGCCTACGGAAGACCATGTGTTGGCCGGGAATGAAGAAATATGTCCAATATTTCGTTACACAATGTGAAGCTTGTCAAAGTGTGAAGGCGGAATGCTGGAGTCCCGGTGGTTTGTTATAATCGTTGCCCATCCTCGAGTGGAATTTTGAGGGTATCACCATAGACTTTGTCCATGGGTTACCTCGCTCGCGCTCAGGGAATGATTTGGTGCGGGTGATCGTTGATCGACTGACGAAAGTAGCCCGATTTATCCCCATGAATAAAGAGGATCACGTGGATGTCTTGGTATGCCTCTTTGTGGAGCAGTTCGTACGGTATTATGGCGTGTCTAAGACAATCGTTTCTGACTGGGATGGTCGTTTCACCTCAAGGGAGTGGAAGGCAGTGCAGGCGTATTTGGGTTCGCGCCTTACCTTTAACACCGTGCTTCATCCTCAAACGAACGGGCAGTCTGAGAGGACCATCAGAACAATGGAGGATATACTGAGATTATGTGTTTTGGATAAATGAGAGCCGTGTGAAAGGCTCTTACCACTAATAGAGTTCTCCTACAAGAACAACCACCGTGCGAGTATCGGCATGGCGCCCCATGAAACCCTTTATGGAAGAAGGTGCAGAACACCCTTGTCTTGTGTGCAAGATGAAGACCCAAAGGCTTTGGGAATTGATTATATTGATGATACGGATGCAGTGGTTAGACTGATACGGGATCGCATGTTCGAGGCTCAAAGTCGACAGGCGAAGTATTACAATGCAATGCACCGGATGGTGGAATTTCAAGTGGGTGATAAAGCGTTTCTGAAGATTCGACTGATGCATGGAGTGTCATGGGTGCGTGGTGTGAAAAAGCTCAGCCCAAGGTATGTTGGGCCATACAATGTATTGGAAAGGATTTGCCCGTTGGCCTATCGGTTGGAGTTACCGCAAGAGCTTGAGAATCTCCACGACGTGTTCCATGTGTCGTTACTTTGAAAGGCGTTGTTGCGGCTCGATCAATATATCCCCACAACTGATGGTGCAGTGACGGCTGATAGGTCTGTGCCACTGGAGCCGGTGCGGATCGTAGACAATGAGACAAAACATTGCGCTGCAAAAGTGTTCCTTTGGTAAAGGTGCTATGGTCTATTCAAGGGAAGGAGGAGTATACATGGGAGCCAGTGGACTTGACGCAAAAACGCTACCAGGAGTTGTTTGCTCAAGGTAATTTTGTTTAAAAGCATATTTTATGTTACGTTATGCTTTTACCCCCACAGCCCTAGCATGATTTCGGGGACAAAATCTTTTATTTTGTTTATAGGATTTGAAACATCCTGATTCGCACTAGGCCCCTCGTGCGCGTTTTTGAGTCAGGAGAGCTGACTTGGGTTCAGGAGTGTGTTGGTAATTGGGCTGCACTTGTAAATAGGAGGAGAAATCCGTCAAGCATAGGACACGGGTAGCGACACAGGCGTGTCCCTACCTGTGTGGGAGAGGCCAGCTCTCGAGTCGACAACTCGAGTATGTCCAGAGAAGGACACGGGTAGTGACACGGGCGTGTCACTACCCGTGTGAAATGACACGGGTAGAGACACGGGCGTGTGCCTACCCATGTGTGCGTCGAGTTGACCTCGACAAAGCATGTTGAGATCGACAAAATGTGTCAAGATCGATGAAATGTATGACATGGGTAGAGACACGGGCATTTCCCTACCCGTGTGTGTGTGCATCGAGTTGAGCTCGACGAAATGTGTCAATATCGACGAAGTGTGTCAAGATCGATGAAGTGTATGACATGGGTAGAGACACGGGCATGTCCCTACCCGTGTGTGTGTGTGTGTGCGTCGAGTTGAGCTAGACGAAATGCGTCGAGATCGACGAAGTGTGTCGAGATCGATGAAGTGTATGACACGGGTAGAGACACGGGCGTGTCCCTACTCGTGTGTGTGTGTGTGTGTGTCGAGTTGAACTCGACGAAGTGTGTCGAGATCGACGAAGTGTGTCGAGATCGACGAAAGGTGCGAAACAGATTGAGACATAGGCATGTCCCTACCCTTTTATCTATGTGTCGAGTTAAGTTCATCGAGATGTATCCAGAGAAGGACACGACCAGAGAACACGGCCGTATCATGTGTAAACGGGTCAGGATACGGGCGTGTCCCTACCCGTGTTGAATGTTAAACCGACACTAAAATCGTCGTTGATGCTTCGCCTGAAGCAGGATACGGGCGTGTCCCTTCCCATGTCACTTTTCATATATAAGGGTTGTGAAAACCCTAGCCACTTTCACTCCTCATTCCAGCCATTTTTCCTGAGAGAAACTTCTGTAGAGAGGGAAAACTGCTGGAGCAAGTCTTGGAGGAGAAGTTCCGCCGTCGCCGTGAAGGAGAAGATGCCGCCGAGGAGAGTTACACGATCCATGGCCGGAAATGAGGTGAGCTTCCTCCCCTCTCAATTGGTGCTAGATCTGTAGATATCTAGGGGATATTTCTACTAAAAAGAGTCTAGACTAGTGAGATGGTGATTTCTCTAGGAAGAGGTCGTTCTAGGGCTTGTGCTCTAAGGCTAGTTGTGTCTTCAACCTCTCTAACCTTCTATGTGAAGATGGGGATGGTTTCGTGAAGAATCATGGCCTCATGAGGGTGATTAAGGGATGAGGAACTTCTTGTGTGATTTTGGAAGACCGACTTGAGGAGGAAGATGAACTGATGTCGTTCATTCCGCTTTAATATGCGCGCAGAATCTGTGTTCTGCGCGCAGCGATCTGCTTGGCCATTTCCAGGTGTGATATGGCCAGATCTAGGTTTTTGACTAAACAAGAAAGTTGAAGAACTCGAAAATACCTTTCCAATGAGTGATTGCACAAATTCAGGCGAAATCTGTAGCCATAGGAAAGTTTGAACGAACTTGACATCCCGCAAACCCTGCATGCAGAAATTGTGTTCTGTATGAAGTGGACTTCAAGGCTGATTTCAAGTATGATACTATTGAATCTGTGTTATGGTCTGAACATAAACGTTGTAGCTCATGGAAATACCTTTCCATCGAGGTGTTACACGCCTTCACCGATTTCATGTAGCTTCGGGAATCTCCGGTCGAAGCTGCTGTCCAAATTTATCATGTACTTAAATTCTGTGTTTGGAATAATATTGAATCTGGACTTGGTAGAGATAATGTCGTAAATTAACTTGAGGTTGTTGAACTCTTTTATGTTAACTATCTTATTCCAATGAATGATGATGTTTATTAGTTGGATTCCACATAACTGATTTGTGAAGTGAAGCATACTTAAACGAAACAATTTGATAGAAATTTGTAGACTATTATAAATGCGCATCATGATATTAACATGTTGAATCATTTGGGATGAAAGCTAGGATGATAACTTATGTCCATGTGTATAATTGTTTAACGGAATGAATTTAGTGTCCAATGCTTAGAGTGTCGTCTCCCAACGGGTAGCATTGTGAAGGGATGTAAGTGCGGTGTTGACCGTCACTAGTTCAGATTGCAAGGAGATGAGACAAGGTTGGATTGTTGGACTTGGTCCTCGTGCTTTCTCCGAGGCATCCTTCCATGCCCCGGTAATATGGAATTGAATGCGGTGTGAGTCGACACACGGTGTCGTAATCATGGGTGGAGGATAGTGTGGCAGGTCTACGGGCTCGCCGATCGTCACACTGACGGGAGTTGAAAGTTAGATTTTGGGCGGTTGGGCTTGGTCCTTGGTGTTTACGTACCTGGGCTCCTTCCGTGCCAAGTGAACGGTTGCCCTGTGTCCTCGTGCTTACTTATGAGGCCCCTTCCGGGTCACACAAGGCCAATTTGAGGTTGTGTTCTCTGTGCACATCTACCCGAGATCCCCGCTAGGCCATAGTACGCATGGGCTCCGCTGTTGTGTTCTTAGCGGTGAGGCGTACTGTGGCCTAGGTGAAGTTGTATGGATACCCACCTAGTAGTAGAGATGCCCGCTCTACTGTCACCGCCTGGTCATGGCGGTTAATGCCTGAGAGGTTAGCTTCCTGCTCGAATAGTGGGAACTATAGTCTGTGTCGACATGGCAATTGAATGTGTGTGATCATGGGTGATTCATTTCATAGCATACATGTAACAACCCCATCCGTTCATATGGTATATTCTAGAAGGTCCGGCCGGGGCCCCACAGTATATATCACAAAACAGGCGGTGAAGGTACAGGATGATACCAGAGTAGCGCATCGCACCTATCACAAATCATTCTAGCGGAAGCCTAGACTACAACTTGAACTCCTCATGAATGTCCAAACATAAAACTCCACATTTAACTATAGGAATGTTTTACAACACGTCCAAAGAGTTGGCCTTAGGGCCTTACATGGCTTTCAAACAGTGGCCTAACAAATTGGCGCGCATGCCGGCCACAATAAAAGAAAACACACACAATCACACAGATAGCCTTCGAGGGCTAGCAGCAGTAGCAGCAACAGCAGCAGGAACATCAACCTCTATGCTTCCCGCTCGGCTCTCCAGCACCTGTACAGGGACAATCCACCCAACGGTGGCAAACAAAAGCAACGGTTAGCGTTAAGCTGACCAAATTATAACGACCCTACCCCTTCTCTCGGGGCAGCGGTACTCTTCCCTGCAGGCATATCAAATCACAAGTATGGCAAGATATATCATCAAAATGTGCTTTCACGCACACAAGCCATCACAACCGTTCGCCACCCGGCCCAACAGTCCGTGCACTCAGGGCACATTCTTGGTGTTTTGGCAAAGCTCTTGCCCACCACCGTATTAGGGTCACAACCCAACGGTAAATCTCTTGAGCATTTACTCCATAGAGTGCAGCCTGAGTTAGTCTTCCTACACCGGGATGGCCCGTAGCCCCCCATTGTGTCATGGCGCGCAGGCCGAAGACTCTTGCTATGCGCTCCAACAGACCACACCTTTTGGTCTCACGTCGGACGGACATAGCGCAGGTCGGATCCTCCACCCCCCGTTGCTCAAATCGCCTTGCCTTCTCCGAGTACAGCGTACTCATGGCTATATCAAAGGCGCGGGTCGGTCTCACCAATCCTGTTCTTGGCATTCAAGCCTGGGCATATCTCGATACCCATTTCCTTAGCACAACAGCGGGTCTTTCCTGGGCCTTCCAGTACTTCCTGTGACTCTCTTCACAGGTGGACACCGCACAAGCACAAATGTCAGGGGTCTTTCCTGGCTATCCTGCCAGTACTTCCTGTTACTCGCTTCACAGGTGGACACCCTACGACATCAAGCATCACAAAGGGCATTTCCTGGTCACACCAGTACTTCCTGTGCTTCATTCACAGGTTGGACCCAAAAATATCACATGGATATTTTTCCTAGGCTACCACCCAGTACTTTCTGCTACTCCTTTTCGCAGGCAAAACCCGTAGAACCCTTACACTACACGTTATCACGGAGTCTTCTCCGGGTCGTATGCAACATCACCAATCCAGACCAACCTGTCCAGATGGGCTTCACACAGCATGCCTATTCCGTACTCCATTTCCGGATCTATATGCTAACAAAGGGGATTCAAGCATCCACCTAAAGATTTCCAATATCAGCCACCTCTTGATGGGGGAAATCACAAAGCTATGCCAAAAGAAGCCTTCACATGGCTAGGAATAAGAGTCGTTACCCTTGACGACCGCTTCGGTGCCATGACCACAAAGCTTGCTTGCAAGACTCGCAAGAGCGTTTCCTCCGCAACGCCGACTTCGGATTTCTCGTCGGTAACCAGCAGCACCACTAGCAGCAGCCCCCTTTCCTTCTTCCTCCTCCTTTCTCTCTCTCTTTCTCTCTTAACTTGAAGAAAGATCAAGGCCAAAACAAATGAGAATCACTTCTCAGTTTTCGGCCTTTAAGAAAAAGAGGAAGAAGCTTCAGCCCTTGGATCCCAGATGAAGGAATGAACGGCCACGATTTTGCCAAAAACACAGATTTTGACCAGACACGGCCTCGGACACGGCCGTGTGCCAGGCCGTGTGCCTCAAGCGGTGGGCATCCGACTTATCCAAACCAGTGACACGCCCATGGGACACGCCCGTGTCATGGGCCGTGTCACCAACACGCCTTCAGACACGCCCGTGTCTGTGGCCGTGTGCCTGGGCGAAAAAAAAATCCCAAAACATCCCGAGACTTCACACGGCCTGTGACACGCCCGTGTCCCAGGCCGTGTGCCCTGACACGGCACAAAGACACGCCCTGTCGAAATCCTTCGTCGGGCTGAGTTCGTCGACCCGATTTGACACGCCCTGTGACACGCCCGTGTCACAGGCCGTGTGCAACTTCTCGACACTCGACACACACGTCTCGACACTCGACGATCGTCGAGATAAAGTCGTCGAGCACACGACATGGCTTTGGACACGCCCGTGTCATGAGCCGTGTGCCCCCTCTCGACACATCGTCGAGCGAAAAATCGTCGAGACAAAGCCCGATCGTCGACACAACCTCGACACGCCCTGCGACACGCCCGTGTCGTAGGCCGTGTCCTTTGACACGCCCTGGGACACGCCCGTGTCCCAGTCCGTGTCACCCAAATTTTCCTGTTTCAAAATTTTGGACTGTTACAATACATACCATTTCATAACATTGCACAACAAGATCCTCATCCTATAAGTTTGTATGGGCACTCCTATACGATGAGTTACTTTATGTAAACCGATCCATAACTTATAAGCTTGTATGGGCATCCTTATAAGTTAAGTTACTTTCCTGCTGTAGTTACTTGTACTTGATGGTTTGTTATTGTTTATGTAGAACTACTAGAATAAAATGCTATTAATCTTTTTGTACCATTACCACCTGCTTGTACCATTACCACCTGCTTGTACCTGTTATACTATTTATTATACTTTGTACCCTTGCTCTTTCCTCCACCCAGTGCCGAGGAGTCGTCGAGGGAGGGAATGTGATACCACTTAGTCTTTTCGACTAACGGTTGCTACGTCTTCCTTTTTAGGAGGTCTCCCCGTAGGTAGAGCAGTCGCAGACTTTGCAGCAGGACAGCCAGGCCAGGAACACAGGGCCTGAAGGGACGGTACCGTCAGTTACTGATGTGAGTGTTGAGCGACTCTAATGTAGCCTTTTGGGCGTTTATTAGCTCTACTCTGATATATTGTAAAAGCATGTTATAGCTTCTCTATTTTGATGTACTTTGGACTTATATATACTTTGTGAGGATTTGACTTCTCTTATTATATTTGGTTGGGTTGGCATATATATATATATATATATATATATATATATGATATTGGTTGTAGCCGGCAGAATAGGCGTCTTGTGGTACAGGTTAGCCTGTGTGCTAATGCTACCGCAAGGAGGCTGTTCTGGGCATACGACCCCCTTCGTACCGTGTTTTGGGATCCGGGAGGGGGGGTCTTACATTTTCTATGGGTCCCAACACTTGGAAGTCAGTAACAACCACAACCCAGTTAAGCTTCACTTCTAGCTCCTTAATCACCCCATCAGTTTTAACAAACGACCCATCAGCTAGCACAAGCGATTTCTGGATATTAGTTTCGACATTTTAATTAAGCTTCTCAACATCTTGCAGAGCAAGAATGTTGCATGACTAACCTTAATCGCAAAGATCTACCGTGTCAATTTCATTAATCTCACACTTGACAGCCACTTCATTATTACTGCACTCCTCTGCCTCCCCAGCACTCTTCCCTTGCTCACGGCGATTCTTTTCTGTATCACTTGGGAGCGCTCTGTGAGTACGCTCAGAGAACACATGGGCAAGTTGCCCCAGCTGTGTATCTAAGATCCTCATAGAAGCAGTTTGAGTGGCCATGTTAGAGTGGGCCATCTCAACAAGCTTTTCCATCATTTCTTCAAGAGCACTCCTACATACCCATTGCCCGCTCTGATTATAACCCGACTGCAGCGGTCACAGTTGGCTATTGGAGTCTTGAACATCAAATTGATGTTGGCCTCCCTTCCATCTTTGACCTGGGGCATTTTGGTTCCACGAGAAATTCAGATGATATCTCGCGTTCGGGTTATACGCATTATTATAGGGCACACGCGGTTTTGACTGTTTATAAAATTAACACTTTCATCAAAGGTTATACATGCCGGTTCTACAAATGACTCTTCATCTAGGCATTCAAAAGCGCGGTGGTCCGAATTTCCAAATCCCTGACATGATATGCCCCCAACCTGAGTCGGAGGAGTAGTCGATCTGGTCAGCATCCTTCTCTCATCTATCATAGGGTGGATTGCTTCGGCTTGCTGCATCACCGCATTAACATCAAATAGATTTTTCGACCCCTAGGGGCATTTCTTGCTGCAGTCCAGTATGTGCTATGGGAGGCCATGTCTCGAAGAAGCCGCAAAGCCTCTTCAGGAGAAAGGTTCATAATTGTGCCGCGGGCAGCTGCGTCGATCATAGCCCGGTAGTTCGGCTCGACACCAAAATAGAATATTTCTACAAGATTCCACGGCTCGCAGCCATGTTGGGGACAACGGCGCTGCAGGTCAGCGAAACGCTCCCACACCTCAGACAATGTCTCGTGGTCCAGTTGCCGGAAAGTAGCAATTTCCCTTTGGGCATTCACAATTTTGTCCACTGGGTGGAACTTCGCCAAAAACTTAGAGGATAGAGCCTCCCATGTGGTAGCGGTCGCAGGGGAAATTGTGTGAAGCCAAGGTCTTAGCCCTGTCCCTCAGCGAAAATGGGAATAACTTCAGCTTAACTACCTCCTCATAAATTCCAACGTATCGGAAGGTGCAGCAAATTTCTGATAATTCGGCCAGATGGAGCTGCGGGTCCTCACTCGGCAAACCAGAATATTGCATTTTATTTCTGATCATATTCAGAATCGCAGGCTTTATCTCAAAATGGTTGTTGGCAATAGCTAGTCTGAATCCTAGATATACACTTCCCGCAGTCGGGGTAGTGAAATAGCACATTTTCTAACGTGAGGTTGGACCACCTACTGACCCTCAACAAGTCTATCACCTTGGCCATTTCCTACTTGGCCCAAGTCTTCCATTCTACCTTCAGCAGCAGCAGCACGCACACGAGATCTCCTAGCTCGTGTCGTCTCAAGATCAGCTCCAAAATTTTCACTCCTATTACCAGGGTTAAGATTTGTCATACAACAAGAAAAATCTATCAAATCGTCAAACACTTGCAAATTTTTCCACAAGAAAAATGCACACAATGGTGGCACTCCCCGGCAACGGCGCCAAAAACTTGATTCACTCTCGTCATGTGTACCAATCGCTGTCAAGTAATAAAAGTGAGGAGTTTAATCCCCAGATATCGATCTCTCGAGGAGTGCAAGTAGGGAGTGTGATTTCGCTATATGAAAAAGAGATTGCAAGCGGGAAAGTAACCAAAAGGGGTTTTGAATGGGGTTCCTAAGTTAACAACAAAAAGAAAACTATAACAGGTCGTCGTCACCGCATCGCTTGGGTGGAGTACTACGGAGAGTAGTATGGACGATGGACGAACAGTGAGGCTCACAATCACCTCTTCACAACGCACGCTTCTAGCAATCGCTAGAACGACACAATCACAACAAACACAAGAAATACTGAAACTTATCAACACAAGCAATGATTAAAACATAACAACATAAAGACATGTTGAAACCTTATGTAAAACATTGTTCTCAAGCAACAATCTCACTAACACGAGTTCAGAATGAAGAAACCACAAGAAGAGGTGGAGAAATACAACCGAGCGCACAAAGGCTTTCCGAGATTCACGACCAGATTCGAGAGTTGTCAATCCTTGTCCGGGCTCGATCTTCGGATGACTTCCGGGAACCAAGAAGGGTTGTCACTTCCTTCAAATATCCAGTCTTCTTTGTGAATGATCGCTGGGCAAGTTCTGCCGAAGAACTCCACAAGTGCAGCGACAAAGAGCTCGGATGGTATCTTGGAGTTCAGAGAAGATGAAGGTGACCGGAGACGAAACTATCGCAAGCTTTGTGGGGACAAACGGGTGGCCGGATCAACTTTCCAAGGAGGAGAGTTTTCCCGCTCAGAGGAGCAGAAATGGAGGGGGAGCGGAGCTGGATCCTTGGAAAGAAGAAATCTGCAACTTAAATAGAAAAGTCAAAAAAAATGGTCACGCACGGTTTGGCGCACAGCAGTGCGCAAACCGTGCGATATTACTTTCAGGATAATAGCGAGGAAGGAGAAGCATTGACCCGTGCATTTTCCTTCGCATATGGGAAGTTCCGCCCGTGCGTGAAGGACATTGCACGGGTAGCGATAGAGTGCTGGAAAGCAGGGACACACAGGAAAATCATTTGTTCTACTCATGCACGGGCGCTTGCGCCCGTGAAGGAACAAATCGCACGCTTAGCCATAGAACGGAACAAACTAAAAAGTTACAGGAAAAACGTGCGTTTCCTTCGTGCACGGTTTCGAAGAAACCGTACGTCAATCGTGCGAGAGGAAATTCATCAAGCTCAGCTCGACGTTTTTCCAGTTGACTACAACGCACGATTTCACGCAAACCATGTGTCAAAGAAATGCACGACCGTGCGTTTTACTTGAGAGAGAATTCCTGCCTTTGGAAAAAACACACCACCTGCACAATTAAACCAAAACTAGAGCACAACTCTCATCACCAATAAAAAACAAACAAATAGAACCATAGGGAGCACCATGTGCTTACCCCCAACAACAGAATGTGCAATTGCACACTCTCGGGCCAAAACAGTGTACAAAATGGTCCATGACCGAACGATGTAAATATAAACGATTTCCGGTTGAAATGCAGTGCACGAAAGAGAAAACCAGCCCAGATGAGTCCGAAAAACCCTATAAATATCGAACTCATCAGTCTTCTAGGAAATGAAGGGGAGGAATCTCGAAGTGTATGTGGATGTTGTGATGATCAAAAGCATGGAGGTGGACTCCCACCTCAGGGACCTGGAAGAGACTTTCGGCATGTAACACCATAGTTTTCAGAACTTGAGTCTTTGGAAACTATCGCCCGACGGTAGTAGTTATCGCCTTGTGGTAGCTTAATGTTGATTGGTCAGGCGCTGAGATTGTTGCATGGTCGGGCGTTGGGATTGTTGAATGCTAGCGCGTGGTATTAGCTAGGTACCGCATGACGAACAAAAGCCCCGTTCGTCGAGTGCTGAGTTTTCAAGAAAGTGGTTATCGCATGGCGTTAGCCTTACTGCTCGATGGTAACTCCAGGTTTGCATCGAAAGCATTGAGTTCTCAAGAAAGGGTTGAGTTCTCGATAAAAGTTTGAGCTCTCGAGAAAGATGCTACCGCGCGGTGTTACCCTTAGCGTCAGCATTAGCATGACATTATCTTCTAACTTGTGGCTCGGGAAGCTATCGCTCGGCGATAACGTTAGCGCCCGACGGTAGTGTATGGAAGCAGTTCTGTCGTTTGGCTTTATAGCCGTCTGATTTCTTTTAGGATTTCAACCTAAGGCCCAAGACTCTACTCTTGAGTGCTTATATAAGGCTGAACGGGATTTCACATTCATTTTCTTCCCATTTTGAGTGTTGACCTAGGGTTTTTGTGAGAGTGAGGAGGAAGAAGAAAGCTTTCTTCAACCATTGACGGAGCTTCAGATCTCCGATCGTCGTTCTGAGGCCAGATTCATGAAGAGGACATGGAGGCGCTCGTTTTTATCCGTGTAAGACAAGGGTTTCATTGCTAGGAAGAAGAGTCGTAAGGTAACAACACTTCTCCTCTCGATTTTAGGATGCGTGCATGGCTTCTACTTTTTTTTTGTTCTCTTTCAATCATTCTAGGAACCGAATCTCCCAAATGAGAGGGATTCAGGTTATCATGGTTCAAAAGGAGCCACCGGGTCGATTGTGTCCGTCCTCGACAAGATATTGCATTAGAAATCTGCTTCGTTAGTGGATTAGACATTGTGGGTGAAGCCATAGTCACGACTGTTACTACGACTCGGTGATGTTGCATAGCGAGCTTAAGGATTTTGAAGAAATCCATTAGCGGCAAGACGCCATTTATGATGTTGTTTTCCTCCTCTTTCATGTGAGTACGTTTAGCCAGAACCGGACTTGGTGGAAATTACAGTACACACGAGGGCACAGCGATGGTACGACATGAATGGTGGAATAGCATTTTAATGGCTTGGGATTGTGATGTGCTAAGGCATGGATTGTCTCTATGGTCGGCTGTCTAGCACATGACATTACAAGGTCATGTACGGAGGCTGTCCCGGCGAGACAAGTCCCCTTTTGTGGAACTGACGAGAATGCCAAGCTTTGGACAAGCACAGACGATCCCAGCTAGGTCCCGATGGGTCTCCTTTTGTGGACTTGGTCCTGATATTGGATCCGGGCCTGGGTCATCGCGAACAGGTGGGGTTTAGCAAGGATTCTTAGTATCTGCTGGTTTGTGTGGAGGAATCCTGATGTAAGAAGTCAGATCTTGTAGGTAAGGCTGTGGTTTGAGACGCACGAGTGGGTGGGGGCAAGATAAGAGTTCAGTGTGCCGGCTTATATGTCATTTGGGGAAAATTGGAAGTACCCTTGTGTTTGCGGCTTCAACGTCGATGGGAAAATTGGAAGTACCCTTGTGTTTGTGGCTTGAATGCTGGTTGGGAAATTGGATATACCTGATTGATGATATGTTAGAAGCAAAAACTTTAGGGTACCTTGGGTGAAGCCCAGGTTTACATACATGCTGCATTGTAGGCCCCCTTTTTATTATATGCTCATCATAGAAACGTGTTTGTTGTATGAGACATCCAAACCTATTTTAATACTTTAAATATACTTGTATTTTTCCATAAAGAGTGCTGACCAGCAGGGTGATGGAGTGCCCCGGGGTCCGCTAGGGACGACCGAGAGGAGATGTCTTGGTTACACAGTTGAGGCATGTAATGGTCTCCCAAGCCCATAGCTCGAAAGGACGGCCATCGGCACCCCCAACACCATGCTCAAAAGGGTTAAGCCTAACCAAGTATGCAGACCGTGCACCCTGAAAGTGGGGGATATATAGAATTTACTCTAGAGGGGGGGTGAATAGAGTATAAAAAAAATTGTTTAGATTTATTGCGGAATTAAAATATTGATACTTATATGAAAGAGGTAAATGCACAAGAAACTATCACAGCACAATAAAAAAAGAAAACACAAGGCAACCAGACGACACAAGAAAGTTTATAGTGGTTCCTCAAATCTGGGTACATCCACTCTTCTACCACCCTTGTAGGAATCCACTTAGGTTTTTGATTAGGTGCCCTATCACCACAAGATCTGCTTCAGGTAGATCTAGAAACCCTTCATACTTTTGATCAGGTACCTAAAAACCAATAGTTTTTTGATCAGGTGCCCTATCACCAAGGAGTTTACTTTTGAAGGGAGTAATAACCCTGTACAAGAGAGGTTAAAGAAAAGTAGATGACAGTCTTCTCTTTCTCAAACACAATGAGAAGACTATGTGGATTTTTGATGATGTCAAAGCTCCCCCTGAGATATAGAGTAGATTCAGGAAGATGGAAGCATTGTCCAGGGTGTAGGTCTTCAGATTGATGTTGATTTGAGCTCTCTGTAGATTTCTGAAGCATGAAGAAAGAAGAAGACTAGAGAGTATTTGGTGTTGAACAAGTTCTTCTTCTTCCTTGTTTCAGCAAAAGCAAGAGATCTTGAGAGCAAAAAGATTGTTTCTTAACTGTCTGTCTCTCTAATTCTGGTTGTCTATTTCTTTTTGAGTTCTCTATTTTTTATCAGAATGACCAACGACCTGAATTTGAATTCCCAAGACAGTACTTAATTCTCTGCAAGAATTAAGGAGCCCAAACGGCTAGAATGGATGTCAATCATAAATGCACTTTCATAACTGTCTTTACAGAATATTCTGTGAATACGATAATTAATGCTTCATGAAATACGGCTATCAGCCTTGAGAATGTCAGTATAAATTATCAGAATATATTTTCCTTAAAATAATTTATCATATCCAAAATAAATACTTCTGACCGATCTGAGAGAACTGATAACTGGAGGTAGCATAAAATCGTAGAGCTTAGTTCAGAGATCGTCAAACTTGGTTAAGAGATCGTCGACCTGTGAACAACTATCGTAGATCAGAGATAACTGCTGAGAAGCACAAGATTGTCGACATGAGCTCGTAGATCGTCGAGCTCAGTTCAGAGTAGAGAACTCTGAGATCGTCGATGGGAGATCGACGATCGTCGAGCTGGGTTCGACTATAGTAGAACTGATGTAGATAATCCATAAAACTTTTCTTAGTCTAAGTCTGAGTCTACTGCAATGCTGGTCTGGACAATCCTGACCTAATAGGATCTAACTAAGACTAGACAAGGACCCAGGCTATATATGGGGGTCAAAACATCCTAAGAGTGAACCTAGCACAAATCCAAACAAGGGTTCCAACAATCTCCCCTATTTGTGTGAGGTCACTCAAAAACAAAACTGAAAAGAAATAAAAAGTACAAAGACCATAAATATCTGTAGGGATGAAATAACATCAGCAGATATGTTATAGCAATGCATTGTACATAATCAGTTAAGCATTAAAAAGAGATACAAACTATAGATTATCAGATGAAGGACCAGATAAGGGTTTAGAAAAGATTATCTTTCTGAGTGGATCTGGTATATCCTTCTTAGAATTAATCAGGTCTTGTCCACCAAGAGTTGTCTGAGCACTAGTCCTGGGCACATTTGCTTCTGGATGCAATGTCATATATTCAGCTGGATTAAAGACTTTCTTGCTAACTTGGAGTTTGTCCAGCTCTTTTTTGCTGTAGGATGACATGGTGGAAAACCTATATGGATCTTCTCTTTCTGCTACAGCTTTTCTTATCTGAGAGAGACCAATCAGTTCTTGAAGCCTGGCCATACTAAAGTTAGGATCAACTTCCTATTCAATAGGTGGCTGATCATCTTGAGGAGGCAACATTGTAACTGCTTTGAACTGAATGGATTGAGCCTGAAAGTTTGTTGTGCTATGTTGTTTATCACTTTGAGAATAGATAGATCTTGGAGGAGCAACCACACTATACTTTCCTTTTGGCTTATGAGATTCATCATGTCTTTTGGACTGATAAGCAGCTCTCTACTGAACTTTGGGAAGAACTTGTTGTTGAGGAGGAGAGAGGGAGGGTTTCTGATAAATAACTTCCTTTATTTGCTCTGTAGAACTTTGATTTCTATGCTGCTGACTGCTTCCTTGGGAATGAGATCTGGAAGATCTATCCTGCATTTGATATGTTCTAGAGAATGAGGAAGGCTTGGAAGATGCATTAGAATCTTGAGGAACAGCTCCTGAAGCACCAGCAGGAGGAGGAGGAGGAGGACCTCTTCTGAACTTCTGAGGAGGAGGTGAGTATCTCCTGCTCTTCTTCCTGGTTTTCTGTTCATTTTTTGATAACCACATCCAGCTTTCCATGCTAGGGTATGGAGTAATCCCTTTCAAGATGTAGTAAGGAGTATCATTAGTATTGTCTGGCTTGGGAGCAGCCTTGGGAGCAGCTTTTCTTTTCTTTGACACTTTCTTTTTCATGGAATTTTCATCCTTTGAAACATCATCCTCATCATCATCAGATGAATGAGGAGGATTGTCATATAGGTCATTTATTTCCTTCAGCTGTTTATCATAAGTCTTTTTAGCAGCTGTTTCTTTAGCTTCTTCCTGAATGTCAAGAGAAATAAGATCATCCAGAGAGGGAAAAGGACTATTATCTATGGAATAGGAAGGTCCAAGGGGACTTGGTACTTGATC
Organism: Platanthera guangdongensis; assembly: GCA_039583875.1. Classification (NCBI taxonomy): domain Eukaryota; kingdom Viridiplantae; phylum Streptophyta; class Magnoliopsida; order Asparagales; family Orchidaceae; genus Platanthera; species Platanthera guangdongensis. The sequence continues at coordinate 133,086,640 of CM077152.1, forward strand.
AATATACATAGAATATAGTTCAGCAAGAGGAGCACAAGGCTCACAGAGATTTATTAAACAAGTCTCTAGGGCTAAGGCCAGATTTCCTGAAGCCACTAGATCAAGCAGTGCATCAACAATTAAGAGAGAATCAAGCTCATCCTTATCTTCTGTAATAGGAAAAGGCTCAACATCCATAGGGGATGGAATATATGTACAAACTGTAACTGATTGAATAACTATATAAAATAGAGATGACTGAATCTACAAGAGTTGTTTCACAATTAAAGGACTCATGGGTCTAGTATAACAGACCATGGCCTTGGAAGAGTTTATCTCAACTGAAGTCCAGACTGATCTAAACACAGAGAAAGAATACAAAAGAAATTGTAAATCAATGAAGGGATGAATAAAGCAGTAATCACTAGAAATGCCAGGGATTGACACATCAGTGTCCTCATCGACATGAGCGAATCCGAATAAGGAACTATATCTGCACAAAATTCCTTAAACACTTCTTCTTCCTGTACTGCTGGAGGAGACTGAGCTGGAAGTTCTGCTGAGGCTGAACCTGCTGTATCTTCATGGGACATCTCCCCCTGCCTGGTTTCAGTAAGACCTGGAATCAGGCCCATAGATGAAGAAGGGACAGAGGAAGCAGAAAGGGAAGTAGATAGAGAGGCAGAAAGAGAGGAGATAGATTGAGCAAGAGGTGAAATAGCCTCTGCGATCAAGGATTGAAGAGTTGGAGTGAGGAGTTGTAACAGTCCAATTTTCTGAAAACGGGCAAATTTGGGTGACACGGCCTGGGACACGGGCGTGTCCCAGGGCGTGTCAGGTGGACACGGCCTTCAACACGGGCGTGTCGCAGGGCGTGTCAAGGCAGTGTCGACAGTCGACTTAGGTGTCGACGATTTTCGCTCGACGATCGTCGAGAGGAGGCACACGGCCTAGGACACGGGCGTGTCCATGGCCGTGTCGTCGAGTGTCGAGATCGTCGAGTGTTGAGATCATCGAGTGTCGAGATCGTCGAGTGTCGAGTGTCGAGAAGTTGCACACGGCCTGTGACACGGGCGTGTCACGGGGCGTGTCAAATCGGGTCGACGAACTCAGCCCGCCGAATGTTTTCGATAGGGCGTGTCTGGGTGCCGTGTCTGGGCACACGGCCGGGGACACGGCGTGTCCCAGGCCGTGTGAAGTCTCGGGATGATTTGGGATTTTTTTCACCCAGGTACACGGCCACAGACACGGGCGTGTCTGAAGGCGTGTTGGTGACACGGCCAATGACACGGGCGTGTCCCGTGGGCGTATCACTGGTTTGGGTAAGTCGGTTGACCACCGCTTGAGGCACACGGCCAGGCACACGGCCGTGTTCGAGGCCGTGTCGGGTCAAAATGTGTGTTTTTGGCAGAATCGTGGCCGTCTATTTCTTCAGTCTGGATCCAAGGACTGAAAGCTCTTCTTCTTTTTCCTTAAGGGCCGAAGTCAGAGAATTACTTCTCATTTTCTTTGGCCTTCATCTTTCTTCAAGAGAGAGAAAGAGAGAAAGAAAGGAGGAGGAAGAAGGGAAGGGGGCTGCTGTTGGTGGTGCTGCGGTTTACCGGCGTGAGATCCGAAGCCAGCGTTGCGGAGGAAACGCTCTTGCAAGTCTTGCAAGCAAGCTTTCAAGCCATGGCACCGAAGCGATCGTCAAGGGTAACGACTTTTCTTCCTAGCCATGTGAAGGCTTCCTTTTTGGCATATCTTTTGATTCCCCCACCAAGAGGTGGCTGCTTTTGGGAGTCGTTGGGGTGATTCTTGAAATCCCCTTTGTTATGCATATAGATCCGGAAATGGAGTACGGACTAGGCATGCTGTGTGAAGCCCATCTGGACAGGTTGATCTGGATTGGTGATGTTGCATACGAATCGGAGAAGACTCCGTGATAAACATGTAGTGTGAAGGAGTCTACGGGTTATACCTGCGAAAAGGAGTAGCAGGAAGTACTGGGGTGGTAGCCCAGGAAAATAGCCTTGTGATGGTTTTGGGTCCAACCTGTGAATGAGGCACAGGTAGTACTGGTGAGACCAGGAAAGGCCCTTTTTGTGATGCTTGATGTCATAGGGTGTCCACCTGTGAAGCGAGTCACAGGAAGTACTGGTATGCCCACGAAAGACCCCTGACATTTGTGCTTGTGCGGTGTCCACCTGTGAAGAGAGTAACAGGAAGTACTGGTGTGCCCAGGAAAGACCCGCTGTTGTTGTGAGACAATGGGTGTAAGACCTATGCCCAGGCTTGAATGCCAGGAACAGGATTGGTGAGACCGACCCGCGCCTTTGATATAGCCATGAGTACGCTGTACTCGGAGAAGGCAAGGCGATTTGAGCAACGGGGGGTGGAGGATCCGACCTGCGCTATGTCCGTCCGACGTGAGACCAAAAGTGCGGTCTGTTGGAGCGCATCGCAAGAGTCTTCGGCCTGCGCGCCATGACACAACGGGGGGCTACGGGCCATCCCAGTGTCCGAGGACTAACTCCGGCTGCACGCCATGGAGTAAATGCTCAAGAGATTTACCGTTGGGTGATAAACCCTGATACGGTGGTGGGCAAGAGGTTGCCAGAACACCAAGAATGTGCCCTGAGTGCACGGACCGTTGAGCCGGGTGGCGAACGGTTGTGATGGCTTGAGTGCGTGAAAGCACTTTTTGATGATATAGCTTGCCATACTTGTGATATGATATGCCTGCAGGGAAAAATACCGCTGCCCCGAGAGAAGGGGTAGGGTCGTTATAATTTGGTCAGCTGAACGCTGACCGTTGCTTTTGTTTGCCACCGGTGGGTGGATTGTCCCTTGCACAGGTGCTGGAGAGCCGAGCGGGACGCATAGAGGTTGATGCTCCTGCTGGTATTGCTGCTGCGACTGTTTAGCCCTCGAAGGCTAAATATGTTCTTTTGATGTTTTCTTTTGTTGTGGCCGGCCTGCGCGCCCATAGTTGTAGCCACTGTATGAAAGCCCTGTAAGGCCATAAGGCCAGTTCTTTGTACATGTTGTAAGACATTCCTATATATATATATAAAATGTGGAGTTTTATGTTTGGACATTCCTGAGGAGTTCAAGTAGTTAAGGCTTCCGCTAAAATGCTTGTGATAGGTGCGATGCGCTACTCTGGTATCATCCTGTACCTTCACCAACTGTTTTGTGGTATATCCTGTGGGGCCCCGGCCGGACCTTCTAGAATATATCATATGAACGGATGGGGTTGTTACATTTTTGGTATCGGTTGTTTTGGTCTTTCCCTCTCGAAGTCGTGGCCGACTTCTTTTTTGGGGTGGCGAGCACGTGGTTGTGCACACCAAAGTCTACGTTTGAACTCTTGAATGTCCATGATAGGAATGCAAATTTGTTTGTTTGAGGAACCTGCGTGTTCCTATTTTGTGTTGTTTGCTTGGGTACGACCGCTAATGTATGTGTCTTGTCCACCTTTAGGTGACACGAAGTGCAGCTGGGCCGTCTGCGTCCCAGCATTCTGATGAGAGTAGGGCACCAGCTGAGGTGCCTACACCTCCACCGTCTGCAGAGCATGTGCGGTTAGTTGCGGAGGCATTATTTACCATGATCCAAGGCCAGCCACTTAGGCAGGAACAAGTGGATGTTAGGCCAGAACAGGTGGAGGCAAGGCCGGAACCTGTAGTGGATGTGGCTCCTCGAGCAGCTGAGAAGCAACTAACACGGTTCATGAGTTTCCATCCGCCTACATTTTCGGGAGCGGGTACTCCGACGCAGGCAGAGAATTGGTTATCGCGCGTCAAGAGAGTTATGGCGGCGATTGGCACGGCGGAGCGTCAGAAGGTTACCTTAGCTACATTCTTGCTTGAAGGAGAAGCTCGCTTGTGGTGGGATGAGATAGAGTTACATCATTTGGCGGGTCGTCCGTTAGCTCAAGTCTTCATGGATGAATTCTCTCGACTGTTCTTAGCAAAGCACCTTCCTGTGGCTCAACGGATAGCCATGGAAAATGAATTCCAACGGTTGACTCAAGGTGAGGGCAGTGTTGACGCGTACCTGCATGAATTTACGCGCTTGGGGCGGTATGCGGGTTCGATATTTGCTGATGAGCAGCGGAAGACCAATAGGTTCTATGAAGGCCTGAGGGACGAGTTGAGGTTCCTTGTGTCAAGTTCTGTGAACCAAGGTTTCCAAGCATTGGTTGACACTGCAACCGCGTTGGAAAAGGATATGAAAAGGGTGCAAGGAAAGAGAGCTTTGACTGTGACGCAACCGGAGTGGAAGGCGCCCCGATCTGGGAAACCATTCTATAAGAAGAAATGGGGTAAGAAGTCCAAGCCGAGTGGACAAGCTCCTTCATCAGTTGCAACGGGAGCAACGTCAGGGGCTACTTCCAAGCCAGATACTCGGGTCTGCTACAATTGTGGACGCATGGGGCATATTGCGCGAGATTGTCGGATGCCGCCGAAGAGTGAAAAGAAGGCGGGAGCATCTTATGCGGAGAAAGGAAAGGCGGTGGTGGATTCCTCTGCCTCACAAGCGCAACCCCGGGTCTACAATCTTGGCCTGCAAGAGGCCATCAAGCAGAGTGACGTAGTCACAGGTATGAGTTTAGTTTTGCTTATGCTAATGTTTGTCTGCTTAGCTTAGTACCTCTTTGTTTGCGATTTGTATGTGTGACATGGTTGTCATAGGTTTTGTGATGATTCGGGACACGCTGGCGCGAGCACTATTTGATACAGGTGCATCGCATTCTTTTCTGTCTCGTGAATTTGTTACGCGGCTTGGGATACCCAGTCGTGTAAAGACAGATAGCGTCAGAGTGGTGTTGCCGAATGGCTGTTGGATGCTTGCGGATCAAGCTTGCGATGTGGCGGTTCAGCTAGGAAGTCGGGATTTTTGTTTATCTGCATTTGTTTTGCCAATATCGGAATTCGACGTGATTTTTGGGATGGATTGGCTTGCGGAGCAGCATGCTATGATTGATTGTCAGTCCAAAGAAATCACGTTGGGCCAGAATACCGAACAGGAGACAAAGTTCGCGGGTATGCGAGGAGTGGGCGGGACATTGATGTCTGCACTCCAGGTACTCAAGGCTGTTCGGAAGGGTGCGGAGTGTTACTTTGCACTAATTCAGGCTGTTGAGCCTAAGGCCAGTGTGTGCGAGGTTCCGATTGTGGCAGAATTTACAGATGTGTTTCCCACGGATCTCCCTGGGCTACCACCCCAGCGGGAGATTGACTTCACGATCGAGTTGGTGCCAGGTGCGAAACCTGTGGCCCGCTCGCCATATCGCGTCGCGCCAAAAGAGATGGCGAAATTGAAGGTTCAACTGCAAGAAATGCTAGAGCAAGGGTATATACGCCCAAGTATGTCACCTTGGAGCGCGCCTGTGCTTTTTGTAAAGAAGAAAGACGGTGGATTGCGATTGTGCATCGACTACCGTGAACTGAATAAGCTGACCGAGAAAAATAAATATCCGATCCCCCGGATTGATGAGTTATTTGATCAGCTGGTAGGTTCTACCGTCTATTCGAAGTTGGACCTGAAGTCTGGTTATTACCAGTTAAAGATTCGGGAAGGTGATATTCCCAAAACCGCATTTGGAACGCGTTATGGGCACTATGAGTTCACAGTCATGCCCTTTGGATTGTGTAATGCGCCCTCGGTGTTTATGGATTTGATGCACCGTATTTTTCGCGAGTACCTGGATCTATTTGTGATCGTATTTATCGATGATATCCTGGTGTACTCGAAGTCCAAAGCTGAACATGAGATTCACTTGCGGTTGGTGTTGAATACGTTGAGGCAAAATCAGCTTTATGCCAAGTTCTCGAAGTGCGAGTTTTGGCTATCGTCAGTGGCATTTTTGGGCCATGTGGTGAGTGGAGCGGGCATTGCAGTGGATCCAGCGAAGATAAGAGCCATACAAGAATGGCCAATATTGTCTTCCGTGGCCGAGGTCAGGAGTTTCCTTGGACTTGCGGGCTACTATAGAAGATTTGTGGAGAGCTTCTCGCGGATCGCTTTGCCGCTAACCACACTGACGCGAAAGGATCAGAAGTTCGTTTGGACGCCAGAGTGTGCACGAGATTTTGAAGAGCTGAAGATTCGGTTGACCACGGCGCCGGTGTTGTCTTCGCCATGTGGGACCGATGGTTTTGTTATTTATAGTGATGCCTCAGGGAGCGGCTTAGGCTGCGTTCTTCTGCAAAGTGGAAAGGTGATTGCTTATGGCTCACGCCAACTGAAGGTGCACGAGCGAAATTATCCGGTCCATGATTTGGAACTAGCGGCGGTGATTTTTGCACTGAAGTTGTGGCGACACTACCTTTATGGCGTGAAGGTGGAGATCTATACGGATCATAAGAGCATAAAGTACCTTTTGGAGCAGAAAGATTTGAACATGCGACAACGAAGGTGGTTGGAGTTCCTTGGGGATTACACTTTCGAGATTCACTATACACCCGGGAAGGGGAATGTTGTCGCGGATGCGTTGAGTCGGCGAGTTCCGGCTAGAGCAAATTGGTTACAAAGGCATGATGAACGTCTTATCCAGGAGTTGGAAGCATTGGAGATCTATTGTGTTGACAAGAAGTCCACTGCCACTGCATGTTTGAACTGGACCGAGGTGCAATGTGACCTTACGGACCGAGTTCGACGGGCAACGGAGTTGGATGAAGATCTCTTGCGCTATGTGCATAAAGGGCCAGAGGGCAAATTCACCTGGAATGACGGTCTTTTGCGAAAAGAGGGCCGTTTGTGCGTCCCAAATGTGGGGAAGCCGAGGGAAGAACTGATGTATGAAGCACATTATACGAAGTATTCCATTCACCCTGGGAGCACAAAGATGTTCAACGATATGAAGAAGCTTTTCTGGTGGCCAGGGCTTAAGAAAGATGTTGCCCTATATGTGGCCAAATGCCAAACATGTGCAATGGTGAAGGCAGAATGCCAAAAGCCGGGCGGTTATTTGAAGTCACTACCGATCCCAGTGTGGAAATTTGATGATATTTCCATGGATTTTGTGCATGGATTGCCAAGATCGCAGCGAGGAAATGATTCCATTTGGGTGATAGTTGACCGGCTAACAAAAGTAGCACATTTTCTCCCGAACAGACGGGATGATTCGGTTGAAAGTTTGGCAAAGTTATATGTTGATCAGATTGTGCGGCTTCACGGTGTTCCTCGGAGCATCGTAAGTGATCGAGATGGGCGATTCACGTCAAATGATTGGAGGCTCGTTCACCGACTGTTGGGCACGAAGTTGACTTTCAGTACGGCCTTTCATCCCCAAACGGATGGCCAAACTGAACGTACCAACAGAACAATGGAGGACATGCTCCGAATGTGCGCCCTTGACTTCGGAAAGAAATGGGAAGATCATCTCTATATGGTCGAGTTTGCATATAATAATAGCTACCAGGCAAGCATTGGGATGGCACCATATGAAGCTCTATATGGAAGGAAGTGTCGTACTCCCTTGGCTTGGGTAGAAGCGGGTGAAGCTCGGATGGTTAAACCAAATGAGTTGGATGAAGCAAACTCAACCATTCGGACTATTCGAGAGAGATTGCTGATTGCTCAAGATCGACAATCGAAGTACTACAACGCCAAGCACCGGAATGTCGAATTTGCGGTTGGCGATTGGGTCTACTTGAAGATCAAGCCATTCAAAGGTGTCTCCAGGATTCGACGATTGAAAAAGTTGAGTCCAAGATATTTAGGTCCTTTTGAAGTGGTTGAGCGAATTGGCGAAGCGGCTTATCGGCTAGCTCTGTCGGCGGACTTGGGTGGATTACATGATATTTTTCACATCTCGGTACTTCGGAGAGCCGTGAAAGATCCAGCTCAAGTGATCGCGGATGATCGGGTGCCGGTGGAGTATGGGCTAACGACGAGAGTTAGACCCATTCAGATCGAAGATCGAGCCGAGAAACAATTGCGAAACAAGACGGTCGGTATGGTGAAAGTCCGCTGGGACAACTGCGGCCATGAAGAATTGACATGGGAGCGCAAGCAAACCATGCGAGAAGAGTTCCCTGAGTTGTTTCTGTATTTTGTAGCGGGACTGTTGTAACATAAAAAAAAAATTTATATGTTGTTACATTTTTCTTGCTGCTTTTTGTTACTTTTCTGTCTCTGAATTTCGAGGACGAAATTTCCTGTAGGAGGGGAGGATTGTAACAGTCCAAATTTCTGAAAACGGGCAAATTTGGGTGACACGGCCTGGGACACGGGCGTGTCCCAAGGCGTGTCAGGTGGACACGGCCTGCAACACGGGCGTGTCGCAGGGCGTGTCAAGGCAGTGTCGACAGTCGACTTAGGTGTCGACGATTTTCGCTCGACGATCGTCGAGAGGAGGCACACGGCCTAGGACACGGGCGTGTCCATGGCCGTGTCGTCGAGTGTCGAGATCGTCGAGTGTTGAGATCGTCGAGTGTCGAGATCGTCGAGTGTCGAGTGTCGAGAAGTTGCACACGGCCTGTGACACGGGCGTGTCACAGGGCGTGTCAAATCGGGTCGACGAACTCAGCCCGCCGAATGTTTTCGACAGGGCGTGTCTGGGTGCCGTATCTGGGCACACGGCCGGGGACACGGGCGTGTCCCAGGCCGTGTGAAGTCTCGGGATGATTTGAGATTTTTTTCACCCAGGTACACGGCCACAGACACGGGCGTGTCTGAAGGCGTGTTGGTGACACGGCCAATGACACGGGCGTGTCCCGTGGGCGTGTCACTGGTTTGGGTAAGTCGGTTGACCACCGCTTGAGGCACACGGCCAGGCACACGGCCGTGTTCGAGGCCGTGTCGGGTCAAAATGTGTGTTTTTGGCAGAATCGTGGCCGTCTATTTCTTCAGTCTGGATCCAAGGACTGAAAGCTCTTCTTCTTTTTCCTTAAGGGCCGAAGTCAGAGAATTACTTCTCATTTTCTTTGGCCTTCATCTTTCTTCAAGAGAGAGAAAGAGAGAAAGAAAGGAGGAGGAAGAAGGGAAGGGGGCTGCTGTTGGTGGTGCTGCGGTTTACCGGCGAGAGATCCGAAGCCAGCGTTGCGGAGGAAACGCTCTTGCAAGTCTTGCAAGCAAGCTTTCAAGCCATGGCACCGAAGCGATCGTCAAGGGTAACGACTTTTCTTCCTAGCCATGTGAAGGCTTCCTTTTTGGCATATCTTTTGATTCCCCCACCAAGAGGTGGCTGCTTTTGGGAGTCGTTGGGGTGATTCTTGAAATCCCCTTTGTTATGCATATAGATCCGGAAATGGAGTACGGAATAGGCATGCTGTGTGAAGCCCATCTGGACAGGTTGATCTGGATTGGTGATGTTGCATACGAATCGGAGAAGACTCCGTGATAAACGTGTAGTGTGAAGGAGTCTACGGGTTATACCTGCGAAAAGGAGTAGCAGGAAGTACTGGGGTGGTAGCCCAGGAAAATAGCCTTGTGATGGTTTTGGGTCCAACCTGTGAATGAGGCACAGGTAGTACTGGTGAGACCAGGAAAGGCCCTTTTTGTGATGCTTGATGTCATAGGGTGTCCACCTGTGAAGCGAGTCACAGGAAGTACTGGTATGCCCAGGAAAGACCCCTGACATTTGTGCTTGTGCGGTGTCCACCTGTGAAGAGAGTAACAGGAAGTACTGGTGTGCCCAGGAAAGACCCGCTGTTGTTGTGAGACAATGGGTGTAAGACCTATGCCCAGGCTTGAATGCCAGGAACAGGATTGGTGAGACCGACCCGCGCCTTTGATATAGCCATGAGTACGCTGTACTCGGAGAAGGCAAGGCGATTTGAGCAACGGGGGGTGGAGGATCCGACCTGCGCTATGTCCGTCCGACGTGAGACCAAAAGTGCGGTCTGTTGGAGCGCATCGCAAGAGTCTTCGGCCTGCGCGCCATGACACAACGGGGGGCTACGGGCCATCCCAGTGTCCGAGGACTAACTCCGGCTGCACGCCATGGAGTAAATGCTCAAGAGATTTACCGTTGGGTGATAAACCCTGATACGGTGGTGGGCAAGAGGTTGCCAGAACACCAAGAATATGCCCTGAGTGCACGGACCGTTGAGCCGGGTGGCGAACGGTTGTGATGGCTTGAGTGCGTGAAAGCACTTTTTGATGATATAGCTTGCCATACTTGTGATATGATATGCCTGCAGGGAAAAATACCGCTGCCCCGAGAGAAGGGGTAGGGTCGTTATAATTTGGTCAGCTGAACGCTGACCGTTGCTTTTGTTTGCCACCGGTGGGTAGATTGTCCCTTGCACAGGTGCTGGAGAGCCGAGCGGGACGCATAGAGGTTGATGCTCCTGCTGGTATTGCTGCTGCGGCTGTTTAGCCCTCGAAGGCTAAATATGTTCTTTTGATGTTTTCTTTTGTTGTGGCCGGCCTGCGCGCCCATAGTTGTAGCCACTGTATGAAAGCCCTGTAAGGCCATAAGGCCAGTTCTTTGTACATGTTGTAAGACATTCCTATATATATATATAAAATGTGGAGTTTTATGTTTGGACATTCCTGAGGAGTTCAAGTAGTTTAGGCTTCCGCTAGAATGCTTGTGATAGGTGCGATGCGCTACTCTGGTATCATCCTGTACCTTCACCGACTGTTTTATGGTATATCCTGTGGGGCCCCGACTGGACCTTCTAGAATATATCATATGAACGGATGGGGTTGTTACAGGAGTTCCAGAAGATGAGATAGGAAAGAGGTATCCACATGAAGAAACTCAGTTGGAGTCTGAGTTGAGACAGAATGATGAGAGGGAGGAGGAATGAAATCAGTCATGATGTCTTCCTGAATAGGGGAGTCTCTCGAGGAATTTAATGGAGAGTGGGGTGGGGAGGCTGCAATGTTGATGGGTGAATCATTTTGACGAGAAGGAGATGAGTGAGGTGAGAGTAGGTCAAAATTTGGAAAGGATATGGTGTTGAGGTTTTGAGGTTCAATAGTGTGACGGGTAAATGGTGATTGAGTAGGTGGGGAAGGAGGGATAACTGGGGATGAAGGAGGAGTTTGAAAAACAGTGACGAGGGATGCTGTAGGTGGAGGAGGAGGAACTTCTTCATTAGGGTGAGGAGTGGCTGTTACAACCCTTGTGTACTCAGATATATTGGAGGAAGTTCCAGCCTTGGAGGGCTTTTGAATTGTCCTCTCCCACTTCCCAAACAGAGAGGAGTGCAACCTATTGCTTGCATTGATAACTATGGTTGTGGAAACTAGTAGCTCTGGAGCTTTCTTCTGAAGGAAGATTCCTAGAATCCTTCCTAAGCAGACTTCCTTCTTACTATTCTTTCTCTTAATCAAATCAAAGAACAAACTGGCCCAATCTATGGATTTCTTATTAACTAGAGCGGACATAATGGCAAAATGTTGCCTATTGATGTTGTCATGGGCGAATGCTTACCCAGCAGTACCTTGCCCACAATATCAGCAAGGAACTTAAAACAAACAGATAATTTTTTCTTTAAGAGCTTAAATGGGATGCCCTCAGCATGACCCATCTTCATTAATATCCTGCTATACTCATAAATATCTTGTTCCATCTCATCTGTTCCATTTTTCAACTCAAAAATTTCGGTAAGAATTGCAGGGTTTAGAATCACCTGCTGTCCTGAAATGAAACCGATCATTGAGGAGTCATTTGTTGAGGAAGAGTAAACCCATTCTTTGATCTCAGCAACAGATAGTTTGATCCTTGTAGACATGAACTTCTTCAGACCCTGATCATCACATAACTGTAACATTTTTTGAAAAAAAGGATCACATTGACTGATCGATTTGAAGTCGACGTCGAAATCAGTGTCGAACTTCATCGCTGAAAGACCCGCCGTAGAAATCGCCATGGAAGATCTGTAGACTAAAGAGAGAAGAGATCAAGGGCAAAAGGGAAAATAGAATATGAAAGCGCGGGACAGAGATTGAAGAGAAACCTACATATAGGTTTTTGGAATATGAAAAGTCTATCTATGTCCGACGATAAAAACAAAAACATCGATCTTAGGTCAAAGATTAATTTATAAAAAAATAATATTTTTGGTCTCTGATCTCAGTCGGAAATTGATGTTCGAGCATAGCTTGATGATTAATTTACTGAAGCAAAGTCGTCGATCTCTGGTCGACGATTTTTGTCTTCACACAGAGCTGTCGTCAAACTCAGGTCGACGATTTAGCTCAAGAGGTGTTCAAAGATCGTCGATCTCTGTTCGACGATTTAGGAACAGATCCAAAAACCGAAGACAAAAATTAAATTAATCCTTCCCATTGATCATTCCAAGCTGATTTAGGAAGAACATGTGCTTTTTTTCATCAAGGGGTTTGGTGAAAATATCTGCTCTTTGAAAATCAGTGGAGATAAAGTCTAGATTAATTTTCTTTTTGTCTACAGTATCTCTAATGAAATGATGTCTTATATCTATATGCTTTGTTTTAGAATGATGCACTGGATTATGTGCTATAGATATAGCACTAGTATTATCACAGAAAATGGTTGAATTATTTGGATTGAAACCATAATCTAATAGTTGGTTTTGTATCCACAAAATCTGTGAACAGCAACTGCCAGCAGCCATATATTCAGCTTTAGCAGTAGATGTTGATACATAGGTTTGCTTTTTGCAAAACCAGGACACAAGTCTATCACCCAAGAACTGGCAAGTTCCTGAAGTGCTCTTTCTGTCCACTCTACATCCAACATAGTCAACATCTGAAAATCCAGTCAACTCAAATGTTGAATCTGTTGGATACCAGAGTGCTAGATTAGGACAAACCTTTATATATCTCAAAATCCTTTTTATGAAAATAAGATGGGATTCTTTAGGGTTCACTTGGAACCTAGCACACAAACATGTAGCAAACATGATATCTGGTCTACTTGTTGTTAAATATAGTAGGGATCCAACAATGGCCCCATACCTGGTCTGATAAACAGGTTTTCCATGTTCATCAGTGTATAAAACAAATTGGCAGCCATGGGAGTCTTCATAGAAGATGGATCAGCCATCCCAAACTTCTTAATAAGCTCATTAGCATATTTAGATTCGGAAATGAAAATACCATCAGGAGATTGTTTCACTTGGAGACCAAGGAAATAAGATAACTCTCCCATGCTGCTCATCTCAAATTTAGAATGCATTAGATTAGAAAATCTCTTGCACAATTTGGGATCAGTAGAACCAAATATAATATCATCTACATATATTTGTACTAGTGAAATTTTATCATGATGCAATTTTCTAAAAAGGGTTTTATCTACCATGCCTCTAGAAAAACCATGCCCTAAAAGAAAGTTGGCTAAGGTCTCATACCAAGCTCTTGGAGCTTGCTTTAAACCATAGAGAGCCTTATGCAGTTTGAAAACAAAAGAGGGATGAGTTGGAGAAACAAAACCTGGAGGTTGTTCAACATAGACTTTTTCTTTAAGTTCTTCATTTAAGAATGCACTTTTGACATCCATCTAATACACTGTGAACTTTTTGAATGCAGCATAGGCCGGAAAAATCCTTTTAGCTTCTAGCCTGGCAACTGGAGCAAAGGTCTGATCATAGTCAATTCCTTCCTCATGCCTATATCCTTGAGCAACAAGCCTAGCCTTGTTCCTCGCAATCACACCTTGGGCATCAAGCTTATTCCTGAAAACCCACTTAGTTCCAATTACTGGATAGCCTTTAGTCCTTGGAACCAAGTCCCAAACTCTACATCTTTCAAATTGATTTAGTTTCTCTTGCATTGCAATGATCCAATGAGGATCTTGCTCAGCATCAGTTATGGATTGAGGCTCAATTTGAGAGAGAAAACAGGCATGCATCACATCATGTTTGAGTTGATGCCTTGTCTGTACACCTGCTGACATGTCTCCAATTACTTGGGATCTAGGGTGATCCCTAAGTGTGACAAAATAAGATGGTGGAGTTGGTTCAGCAACAATAATTGGAGTGAATTCCTCGTGTGGAATTACTTCTGCTGTTGGAGGAAGTTCAGTTTCTTCCATAGTGTCTTCTTCACTATCTTCATTTTCTTGTGGTGAAGGATGAGATGTCACCTTCTGGGTGAGATTTAAGTCATCCAGCTTTTTACATAGAATTTGTACCTGCAAATGATCAATGGTAGAAGCTTCCTTCTCCTTGTAAAACATATTAGCTTCATCAAATGTAACATTTATAGACTCTTCAATTTTCAAGGATGATTTATTGAGAACCCTAAATACCTTGCTAACTTGGGAATTTCCTAGAAAGATTCCCATTGTAGCTTTGGCTTCAAACTTTCTAAGATAATCTTTGTTGTTATTATGTATATAACTGATACATCCAAAAATTCTAAAGTAATCTATTTTAGGTTTCTTCCCTTTGAGTAATTCATAGGGAGTCTTGCCTTTAAATTTGTGTATCAAACTTCTATTCAGGACATAATTTGTTGTGCTTATAGCTTCTGCCCAGTAGGATAGAGGTATGTGAGCATCAGCAAGTAATGTGCCTGCAGTTTCAATGAATGTTCTGTTATTCCTTTCAACTACCCCATTTTGTTGAGGAGTTCTGGTAGCAGAAAAGCAGTGCCTGATACCTTCCTTCTCACAGAATTCGTACATAGGAAGAGATTCAAACTCAGTGCTATCATCACTTCTGATCAATCCAACTGGAGTATAGTACTCAATCTTTATGCATTTTAGAAAGTCTGTAAGAACTTTGAAATTATCAGACTTGTTTCTTAAGAAGAAAACCCAAGAGAACCTAGAGAAGTCATCTACAATAACTAAAGTATAGAACTTCCCTCCCAGGCTTTGTACAGCAATTGGTCCAAAAAGGTCCAAATGAAGCAGATATAAAATCCTAGGTGAATCACTCTTATTTACAGATTTAAAATTATTTTTAGTTTGCTTACCGTCTTGACAAGCCTTGCAAAGGCTTTCCTTCTTGTAGGGGCAAGAGGGCAATCCTCTAACACGGTTTTCCCTAGATAACCTAGCAATGTTTCTAAGATTTACATGTCCTAACCTTTTATGCCACAATGTATTATTATTGCTAACCTGGTTAAACAAACAGATTTCTGAACAAGAAGAATTAAAATCAACTAAATAGATATTGCCTAACCTAATACCTAACAACACAGTAATGCTGTTTAAAGAAATATTGCATTTAGATTCAGTAAAACATATCTCATAACCTGCATCACATAGCTGACCTATGAATATCAAGTTATGTTTCAGCCCACTTACTTATACCACTTTCCTGAATGTGACAACTCCAAGTGTAAATTCTCCATAACCCTCTGTCTGACCAAAGCTTGAGTCTCCAAATATAACCTTTTGGACCTAACTTTGCCTTATAGTTACTTAGATTAGCCTTGTTTCCTGTCATATGCTTGGAACACCCACTATCCAGATACCACTTATCATGTATGGTAGGATAGGTCTTTATCTGCATGGAAAAATAACTTATATATTCTGGACCCATGTAACCTTGTGTTCTGGCTTCTTTTCATATTTAAAACATGAAATATAAGAGTATTCATGTTGTTTTTTATAACCTAAGGGATGAAATCTCCTAGGTGGGATTATCCAGTTAGTTAATGGATTAAAAGGTTTAGAGTTAGAATTCTTATTGAAATTTCTGTTGAGATTATAGTTTTGATGAAACTGTTTTAAGTTCGACGATTTTAGTTGAGATCGTCGATCTGCGTTCGACGACCAGCATTGATATCGTCGATCTTGGTTCTTAGAATAACAGTGGCTATTATCTGGGTTCCACGATCGTCGATCTCTGTTCGACGATACATAATGATATCGTCGATCCCCGCTTGCAGAGTTTTTAGGCTCAAGCTCTGGGTTCTGAGATCGTCGATCGTCGTTCGACGCATAATGATGAGATCGTCGATCTTGGTTCGACAATTTTTGTTTAGACTTAGCTTTTTGTTTTTCTTTATTTATCTCAACTTGTTTTAAAACTTCGTTACCTGTTTTAATTTGTTCTGTATTCTTCTTACCTTTATCTAAAATAAACTTTATAGGTTGTGAAAGGTGGTTTTTCTGAATAATTGGTGGTTTACTGGATGACGCACCTAATCCTAACTTACTTCTATTAAGTCTAGCATTAAGTGTGTTGGTAATTTCTACTATCTGTTTGCTTCTTCCATTCAGTGATTCCTCTAGCTGTTTTGCTTTACTTATTTCAACTTTCAGAAAAGTGATTTGTTCAATATATATGCCTATTTCATTTTTCAATTTAATGTTTTCTGATACTAAGCTATCATAATTAAATTGTTTATCTCCGAGAAGTTTGATTTCCTTCTCAGATCTAATCAGATCACTATACATAGATTTAAAGTCATTTTTAAAATCTTTAGAGGTAAAGTCAAAGTCTTCCAATACCTGATCAAAATCTGAGCATTCTTTAGATTCTTCTTCTTCTGAGACATGCCCTGAAGCATTGATGGCCATTAAGCACATTTCTTTGGTTTTTGCTTCTTCTTCATCTTCACTAGAGCTGGAGGAAGATGATTCTTCAGTGTCACTCCATGTTTCTGCAACAAACCCTCTCACCTTCTACTTGTTCTTGTAGGAGGATGGTTTGCTGGAGTGCTTCTTGGAGTCTTTCTACTTTCTCCTTTCTTTATGCATGTTTTCTAGACATTCTGGATGAATATGTTCAGGTTTACTGCAACCAAAATAGATAATCTCTTTAGAAGGGGTTTTATCATACCTTGGTTTATCATCACTCCTTGATGATTTCCTTCTGAATTCTTTTCTCCCCATCTTGAAGAATCTCTTTGCAAAAAGACTCATCAACTTTTCATTTGATGGAGAAGTTTCTGATTCTTCTGAAGCTTTAAAGGCTATATTCTGCTCCTTCCTAGTTGGTGTGGCAATCTTTTGTTGCTCAGCTTCTCTTGTCTTCAGCAGCTGTTCATAGGATTTTAGCTTTCCTAAGACTGATTCTGTAGTCATCTTATGTGTGTTTCCGGTCTATCTGATAGGCTAGATTCTAGAGTCCCATGAGCTGGGGAAGCACATGAGAATCTTATCATTTATTTCTGTGACTGAGATGTCTTTGTCAAGAGTTTTCAGCACATTAACAATGATACTAAGTCTATTGTACATCTCAGAAACTTGCTCAGTTTCTTCCTTTTTAAAATTCTCATACTGGGAGATGAGATAAGCTTTCCTGTACTTCCTTTCATCTGCTGATCCTGTAACCATCTGGTTTAAGGAATCCTAGATGGCCTTAGCTGATTCACATTCAGCTACTTTATAAAATATATCATCAGACATTATTTATGCCAGTAAGTTCATGTCTTTTGTATCAGCAATCTTTGCATTCTTGTATGCATCATTGTAGTCTGGAGGAGGTACTGCAGTCATGTTTGTGGAAGTACTTGTAGGGGTAGCTGGTGGTGGAGGTACTCTTGTAAAGATAGAAGCAAAAATATCTCCATCAATAGAATTCATATAAAGCCTGATTCTTGCCTTTCAGATTCCAAACTTTTGCAAGTTGCAAACTGGAGGTCTGGTGCTTGCAAAATCCTTGTACTATGTCATGGTATAACAAGAAAATACAATAGAGTAGACAGATATCCATTAGAGATCTTAGGTTCAGGTGTTAGCCTGTATAGCCTTAAAAACACACCCTCTGATACCAATTGAAAGTGGGGGATAGATAGAATTTGCTCTAGAGGGGGGGGGGGTGAATAGAGTATAAAAAAAATTATTTAGATTTGTTGTGGAATTAAAATATTGATACTTATATGAAAGAGGTAAATGCACAAGAAACTATCACAACACAATACAAAAAGAAAACATAAGGCAATCAGATGACACAAGAAATTTTATAGTGGTTCCCCAAATCTGGGTACATCCACTCTTCTACCACCCTGGTAGGAATCCACTTAGGTTTTTGATCAGGTGCCCTATCACCACAAGATCTGCTTCAGGTAGATCTAGAAACCCTTCAGGCTTTTGATCAGGTGCCTAAAAACCAATAGGTTTTTTATCAGGTGCCCTATCACCAAGGAGTTTACTTTTGAAGTGAGTAATAACCCTGTACAAGAGAGGTTAAAGAAAAGTAGATGACAGTCTTCTCTTTCTCAAACACAATGAGAAGACTATGTGGATTTTTTATGATGCCAAAGCTCCCTCTGAGATATAAAGTAGATTCATGAAGATGGAAGCTTTGTCCAGGGTGTAGGTCTTCAGATTGATGTTGATTTGAGCTCTCTGTATATTTCTGAAGCCTGAAGAAAGAAGAAGACTAGAGAGAATTTGGTGTTGAACAAGTTCTTCTTCTTCCTTGTTTCAGTAAAAGCAAGAGATCTTGAGAGCAAAAAGATTGTTTCTTAACTGACTGTCTCTGTAATTCTTATTGTCTCCTTTTTTTGAGTTCTCTGTTTTTGATCAGAATGACCAACGACCTAAATTTGAATTCCCAAGACAGTACTTAATTTTCTGCAAGAATTTAGGAGCCCAAACGGCTAGAATGGCTGGCAATCATAAATGCACTTCCATAACTATCTTTATAGAATACTCTGTGAATACCATAATTAATGCTTCATGAAATACGTCTATCAGCCTTGAGAATGTCAGCATTAATTATCAGAATATATTTATCTTAAAATAATTTATCATAACAAAAATAAATACTTCTGACCGATCTGAGAGAACTGATAACTGGAGGTAACATAAAATCGTAGAGCTTAGTTCAGAGATCGTTGAACTGGGTTAAGAGATCATCAACTTGTGAACAACTATCGTAGATCTGAGATAACTACTGAGAAGCACAAGATCGTCGACCTGAGCCCATAGATCGTCGAGCTTAGTTCAGAGTAGAGAACTCTAAGATCATCGATGGGAGATTGACGATCGTCGAGCTGAGTTCGAATATAGTCGAACTAATGTAGATAATCCATAAAAGTTTTCTGAGTCTAAGTCCGAGGCCACTGCAATGCTAGTCTGGACAATCCTGACCTAAAAGTATCTAACTAAGACTAGACAAGGACCCAGGCTATACATGGGGGTCAAAACATCCTAAGAGTGAACCTAGCACAAATCCAAACAAGGGTTCCAATACACCCCAACACATCTCCATACACAGGAAGTTTGTTGAGGCCAGGGATCGAACCTGAGACCTCCTTGATAAGGAGTTTTCAAACCACCCTCATCATTAATTGAGCTGCAGCTCAGTTTGTGATGAGGGGTGGTTTGAAAACTCCTTATCAATGAGGTCTCGGGTTCGATCCCCGGCCTCCACAACCCACCTGTGTATGGAGTGGGGTTGGGGTGCACGTTCTGCAGCTCAGTCGGTGATGAGGAGTGGTTTGAAAACTCCTTATCAATGAGGTCTCGGGTTCGATCCCCGGCCTCAACAACCCGCCTATATATATAGTGGGGTTATGGTGCATGGTCTGTAGACCTGGTTAGGCTTAACCCTTTCGAGCGTGGTGCTGGGGGTGCCGGCGGCCGTCCTTTAGAGTCATGTGCTGCGGAGAGACCGTTACAAAAAGTGCACTCTAACCCCTTTGTTGGATCCCTAGTTTGATTTGGGCTAGGTTCACTAACTAGGATATTTGACCCACCATGGTCATGTCTGTATCCTAGAGTTTAGGCTAAGTCCTTAGAATCAACCACACATAGACAAGCCAACAGAAGATAGCAGAAGACTCAAAGACTTAGAAGAAAATCAAGTTCAGGAAGTGAGTTCGACGTTCGTCGAACTCAGATCGACTATAGTCGTGCTCCACTCGACGAACTCAGAGTAAATTCTCTGAGTTGAACTCGACGATATTCGAACTCAGGTCGACGAATTCTGGAAGTTCAAATTCAACACATTAAGTCTAGAATACTTTCTCTGAACTCAGGTTGACGAAGTTATATTATCAACTCGATGAACTTGGTGCACAGAATTAGGAAGTTTTTCACAGAAAGTAGTTAGCTGATCTCAGGTCGACGAACATGGTTCTCAGGTTGACGAACATGATTTCTTAGCACGACGAACTTCGATCTCAGGTCGATGAAATCTGTTCTCTGGTCGACGATTCCTATGCAGTTCTAGACTTGGAAATTTCCTTCTTTTGGTGCTTATTTTATAGCAGTAATTCCTGAGTAATTAATGCTTATATTCTTTGAATATAGCCATTAGTGGCAGCATTGATTATGGTATTCATCAGGAATATTACTTGTTGTTTTTAAAGGGATAGTTGGGGAAATTCTTTAATGCAAATATTCTCTCCAGCCGCATTTCATTCTCCAGGCAGTCAAAATTTTGAAAGTGAGGGTTAGGTCTACAATACTATAGAGCGGGGTGAATAGAGTATATTTTAAAATTTGTTAGGTCCCACTAAGGGTGCTGTTACATCTTTTGCTTCAAGCTGAAAATGTGCAGTAAGTAACAAACTAGAAAATAGAAACTAATAAACCTAATCACAGCCACACAGCAAGAACAAAAAAAAAGATAGGCAACCAGACGACACAAGAAGTTTATAGTGGTTCCCCAAATCTAGGTAGTCCACTCTTCTACCACCCTTGGTAGGAATCCACTCAGGTTTTTGATCAGGTGCCTGACACCAATGGGTTTTGATCCGATCCCCAAAACCAACTCAAGTCTTTTGGTTAGGAGACTTGCAACCAGGAATCACTTTTGAAGGGAGATGATAACACTTTATACAGGAGGGTGTGAGAGAGTGATTATGTCTTCTCTTTCTCAATAAACTGAGAAGACTGGTGCATTCAATGATGTTAGCAAACAGCTCCCCCTGAAATGGAGAATGGTGCAGGTTTGCAGGAAGCTTTACTGTAGGGTGATAGGTCTTCAATCAGAGTCCTTGACAAACAGTGATGCAGGAGCTTCTTGACTGATTTGAAATCTGTTGTGCCTGGAAGTCCTGGAGAGAATATTGAAGAAGAAGACTCTTGATATAGTTTGATTGTTCTTCTTCCTCTGAATGAAGATCACTGCATATCACTGTAAGCTTCAATATGATTTCTGTATAAAGCTTTTCTACAGCTGTATGAAATCTTGCAGTCAGTCTGTGTGTGTCTATTTTTCTGACTGTTAGACTGAGTATCGATCGCTAATCACTTGATCCTTGGTGTCTTTTTCTTCTATCACCTTTCAAAAATTTGAATCCTATGTAATTAATGCTGACGGCCTGAGAATAATCGACATTAATGTAATTCCCCAACTGTCTTGTGGAAAATCAGCAATTGATATTCCTGAGGAAGACTGTAATTAATGCTCCCTCTAACGGATACATTCAGAGAATATTGAGTATTAATTACTCAAGAATTTTCGCATTAGAATGGGTACAGAAGGCTGGAAAAGGCTAAGTTTGGAGTCGTCAAACAGTTGGCAGAATTCATCAAACTGAGTTACCAATTCGTCGTGCTGAGATATTGAATTCGTCGACCTGAGAAGTTGTATACTTGATGTCCAAGTTCGTCGAGCTCAGTATCTTGTTCGCCGACCAAAGTCTGAAGTTGGACTTACATAAATCTGGAGTTATCCTGACTTTTAGTTTGTTGAAGTATCCCAGTTTTTATCGACCAGAGAATGAAGATCGTCGAGCTCAGCTCAGAGAAATGTCTCAAGATCGTCGAGCTAAGAACGTTTTTCGTCAACATGAGTTCGACGAACATCGAACTCATTTTTACTTAGTCTTGAAATCTTTTAAGTCTTGAGTCCCTGATAGTCTTGTTGATAGCTGGTACATCTGATGTTGACTGTAAGGACTTGGCCTAGAATATAGGACAAAACTTTGACCCTGGATATACATGTTGGGTCACATCCTAAGTTAGTGAACCTAGCCCAAATCAACTAGGGATCCAGCAATCTCCCCCTATTTGGGTGAGGTCACTAATAGACTCAAAACATAAACATAGAAATAAACAAAGCAAGAAAAAGGTATATATGGAAGAGATTTACTAACACATGCAGCAGATATATATATACATGAGCTTTGTTTTTAAACTAACAAATCAGTTTTAAAAACTAATGCAGAGAAAATAAATTGAAGCACTGTAAAGATTATTTCTTCTGCTTATCTGTGGGCTTGCCTTCTTTTGTCTTTTCTCCTGGCTTTGTAAAGATAATTTCTCTGTTTGGATTCAAAGCCTGTGCCAATGTCATTGTCATGTCAGCTGCCCCAATAATCTTCAGGGATGTAGTTCTGGGGACAACTGCTTCATTATGTAGCTTCATGTAATCATCAACATTGAACAGTTTATTTGCTTTATCAAATCTTTTAAGTTCTTCCTTCCTGTATTTGGACATGGTAGAATATCCTGATATATCTTTCCCTTCAGCTTTTGCTTTATTTATCAAGGACAGACCAACAATTTCCTGAAATCTAGCCATTCTAGCAGTGTTTGCTATCTCAGGATCCTCAAAAGGAACAGGAGGTGAATATGGTCTTTCAGGACTGTTAGCCTTCTGATCTGCATGGATACTTTGCTCTTGTTGCTGAGGTTGTTGATGTTGAGTTTCTGAAGAGTGATGCCTTTGCTGACTGCTTGCAGAAGATCTCCCTTGATGTCTCTGATAAGTTTGCATGGGGGCAGATCTCTGAGAGATAGATCAGGTGGCACCAACTGCTGGAGGAGGTGGAGGAGGTGGATCTCTTCTGTATCTCTGAACTGGTGGAGGAGAGTATTTTCTACTTCTTTTCTTCTCCTTTTACTGATTTTTAGATAACCACATCCATGCTGTCATTCCTTTGTAAGGAGTAATATTTTGGAGGATATAGAATGGGGTGTCATTCTTTGGGATTGGCTTAGCAGCAGGAGGAGGAGGGGCTTTCCTTTTCTTTGACAACATTTTCTTCTTCTTCTTAGCAGCTTCTTCATCTCAATCTTCATCATCATCATCATCTGAATCACTAGCAGAACCCTGAGGGTTATCATATAGAGCATCCAATGCTTTCAAGGCTTTATCATAAGTAGCAGTCTTTTCTATAGTAGGAGCAGAGGTTTCAGAGGCTAGAGTTTCAGCAAGAGTTGAAGAAGAGACTATACAAAAATCAGAAGTAACTGGGACAGAGCTTTCAGCTGCTACCTTATTTCCTTCTTCAATGTAAGCCAAGATCAACTCATCTAGATCTGGCATAGGGGAGTCATCCATCACAAAGATTGGTGCTGAGATAGCTTCTTGAGGGGATGGAATGACTATAGAGGTTGGTGCAGAAACTGGAATTACAAAGCTGTCACATAGTTGCTTAGCAACTGCTTGACTGATAGGAGGACTATAAGGAACAATAGCCAACTGTGGCTTAGTAAAATCTTCTGGAAGACACTGCATATGTACAGTGTCAAAGGTTTTCAGCAATTCTTCTAAGTTAACTGTGGGATTTAGAATAATATCACCAACAGTTGTGAATCCTTCAGAATCTGACTCAAAATCCATGTCAGTATCAATGAAATCAATTAAATCTTTGTCTATACAATCTGTATATGCTGTAGTGGGGACTGGAGTATCTGCTTGTGCTGGAGCTGAAGTATATGAAGCTGTTGTTGCTGCTTCATCATTAGGTATCTCCCCCTGCCTGGTTTCAGTAGGAACAGAGGCCAGGCCCCTGACTGAGGAGGGGGCAGCAGTGAGGGCAGATATTTGAGCAGATAAAGAGGTAATGGTAGTAGCAAGAGGTGTAATGGCCTCTGCAATAAGGGATTTCAGAAGGGGGGGTGATGATGGTGATGATAGATGAGATGGTAATGGGCTCCAATGAGAAAGTTATAGATGATGTTGCAGTTGGTGTGGAAGGGGTGGAAACTATTGAGGGAACAGGCGGTGGAACAGCAGGTATGTGAAGGTTAGATGTTGATGGGGATGGAGGGGTGGCATCTTGCATCATGGTATCTGATGGTAGGATGTAAGATGGTATGGAAGGGAGATGTGGGGGAAGTCAAGACTGTGTTGGTGTAGAAATATATGTGTCATGAGGGGATTCAGGAGGTGTGGGTTGTTGATTTTCCTGAAGGGAGGAAGATGGAATGTCAGTGATGTGGATTGGTAAAGAGGGGGTGATTGGGGTTTTTGTTGTTGGTGGAAGGGGGGCTGGAAGAGAAGATGCGGAAGGAATGTTCTCTTCAGCAGGGTGGGGAGTGGCTTTGATTGCCCTTGTGCCTTCAGAAGATTTGATGGAAGAGGTGGAAGCCTGAGAGGGCTTAGTGTTGGTCCTCTCCCATCGACCAAATAAGGCACTGGTTAGCCTTTTACTGGAATTTATGAATATGGTCTGGGAGACCAGGGATTCAGCAGTCTTTTCCTGTAGGAAGATTCCTAGAACTCTTCCAAAACATACTTCCTTCTTAGAGTTCTTCTTCTTTATCAAATCAAAAAGAAGTTGGGCCCAGTTGATTGGCTTCTTGTAGATGATTGCACACATCACCAGAAATTGGTGTTTGGTGATATAGTCATGTGCAATGTGTTTTCCAAGTAACACTTTGCCAACCAAGTCTGCTAGAAACTTATAGGGCGCAGACAAGTGTTTCTTCAACAGTTTGTTAGGGTTTTCTCCAGTATAATCCATGAGGCTTAGCATCATATCTGATTCCTCTGCTTCAATCTCGAGGTCCTCTTCTCCATTTATTAATCCAAAGATTTCAGTTAAGATAGCGGGGGTTAAAGAGATGGAGTTCCCCGCGATGGTGCCCGTCATGATGTTCTCTTCGGTGGACAACAGTGTGTATACCCATTCCCTGATTTCCATGCTGTGTACTTTGATCCTTCTCGTCATCAGGGTCTTCAGTTCCTGTTCTTCAAGAAGTTCCAGGATGTGCAAAAAAATTGGATCAGAGTGCTGAAATGAATCGAAATCCACGTCAAAGCCTGTATCGAATTTCATTCCTATGAGATTGCTTTCCAGAGCCACCATTGAAATCACCTGCAAGAAAGATAGAGAAACGGCGATCAAGTGCAAGGGAACAGAAAGCACGAGATGGAGGTCGAAGAAATCCTAGATATAAGGTTTTTCAGAATATGAATCGACAAACAACGTTCCACAAAAATAAAATTAATTCTTCGAACTGAGGTCGACGAAATGAGTTAATAATAAATAATTTGTCGATCTCATTCAGAAGACTTGAAGACACTTCGTCGAACTCCGTTCGACGAATATCTTATGAAGCAAGTTCGTCGAGCTCCGGTCGACGAAAATTGTTTCACTCAAAGAGAGTTCATCGAACTCCGTTCGATGAATATCTCTCAAACCTTCCCCGGTTCGTCGAACTCCGTTCGACGAACTTTGGAAAATTCGTCGAATGCAGACAGAACTTAAGTTAAGTCTTCTCCATTGATCATTCATAGCTGATTTAGAAAGAAAGCATGATTTTTCTCATCTAGAGGTTTGGTGAATATATCAGCTTTTTGTAAATCAGTGTAGATATAGACAAGCTTAATTTATTTTTGTCTACATACTCTCTAATGAAATGATATCTTGTGTCAATATGCTTTGTCCTACTATGGTGAACTGGATTTTGTGCTATGGCTATAGCACTAGTATTATCATAGAATAGGGTTGAATTATTTAAGTTGAACCCATAATCTAGGAGTTGATTTTGTATCCACAGTATCTGTGAGCAACAGCTGCCTGCTGCAATATATTCTGCTTCAGCTGTGGATGTTGACACTGATGTTTGCTTCTTACAAAACCATGATACTAGTCTCATACCCAGGAACTGGCAGGTTCCTGAAGTACTTTTTCTATCAACCCTACATCCAGCAAAATCAGCATCAGAGCATCCAGTTAACTCAAATTCTGATTCAGCATGATACCATAGGCCTAGATCAGGACAACTCTTTATATATCTTAAAATCCTTTTTAAGAAAATTAGATGAGATTCTTTAGGGTTCACTTGGAATCTAGCACAAAGGCATGTAGCAAACATAATATCTGGCCTACTTGCTGTGAGATATATCAGGGACCCAACAATGCCCCTATAAAGTTTCTGATCTACAGGTTATCCTAGTATATCAGAGTCCACAACAGCATTGGTGGCCATGGGAGTTTTCTTAGTTGAGGCATCAGCCATCCCAAAAGTCTTTAGAAGTTCTTTAGCATATTTTGCTTGAGAGATTAAGATGCTATCAGGTAGCTGTTTCACTTGGAGACCAAGGAAATATGAAAGCTCTCCCATGCTACTCATTTCAAATTTAGAATGCATGAGGTTAGAAAACATCTTGCATAATTTTGAATCTGTAGAGCCAAATATAATGTCATCTACATAGATTTGCACTAACAAAATTTGGTTCTTATGATGTATAGTGAAAAGGATTTTATCTACAGTTCCTCTCGTAAATTTATGCTCTAATAAGAAACTTGCTAATGTCTCATTCCAAGCTCTTGGAGCTTGCTTTAGACCATAAAGAGCCTTATTTAATTTAAAAAAATGAGGGGGATGAGTTGAAGAAATAAAACCTTGTGGTTGTTCTACATAAACCTCTTCTTGTAACACTATATTTAAGAAGGCACTTTTCACATCCATTTGAAAGTCTTTGAACCTTTTGAATGCTGCATAGGCAAGGAAGATCCTTATAGCTTCCACCTTGAAACAGGTGCAAAGCTCTGATCATAGTCAATTCCTTCCTCTTGCCTATATCCTTGAGCAACAAGCCTAGCCTTGTTCCTGATAATAACTCCTTGGGCATCAAGATTATTCCTGAAAACCCATTTAGTTCCAATAACTGGGTAGTTTTTGGGTCTTGAAACCAAATCCCAAACTTTACATCTCTCAAATTAGTTTAGTTCCTCTTGCATTGCAAGATCCAATGGGGATCTTGCTCAGCCTCATGAATGGTGAGAGGTTCAAACTGAGAGAGCAAACAGGCATGCATCAAGTCTTGGTTTAGTTGATGCCCAGTCTGTACACCTGTTGATATGTCTCCAATTACTTGAGATCTGGGGTGATCCCTAAGTGTGACAAAATCAGTGGGTGGAGTTGGTTGTGCAACAGTATTTTGAATAAATTCCTCTTGTGGAATTATATTTGCTGTTGATTGTGGCTCATGTTCTTCAGCTTCATCTTCTTCAGTATCTTCAACGACCTGTGGAGAGGGATGAGTGGGAACCTCTTGGGTGAGGTTTAGTCCATCCAATGTCTCACACAAGTGGGGTACCTGCAAGTTGTTACTGGTAGAAACTTCTTTCTCCTTGCAGTACATGTTTGTTTCATCAAAAGAAACATGAATTGACTCTTCTACTTTTAATGTTGATTTATTGAATACCCTATAAGCCTTGCTTACTTGGGAGTATCATAGAAAAACTCCAACTTCAGTCTTAGCTTCAAAATTTCTAATATATTTCTTGTTGTTATTGTGTATATAACATATACAACCAAAAACTTTAAAATTATTTATTTTAGGTTTCTTCCCTTTGAGCAATTCATAGGGAGTCTTGTTCTTCAGTTTGTGAATTAAAATCATATTCAGGACATAGTTTGCAGTGCTTATAGCCTCTGCCCAAAAAGTTAGTGGCATGTATGCATCAGCAAGTAATGTGCCTGCAGCTTCAATGAGTGTCCTATTTTTCCTTTCAGCTACCCCATTTTGTTGGGGAGTTCTATAAGATGAGAAGCAATGCCTGATACCTTCCTTCTCACAAAACTCATGCATAAGAAGAGACTCAAACTCTGTGCCATGATCACTTCTGATCAATGCAACATGAGTCGATAAATCAATCTGTATGGTCGTGACAAAATCTGTAAGAACCTTGAATATATCTGACTTTGTTCTCAGAAAGAATACCCAACTGAACCTGGA
Organism: Platanthera guangdongensis; assembly: GCA_039583875.1. NCBI lineage: Eukaryota > Viridiplantae > Streptophyta > Magnoliopsida > Asparagales > Orchidaceae > Platanthera > Platanthera guangdongensis. Next base: position 133,114,326 of record CM077152.1, read on the forward strand.
GAAGTCATCCACTATAACTAAAGTGTAAGATTTCCCTCCTAGGCTTTGTACAGCTATGGGTCCAAAAAGATCCAAGTGTAGCAGGTACAAGATCTTAGGTGAATCACTCTTATTAATTGATTTGAAACTAGTTTTAGTTTTCTTGCCTAATTGACAAGCCATACAGAGACCTTCCTTCTTGTAGGGGGCAGAAGGTAGACCTCTAACAAGGTTGTGCTTAGATAACCAAGCAATGTTTTTCAGGTTTACATGTCATAGTTTTTTGTGCCATAATTCATTCTGATTACTAGTTAAATTCAGTAAATAGATATCAGTTGTGGCAGAAGAAAAGTTCACTAAATTAATGTTTCCTTGTCTACTTCCAGTTTAAACAGTTTGGTTATTTTATAAATGATAGAGCAGGTAGAAGGGTTAAAGTATACCTGATAACCATCATCACATAATTGACTTATGGAGATGAGGTTATGCTTCAGTCCACTTACATATGTCACCTTTCTGAATGTGACAGCTCATATTCTCATTTCTCCAACTCCTTCTGACTGACCACATTTTGAGTCACCAAAGATAACCTTTGGCCCCAACTTGGACTTATAGTTGAATAGAATGTCCTTGCTGCCAGTCATATGCTTGGAGCAGCCACTGTCCAGGTACCAAGTTTCATTTACCCCGGGATACGTTTTCACCTACAATGCAAACATTTAGTGATTTTTGACCTAGGTTACCTTGGGCCCTTTGCATGGCTGATAAGAGAAACTAGAAATAACAGAAAATTCTGGCTGGGATTTATATCCTAGGGGGTGGTATCTCCGTGGAATGGTCCAGTCAGCTAGGGGATTAAATGATTTCCTAGAAGTATTTAAGTTTCTATTAAAGTTATAGTTTTGGTTAAGTCTTCCTGGGTTCGACGAATTTATGTAAGTTCGTCGACCAGAGTTTGACGAATTGGGTTGAGATCGTCGATCTCTGCCTAGAGAATAAAAATGTTCATTCTCTGCGCCCCACGTTCGTCGATCTCTGCTTGACGAACCATATAAAGATCGTCGATCGCAGTTAGACGAATAATAATAACTATAGTTGGCGTTCAGAGTTCGTCGATCGGGGTTCGACGAACTAGTCCCTTTTCGTCGATCGAGGTCGACAAAAATGGCTGAACTTCATTTTTATTAGGTGTTTTCTAGTTTTCAATTTTGTTCTTAGTTTGAATTTGTTCAAGAATTTTATTTACCTTATATACTTGCTCAGTATTCTTCTTTCCTTTCTCAGAAATAAAATTTATGGGTTGTGATAGGTGGTTTTTCTGAATAGTAGGTGGTTCACTAGATGATGCCCCTAATCCTAACTTACTTCTATTAAATCTAGCATTAGATATGTTGGTGATTACTGCTAATTGTTTGCTTCTTCCATTTAGTGAATCTTCTAGCTGTTTTGCCTTATTTAATTCATCTTTCAGAAGGGTGATTTGTGCACTAAACATATCTATTTTATTTTTCAATTTAGTGTTTTCTAATACTAAGCTATCATAGTTAACTTGCTTATCTCTGAGAAGTTTGATTTCCTTCTCAGAGTTGATTAAATCCAAACACATGATTTTAAAATCTGATTTAAAAGATTCTGAATTATAATCAAACCATGATAATACCATATCAGCTTCTGATTCAGAAGCTTCCTCATTTTCTGACTCTCCTTCTTTTGAGTTGCTTCTTGAGGCATCAATTTCCATGAGGCAAACCTCTTTTGCTCTTTCTTCTTCTTCATCTTCACTGGAGCTTGAAGATGTTGACTCTTCTTCAGTCTCACTCCAACTCTCAGCTACAAACCCATTTTCCTTCCTCCTGTGTTTGCTGGAAGAGGGTTTGTTGGTGAACTGTTTTCTGGAATCCTTTTCCTTTTCTCTTCTCTTCTCTTTCTTTTGGTTCTGTGGACACTCAGAGAGAAAGTCCCAGGCTTTCTGCATCCATAACACACAACTTCCTTTCTTGGTGTCTTGTCATACTTTGGCCTTTCATCCTTTCTTGCTGACTTCCTCCTGAAGTCCTTTCTAGCCATGTTGAAGAATCTCTTTGCAAAGAGACTCATGAGCTCTTCGTTTGATACAGTGGATTCTGATTCTTCTGAGGCTTTGAATGCTATGTTCTGATCTCTTCTGGCTGCAGGAGGTGTTCTTTGTTCAGCATCCTCCCTTTTCTTTATTAACTGCTCATAAGATTTCAGTTTGCCCAATAGGGATTCAGTTGATATCTCATTTAGGCATATGGCCTCCTTGATGGGCCAAATTCTTGTGTCCCATGAGCTTGGGAAGCACATCAGAATTTTGTCATTCACTTCAGTGAGAGTGATGACCTTATCCAGAGTTTTTAGCTCATTAATAATTGAGCTTAATCTGTTGTACATCTCTGACACTGTCTCAGCTTCCTGTTTCTTGAAATTCTCATATTGGGATATGAGATTTGATCTCCTGTCCTTCCTTTCATCAGCTGATCCATCAACCATTTGGTTTAGGGAATCCCAAATGGCTTTTGCTAATGTGCACTCAGCAAACTTCTGAAAAATATCATCAGACATTGTTTGTGCCAATATGTTCATGGCTTTTGCATCAGCCATCTTGTCTTTCCGGTAAGCATCATTATAATCTGAAGGAGGGACTACAGTCATATCTGTAGAAGTGCTGAGAGGAGCAGCAGGTGGTGGAGGTACACCTGTTAAGATAGAAGCAAAAATATCTTTATCAATAGAATTCAGGTATAGCTTGATTCTTGCCTTCCAGATTCCAAACTTTTGCAAGTTGCAAACTGGGGGTCTGGTGCTTGCATAATCTTTATTCTGTGACGTGGCTGTGTTTCTACTTTAATAGTTAAATGTGAATAAAGTGATGTGTAGATCTAACACAGGATCTTTGGTTCAAGGGTTAACTTGTCCAACTAAAGGAACCTTGCTTTGATACCAATTGAAAGTGAGGGTTAGGTCTACAATACTCTAGAGGGGGGTTAATAGAGTATATTTTAAAATTTGTTAGGTCCCACTGATGGTGCTGTTACAACTTTTGCTGTAAGCTGAAAATGTGCAGTAAGTAACAAACTGGAAAACAGAAACTAATAAACCTAATCACAGCCACACAGCAAGAACAAAAGAAAAAGATAGGCAACTAGTCGACACAAGAAGTTTATAGTGGTTCCCCAAATCTGGGTAGTCCACTCTTCTACCACCCTTGGTAGGAATCCACTCAGGTTTTTGATCAGGTGCCTGACACCAATGAGTTTTGATCAGGTCCCCAAAAACCAACTCAAGTCTTTTGGTTAGGAGACTTGCAACCACGAATCACTTTTGAAGGGATATAACAACCCTTTATACAGGAGGGGGTGAGAGAGTGATTATGTCTTCTCTTTCTGAATAAACTGAGAAGATTTGTGGATTCAATGATATTAGCAAACAGCTCCACCTGAAATGGAGAATGGTTCAGGTTTGTAGGAAACTTTGCTGTAGGGTGATAGGTCTTCAATCAGAGTCCTTGACAAGCAGTGATGCAGGAGCTTCTTGACTGATTTGAAATCTGTTGTCCTTGGAAGTCCTGGAGAGAATATTGAAGAAGAAGACTCTTGATATAGTTTGATTGTTCTTCTTCCTCTGAATGAACATCACTGTCTGTCACTATAAGCTTCAATATGATTTCTGTGTAAAGCTTTTCTACTGCTGTATGAAATCTTGCAGTCAGTCTGTGTGTGTCTATTTTTCTGACTGTTAGACTTAGTATCGATCACTAATCACTTGATCCTTGGTGTCTTTTTCTTCTATAACCTTTCAAAAATTTGAATCCTCTGTAATTAATGCTAACGGCCTGAGAATAATCGACATTAATGTAATTCCCCAACTGTCTTGTGGAAAATCAGCAAGTAATATTCCTGAGGAAGAATGTAATTAATGCTCCCTCTAATGGATACATTCAGATAATATTGAGCATTAATTACTCAAGAATTTTCGCATTAGAATGGGGACAGAAGGCCGGAAAAGGCTAAGTCTGGAGTCGTTAAACAGTTGGCAGAATTCGTCGAACTGAGTTACCAATTCGTCGAGCTGAGATATTGAATTCGTCAACCTGAGAAGTTGTGTACTTGAGGTCCAAGTTCGTCGAGCTCAGAATCTTGTTCGTCGACCAAAGTCTGAAGTTGGACTTAAGAAAAATCTGGAGTTATCCTGACTTTAGTTTGTTGAAGTATCCCAGTTTTCGTCGACCAGAGAATGAAGATCGTCGAGCTCAGTTCAGAGAAATGTCTCAAGATCGTCGAGCTAAGAACATTTTTCGTCGACCTGAGTTCGACGAACGTCGAACTCATTTTTACTTAGTCTTGAAATCTTCTAAGTCTTGAGTCCCTGATAGTCTTGTTGATAGCTGGTCCATCTGATGTTGACTATAAGGACTTAGCCTAGATTCTAGGACACAACTTTAACCCTGGCTATACATGTTGGGTCACATCCTAAGTTAGTGAACCTAGCCCAAATCAACAAGGTATCCAACATATTTAATGCAAAGGAATTCAAAATTCAAAGGAGAATTCGACTGAACATATAAAAGAGATTTTATCTTTCAGTCGATAGCAAAGACAGAACACAAGAAATCATTCAAGAAAAAGAATTCTGCCCTACCTTCATCAAGTGTTCTCCTTCTAGCAAGCTTCCAAGAGACAATCAACTTCAATCTGTCTACAACTTTCTGGAGAAATTTTTAGAAGACCTACTCACCCTGCAAAGCTCTCAATCTTCCTGAACAGAATTTCATCTCAGGGGGAGCTTTGACACCATCAAAGATCCACAAGTCTTCTCAGTTGTTTTGAGAAAAGAGAAGACAACACATAGTTTTATTTGTTTCACCCCACTTTACACAGGGTTCTAGCTCCCTTCAAAAGTTAAACACTTGGTTGCAAGTCTCCTGATCAAAAGACTTGATTTGGTTTTTAGGCACCTGATCAAAACCCTGAAGGGTTTCCTGATCTACCTGAAGCAGATCATGTGGTGACAGGCACCTGAGCAAAAACCTGATTGGTGATAGGGCACTTGATAAAAAACCTGAGTGGATTCCTACCAGGGTGGTAGAAGAGTGGATGTACCCAAGTTTTAGGGGAACCATTATAAAATTCTTATGTTGTTCTTGATGCTATCTTATTTTTACTGTGTGCTGTTTGCTGAATAGTTTATCTTTATTTCTCCACTGTCTGATTACACCTATAAGTATCACTATTTTAATTCTGCAATAAAAATCTTATAAGTGTTTTAAAATACTCTATTCACCCCCCCCCCTCTAGAGTTAAAGAGTCTAACTCCTCAGGTGGTATCTTTCATACCATCCTTCAATTGGTATCAGAGCTAGGTTATCTTTAGTTTCACAAATTCACAACTGAACCAAGATCCTTGTTAGATTATTTTTCTCTTCTTTAGTTTTTCTATTATTACATCAATGGTACAAAATAAAGATTATGCTAGCACCAGACCTCCAGTTTATAATTTGAATAAATTTGCAATCTGGACGGCAAGAATCAAGCTTTACGTGAACTCTATTGATGAGGATATTTTCAGTTCTATTTTAACAGGTCCTCCTCAACCAACAACATCTACATCTACAGTAACTTCTAACACTATTGCAGTTCAACCACCTGAGTGGACTGATGCTCAGAAGAAAGCCAAAATAGCTGATGCAAAAGCTATGAATATACTGTTCCAGACTATGTCAGATGACATATTTCAAAAAGCGGCTGAATGTACTTCTGCCAAAGAAATCTGGGACTCTCTAAACCAGATGGTGGCGGACTCAGCAGATGAGAGAAAGGATAGAAGATTCCTCCTAATATCTCAATAAGAGAACTTCAAGAAGAGGAATCTAAAACAGTGGCTGAGATGTATAATAGGCTTAATGTTATAATCAATGAACTAAAGACCGTGGATTAAGATATCTCCTTAACTGAGATTAATAACAAGATCCTAATGTGCTTCCCCAGCACTTGGGATTCTAGGATCTGGCCAATCAAAGTAGCCAAGAGTTTGAATGAGATATCTACTGAATCTCTCCTTGAAAAGCTAAAATTATATGAATAACTAATCAAGACCAGAGAGGCTGCTAAATTGAAGGCATCAACCTCTTCAAGGATGGAGCATAATATTGCTTTCAAAGCGACAGAAGAATCAGAAACCCTTCCTGCCAATGAAGAGCTGATGAGTTTGCTGGCCAAAAGATTCTACAAACTGGCCAAGAAAGACTTCCGCAGAAGGCCATCCAAGAGTGATGATAAACCTAAGTATGACAGAACTCCTACCAAGGAGATTATCTGCTTTGGCTGCAGAAATCCTGGGCACATTCTTCCTGAATGCCCATAAGATTAGAAAAGAGGCAGAAGAAAAGAGAACAAGAAGAATTCAAGCAGCCACTCAAGCAAACACTCCACAAGCAAACATAGAAGAAAGGAGAAAGGCTTCATTGCTGAAACTTGGAGTGATACTGATGAGAAGACCTCATCTTCCAGCTCTAGTGAAGATGAAGAAGAGGCAAAGGCAAGAGAAGTATGCCTCAAGGCAATCAATGTATCATGCAACAGGCCTAATGCTGAAGACTAAGCGAAAGTCATTCTGAGGAATCGGAAGAGGAATCAGAGACAGAAGAGGATCAGGTAATCTCTTCTTTTGATTTTAATTCTATTGATTTTAAAAATGAATTCAAAGCCTTATGTAACGACTTAATCAAATCTAAAAAAGAAATCAAAATGCTAAGAGATAGGCAAGATGAATTTGATAATTTATTTGCTAAAAATACTAAGCTCAAGGATGATTTAGTTTTAGCAAATGAACAAATCATTTCACTGAAAACATAACTATATGAGGCTAGGCAACTTGAGGAATCTCTCAATGGCAGAAGCCTTAAGCTGATGGACATCACAAGTACAGCCAATGCCCGACTTAATGACAATCTGGGCATAGGTGCTTCATCAAGCTTACAACCCATACTTAAGAAAAACATATTAACTACAATAAAATTTATCTCCGAAAAAGGAAAGGAAAAGATAGACAATAATAAAAATGATAAACAACCTAAATTAAAACTTAAGAATAAGAACAGAAATAAGAAAAATCAAAATAAAAACAAAGTTCAGTAGATTTCGTCGAACTCCGATCGACAAAATGTGGCTAGTTCGTCGAACTCCGATCGACGATCTATGAACGCCAACATTTGCCATAATAATTCGTCTTACTACGATCGACGAATCTTATATGGTTCTTTGATTAGATATCGACGTACTTGGGGCACTAAAAATGAATATATTCATTCTCTAAGCAGAGATCGACGATCTCATCCCATTTCGTCGAACTCTGATCGACGAACTTACAATATTTCGTCGAACCCAGTCAGACTTAACAAAAATCATAACTTTAATAGAAATTTTAATCATTCTAGAAAATCTGTTAATGCATTTGCTAATTGGGAAATTCCACTGAGGAGATACCATCCTTTAGGATATAAATCTCAACCTGAATTTTCTGTTATATCAAGTTTCTCATATCAGAAAAACAAAGGACCCAAGGTAATCTGGGTCAAGAACCACTAATTTTTCCCCTTGCAGGTAAAGGGCTGTCCAGCTTCAAATCAACAATGGTATATGGACAGTGGATGCTCCAAGTATATGACTGGCAGCAAGGACAACCTAAATAATTATAAGTCCAAGCTAGGACCAAAGGTGATCTTTAGTGACTAAAACCGTGGCCAGTCTGAAGGCTTTGGAGAAGTTAAGATTGGAGAAGTCACTTTCAAAAAGATTACATATGTAAGTGGACTGAAATATAACCTCATCTCCATAAGTCAACTATGTGATGAAGGTTATCAGGTATCTTTTAACTCAAGCTCTTGTATTATTTCTACCAAAGAAAACAGCAACATCATATATTTGTTTATTTAATATTGTTAGCAATCAAAATGATTTATGGCAAAAAAGATTAGGACATGTTAATATGAAAAACATTGCTAGGTTATATAAAGAAACCCTTGTTAGAGGATTGCCTTCTGGTCCCTATAAGAAGGATGTCCTCTACAGGGCTTGTCAATTAGGCAAGCAAACTAAATCTAGCTTTAAATCAGTTAACAAGAGTGATTAACCTAAGATCTTGGACTTGCTACACATGTACCTTTTTGGCCCAATTGTTGTACAAAGCCTAGGAGGGAAATATTTTACTCTAGTTATTGTTGATGACTTCTCAAGATTCATTTGGGTGTTCTTTCTGATATCTAAGTCAGATACATTCAAAGTTCTTACGGATTTTCTCAAGACCATACAGATTGAGTACTCTACTCAAGTTGCATTGATCAGAAGTGATCATGGTACTGAGTTTGAGTCTTTTCTTATGCATGAGTTCTGTGAGAAGGAAGGTATCAGTCATTACTTCTCAGCACCTAGAACTCCTCAATAAAATGCGGTAGCTGAAAGGAAAAAATAGAACCCTAATTGAAGCTGCAGGCACATTACTTGCAGATGCTTACATGCCCCTATCTTTTTGGGCAGAGGCTATGACCACGTCAAACTATGTATTGAATAGAAGCCTAATACATAAACTTAAGAATAAGACTCCCTATGAATTGCAAAATGGGAAGAAACCTAAAATCACCTATTTTAAATAAATTATGTTGCATATGCTATATTCATATCAATGACAAGAAATATACTAGAAAGTTTGAAGCTAAGGCTGAAGAGGGAATTTTTCTAGGATATTCCGAAGTCAGCAAAGCATTTAGGGTGTTTAATAAATCTACCTTAAAAATTCAAGAACCTATACATGTGACTTTTGATGAAGCTAACATGTCTTAATAAGGAGAAAGAAATTTCTACCAACACTTTGCAGGTACCTCACTTCTGTGAGAGAGTGGATGATCTAAGCCTCACACAAAGGGTTCCAATACATCCCTCTCCACAAGTTGAAGAATAAAGTGAAGAAAAAACTTATAGAGGTGACCGAACCCTATCCAACAGCCAATGAAATTCCACAAGAGGAATTTAATCCCCAAGCTGTTTCCCAACCAGCTCCTCCCACTGATTTTGTCATACTTAGAGATTGTTGGGAACTATGTCCACATTAACCCAGATTTGATGAAGTCACCCTGGACATAAGATGAATTAGTTTGTATTTGATGCTTCGTTTGAGTTATGAGTTTGCAGAACTCCAATGGGAAGTGTAGACCTATGTCAGTCTACAATGGGTCACTAAATACAGGACCATGCAATGTAATCCCTCATTGGGTGTTCCAAAGTGTTGACTCATGTGTAGCCTCTCTATTGGGTTACACTTCATATTCAATCTATAGGACTTTGTGAAAAGACCTGATGTTGATTCCCCTCTAGTATAAGAAACATTTCTGACAGAAATTTTTCTAAGTGTTTCTCTCGAGTAGGTCTTTAACTACTCGAGTAGATTGCTTGAGATATACTCGAGTAAAACTTCTGCATACTCGAGTAAGACAATTCTTCCTCTCGTGAAGTCAAGTAAAACACTCGAGTAGTTCACTAACATACTCGAGTAGCTTACTTAACTACTCGAGTAGATCATTCTTCCTACTCGAGTTGCCCAGAATTCAGTTTCCAAGTTTTTCTAAGTAAATCACTCGAGTAGTCCAAGTCATATACTCGAGTAGCTCATTCTGTCTCGAGTAGTTCATACTCGAGTAGTTTATTCTTCCTGTTCCAGATTCCTCTTTCTCAGAATTTTTCTAAGTCATTTACTTGAGTAGGTAATTTGTATACTTGAGTAGTTCTCGACACTGTGTCGAGTAACTCTCTTCTCTGTGTCGAGTAGTTAAGATAAACTCGAGTAAGTCTTTCATATACTCGAGAAGATTTCTTTCCTCTCGAGTAGTTCAACCTGACTACTCGAGTAGTTGTTTTTCCCGTGTGCAGAATTTCTCTAAGTGTTTGTCTCGAGTAGTTCTTCGAACCACTCGAGTAGTTCAATTTTGCATACTCGAGTAGTATAACTTGTACTCGAGTAGTTCTACTCCTTCCCGTGAAACTTTTATGTATACTCGAGTAGATCTTCTAAGTACTCTAGTAGTTGATTATATGTACTCGAGTAGTTGTCTCCAACCTACTCGAGTAGTCATGAATTATATACACAAGTAACAATTTCTTTACTTACTCGAGTAGGCCTTGACTTACTCGATTAGATATATACCTACTCGTGTATATCACCTCATTTTCTCCGAAATTTCTTCTAAGTCCAGATTTGACAGATTTTCAAATTCCACGACATAATTCGTCCACGTGTACGTCATTAAAACAAATTATGACCGTTATTAGTATTCTTATATAAGGTCATGTCTAATAGACAAACCATAACAAGAATTACAAGCTTTCAAGATAGAATATTTTTGGAAAGAAATTTCTGCAGCCGTCTCTCTCTCTCCAAGTCGCTATTTCCTCTCTCTCTCTTCATGGAACGAAAGCCGCCGCCGCCGCTGTTCTTCTCCGGCAAGGGCTTCGATTTTCAGAGGAAATAGACTGAAGAAGTTTTACAGATCGAGATCGTTTCTCAACTGCTCATCCTCTTCCCGATCATGTAAAACAAAGACGATTTCAGATCTGGCCGAGAATTTCTTCATCTTTTCTGAAAGTGTCGCAAAGCTCACAAGAAGAAGATTCTGGTTGTTGTTTGCAGATCTGACAGAATAATCATTGGTTGTATTTTCTTAAACAATTTTTCATTCTTGTAGGAGAAGTTTTCTCCGAGCGTAGGAGTTTTCAACTCCGAGTTTGTAGGAAGTTTTGCCTTCCGAGTTGTAGATCCAGTTGGTTGGAATGAGATTGTAGGAACTTAGTTCCGAGGGTAGGATTGATTTTCAATCCGAGATAGTGGAGTAGCCGAGTCTAGTATATTGCTAGATCGGTGAGGGAAAGTGCATGTACCCAAGATTGGGGAACCACTATAGATCTTGTCTCGTCTGTGATAATTTGGTAGATAGATCTGTGCTTTGTTCTGAGATTTTTTATTCCGCAAAAGATGCACAAATCACCTATTCACCCCCCCCCCCCTTTAGGTGATTAAGGTTAACAACTATTATCTTTCAATTGGTATCAAAGCCAAGTTGATCGTTAAAAGGTTAACACCTTGATCAGTTCTTGTAATAGTTGTCATTTGTGATCTATCTATCATGGACAAGGCAATGGATTTTGCCAATCTTCCCCTATACAACAAGAACAACTTTCTCATATGGAAAGAAATTATCAAATTCTTTATGGAAGGTGTGCATCCAAGGATCTTCATGATAGTTGAAGAAGGTCCTTATATCCCTATGACTGTCTCCACTATAGATCCTACCAAGAAGGTTCCAAAGAAGCTGATGGATCTAGACAAGGACGAGATTGCACTTGTCTCACTAGACAAGAAAGCTAAAAACATTATAGCAAGTGCAGTTGATGACTCAATGCTGCAGAACTTAATCCACTGCCAATCTGCAAAGGAGATGTGGCAGTCCTTGGTTACCTTAATGGAAGGAACAGAAGAAGTGAGGGACGATCGGAGATCCCTCCTCAATCAGAAGTATGAAGCCTTCCGACATGGGAAGCAAAGAGACCATTGCTGATACATTTGAGAACTTTTTCAGGATAGTGAATGGCCTAAGAGTCTATGGCAGAGTATTCACTAATGGAGAACTGAATGATAAATTCCTGAGATCCGTGACCAAAGAATTGGACAACAAGGTCTGTGCCATCAGGGAGTTTGGGAAGCTGGCTGAGACAGACCCACAAAATCTCGTCGTGAAGCTTATGTCATATGAGCTTCAACTCAACACCAGGAAAGCTGAAGAAGAGAAGAGCAGGTCTGCTCTTAAAGAAAAGTCTGTTGCTCTAAAAGCAGACACCTCCAGAAAGACAAAGGCTGCCTCCCCTACTCCAGCTCCAGAGATTAGTGAAGAAGAAGAAACTTCTGAGCCTAGTACCTCAGGCTCTGAGCTATAAGAAGGAGAGTTATCACTACTCTCACGTCAGTTCAAGAAATTCTTGAACAAGAAGAAGCAATGGAAAGGCAAGGATGCCTCCTATAGAAGATCTCGACACGATGGTGATCGGCTAAGAAAAGGCTCAAGTAGCCATGACAGGTATTCCTCTAAACATAACAAATATGTTTCGACTGAAATTATTTGCTATTGTTGTAATAAGCCAGGTCACGTCATCGCCGACTGCCCTCATAAGAAGAAGGAGGGTGATAGAAGAGAAGAAAAGAAACCCTCTTACAACAAAAAGAGGAAAGAGAAGAGCCTGATAACCAAAAAGAGCAAGACTCTTAGTGACTCCGACTCATCTGAGTCAAGTGAAGAAGAAGAAGCTTATTTTGGGCTTATGGCTAAAACAGATGATGATCAAGATCCCCAGTTCACTGGGAAGGTAAATTCTCATACCCTCTTTCAGATTCTGAAGTTTCTGAACATGATTGTGAGGATAGCTCCTCTGATGATGAGTCAGAACTAATGGCCCAGTACAAGGAGTTAATCATGGCTTACGACAAATGTCATCGAGTCGTGAAGACTCAGGCTAAAGAGATCAAATCTCTAAAAGCCGAAGAGAGCAACTTAAGAGAAAAAGTCATAAAGACTGACTCACTCGAGGAAAACTTCAATAATGCAATTAAAGAATATAACAAGACTCTTGAGCACCTTGACCTCAAAGAGAAAATCATCAAGGTATTGGAAGCCCAACTTGCAGCTGAAAAGAAACTGGTTGAAAGTTTCTCAAAGCCTAAGATGGTTCTTGCATTCATTGCTGAATTCTTAGCCAAGGCCAAGGGTGCCGGATTAGGCCATGAAGAAGCTCCTAGTAAATCCTCTAGGAGAAACAAGAATCAACGGAAGAATATGGCCGCCAAAAAGGCCTTAGCCAAAGAGATGGGTAAAGCCCCTCAAGATTAAACTACATTCAAGAAAGTCATCTTTCCATCAAATGAGTTTGATTTTGACTCATCCTACGGGCACTTTGCTAGGCCTACCTATGTAGAGCCAAAGTCTCGTTATCAAGGATGGACTCGACCCAGAAACTTTGGAAAAAGTATCTTTAAGGCACCTTATGAAGAAGTTATTCTTCAGAGCTATGTCCCTTTCAATCATGGGCATAACTTCAAGAAGGCACCAAAGACAAAGCCTGTTGTAGAAAAGCCTATAAAGGAGAAGAAGCCATGTGATTTCCATCATCATGAGGCATCTTCCTCCAAGAATGCTACCCCTACTAGACCACAATTCCAAAAGGTCAAGCAGGAGATATTGAGGCAAAGGTACAACAGATTTGACTATTGGTGCTGTGGCAAGGTTGGTCACTTCGCCATTGACTGCTGGTTCAATTCCAGAAACACTACAAATTCTCATGTCTGCAATATGAGAAAGACCACTCATAATGCTAACACTCGTAGGTGAAGTACTCTAACCTGAGACTAAGGACCCAAACGTGTTTGGGTTCCTAAGGCAAATTGATTATGATTGCAGGTATGTCCAAAGGCCAACAAAACGCCAATCTGGTATTTGGACAGCGGATGCTCTCGGTATATGACCGGGATAAGAAGCCTCATTAAGAACTTTACTCCAGTAGTGAATGGACCAAAGGTCATCTTTGGAGGTTCAGACCGTGGAATTACTCGAGGCTATGGTATGATCACTAACGACAATGTATCCTTCTAGGATGTGGCTTATGTCGAAGGATTGGAACACAATCTCATAAGCATAAGCCAACTCTGCGATAAAGGATACATAGTTGAATTCCATGCTGATAAGTGCTTGATAAAATCCGTTGACAATATGGAAATGATTCTATCCTGCACTCGAAGCAGGAACATTTTCTGTTTAAATTTCATTTGTATAGATTCCTCTACACCAGTGTGCCTTTTAGCAAAAGATAGTGCATCTCTTGGTGACCAATGGCACAAGAGACTAGCACATATTAATTTCAAAACTATTAATAAATTATTTTCAATGAACTTAGTACGTGATGCCCCAAATGTCAAGTGCCTCAAAGATAGACCTTGTCATGCGTGCGTAAAAGGCAAGCAAACAAGGGCTACCTTTAAAAGCATTATTGGCAAAGATTCTAATAGATGTCTCCATCTATTGCACATGGACTTGTTTGGTCCATTGCAAATTAGATGTTTGGGAGGTAAGGATTATACGTTGGTAATTATTGATGATTACTCGCGCTTTGCATGAGTGTTCTTTCTGAAACACAGGTCAGATACCTTCGACATCTTTACTAATTTTGTCAGGCAAGTCCAGAATGAATTCAACTGCTCCATAGTCAAAATCAGAAGTGACAACGGAACAGAGTTCAAATCTGGGGCCATGACAGAATTCTATGAAAGCTTAGGTATCTTTCATGAGTTTTCCTCTCCTCGTACTCCACAAAAGAATGGAGTGGCTGAGAGAAGGAACATAACACTCATAGAGGCCTGCAGGACTATGTTGAGTGATGTTTCACTTCCAGAGTACTTCTGGGCTGAAGCCATCAACACTACATGCCACGTGTAAAATCGAGCACTCATAAACAAAAACCACGATAAGACACCTTACGAACTTCTAAAGGGCAGGAAGCCAACAATCTCATACTTTAGAATCTTTGGCTGTAAATGCTTCGTACTTAACAATGGTAAGTATCATGCCACCATGTTCATCGAAAAGAGTTTTGAAGGTATTTTTGTAGGTTATAGTAGCCATAGTAAGGCATATAGGATATTTAACAGAAAAACCCTGGTGTTAGAAGAATCGATACATGTTGTATTTGATGAGACGAGCTTGCTGCAAAGCAATCCGTCTAGTGTGTTCATTAAAGATGCAGGTGCAAAGCTGAAAGAAACTAGCTTGGATGAACCGTCCGAAGACAAAGGCGAAAAGTTCATCAAGATCACCACTCCAGCCCCTATTGGAGAGGCTGATGATCAAGATGAAGAAGTCATCCAAGTTGAAGAAATCACTCCAGTGATTGAAGATAATCCAGATGCAAGAACTTTAGAGCTCAGACATCTGAAGGATCGCCCCATGGACCAGATCATAGGAGATCCCCGGGACGGTGTCAGAACTCATAGAGGTACAACTAATGAGAATCTTTATTTACGTTTTCTCTCGCAGGTTGAACCAATGAAGTTTGAGGAATCAAACTCAGATGCATCGTGGATATTGGCAATGGAAGAACAGCTAAATCAGTTCAAGCGCTGCAATGTATGGAAGCTTGTTCTAAGACCGAAAGGAAAGGACGTCATTGGAACAAAATGGGTCTACAGGAACAAAATGGACGAAGATGGGACGATCATAAAGAACAAGGCCAGACTTGTCACTAAAGGCTATCGTCAAGAAGAAGGAATCGACTTCGACCAGACATATGCTGCAGTGGCAAGGCTGGAGGCAATAAGATTGTTCCTAGCATATGTTGCATTCAAAGGCTTTACCGTCTATCAGATGGACGTGAAGTCTGCCTTCCTAAATGGTAACATAAAGGAGGAAGTGTATGTGGAACAACCTCTAGGTTTCGTTGATCCTAACTTTCTTGATTATGTCTATTTCCTGCACAAGGCCCTATATGGTCTCAAACAATCTCCTAGAGCTCGGTATGAGACGCTGTCTAGCTTTCTACATGAGAACACATTCACAAGGGGAAAGATAGACAAGACATTATTTCTTAGGGAAATAAAAGGCAAGATTTTGATAGTGCAAATCTATGTCGACGACATTATTTATGGCTCTATAGATGACAACCTCTGCAAAAAGTTCTAAAAACTTAGGCCAGGGAAGTTTGAAATGAGCAGTGTGGGCAAGCTGAAGTATTTCTTAGGACTTCAGGTGAAACAATCTGAAGATGGAATTTTCATCTCGTAGACCAAGTTCAACAAAGAGCTGATTAAGAAATTCGGAATGGAGAACACAACCTCTATGAGGACTCCAATGGGCTCAACCATGTCTCTGGACAAGGATGAAAATGGGAAACCTTTTGATGAAACCAAGTACAGAAGCATAATTGGATCCTTGCTCTACCTTACTGCCAGTACAACTGACATAATGTTTTCAACATGTGTCTGTGCTAGATTTCAGGTAAACTCTAAGGAATCAAACTACGCTGCTGCAAAGCGGATTTTGAGATACCTTAAAGGTACACAAAATCTTGGCTTATGGTACCCAAGAAGTAATGGCAGCGAACTAATTGGTTTTTCAGATGCGGATTTTGCAGGAAGCAAAGATGATAGGAAAAGAACCTCCGGAACGTGCCAATTCTTTGGAAGAAGGCTAATCTCCTGGAGTAGTAAGAAGCAGAACCGTGTCGCAATCTCAACGGTCGAGTTAGAGTACATCTCTGCAGGCAGTTGATGCGCACAGTTACTTTGGATAAAGAATCAATTTGAGGATTACAACTTGAAGTTCAAGAATGTCCAATTGTTTTGCGACTCTTCCAAAGCAATTACAATAGCCAACAATCCAGTCTCGCACAGCCGGACAAAGCATATCGAGCTAATGTATCATTTCATTCGGGAGCATGTAGAGCATGGGGACATAGATCTCCAATATGTCTCCACAGACAGGCAAGTTGCAGATATATTCACGAAGCCGTTGGACGAGACCAAGTTCTCATTCTTCAAAACAGAACTTGGGATGCTCAACAAAGAAGATTAGAGAAGTTTGAATTTCCAGAAATCAAAGGAAATTAAAAGGTTAGTCAAAATCTGGCTTTTTAAAGTTTTCTTCTTTCTCTAACTCAAGTTAGACCTGACCTACTCAAGTACTCAAAGGACCTACTCGAGTAGTCCATTTAACTTACTCGAGTAAGGCAATTAATGTACTCGTGTAGTACACTTCTTCTACTCGAGTCAGTCAATTCTTCCACTCGAGTCATTGCAGATTCTCGTACTCGAGTAACTTCTATAGACCTACTCGAGTAACTTCTATAGACCTACTCGAGTAACTTCTATAGACTTACTCGAGTAACTCCCTATATACTCGAGTACTTATTTTATCTCTCGTGTATATGCCTCTTGACTTTCAAATTTTCCTGTGCCGCCTCTTCTATGGTTTAAGTTATTTCCTTCTCGATTGATTGGACTTAAACCTCGGGTTTATAAATACGAGTTTCCGAAAATTTCTCTACACGAAACCATTTCACTCTCTCGTGTAACCGGCTGCTGTTTCATCTTCCCTCAAAAAGTTGCAGAGCCGCTTCATCTTCCTCTCCTCTCGTCAAGAAAGGATCATGGCCGCCTCCTCCAAGATCGGCGTGGGCTCGGAACTTGTTACTGCAGGGATTGCAGAGCTGTCAGACGATTTCCACAATTTGTTGGTTCTTCTAGATACTGCCATACTTTCCTTCGCTCTCCAAGAACCCTGCCAGATCCTCTTCCCCGAGGTAGCAGAATTCTTCACGAATCTGAAGGTCAAAAGGAATGGCAAAGTTCTAAAATCCAAGGTGCAAGGTCTGAAAATTAAACTTACTGCAACAACTGTCTCTCAACTCCTCCGTCTACCAGTAGTCACTACAACAGACAACCTCGATGAAGAAGATTCCTACAGAACCTGCCTGTTCTGTGGAATTTTGCCTGAAGTTCAGTCTATCAAACGATCAGACATGAACGTAGAAGGAAAATTTCTGGTTGATGTTATTGGAAAGATTCTGCTGTGCAAGACCAACTCCATTAGAGACATTCCACTTTATTTCTTCGACACAATTCAAGCCATTGTCTGCCGCAAGAAATTCCAGTTTGGTATGCTGCTTCTGGACAAAATTAAGGACAGCTTAAAATCCCCCAACTTCGCCAGAATAATCTCTCTGCTACTCCATGAAACAAATCCCCAAGTTTTTAACTTCTCCAAAGGGACCCCTCTTCACCACATGAAGAAGGTATCCATTTCTTCTATTCAGAGATGGGAGCTCAAACTTAAAAATGCTTCCCAAGCTACTAAGACTTCAGAAGTTCCAGTATTAGAGGACAGAACTCCATCTCCCTCTCCTCATCATGTGGCCAGCTCCTCTGGTGCACCAAGTGAGGGGGAGCCTGCTACTTCAATCTCAGTCAGGATACCCTCTCCACCAAAAACCACCTCATCTCCTCAGCCAACAACTTCTTCCCTACCTCTTACTCCACAAACTCCAGCAACTCCTTCAGATCAGATACCTCAAGAATCTCTTCTCTCAACAGCTGCTGCTATAGATGCAATGATTGCAGAACTCTCTGAAGAAGTGCTGCATATTCCTCCTCCTCCTCTATCTCCTCCTGCTCCATCCTCTAAACATCCCAAAGACTCAACTCCTGAACATTCTCCAGTCAGGACTCCAGCAAACTCTCCTGCTGCCCTCAAAGACCAGCAAGACACAATTCATATCTCTGATGAGCCCTCTCCAGAGCTAGCAGAAGCTCCTCTCAGAAACCTAGACTTATCTCTCCCTCAAGTTACAGAAGAAGGGGTTGCTATCATTCATACCACAAGAGCTCACAGCTCTGTGATCATTGAAGAAATAGCTCCATGGGTAACTCATCCTCTTCCTACATCTACTGCTCCTTCAACTGTCGCTGCTACAGACGCTTCCTCCTCAGATTTGCTGAAACGGATTGCACTTCTTCTTCAAGAACAGAGAACTTATTTTGATACTTTTCTAAAGACTGTAACTGACAAGGTAACTGCTCTCGAGACTGAGATGAGCAGAGGATTTGCTAAAATTCAACATAACAGTGACAAGCTCAAGTACCCGTTTAAATTGGTGGAAAAGCCCTCGACCATACTATAACTAGTGTTGGAGAATTTATGGAACAGGGTGTCACCCTTGCAAATAATCAAATAGAACAGGACAAGAGAATTGAAGCCAACAAAGTGAAAATCTGTGAAGAAGTTGGCCTTTTTAAAGAAGATGCTATAGAAAGGTTATCTGTTGAAGTCAGAAAGGGGGAGGGACTAGTAAAAGAATATCTAGAAAAATCTGCTTCTCTCCAATAGGAACTATGGGATACTCATGTGCAGGGCATTAAGGCTGATGTGCTAGCCCAGATACTGAGTGTCAAGTTTCACACTTATGACACTGCTGTCTATATGCACAACCAGATTTTGGCAGACCTTGCTGCTGACCCCAACATCATTCCTCATCATTTAAGTCCTCTAGCTACAGATGCCTCTGTCCCAGCTGCTCCTCTGCAACCTACCTTCTCTCCCAGGCCTGGAGACTCAGTTGCTCCTCCATACACCTATGTTCAAGGCTAGGAAGAATATCCTGCTGACATTTCCCTTCATGCTCCTCCAGAGATCAAAACTTACAAGAAGAAAAGGAAATATGGTGAAGGTCCTTCTGCTAGCATGACTGTTCCTGCTAAAGCTCCTGAACATGCTGAAGTTTGGTCTCCAACCTCCAAATCCCTGATTCTGGAAACTCTCAGATTAGTTATGGAATTCTATGAGTGCAGGAATATTCATTACAGCTCATATGAATGAGAAATTTATGAAAAATCCATGACCAAGAGAAGAATCTATGACAGAGAATATTTGGGTTGCCCCTCCTAGGCAACCCAAATATTATCCTAAACTCTACTGCTACCAAAAGAGACAACAAGAGAAATTGGACAAACAACAGCATCAAGGCTGATTTTCAAGGACTTTTGAGATTGTGAAATGATTGACTATAGAGTTGATAATTGTGGATATTCTTATTTGTATGATTTTAAGTTTTTGCTCTCATTATCTTATCTCTCAGTCTATTGCTTGCTTGCACTTTTTTTTTCTACTTAGCACTTTTTATGTCTATAATTCACCTTAGTGTAAAGGGTTCTGACTTCAACAAATAGGGGGAGATTGTTGGGAACTATGTCCACATTAACCCAGATTTGATTAAGTCACCCTGGAACTAAGATGAATTAGTTTTTATTTGATGCTTCGTTTGAGTTATGTGTATGCAGGACTCCAATGGGAAGTGTAGACCAATGTCAGTCTACAGTGGGTCACTAAACACAGGACCATGCAATGTAATCCCTCATTGTGTGTTCCAAAGTGTTGACTCATGTGTAGCCTCTCTATTGGGATACACTTCATATTCAAGCTATAGGACTATGTGAAAAGACCTGATGCTGATTCCCCTCTAGTAGAAGAAAAATTTCTAACAGAAAGTTTTCTAAGTGTTTCTCTCGAGTAAGTCTTTAACTACTCGAGCAGATTGCTTGAGATATACTCGAGTAAAACTTCTGCATACTCGAGTAAGAAAATTCTTCCTCTCGTGAAGTCAAGTAAAACACTCGAGTAGTTCACTGACATACTCGAGTAGCTTACTTAACTACTCGAGTAGATCATTCTTCCTACTCGAGTTGCCCAGAATTCAGTTTCCAAGTTTTTCTAATTAAATCACTCGAGTAGTCCAAGTCATGTACTAGAGTAGCTCATTCTGTCTCGAGTAGTTCATACTCGAGTAGTTTATTCTTCCTGTTTCAGATTCCTCTTTCTCAGAACTTTTCTAAGTCATTTACTCGAGTAGGTAATTTGTATACATGAGTACTTCTCGACACTGTGTCGAGTAACTCTCTTCTCTGTGTCGAGTAGTTAATATAAACTCGAGTAAGTCTTTCATATACTCGAGAAGATTTCTTTCCTCTCGAGTAGTTCAACCTGACTACTCAAGTAGTTATTTTTCCCGAGTGCAGAATTTCTCTAAGTGTTTGTCTCGAGTAGTTCTTCTAACCACTCAAGTAGTTCAATTCTATATACTCGAGTAGTATAACTTGTACTCGAGTAGTTCTACTCCATCCCGTGAAACTTTTCTGTATACTCGAGTAGATCTTCTAAGTACTCGAGTAGTTAATTATATGTACTCGAGTAGTTGTCTTCAACCTACTCGAGTAGTCATGAATTATAGACCTGAGTAACATTTCTTTACTTACTCGAGTAGTCCTTGACCTACTCGAGTAGATATATACCTACTCGTGTATATCACCTCATTTTCTCCGAAATATCTTCTAAGTCCAGATTTGATAGATTTTCAAATTCCACGACATAATTGGTCCACGTGTACGTCATTAAAACCAATTATGACTGTTATTAGTATTCTTATATAAGGTCATGTCTAATCGACAAACCCTAACAAGAATTACAAGCTTTCAAGATAGAATATTTTTGGAAAGAAATTTCTACAGCAGTCTCTCTCTCTCCAAGTCGCTATTTCCTCTCTCTAACTTCACGGAACGAAAGCCGCCGTCGCTACCGCTGTTCTTCTCCGGCAAGGGCTTCGATTTTCAGAGGAAATAGACTGAAGA
The DNA here is from genome assembly GCA_039583875.1 of Platanthera guangdongensis. NCBI lineage: Eukaryota > Viridiplantae > Streptophyta > Magnoliopsida > Asparagales > Orchidaceae > Platanthera > Platanthera guangdongensis. Next base: position 133,135,581 of record CM077152.1, read on the forward strand.
AGTTTTACAGATCGAGATCGTTTCTCAACTGCTCATCCTCTTCCCGATCGTGTAAAACAAAGAAGATTTCAGATGTGGCAGAGATTTTCTTCATCTTTTCTGAAAGTGTCGCAAAGCTCACAAGCAGAAGATCCTGGTTGATGTTTGCAGATCTGACAGAATAATCATTGGTTGTATATTCTTACATAATTTTTCATTCTTGTAGGAGAAGTTTTCTCCGAGCTTAGGAGTTTTCAACTCCGAGTTTGTAGGAAGTTTTGCCTTCCGAGTTGTAGATCCAGTTGGTTGGATTGAGATTGTAGGAACTTTGTTCCGAGGGTAGGATTGATTTTCAATCTGATATAGTGGAGTAGCCGAGTCTAGTATAGTGCTAGATCGGTGACGGAAATTGGATGTACCCAAGATCGGGCAACCACAATAGATCTTGTCTCGTCTGTGATAAATTGGTAGCTATATCTGTGCTTTGTTCTGAGATTTTTTATTCCGCAAAAGACACACAAATCACCAATTCACCCCCCCCCCCCCTTTAGGTGATTAAGGTTGACAACTATTATCTTTCAGAGATCATCCTAGATCTCAAGTGATTGGAGACATTTCAGCTGGTGTGCAAACATGGCATCAGCTCAACCCTGACTTGATGTTTGCTTGTTTTCTCTCTCAACTTGAACCCCAATCCATTAATGATGTTGCGCAAGATCCCCACTTGATAATTGTAATGCAAGAGGGGCTCAATCAATTTGAGAGATGTAGACTTTGGGAATTGGTTCCTAGACGCAAAGACTATCCAGTCATTGGAACCAAATGGGTGTTTAGAAATAAGTTGGATGCAGAAGGAAACATTATTAGGAATAAGAGAAGGATAGTAGCTCAAGGCTATAGGCAAGATGAAGGCATTGAATATGATCAGACATTTGCTCCAGTTGCAAGGCTTGAGGCTATAAGAATCTTCCTTGCATATGCTGCATTCAAAAATTTCAAAGTCTATCAAATGGATGTTAAAAGTGCTTTTCTAAATGGAGAACTAAAAGAAGAAGTATATGTGGAGCAACCTCTAGGTTTTATCTCTCCAACCTATCTCTCTTATGTCTTTAGATTACATAAAGTTTTTTATGGTTTAAAGCAAGCTCCAAGAGCTTGTTATGAGACCTTAGCTAGCATCTTGTTAGAGCATAAATTTTCTAGAGGCATTGTAGATAGAACTCTTTTTATTAAACATCATAAAGAGAAAATCTTATTAGTACAAATTTATGTAGATGATATAATCTTTGGCTCAACTGATCCCAAACTATGCAAATGGTTCTCTAACCTTATGCATTCAAAGTTTGAGATGAGTAGCATGGGTGAACTTTAATATTTCCTTAGTCTCCAAGTAAAGCAATCATCTGATGTTATCTTCATCTCCCAATCTAAATATGCTAAGGAGCTTATTAAGAGATTTGGGATGTGTGATGCCTCAGCAATGAAGACACCCATGACTGTAAATGCTGTGATAGATTCTGATGAGCATGGAAAATCTGTTGATCAGAAGTTGTACATGGTCATTGTTGGGTCCTTATTATATCTCACAGTAAGTAGGTCAGACAACATGTTTGCTACATGCATTTGTGCTAGGTTTCAACTGAACCCTAAGGAATCTCACTTTATTTTGATAAAAAGGATTTTGAGATATATAAAGGGTTGTCCAAATCTAGGAATTCTATATCCATCAGAGTCAGAATTTGACTTAACTGGATTTTCAGATGCTGACTATGCTGGATATAGAGTGGACAGAAAAAGCACAACAGGAACATGTCAGTTCCTTGGTGATAGGCTAGTTTCCTGGTTCTGTAAAAAGCAAACCTCTGCGTCCACATCCACTACAGAAGCAGAATATATAGTTGTTGGCAGTTGTTTCTTACATGTTTTGTGGATACAAAACCAACTACTGGATTATGGATACAACTTAAATAATTCAACTATATATTGTGATAGTACCAGTGCTATATCCATAGCACAAAATCCAGTGCATCATAGTATGACCAAACATATAGAAATAAGACATCATTTCATTAAAGATTGTGTAGGCAAAAAAATAAATTAATCTTGTCTCTATTTCCACTGATTTACAAAGAGCAGACATCTTCACCATGCCATTGGATTAGAAGAAACATCTATTTTTCTTAAATCAGTTAGGAATGATCATTGAATATGAGTTAATTTAAATTTTTTCTATGGTCGATGATTTGTTGACAGTTCGTCGAACGGAGATCGATGATTTGTGAACTCCTCGTGAAGAGTTCATCGAACGGAGCTCGACGATCACTTCTTAGTGAAATAATTTTCATCGAACAGAGATCAACGATCCCTGCTTTAGTGAATTTTTCATCGAACTGAGATGGATGATTTATTCGTCTTCTTCAGACTGAGATCGACGAAATCATTTTCTATTAAAATACTTCGTCAAACTCAGATCGAAGATCTTTTCTTTTTAGTCCAACGGAGTCTACCAGTTCATATACTGAAAACCTTATATCTAGGTTTTCTTCAACCTCCGTCCCGCGCTTTCAGTTCCATTGAACTTGATATTTGTTTCTCTCTTGATGGTGCACTCATGGTGATTCCGGCGAGCGCACTTTCCACAATGAAATTTGACAGGGGTTTCAATATAGACTTCGAATCTTTTCAACATTCTGACCCAATATTTGTTGAAATTCTGGAACTATTTGCAAAGCAGAATCTGCAGAACTTCATGACCTGGTGCATCAAGATTGCAATGACAGAGATCAAAGAATGGGTCTTTACATCCTCAACATCTGAAGACAATATGACAGGAACAATTTCTGGTAATCAAGTCTCCCTCTCCCTTACTGTACTAATGGACATTTTCGGTCTACTAAATGGTAATGAAGAGATAGAAATGGACTCTGAGGAATTTAATAATATGCTGATCAAAATGGGTCATTCGGGAGATAACCCTAACAAGCTGCTGAAGAAAAACTTGTCTGCTGAATACAAGTTCTTAGCAGATGTAGTCAAGAAGGTGCTGCTGGGCAAACATACAGCACATGACTACATCACCAGGCACCAGTTCTTGGTAATGGGTACCTTGGTTGAAAACAAAAATGTAAACTCGGGCAAGTTATTGTTTGATCTGATTAAAAAGAAGAATACTAAGAAAGAGGTCTGTTTTGGACGGGTTTTGGGGATATTTCTGCAAGACAAGGCATCTGAACATCTGGTTTCCACAACAGTGTTCATCAATGACTCCAAAAGGCTAACCTCTTCCCTATTTGGTAGATGGGAGAGGAGAATCGCAAAGCCATCCCACGCTTCCTCCTACTCCAGGCCTTCTGAGGGCACCAGGGCTGTAGCAGCCACTCCCCCACCCTAGTGTTGAAGAAGTTCCTCCTCCACCACCTCCTTCAACAACAACCCTTCCAAAAATAACTCCTCCATCTCCCCAGCCATCTTCACCTCCTCGTCTGCAACAACCAGCTATATAAACTCCTTCATCAACACATCTGACAATACCTACTCAATCTCCAAAACATATCACACCTCCTTAATCTCCACTACCATCCCACCTACAGGACTTAAACACTGAAACATTCTTATCATCCACCACCTTTAATCTGCTCACTTCATTACCAACTAAACCTACCTCTCCCATTCATGACCTTCCTAGTCCAACACCATCCCCTGCCAGATTATCTCCATAGGATGACATCATACTAGATGTCATTCATTATGCTCCTCCATCTGTATCCACTCAAACTCCACCTGAGTTTATGGATATTGTTTCTCCCTCCCTATACACCATCTTGTAGCACATCACTCCAGTGATTAAGACTCTTATAGCAGAGGCTATTATACCTCTTGCTAATTCCATTTCTTCTCTTGCTGCTCTCTTTGCTGCTTCCTCTTTCCTTACTTCTTCTACTAGGGGCCTGATTCTAGCTGCCACTGAAATCAGATAGGGGGAGATGCTTAGTGAAGAAGAAACTCCAGTTTCAACAGCAGTAGTAGAAGAAACAGATACAGATATCTATATGGTTACAGATACAGTAGTTACAGATATTGATATGCTCAACACAGATACATCTATAGAGATTACAGAAATAATAACTGTTGGTGATTGCATTAGCAATCTCATAGTTGATATCTTCAGTTTGTTAAATTCTTTCGATACAATCTACTTAAATTCTCTTCCAGTTGTCGGCCTAAATCCCTCCTTAGCTATTGTACTGTATACAGTACCAATAAGTCCCACAGTTTCCAAGCAACTCAAGGAACGTTTTGTAGTTACTGAGAGTCAAATAATATCAGCTCCTAAGGATATTTCTTCTCCAGAGGCTGTCTCAGCTCCCACTTATAAGATGGATGACAGTCCTCTTTCTGATTTGGATGAGATAATCACAGCAGATATAGAAGTAGAAAATGTATCAGTTACTGAAACTATCGCTGAAATAGTTCTCCATCTCCAGAACCTCCAGTACAGTCTCAGGCTGAAAATCCAATTGACAAAGATCTTCTGAAAACTCTGGATGACTTATATGATAATACTTATGGATCCTACTCTGATAAAGATGATAATGATAATGATGATTCTGATGATAGTCCCTCTGCCAAGAAGAAAGTTTCAATGAAAAGAAAGGCTCCTCCAGTTGTTGCTCCCAAGACAAATCCCACACATGATACACCTTATTATATCCTTCCGAAAATCACTCCATACCCTTGGATGCCAGCTTGGATGCGGCTTTCTAAAAATGAGCAAAAAGCAAGAAATAAAAGTAGGAGATATTCTCCTCCTCATTAGAGTCATTGGAAAGGTCCTCCTCCTCTTTCTCCACATGCTGTTGGTGCTTCAGGCAATTCTCCTTAGAGGCCTACCTCATATGCTCAAACCTACCACAGAAATCAAGGTATATCCTCATCATTTCAATGAAGCTGCCAGCAGAGGTACTGTTCAAGCAGACAGCAACTTCAATAACCACAACAACAGTAACAACAGCAACATTATCAGTAACAGCAACAGCAAGCTCCTGAACCACAAAAAGCTGACTGTCCTAAAAGCCCAGAGTCTCCACCCATTCCCTTTGTGGATCCATGATGAGTTGTAAATATACCTATTTTAGTACTTTTATTATGTCATTTTAGTTTAATTTTGGCTTTTTTTGTTAGTTTTATTTAATAAATTGCTTTCTTTTTGTACTAACTTAACTTAATTTTGATTCCTGTAATTTTCCAAAAAAATTCAAAAAACTGACCTGACACGCCCTAGTACACGCCCATGAACTTTGGGTCACGCATGTGACCAGGTCGTGACACTTCATTTTAAGAGGAATCAGAAGATTTTGAGGAGAAAAGTTTGACATGCCCGGGGTCACGCCCGTGTCATTTGACACGCCCCGTGACCATGTCCCGTGACATTGAAGCTCGACGAAATTCTCTTGACGATCGTCGAACAAGCCGACATGCCCTGGCATCATGCCCGTGACCTGGGGCGTGACTCCTACACCTGGCCGACAATCTGCCGCCGACGACTTTCGACGCAGACGACGCCCAGTTCAACCTCCCCGTCATGCCCATGTACTTTGGGTCACGCCCGTGACCAGGGGCGTGACTTCCACGTGGACCTCCCAAAGTCAACAACGCCATCAATCGCCGAATGAGATGCCCACCGTCACACCCATAACCGTGGGCATGGCCACCGCGTTTTCAGCCGCAATGTCAAATTGCCGTCAATCACCGAAATCTGATGTGAATAGTGGTGACACACTCCCCGACACGCCCTTGTCGGAGGGCGTGTACTTTGAAATTTTTGCCTATAAAAGTCCAACTGCTGTATGAGTCCAGGGTTCCAAATTTTTGAACCATTTTGATGAGTAAGGGATGCTGTTTGGAGCTATTGTAGTGGTATGTAGGGATTCTCCCCACCCCCCTCCTTTTGAAGTTTGTTTGTTTAAGCTTTTGTAATCAACCTGTTTTGTTAATAAAATCGTTATTTTTCTTATCCTTACAAAGCTTTGGAATGACTTTGAAAGACTCCTTTTCATCAATCTTATGTACTTTTGTTTTCATTTTCATACTGCGTGTGTGCGTGTATGAGTTAAAATTGTGAAATTTATTCTTTAAAATGAAAAACTGTTTGCCTAATTTTCATTTTTATCAAAATTTCTAGCCGTTATTATACCCGTTTTTCTTATAAAAATTGGTTAGACTTAGGATTTTATTTTCATTTTCTGCTACTTCTTAAACTCTTTTACAAATATATAAGAATTCATAATGCGTAATTTTAGTTTTTCAACAACTTTGATTTTAGCAAATACGTAAAAAGATTTTTGTTCAAACAATGTTTATATCCACTTTTTGTCCATTTCTGTCAAAATCTAACGGTAAAAATGCGAACGTTTTAATTTTTTAGGCACCTGCTTTTCTCGCTTTAGTTTGAAAACTTTTTTGCTCAAACAATTTTTATTTTATCTTTTTATGCATTTCTACAGCATTCTAGCGGTAGAAATACAGTTGTTTTAATATTTTGATAACTTTGTTTTTCTTAATTTTTTTTGCGTGCGTACGTGCGTGTATGAGATACGTTTATTGTTTTCTCCAATTATGTAGAGTGTGTGCGTGTGTGCATTTATTTCCGCCTACTCGTTAAGACTTAAATGGTGTGTCTTTAATTTTACACCTACTCATTTGAGTAGGATTTGTAAGTGTGAGTATTTACTTTTTGCAGTGTGAGTATTTCATTTTCTGCCGTGTGTGTGTGTGTGTGTGTGTGTGTGTGTGTGTGTGTTTTAATTTCAGCAAGTGTATGTGTTTTTATTTTCCTACTACTCATTTGAGTTAAATGGCTGGATTTTATTCAAGTAGGACTTATGTGTTTTTATTTTCCGTTTACTCATTTGAGTTAAATGGCTGGACTTTATTTAAGTAGGAATTGTTGTTTTTATCTTCCGCCGACTCGCTCGGAGTTAAATGGCTGGACTTCATTTCCCTCCGACTCGTTTGAGTAGGACTTGTAATTTTCAGCTTTTATTTACCGCCTACTCATTTGAGTTAAATGGCAGGTTTTTATCTTCCGCCTACTCGTTAGGAGTTAATTGGCCGGACTTTATTTCCCTGTAAATATTTGAGATGGACTTGTAATCGCATTTATTTCCGCCTAATCGTTTGAGTAGGACTTGCTTTCATTTCAGTCCTACTCGTTTGTGTAGGACTTGCAAATTTTTAGCTTATATTTCCCGCCCACTCGTTTGAGTGGGACTTGCAATTTCAATTATGGAATTTTCTCTTACTTATAACTTAGTTTTATTTCTGTCTCTTTATTATGTGTTTGGATGGGTGCGAGTGCGTTTATTTGTAGTAACTTTTCTAAAATTAGATTTTATTGCTTTTCTTCTTATTTTCTTTATAACCCTTCAGCGAATAGTATAGAACGCTCGCCTAACCAAACTCATAAGCTATCCCCATTCCGATGAGTGGCTAATCGATTTTAGCCCTCGGTATCGAAGTGCATTGGTATATAAAAAATGTTTTAAATAACTAAAGGTCTTATTTTTCTATTTAATTAAAAACTTAAGGTTTACCCCGGGTTAACGACACGTAGAACCACATATCGATGTGTTGGCTCTATTTCCATTATCCATATGATAGCTAGCTGAGAGGCCGTGCGTATGGACTGATCACCCCTGGGTAAAGAGAGTTCAGCACTAACCCTCGAGAGAGGAGGCGCGCTAACTCTACCGGATTGGGTTCCCCACCCAATAGCGGAGTTCTTAGCGTACTGCGGGCATTAAGAGGAATCCTTTGTCGGACGAGAGCCCGATCGAATAGTCTTAATGTCCAGGTGAGTGATATTCCTAGAGATATGTGAGCTCATTATTTTGGAACCTCCACGTCCAAGTTTCCGCTTTAATTAAATTAAAACTTTAGATCTCTAGTTATTCAAATCTATTTTTAATCCTAACGTAATTCGATACCGATTGTTATCTCTTCATCGTCTTTAATCTTAATCTATTTTCGCCCTATTTTAGTTAAAATCAACAACTTACTATTTCGGTAAAATAATAGTTCTTTCGGAGTAGTAGGGATAATCAACCCGTTCCCGGGAAATTTACGATCTGGATATTCCCCTGAATATTCTGTATTACTTGCGATAGGTGCACTTGCCTACCTAAGCAAGCCCGCGGCGATCGACTCATCGAACCAACCAGCCACATAAGACTCTGTTTGCGGGCCCCATCAAGTTTTTGGCACCGTTGTTGGGGACAATATTTGAGTTGTTACTTCAAATCTGAAGTCTATTACTTTTACCTTTATTTCTAAAAAACTAAAACAAAAAAAACTTAAAAACTTTTCTTCAAAATCCAAAAAAAAGTTAATTTTCTACTTTTATTTTATGGTGTATGACCCGTGGACAACCTTCGGAGTCCAAAAATTTGGATTTCGGTCCAGAGATCGAACGCTCGCTTGCGCGTATTCGGTCTCAACGCCAAAATCCCTCTTTGGATCGCGAAGAATCCGTCGGAGAACCCTCTGCCGTTGCTATGGCCGACACCAATCCGAACGCGGCCGTCGAGCGTATAATATCATATTAAGCCCGGCCGAATGTGGACGATTCTGGGTCCAATATTGTTCGCCCAGCAGTGACACACAATAATTTTGAGATCAAATCGAGCGTTATCCAAATGATCCAAAATGTTGTGCAGTTCGATGGACTGCCGGATGAGGACCCGAACGTTCATTTGTCTAGTTTTTTGGAAATTTGCGATAAGTTTAAGATTAATGGCGTCACCGATGACGCCATTTGTTTGCGCCTTTTTACATTCTCCCTCAGATCCAAAGCTAAGGCGTGGTTGAATTCCCTCCCACGAGGATGTATCACCACCTGGGCCGAGCTTGCGGAACGGTTCTTGACGAAGTATTTTCCGCCCGCCAAAACTGCAAAGTTGCGGGCAGACATTTCTTCGTTTATGTAGAATGATTCTGAGTCTTTATTTGAGACTTGGGAGCTATTTAAAGAATTTCTCCGCAAGTGTCTGCACCACGCGCTGCCTGCGTGGTTGTAGGACCAAATCTTCTACAATGGGATTAATTATCAGACGCGTCAAATGATTGATGCGGCTGTCGGGGGTACCTTGAATAATAAGACCCCCGAGGCTGCCCAAGCTCTTATTGAAGAGATGGATATGAATGCCTACCAATGGAACGTCCCGCGGGGACGTCCCAAGCAGGCAGCCGGCCTCTTCGAAGTGGATGCCACTGCCCACTTATGCCCTTCAAGTTGAACGGCTGACAAAGCAGGTGGCAGAAATGTCTGCTGCCTCCACCACTCCGCCTTAGGCGATTCTCCCTAATGCTGGTGCAGTCAATGAATTCGTAGACTACGTGGGAAATGCTGGGTGACCTTCCTTCAACCCCAACAACAACCCTTATAGCAATAACTATAATCCGGGTTGGAGGAACCGCCCCAACTTCTGATGGAGCAATGCGAATAATGTGCAGTGCCCACCCAATTCTTTTGCGCCCGGATTTCTACGGCCTCCCCCTCTTCCAAAACCCTCCCCGATGGAGGAAAATATTTCTAAATATATCGCTTCCAATGAGTCAAATATCTGGAACATCACCGGATCGCTAAAAAACATAGAACTCCAAGTTGGACAGCTCATGCGAATGATGTCCGAGCGCGCGCTCGGGGCACTACCGGGAAACACGGAGCGCAATCCACGGGAGAATATCAATGCTATAACCCTCCATAGCATAAAGGAGGTTATCAATCCAAAACGGACTGATCCGCAAGTACATATTTTACCTCCGACCCTTCTTCCCCCTTCTTCGATTATGCCGCCTTTACAAATTTCAAATGAAAATATTATTAAAACGGCCTTACCGTATCCGCATAAACTCAATAGTGAGGGTAAGGATGCACAATAAGAAAAATTATTTTATTATTAAAACAAATTCATATTAATGTTCCCTTCTGCGAGGCAATCTCTCAGATGCCTAAATATGCGAAATATTTAAAACAACTTCCTTCCAATAAACAAAAATTAGGAAATATTTCGCATATTTCTCTAAATGCTGACTGCTCAGCGGTTCTTACTAAAATAGCCCCTAAAACGAAATGACCCGGGAATGTTCTCCATCCCGTTCCTTTTTGGCAATATATTAGTAAAATATGCTCTTGCAGATTTAGGCGCGAGCATTAATTTGATGTCGTTCTCGCTCTTTCAAAAATTAGGTTTGGGCACTCCGGCCCCTACTAAAATCCGAATCCAACTAGCGAATCTCTCGGTTAAGTTTCCCGTCGGGGTAGTGGAGGACGTACTTGTCCGAGTTGATAAGTTTATCTTTCCAGTAGACTTCGTCATCTTGGACATCGAGGAGGACACCGATGTACCAATTATACTCGGTCTCCCTTTTCTCTCCACCTCCCTCGCATTAATTGATGTCAGTAACGGTCATCTCCTCCTTCAGGTTGGAGATGACGAAGTTACTTTCTCTATTAATCCCTCCATAGGAGACTCGTCATCGAGCGATTACTTTTGTTATAATTTAGACACCTATCTCGGAGATTGTTCTTCTCCTATTTTCAAGTCTACTTTTTTAAACGACGATATTTATGCGCTTGAAAATTTTAAATGCGATGAGGATACCTCTATAGACTCGCCTTTCGAGCCAATTGGTAAGAAAGACATAGGAATTAAAACCTCCCTAGAAGAACCGCACATCCTAGATCTCAAACCCCTACCCGATTCACTCAAATGCGCCTTTTTGGGAAAAGATGATACCCTTCACGTTATCATTTCTTCGCATTTGAGCGAATCAGAGACTTTCGATTTATTGGGAGTTTTGTTTAAACATCGCCATGCAATTGCGTGGCAAATTTCTGATCTCAAAGGGATTAACCCATCTTTCTGCACCCATACGATTTTCCTTCTCGATACTTGCCGCAAAACTATTCAGCCATAGCAACGACTTAACCCAAACATAAAAGATGTCATTAAGGCCGAAACTATTAAATTATTAGATGCAGGGATTATTTATCCCATGTCGGATAGTACGTGGGTTAGTCCCATTCATGTGGTGCCCAAAAGGGAGGTTTTACCGTAGTGGAGAATGAGCACAATGAACTCGTCCCAACTCGTACTGTTACGGGTTGGCGGGTTTGCATTGATTATAGAAAACTAAATGACGCCACCCGTAAGGATCATTTTCCACTACCATTCATAGACCAAATTTTAGAGCGTTTATCCGGTCATCTGTATTTTTGTTTTCTTGATGGATTATCGGGGTTTTTCCAAATCCCCATTTCCCCTGATGACCAAGAGAAAACAACTTTTACCTGCCCGTTTGGTACCTTCGCATATCGAAGAATGCCATTTGGCCTCTGCAATGTGCCCGCTACATTCCAATGATGTATGTTGGTAATCTTTGGCGAGCTGGTAGGAAACATTATGGAAGTCTTTATGGATGACTTCTCTATTTTCGGAAGCTCTTCTCCGTCCTGCCTTCGTAATTTAGATCGTGTCCTCCAGCAATGCGAGGACACGCATCTCGTTTTAAATTGGGAAAAATGTAACTTTATGGTTCGAGAATGTTTGGTTCTCAGTCATATGATTTCGTCTAAGGGGATGGAGGTCGATTAGGCCAAAGTTGAAATTATCGAAAAACTTCCCCCGCCTTCCAACGTTAAATCTATTAGGAGATTCTTAGGTCATGCGAGCTTTTATACGCGTTTCATTCAAGATTTTTCAAAAATAACATAGCCACTTACTCGCCTCTTGGAAAAGGAATCAAATTTTTTCTTTGATAGCGAATGCGAGTCTGCCTTTAATTTCATAAAATAAAAACTTATCAATTCACCCATTTCAGTGGCGCCCGATTGGACCCTTCCGTTCGAAATTATGTGCGATGCTAGTGATATTGCTGTAGGTGTTGTTCTTGGCCAACGTGTAAACAAATATTTTCATCCTATTTATTACGCTAGCAAGACGCTTACTTCCGCACAAGTAAATTACACGACAACGGAAAAGGAACTTTTCGCCGTCGTTTTTGCTTTCGATAAGTTTTGCTCATATATAACGCTATCTAAAGTTATCGTATTTACCGACCACTCCGCCTTAAATTATTTGTAAGCAAAAATGGACACCAAGCCCCGCCTTCTTCGATGGATCCTCCTCTTGCAGGAGTTCGATTTAGAGATCCGGGATAAGAGGGGCGCAGAAACTTTAGCCGCCGATCACCTCTCCTGCATAGAAAATCCCGTTGCGGAAGTGCTCGTCGAATCTGACATAAATGACAGATTCCCCGAGGAACGCCTCCTTGCCATTACTACGTGTTCATCTTCCTCACCTTGGTTCGCAGATTTTGCGAACTATTTAGTTGCGAAGGTGCTCCCAAAAGACTTTTCAAGCCAGCAAAAGGTGAAATTCTTTTCTGACTTGAAATATTTCTTTTGGGCGGACCCTTTTCTTTTTCGTATCTGCGCGGACCCAGCGGTCTGAAGATGTGTCGCGGGTGTGGAGTGCACGAAAATACTTTGGCACTGCCATGAGGGTTCTACTGGAGGGCATTATCAATCTAACCGGACCGCGTGGAAGGCGCTCGAGGTGGGCTTCTTTTGGTCCACTCTATTCAAAGACGCTCACAATTTTGTGCGCTCCTGCGATAGCTGCCAGCGGTAGGGTAACATTTCTCGTTGCGACGAGATGCCCAAAATATGTTTTTAGAATGTGAAGTCTTCGATTTATGGGTCATAGATTTCGTTGGCCCCCTACCTCCATCTTTCAAAAATATGTATATTTTAGTAGCGGTCGACTACGTATCGAGGTGGGCGGAAGCGCAAGCTCTCCCCACCAACGATGCGCGAGTCGTCGTTACTTTTCTTAAAAAACTATTTTCCTGCTTCGGCACACCGCGCGCGATTGTAAGCGATAAGGGGACGCATTTCTGCAACAACCTGATGGGTAAGACGTTAGCTAAATACTGCGTCATGCACAAACATGCCACCCCCCACCACCCGCAAACTAGTGGCCAAGTAGAGGTAGTCAATCGAGAGATTAAGCGTATATTAGAGAAAACCAATTCACTTAATAGGAAAGATTGGTCCATCAAACTCGACGATGCGTTGCGGGCTTATCGTATCGCATACAAAACCACAATTGGTTGTACGTCGTATCGATTAGTTTACGGCAAAGCGTGTCATCTCCCCGTAGAATTAGAACATCGTGAACTTTGGGCTTTAAAACTTTTAAATCTTGACGCTAACTTAACCGCCCAAAATAGAATATTGCAACTAAATGAGCTCGATGAATTCCGTGCAAATGCTTACGAGAGCAATAAGTTCTATAAGGAGCGTTCTAAGTTTTATCATGACCGAAAAATCAAGCCCCAAAAAACTTTTGCTCTGGGCGATCTTGTCCTTCTATATAATTCACGACTTAGACTTTTCCCTGGGAAACTTAGATCACGTTGGTCCGGCCCCTTCAAAGTTGAAGAGGTTTGGCCATTTGGGACCGTACTCGTCTCCCACCCGAATAAAGGCTCGTTTAAAGTGAACGGTCATCGCTTAAAATTATACATAGCAGGCGATCCTGTGGGCTGTAATTTCGAATCCATAACCCTCCTCGATATATAAATCGCCAAAATAGTCAAGCTACATGACTATAAACAAAGCGCTCTTGGGAGGCACCCCATGTTTATCTTTTTCGCTATATCTTTACCTTTTTCTTTGCTATCTTTCTTAATAATGCAGGGTTCCTAAACTGCGCCTTCCCAACCTCCTTTCAGGGAAGCTTCTACCGCCCCCCCCCCCCCTCTTTATTTTTTTGTACATATTGTCTTTCCTGTTTGATCCACATACTTACGTTACAACATTGCAGACAATATTGGACTTAAGTATGTGAGTGTTTTCTCGCTTTATTTTTTCTCACTTCTATTTTCTACAATGTACTTCGACTTTCTGCACTCCAAAAACTTAAAAAAAAATATATGAAAAAAATATATAATAACAAAACAAACAAAAAAATTTGAAAACAAAAATTCCAAAAAAATTATAAAACAAAAATTCCAAAAATATTTAGATTCATTTTGTAAAAATCTTTGTAAATATTTTTGTAAATAATCTTCTCTCTCTCCCCCTTCCTTTTCACCAACATTCTTGTAAATAACGTCTCTTTTTCTCGTACTTTTCGCAAAACTTAAAAATCTAAAAAAAAGATAATAAGCTAAAAAAAATTCAAACATAAAAAGAGTAAAATAAAACAAAAATTCAAAAAAAGATACAAAATTAAAAACACAAAAAAATGATAAAAACTCTGAAAAACCCAAAAATGTTTTGAAACAAATAAATCAAATATTCTATTTCTTGATCTTCTTGCTATCAACAAATTTTGTTTTGAGTTTATATGTGAATTTTATTAATTCTTTGTTTGTTATTCGTTTGTTAATTATTGATTGAAAAATTTAAATAGCCGGGGTTAAGTTTTAAAGAATTCATTACACTTTGTTAAAAATAGCGAACTTGTTTTAGGCACTACTTCTAATTTTTCATTGATAGAAGCATTTGTATTATGTTAGAAAATAACGACTTTAGAATTCAATTATGTTTACTTTTAGCTTTCTGAAAAATTGGAACGTACAATTTATTAAGATTGCTCTCAAACATTTTTTTAATTAAAAATCTAGTTTTCTTTTCTCCCCTCACTTATCATGTCTTACTTGGCAAGATAAAATTTTTTACCCTTAAAAGATCCTATGCCAATGGGAATAAGATTTCGTTCCATAAACATAGGCACCCAATAATTTAAAAAGATTATATGTTACCGAGTAAGAGGATAAAATTCATTACTCCCACACATATGCATTGGGTTAATTTTATTATTATGAAGAAAAACAAATATGATATTAGGGAAATAAGATTTCATTTTCCTAATAATCCAAAACAAAAAATATGGAGGTTCGAGAAAAAACTACCTCACCTTAAAATCCAAACCCTTTTTATAAACCAACATCAACCCCCCTTAGCCAATTTCATGATTCTAGAATTAATTCAAAAAATTTTTTGAGAGCATAAATTGTAAATTGCATTATTTCCAGTAAAAATCTTATAAGCTAAAGTTCATATAATTCGAAACTATTTTTGTTAATCTAATCATTATAATTATTGTTTTCTATTTGATTACATCAAGAAGACTTTTGGCAAAAACCTTTGCGTTATTTAAATCATCTACATGATTTTAGGACTTAACTCTTACACCCCGTATATTTATTTAGATCTCTCTTATAATTAATTAACAGTAGCTAAACTTAGAGTTTTTCAATTCCTTATAAGTTTACCTCAAACTTTTGCTCTGGAATAGCAAAAGCTTAAGTATGGGGGTATTTGATGAGTTGTAAATATACCTATTTTATAGTATTTTTATTATGTCATTTTATTTTAATTTTGTCTTTTTTTGTTAGTTTTATTTAATAAATTGCTTTCTTTTTGTACTAACTTAACTTAATTTTGATTCTTGCAATTTTTCAGAAAAAGTCAAAGAAAATGACCTAACACGCCCTAGTACACGCCCGTGTACTTTGGGTCACGCTCGTGACCAGGCCGTGACACTTCATTTCAAGTGGAATCAGAAGATTTTGAGGAGAAAAGTTTGACATGCCCGGGGTCACGCCCGTGTCACTTGAGATGCCCAGTGACCATGGCCCGTGACACTCAAGCTCGACGAAATTTGCTCGACGATCGTCAAACAAGCCGACACGCCCAGCGTCACGCCCGTGACCTTGGGCGTGACTCCTCCACCTGGCCGACAAACTACCGCCGGCGACTTTCGACGCAAACG
This sequence comes from Platanthera guangdongensis, assembly GCA_039583875.1. NCBI lineage: Eukaryota > Viridiplantae > Streptophyta > Magnoliopsida > Asparagales > Orchidaceae > Platanthera > Platanthera guangdongensis. The sequence goes on from CM077152.1 coordinate 133,151,405, forward strand.
GCGCCCATTTTAACCTCCCCATCATGCCCGTGTACTTTGGGTCACGTCTGGGGGCGTGACTTCCACGTGGACCTCTCGAAGTCAACAATGACATCAATTGCCGAACGATACGCCCACTGTCACTCCCGTGACCTTTGCGTTTTCAGCCGCAATGTCAAATCGCTGTCAATCACCGAAATCTGATGTGAATAGTGCAGACACGCCCCCCCCCCCCCCCCCCCCCACCCCGTCACGCCCGTGTCGGAGGGCGTGTACTTTGAAATTTTTGCCTATAAAAGGCCAACTGTTGTATGAGTCCGGGTTTCTGAATTTTTGAACCATTTGATGAGTATGGGCTGCTGTTTGGAGCTATTGTAGTGCTATGTAAGGATTCTCTCCCCCCCCCCCCCCCGGCTCCTTTTGAAGTTTTTTTTTGTTTAAGCTTTTGTAATAAACATGTTTTGATAATAAAATTGTTATTTTTCTTATCCTTACAAAACATTGGAATGACTTTGAAGGCCTCTTTTTCATCAATCTTATGTACTTTTGTTTTCATTTTCATATTGCGTGTGTGTATGTATGAGGTAAAATTGTGAAATTTATTCTTTAAAATGAAAAACTGTTTGCCTAGTTTTCATATTTATAAAAATTTCTAGCGGTTATTATAGCTGTTTTTCATATCAAAATTGGTTAGACTTAGGATTTTTATTTTCATTTTCTGCTACTTCTTAAACTCTTTTACAAATATATAAGAATGTATAATGCGTAATTTTAGTTTTTCAACAACTTTGATTTTATCAAATGCGTAAAAAGATTTTTGCTCAAACAAATTTTATTTCCACTTTTTATGCATTTCTGTCAAAATCTAACGGTAAAAATACAAATGTTCTAATTTTTCAGGTACTTGCCTTTCTCGCTTTAGTTTGAAAACTTTTTGCTCAAACAATTTTTATTTTGCCTTTTTATACATTTCTACGGCATTCTAGTGGTAGAAATGCAGTTGTTTTAATTTTTCGATAACTTTGTTTTTCTTAATTTTTTCGTCTACGTGCGTGCGTTTATGAGATAAGTTTATTTATTTCTCCAATTATGTAGAGAGTGTGCGTGTGCGCATTTATTTTCGCCTACTTGTTAAGAGTTAAATGACGTCTCTTTAATTTTTCACTTACTCATTTGAGTAGGATTTGCAAGTGTGAGTATTTACTTTTTGTAGTGTGAGTATTTCATTTTCTGTCGTGTGTGTGTGTGTGTATTTTAATTTCAGCAAGTGTGTGTGTTTTTATTTCCCACCTACTCATTTGAGTTAAATGGCTGGATTTTATTAAAGTAGGACTTGTGTGTTTTTATTTTCCGCCTACTCATTTGAGTTAAATGGCTGGACTTTATTTAAGTTGGACTTGTTGTTTTTATCTTCCGCCTACTTGCTAGGAGTTAAATGGCTAGACTTTATTTCCATCCTACTCATTTGAGTAGGACTTGTAATTTTCAGCATTTATTTACCGCCTGCTCATTTGAGTTAAATGGCAGGTTTTTATCTTCCCCCTACTCGCTAGGAGTTAAATGGCCAGACTTTATTTCCCTGTAAATATTTGAGATGGACTTGTAATCGCATTTATTTTTGCCTACTCGTTTGAGTAGGACTTGCTTTCATTTCAGTCCTACTCGTTTGAGTAGGACTTGCAAATTTTCAGCTTATATTTCCCGCCCACTCATTTGTGTGGAACTTACAATTTCAATTATGCAATTTTCTCTTACTTATAACTTAGTTTTATTTCTGTCTCTTTATTATGTGTTTGGATGAGTGCGAGTGCGTTTATTTGTAGTAACTTTTCTAAAAATAGGTTATCTTGTTTTTCTTTTTATTTTCTTTATAACCCAACAACGAATAATTTAGAACGCTCGCATAACCAAACTCATAAGTTATCCCCATTCCGATGAGTGGCTAATCGCTTTTAGCCCACGGTATCGAAGAGCATTGGGATATAAAAAATGTTTTAAATAACTAAAGCTCTTATTTTTCTATTTAATTAAAAACTTAAGGTTTACCTCGGGTTAACGACGCGTATAAACACATATCGAAGTGTGGGCTCTATTTCCGTTATCCAAACGATAGCTAGCCGAGAGGCTGTGCGTATGGACTGGTCAGCCCTGGGTAAAGAGAGTTCCGCACTAACCCTCGAGAGAGGAGGCGCGCTAACTCTACCGGATTGGGATTGAAAGAATTGGTTTCAAGATGTTCTAAACACCTAGAGGGGGGTGAATAGGTTCAATTCTTTTTCTAACTTAGGCATATAATTCTATCTAATTTAGCAATATATTCAGTAGAACATACAACACAACATTCACAAACACGGCATTCACAGAATGCACACCAGTTTTATAGTGGTTCCACAAATGATGGGTACATCCACTTTCCCCCTTCGCCTATCTAGCAGTATACTAGATTCGGCCTAACTTCCTTCCTTCTTCTCAAATCCGCAGATCTTACAGCTCTGAACCAAGAATGGTTCCTACAACTCAGAGTGAATCCACACTCCTATAACTCAGGCACAAGCCCTATCTCAGCCTCTTCCACAGGCCTACAACTCAGAGTGACACTCCACTCCTACAACTCAGGCAACGACCCTACCTCAACCTCTTTCACAGGCCTACAACTCAGGGAATAGATTCACCTACCTCAGGCACACAGCCGTACCTCAGCTTTTATAATTTAGGCTTACAACTCAGAGATGTAAATCTCCTACACTCAGATCTAGTACAGATCCTACAAAATTATTGATGAAAAGTTGTTGATATCTTCAACCAGATGGAGAGAGAATTGGTTGAAGGCTTCTTGATTAGTTTTTGATAGAACTGATTTCTTAAGGATCAACCTGACTTAGCTTTCTTCAAAGATTCTTGAATCTGAATACAGTAGGGTTGATCTTCTTGATGTTGGAGTTGATCTTCAATCCTCCTCCTTCAGAAATTAATCTGAATTCTTCAGGCAAACTGTTCAGGATCTGCCTTCACTGGATGTGATCTTCTCTCCTTCTTGTTTTTCTCCCTCTACAATCTGTTGACTGTTTCTTCCTTTTCTTCTAGACTCTCAATCCTTCAAAGATTATAATGGACTGGCTGGATTAACTTCTCTTTGTTCTATAAGTGTTATTCTTGTAGTTGTTGTTCACTTCCACGCCAATTATTGAGAGAGCATATCTATTTATAGGATTCATCCATGGTAACTGGTTGTTCCAGTTTCAAATTGTCTTCTGACACCTCTGACAGATGTGACAGCAATGTCAGTAATGTCAACTGTCAAGTCTTTAGTTATATTACTTCAGCCTTCATTGAAATTTGACTCAGCAACAGAGAATGTCGACTGAATTCTTCATATGTGTCGACACACATAGTCTATGTGTCGACACAGGTCTTGCTGTTGTCGACAAGCTTCTGTAGAATGTGTCGACACAAGTTCTGTGTCGACACAAACACTCCTTGTCTTGACAAAGTTATTGTAGAAATAATTCTGGTGTGTGTCGACACAAGTTCTGTGTGTCGACACAGTCATTGTCGACAGAATTCTGGAATGTGTCGACAGCTTCTCTGTGTGTCGACACAGCTTCTGATAATGTCGGCACAAGTCTGGCCCTTAGTGTCGACACAGCGTTGTCGACAGATTTTCTGTATGTCGACACAAATTCTGGATGTCGACTCAATCTGGCCCTTGGTATCGACACAGCGTTGTCGACAGATTTTCTGTGTGTCAACACAAATTCTGGATGTCGACACAATCTGGCCCTTGGTGTCGACACAACGTTATCGACAGATTTTCTGTGTGTCGACACAAATTCTGGATGTCGACACAATCTGACCCTTGGTGTCAACACAGCCATTCCCAAGTATCAACACTAGTACTTAGAAAATTTTCCATTCCATTTTCTTAACCTGCAAATGATAACTCAACACAACATCAAATATAACCTGATGCATATCATTGAGTTAGGTGAGGCTTCTCCAAATCTGGTACACATTTTCCAATGTACCCAACAATCTCCCCCTATTTGGAGAAGTCATAACCCTTAGTCAATGATATACATCACTTATAATAGAATTAATAATATGATGTATAAAAACATTTACTGACAGGGAAATATATAAATAAAACATGTAAATAATATCATCACAGAATATGGTATAACAATAACAAGCATGAATAATTATTTTGTTTAAAAATTCACAATAGTTTGTTGATAATAGATTACATGGAGTTTAAAACTGAGAATTACAATGTTTTATAATCTAGTCAATCTATCCTAAGGTTGATCAGGCTCTTTGATCACTATGCCTTTTCTAGACTAGATTTTTGCTTGTACTGGAGCTTCAGTATCTTCAGCTGGCTTCTTGCCTTTGAGATCCTTCTTTTTAAGTTCTTCAGCCTTGACTCTTTGCCTTTCAAAATAGTGAAAGGCTTGGGAAAGTATTTACTGGGCTCTACAACTGTAGCAAGTAATCTCCCACCCTTGTGATCCCTTCTGAACTGCTGAATAATATCTTGTATTTGCAGATTTTTATTCCACTCAACTTCAGAATACCACTTGCCTCTATCATGAATTTTGTCTTTGACAGCTTGCCAGGCAGTGAGTATTATATTCCTGGAGGTTGGTCTCCATCTTTCAAAATCAGGCTTCTGTTTAGCCTGCTCTCTAAATCATTTCTTTGAAAGTTTGGCTTCTTGCTCTTTATTCAGTACTGCTTCTGACATTTCCACTTTCTCTAAGATAATATTCTTAGTAGCCTCTGGAGGACTATACATCTGATGAAGCAGGTGTTGAATTTCCTCAAAGTTAGAAGGGGGATATATGATTTGAGCTACTTCCTGCTGACCCCTTTCATTTCCTGCAACTTGAATTCCTGACTCAGTTGTATTGTCATCATCACATTGAATTTCTGACTCAGCTATATTGTCATCATCACATAGGGGTGGATATCCTAGAGTTGGTCTAACAGCATTTGTTATCCATTTGGCATGCTCTGAGCTAGCATTTACTATCAACCTCTCCCCCTTTATGACTTCTCTTTCAATATGATACCTGAGATCATTCTTTTGGAACCTTATTTGATTAACCAGATAATTGGTTCCCTTTGTATAATAGGCTTTAAACTTTTGGAGCTGAGTAGAGATGAGCTTCTGAGAGGCTTGAATGGTGATTGGAAGGTGTCTAAATCTTCTTGAAATTTCTTATCAAATTCTGACTTCTCTCTAGCCCTATCCTCAGTTAATACAGTTGCTTTATTCTTTAATTCAGTAACAATCACATTATGTGATTCAATAAGATTATCATTCATTCTAAGTTGATTTTCTAGGACATAGCCTTGCTTGACCACTATATCATCAATCTGTGTCCTTGCTTCTTGTTGCTGTTTTGCCAGAAAAACTACAGCATTACCTCTTTTATGGAGGCAATCTGTCATCTCCTTCTTATTCTAGTTTACCTCAAATCTAATTGATTTTATATCTTGAGCCAAAGAGAACTGAAGATCCTTATGGATTTCATCCATATATTTTTCCATGGCTGCTCTTTGCTCATCCATTTTAATTTGCATAGCAACCAACAATGAACTGAAATCAACTGTTGGTGCTGAGGGTTGTGAGGCTGTCTGTAAAGCTTTCTTATAATTTGAGCTTTTCTTCTTATAAACCATCAGTTTTCTCTTCTTTGATTTAGGGCTTCTCCATCATCAGATTCAGAAGTACTTTTTAGATTCACAGTGTCCTTTGGACTTGAGGGCAGCTCCTTATCAGTTCTTGGCAACTCCCCCTGAGTCCCTGGCTCCTCCCCCTCAGTTCTTGGCACAACTTCCTCAGTTCTTACTTCTTGTAAGTCAGGGAATAATTCCTCAAGAGTAAATTCTTGTTGCTCTTGAACTGGAGGAATATTTGTAGCTTCAACATTTGATGGAATATCATCTAAGGCAGATGTATCATCCATTGATATATTTTGGGCAGGGATGTTGTCATGATGTGTCTGTTCAACATCAGATAGAAGCATAGTTAATATATCTGGCTCAGTAACTAGTATAGATTGATTAATATCATTTATTATCTCAAGAATTGTTTGAGTGGATGTTTCACTCTCTAAAGCAGCTTTCTCTTTCTCAGGAGCACTTTATAGAGGCAAGACTTCTTGTTGAACTGGGGAAAGTTCATTGGCTCCCCCTAGAGAGGGCACATCCTGAACTTGATCTAGTGGGATGATGCTCTCTGGTATATACTCCCCCTGCATTTGACTGTCAACTAAATTCTTAGGAGCAGATGATTTCCTTGTAGATTCTTTTTGGTCTTCATCTGAACTGAAGATTACTTATTCTTCTGAATCACTAGAAGATTCAGGCTTCTTTGGGGTTGTCTTTTTCTTTACCAGGTGAGGTTATTTCAATGGTGTAGAACCTTCTTTTGTCAAGACTCTTTCCCACCTGGATAGTATTTCCATATCCATCCTTCTCATGTGATTTATTCTAGATCCAGTGGTAAGGTTCAGCACTTCAGGAATATTTAGTGATAGATACAAACTCAGTATCCTACCTAGATTAGGTTTCTTCAGTCTTTCTTTGATCTTGTCAAAGATTACTGTAGACCACTTAGTTTTGATTCTGAAAATAATCCTGGTCATCAAGCTGAACATATATGCTGAGATCTTGTCATGTCCACCAGGTTTGTAGAGAATTACTTTTCCCACAATCTCTGAGAGAAATTTTCCCTGTGAGTTCATTCCTTTCCTTTGCATGAATGATTCAATCTTAGTGTTGGGATTCAGTCCACACCATTGAAGAGCTTATTTGGTCAGTGAAGATGTAACTTCATCATCTTCCTGAGTCTTGGGCAATTAAAAATTTTTCTTAGACACTTTTGGGTAAGTTTCACCTTACTGCCTTGAATTGATGACTTAATATTCAATCCAGTTGAATCCAAGGTTGCTTTTGTATAGAATTCAAGAATTTCTGTCTTCCAGATCTTTGTAGGTTCAGATACTAGATATTCTAAAGAATTATCTTGGATTAGTGTTATTACATCTCGAATCTCAGTCGTTGCACTATCAAAGGCATTGCGAACTAACTCATAACCTTCGTTGATGTTGGTCTCCAACATTGGCGCCATTGAAGACGAGAAATTTGAGGAGAAGAGAGATGAAGTTTGTCGACTCAAGGTTTGGCTCTCGAAAATGTTGAGATCTTAGTTGACAATATTGTTCTGTGACCTTTTTATAGGTTTGTCAAAACAGAAGGCCAAAAGGCGGGATAATTGATACTTAATATGTCGACACTGTAGAGATTATGTCGACACAGACTTCTAATGTCTCGACAGAGTCAGACAACATTATGTGTCGACCCAGTTTGTGATGTGTCGACACAGACTTCTTACTAGTCGACTCTAATATATGTATGTCGACACAGACTTCTGTATGTGTCGACATAGCTATCTAAATGATAGAACTTATATGTGTCGACACCAACCTCTGAGTGTCGACACCAACCTCTGAGTGTCGACACCACTAGCTCAACACTATTTTGTTGTGTCGACACAACTTATCTTAAGTGTCGACACAAACTACTATATGTCGACACAAATTTTCTTTTGTGTCGACATAAACTTCTATATGTCAACATTGGTTTACTTAGTCTGATTTACCAAGTTATTCTAGGTTTAACATGCCTAATTTAATTTTGAAATAATTGAACTTAGTTTCATCTAGTGGTTTAGTAAACATGTCAGCAATTTGATTATTTGTGGTGACAAATTCTAAACAAATATCTTCTTTTTCAACATGCTCTCTAATAATGTGAAATCTAATTTCTATATGCTTTGTTCTGCTATGTGATACATGGTTTTTAGCAATAGAAATAGCACTTGTAGAATTACAAAATAGTGGAGTTCTACTTACCTTGAGACCATAGTCTTCAAGTTAATGTTGAATCCATAGAAGCTGAGCACAGCTGCTGCCTGCAACAATATACTCAGACTCTGCAGTGGAAATTGCCACACTAGTCTGCTTCTTACTACTCCATGATACTAGTCTGCCACCTAGAAACTGACATGTACCAGTGGTACTCTTTCTATCTTCTTTGCAACCTGCAAAGTCTGCATCTGAAAAACCAGTCAGTAGAAAGTCTCTATTCTTAGGGTACCAAAGACCAAAATTATGTGTGCCCTTAAGATATCTCAATATTCTTTTAACAGCAGTATAATGAGATTCTTTAGGGCTTGCTTGGTACCTAGCACAGACACATGTAGCATACATAATGTCTGGTCTAGTAGCAGTTAAGTATAGGAGGGAGCCAATTATCCCTTTATACAAAGACTCATCTACAGGTTTTCCTGCATCATCTTTGCCTAAAGGCATAATTGTCCCCATTGGAGTTCTCATGGTAGTGGATGACTCCATACCATATTTCTTAATTAACTCCTTGGTGAACTTAGACTGTGAAATGGACAAGCCCTCATCAGTCTGTCTTACATGGAGTCCCAAGAAGAATTTGAGCTCACCCATACTGCTCATCTCAAACTTCCTTGCATGAGTTTTGCAAACTTCCTACAAAGGGTGTTTTCTGTATATCCAAAGATTATTTCATCAACATAAATCTGTAATAGGATCATCTTACCCTTTGACTCGCTAAGGAATAGAGTCTTGTCTATTTTCCCCCTTGAAAATTTATTTTCAATGAGGAAAGTAGACAATGTTTCATACCAAGCCCTAAGGGCTTGTTTCAAACCATATAAGGCTTTCTTAAGTCTATAAACAAAATCAGGATAAAGTGGATCAACAAAACTTGAGGTCTGATGAACATAGACTTCTTCTTTCAAATTACCATTTAGGAAAGCTGACTTGACATCCATTTGGTATACTTTGAAACCTTGGAAAGCAGCAAAGGCAAGGAATAGTCTTATTGCTTCCAATCTTGCCACTAGGGAAAAAGTCTGATCAAAGTCAATGCCCTCTTCCTGTCTATACCCTTTGGCAACCAGTCTTGCCTTGTTCTTTACTATGATGCCATTTTCATCCAGTTTGTTCCTATAGATCCACTTTGTCTCAATAATGTTATGATCCTTTGGTTTTGGAACCATCTCCCATACTTTACTCCTTGTGAATTGATTCAGCTCCTCTTGCATTGCATAAATCCAATTGGAGTCTTGTATGGCTTCTTTAAATCTTTTTGGTTCCAACTGTGACAGAAAACTTGAGCAAACCACTGTGTTCATGTGTTTGCTTCTGGTTTGCACACCATGTCTGGGATCACCAATGATTTGGTGTGCTGGATGATCATTTAGATTCCTTATTGCTGGAGGCATTCTATCAGCAATCTGAACTTCTTCAATTTCTTCACCAGGCTGAACTTCATTGTCTTCAATGTCAGCTTGTGGACCTTGTACTCCCCCTGGACAACAACCATCATTTTCCACATCCTGCCTTATAGTTTGGTCTTCATTAATGGTCAGCATGTCAAACCTTTCTTTTAAACCTATTGAGCTACAAGGAATGCTAGACAACTCACTGTTAATTAGCTCAGATTCATCAAACACTACATGAACTGATTCTTCTACAACTTGTGTAGTCAAGTTGTAGACCATATAAGCCTTACTATTGTTGTTGTACCCAACAAATATCCCATCTTGAGATTTGGCAGCAAACTTAGTTAGGTGAGACTTGCCAGTGTTAAGCACATAACACCTGCTACCAAAGATCCTAAAGTAGGATATGTTTTGTTTTTTGCCCTTCATAATCTCATAGGGAGTCTTTTTGTGGTTCTTTGTTATAGATGCTCTATTGAGAACATGACAAGCAGTATTTACTCCCTCAGCCCAGAAATATTCTGGGAGTGAAGTGTCACTGAGTAGAGTTCTACCTGCCTCAATGAGAGTTCTATTCTTTCTTTCAGCAATACCATTTTGCTGAGGTGTTATATGTGAGAAGAATTCCTGATGAATCCCTAATTCTTCACAAAACCTTATCATACACTCAGGCTGAAATTCAGTTCCATGGTCACTTCTGATTTTGACCACTGAATTGTTATATTCATTCTGAATCTGTTTAACAAAGTTATGAAAGACAGTATGGGTTTCAGATTTCTGCCTTAAAAAGAAAACCCATGTATATCTAGAATAGTCATCTACTACCACAAAAGTATAGAGTTTCCTACCTAGAATATGAACTGGAATAGGACCAAATAGATCCATATGCAAGAGGTACAAACACCTCACAGAGTCTTTGGTATCAAGACTATGAAAAGAGAATTTGGTCTGCTTGCCTTTTTGACAAGCTGAGCATATACCCTCTTTTATGCACTTAAATTGAGGACCATTCCTCACTAACTCTAAACTATAGAGCTGGACTATAGTGTTATAGTTCAGATGAGCTAGCCTCTTGTGCCATTGGACACACTGAGATGCTTTCTTATATGCAAATAAACATACAGGAGAGTTCATGTTTTCATAATCAAAATTTAAACAATAAACATTCCCTTTTCTATAACCAGATAAGATCACCTTATAATCACTTGTCCTTTTGATCTGACACCCATTCTTAATAAATGAGATGTCATACCCAAGGTCACTCAACTGACTTATGCTTATCAAGTTATGTTTCAAACCTTTTACATAAGCCACTTGAGTGATTGTTATAGAACTAGAAGAAATATTACCAAACCCTTTTATGAACCCTTTTTTTGATCCACCAAAGATCACTTTGGGTCCATTCTCTATGGGAGTATAGTCCTTTAACATTCTTTTTGTTCCAATCATGTGCCTGGAACATCCACTGTCCAAGTACCATATATGGGAATGGCAACATGGACCCACCTGTAATAATTAAAATTAATTTACCTTTGAACACCAATGTTTATTGGGTTCTAGGTTCATGCTAGAATGAAACTTGATATTATTACCAGCAGCCTTCCTCACAGGTAAGCTGGCATTCTTCCTGACACTGGTGTTGTGCCAGCAATCTATGACATAATGCCCTATCTTACCACAATACCAACACTCATATCTATTATACCTCTTTTTAGGTACAGTTTTAACAGGATTGCTGTCAGCTGTTCTTAACACTGTTTGGTACAGTAGTTTTTTGCTTGAGTGCTGGAGCTACACCCTTGTCATTCAGAATTTCAGGCTTACCAGAACCATGTATGATATCATGATCATATCTATTAGTTGGCTGCTATACTTTTCTGAAGGATATTGGGGGTTTGAAGGCTAGAGGCTATACTGGGGCTTTGCCTTTTCTTTAGGAATTGGCAGCCCTTGTATTTCCCTCATAGCCCAATCCAGTCTTACCCTTTTTAGGAATAAAGTCATCAATTAAAGGTAAAACTGATTTTGGCTTAGAGAACTTAGCCACCAGATCCTTTTCCTTCTGAAGTTTGACTTCCAAACTTTTGATTTGATCATTCTTGAATGTAATAGTACCCATCTGAATAACAGTTATGTTTTTTAGTTTGGCTACTTCATTCATCTTTAGATCCAGCAATTTTTCTGAATCTAATGTAGCCTGCTTAAGATCTGCAATTTCCTTGGCTTGTGCGTTATTAAGGATTCTGCTTTTCTTAAGTGCTTGCAGTAGGTCAACATATTCATTAATAAGTTGATGAACATCTCCTTCAGATTCAGATTCATCTACATCTCTTGATGCATATGCTTCTGATTATGAACCAGTATAGTAATCAGAATGTATTGAAGTACTGTTTACCTTACTAGGTCCAGGCTGATCCTGGCATTGATCTTCTTCTATCAAGGCCATCAGCGCTTTACAACAAGGTTCTTCAATTTCATTTACTGAACCCAGCCACTTCAAGAATTCAGCCTCTTCTACATCCTCTTTAGCTGCCAATAGTCCTATATATGCTTCAGCTTCAGCTTCTGCCTGAGAATTTGATGATGAAGAATCTGACCAACTTTTTTGCTTCTTTGGAACAAGAGATTTCTCCTTCTTGCCCTTGTTTTTTAGTTTCTTCTTATCATTAGATTCTTTCCTTTTGTCAGGACAATCAACTACCACATGTCCTAGCCTGTTCCAGCAATAGCAAACAATCTTAGTTGAAGATAATTTACTAGGTTTAGATCTATACCTGTCCTTCCTAGAGGATTTTTTTTTCTGATAGTAATCATCCTTGGATTTTGAGGATGATGGCTTGGATATCCACTGTTTCTTCTTCAAAAACCTTTGAAATTGTCTTGAGAAAGCTACTATGTCTTCATCAGAATTTGGACTATCTGATGTGTGACTGTCAGAACTTTCTAAAACAACTCCTGCAGCTTTCCTAGGAGGTGATGGAGACATCCTCCTATCCTTTCTTATGGCTTCAGTGTTGAAAGCCACTAACTTATCTCTGTAATCAATTTTATTACTTTTCTCCTCCTCTTTTCTGACCATCAGCTACATTTCATAAGAAAGCAGTTTGCCAAATAATGTTGGATGTGAAATTTTTGCTAGTCTGGCCATATCCCTAATGACACATATCTTTGTGTCCCAGTCTTTAGTCAATGATCTCATAAACTTGTAATTTAACTCATATGTGCTGAATACTCTTCCATATGACATCAGTTCATTTACTATTCTGAAGAATTTCTTGTAACATTCAGTTATGCTGTCTGTTTTAGATTGTCTAAAACTTTCATACTCCTGATTCAGCATAGACTTTCTATCTTCACTCTCCTCTTCTGAACCCTCCATGTAGACAATAAGGGTGTCCCACATTTCTTTGGAGGTCTTGTAGTGGATCAAGTTTTGGAAAGTTGAATCATCTATGGCACTGACTATTATATTTTGTGCCCTCTCATCCATAGTAGCCAATATGATTTCATCTTTTGTCATTTCATAATATTCCTTTGGTGTTCTGAGATTTGCATCAAGAACTAAGACTTTCATTGGAATGAATGTCCCTTCTTTGACAGTCATGTAGATTCTTGGATCTGAATCTTACATAAACAATCTAACTCTTTCTTTCCATAGGCCAAAAATCTCTTTCCTGCATATGGGTAACTTCATCAAACCAAACTCCTTATGATTCTCTATGGAACCCATTTTGCCTAATAGATTTCTACCTTGGAGATCTACTCAGACTGTTAGGTCTAATCTTTGAGCAACCTCCCTCTGATATCACTTGAAAGAATTGGTTTCAAGATGTTCTAAACACCTAGAGAGGGGGGGGGGGGTGAATAGGTTCAATTCTTTTTCTAACTTAGGCAGATAATTCTATCTAGTTTAGCAATGTATTTAGCAGAACATACAACACAGCATTCACAGATTGCACACTAGTTTTATAGTGGTCCCCAAATGATGGGTACATCCACTTTCCTCCTTCGCCTATCTAGCAGTGTACTAGATTCGGCCTAACTTCCTTCCTTCTTCTCAGATCCGCAGATCTTACAGCTCAGAACCAAGAATGGTTCCTATAACTCGGAGTGAATCCACACTCCTACAACTCAGGCACAAGCCCTACCTCAGCCACTTCCACGGGACTACAACTTAGAGTGACACCCCACTCCTACAAATCAGGCAACAGCCCTACCTCAGCCTCTTTCACAGGCCTACAACTTAGGGAACAGATTCCCCTACCTCCGGCACACAGCCCTACCTCAGCCTTTATAATTTAGGCTTACAACTCAGAGATGTAAATCTCCTACACTCAGATCTAGTACAGATCCTACAAAATTATTGATGAAAAGTTGTTGATATCTTCAACCAGATGGAAAGAGAATTGGTTGAAGGCTTCTTGATCAGTTCTTGATAGAACTGATTTCTTAAGGATCAACCTGACTTAGCTTTCTTCAACGCTTCTTGAATCTGAACACAGTAGGGTTGATCTTCTCTATGTTAGAGTTGATCTTCAATCTTCATCCTTTAGAAATTAATTTGAATTCTTCAGGCAAACTGTTCAGAATCTGCCTTCACTGGATGAGATCTTTTCTCCTTCTTATTTTTCTCTCTCTACAATCTGTTGACTATTTCTTTCTTTTCTTCTGGATTTTCAATCCTTCAGAGATTATAATTGATTGGCTTGATTAACTTCTCTCTGTTCTGTAAGTGTTGTTCTTGTAGTTGTTGTTCACTTCCACGCCAATTGTTGAGAGAGCATATCTATTTATAGGCTTCATCCATGGTAACTGGTTGTTCCGGTTTCAAACTTTCTTCTAACACCTCTGACAGATGTGACAGCAATGTTGGTAATGACATATGTCAAGTCTTCAGTTGTATTACTTCAGCCTTCATTGAACTTTGACTCAGCTGCGGAGAATGTCGACAGAATTCTTCATATGTGTCGACACACATAGTCCATGTGTCGACACAAGTCTTGTTGTTGTCGACAAGCTTCTATGGAATGTATCGACACAAGTTCTGTGTGTTGACACAAACACTCCTTGTCTTGACAAAGTTGGTGTCGACAGAATTCTGGTGTGTGTCAACACAAGTTCTGTGTGTTGACACAGTCGTTGTCGACGGAATTCTGTAATGTGTCGACAGCTTCTCTGAGTGTCGACACAGCTTCTGATAATGTCGAGACAAGTCTGGCCCTTAGTGTCGACACAGCATTGTCGACAGAATTTATGTGTGTCGACACAAATTCTGGATGTCGACACAATCTGGCCCTTGGTGTCGACACAGCGTTGTCGACAGATTTTCTGTGTGTCGACACAAATTCTAGATGTCGACACAATCTGGCCCTTAGTGTCGATACAGCGCTGTCGACAGATTTTCTGTGTGTTGACACAAATTCAAGATGTCGACACAATCTGGCCCTTACTATCGACACAGCCATTCCCAAGTGTCGACACTTGTACTTAGAAAATTTTTCTCTCCATTTTCTTAACCTGCACATGATAACTCAACACAACATCAAAAACAACCTGATGCATATCATTGAGTTAGGTGAGGCTTCTCCAAATCTAGTACATATTTTCCAATGTACCCAACAGGGTTCCCCACCCAATATCGGGGTTCTTAGCGTACTGCGGGCATTAAGAGCAATCCTTCATTGGACGAGAGCGCGGTCGAATAGTCTTATTGTCCGGGTGAGCGATATTCTTAGAAATAGGTGAGCACATTATTTTGGAACCTCCACCGCCAAGTTTCTGCTTTAATTAAATTGAAACTTTAGATCTCTAGTTATTCAAATCGATTTTTAATCCTAACGTTATTCGATACCTAGTGTTATCTCTTCATCGTCTTTAAACTTAATCTATTTTCGCCCTATTTTAGTTAAAATTAACAACTTACTATTTCGATAAAATAATAGTGCTTTTGGAGAAGTTGGGATAATCAACCCGTTCCCAGGAAATTTACGATCTGGATATTCCCCCGAATATTCTGTATTACTTGCGATAGGTGCACTTGCCTACCTAAGCAAGCCCGCGGCGATCGACTCATCGAACCAACCACCCACATAAGAGTCTGTTCACGGGCCCCATCAATCCAGAGACAGAGACAATTGCTAGAATGGCCAGGTTCCAGGAACTTGTTGGACTTTCATTGATAAATAAAGCTAAAGCTGAAGGAAAATATCCATCACAATATTCTACAATGTCTTAATACAGAAAAGAAGAATGAAAAAGGTATGAGAAAGCTAATAAATTCTTTAATGTAGATGCTCATATGAATCTACATCCAGAGGCTGTTGTGCCTAGAGCTACATCTCTGAATATTATTGTAGCTGCTGATATGATAATGTCTAAGAAGCAAGAAGCAAATCCAAATAGGTAAATCAAGTTTACACAACCTTTTGACAAAGATAAAGAGGACAAGCAAAAGGAAGAGCAAAAGAAGAAGAAATGAGAGTATTTTATTTTGTTTTGTTTGTCTGAACTTTATATTTGTTTACTGTCACAAAGCTACTATGTAAATATCTGCTGCATGTTTTAATTTTTCTGCCACATATATTTCTTCCTGCTTTGTGAATGTTTCATTTCATTTGTATCAGTGACCTCACCCATCCCTAATTTGATTTGGGCTAGTTCACTAACTAGGATATTTGACCCACCATGTATAGCCAGAGTCATGTATGTGTCCTAGAGTTTAGGTTAAGTCCTTAGAATCAACCACACATGGACCAGCCAACAGAAGACAGCAGAAGACTCAAAGACTTATAAGAAAATCAAGTTGAGGAAGTAAGTTCAACATTCGTAGAACTTAGCTCGATGATAGTCGTGCTCAGCTGGACGAACTCATAGCAAATTCTCTGAGTTGAGGTCGACGATATTCGAACTCAGGTTGACGAATTCTAGAAGTTCAACTTCAACACATTATGTCCAAAATACTTTCTCTGAACTCAGGTCAACGAAGTTATATTATTAGCTCGATGAACTTGGAGCACATAATTAGGAAGTTTTTCACAGAAGGAAGTTAGCTGATCTCAGGTCGACGAACATGGTTCTCAGGTCGACGAACATGATTTCTCAGCTCAACAAACTTGGATCTCAGGTCAACGAAATCTGTTCTCTGATCGACGATTCCTGTGCAGTTTCAGACTTGGAAATTTCCATCATTTTGTCCTTATTTTATAGAGGTAATTCCTGAGTAATTAATTCTTATATTCTCTGAATATAGTTGTTAGTGGCAGCATTTATTATGGTCTTCATCAGGAATATTAATTGCTATTTTTAATGGGACAGTTAGGGAAATTCTTTAATGCAAATAATCTCTCCAACCGCATTTCATTCTCCAGACAGTCAGCATTTAATGTAAAGGAATTCAAAATTAAAAGCAGAATTCGACTGAATATATAAAAGAGATTTTCTCTTTCAGTCGATAGCAGAGACAGAACACAAGAAATCATTCAAGAAAAAGAATTTTGCCCTATCTTCATCAAGTGTTCTCCTTCCAGCAAGCTTCCAAGAGACAATCAACTTCACTCTGTCTACAACGTTTTGGAGAAATTTTTATAAGACATACTCACCCTGCAAAGCTCTCAATCTTCCTGAACAAAACTTCATCTCAGGGGGAGCTTTGACACCATCAAGGATCCACAAGTCTTCTCAGTTATTTTGAGAAAAGAGAAAACAACACATAGTTTTATTTGTTTCACCCCACTGTACATAGAGTTCTAGCTCCCTTCAAAAGTTAAACACTTGGTTGCAACTCTCCTGATCAAAAGACTTGATTTTGTTTTTAGGCACCTGATCAAAAGCCTGAAGGGTTTCCTGATCTACCTGAAGCAGTTGTTGTGGTGACAGGAACCTGAGCAAAAACCTAATTATTGACAGGGTACCTGATCAAAAACCTGAGTGGATTCCTACCAGGGTGGTAGAAGAGTGGATGTACCCAAGTTTTAGGGGAACCACTATAAATTTCTTATGTCATCTATGATGATATCTTATTTTTATTATGTGTTGTTTGTTGAATAGTTTAACTTTATTTTTGCATTATCTGATTACACTTATAAGTATCACTATTTTAATTCTGCAATAAAAATCTTATAAGAGTTTTAAAAGACTCTATTCCCCCCCCCCCTCTAGAGTTAAACATTCTAACTTCTCAGGTGGTATCTTTCATACCATCCTTCACCCTCTCCATCCATAGGCGGGTTGTCGAGGTCGGGGATCGAACCCGAGACCTCCTTGATAAGGAGTTTTCAAACCACTACTCATCACCAACTGAGTTGATGCGCAGTTGGTGATGAGGAGTGGTTCGAAAAATCCATATCAAGGAGGTCTCGGGTTCGATCCCTGGCCTCAACAACACGCCTGTGGATGGAGAGGGGTTGGGGTGCATGGTCTGCAGACATGGTTAAGCTAAACCCTTTCAAGCGTGGTGTTGGGGCTGCCGGTGGCTATCCTTGCGAGCGTGGGATTGGGAGGCCGTTACAAAAAAGTGCACTTATTATAACGACCTCCCCAGCCCACGGCTCTAAAGGATGTCCGCCGACACCTCCAGCACCACGCTCGAAAGGGTCAATCCTAACCAGGTCTACAGACCATGCACCCAACCCCTATCCATACACAGGCGGGTTGTTGAGGCCAGGGATCAAACCCGAGACCTCCTTGATAAGGAGTTTTTCAACACTCCTCATCACCAATTGAACCTCCTTGATAAGGATTTTTTCAACCACTCCTCATCACCAATTGAGCTGCACCTCAATTGGTGATGAGGAGTGGTTGAAAAACTCCGCATCAAGTAGGTCTCGGGTTAAATCCCCAGCCTTAACAACCCGCCTGTGTATGGAGAGGTTTTGGGGTGCATGGTCTGCAGACCTGGTTAGGCTTAACCCTTTTGAGCGTGGTGTTGGTGGAGCCATCAGCCGTCCTTTCGAGCCGTGGGATGGGGAGGCCGTTATAAGTTAGCCATTGCTGACCCGTGTTACAATCAAATTTTTACATGACAAGGATCGCAAGTGGGAGCAAGCTCGTCAGCCAAAAAGGCCTAAGCCTCATGAAGTGTTACAAGATGTGTTATGGCTCTATTTTGTGGAATCTGATGCTTTATGTTCTATGTTTCCAGTTTGCATACCGAGGTAACCTAGGAGTGCTTATGCACGTTGACTCTTGATGTTATTATTTGAGTTTTGGACTCTAAATTGTTGTAAGGCCTTAAGGCCGTGTAGATACTCCTGTGTTTAGTGGATAACTTCTAGTCTTGTTTCCGCAGTGTTTAATCTGAGTTTTTAGTTGGGTAGTTTATACAATTTTATAATGCTTAAGCTGTGATGTCTGTATGTTGTGTGGCCCTTCCCGGACCCATATTATACATTCAATATAGGGGAGGTGTTACAATTTGGTATCAGAGGGAGGTTAGTGTCCAAGGTTAGTTTTCGTTATCGAATGTCCTAATCAGACAGCGTTAAGAAGTTATCCATGTAAGAGTATCTCGGGACCGTGTGTAACGCCCCGAAACTCAAAGGAGCGAAGGGGGGACGTTTTGGGCCAGTTTGGGTTCTGGTTGCAGGCACACAGCCTGGAACACGGGCGTGTCCCAGGGCGTGTCAAGCCTGTGTCGACACTGAGCCGGGAAGTCGACACTTTGGTCTCGATATTGTGTCGAGACTGGGCACACGGCCTGCGACACGGGCGTGTCGACCCGTGTCGACACTTAGCCGCGAAGTCGACGAGATTCACTTCACGATGCGTCGAGATAAGGCACACGGCCTGCGACACGGGCGTGTCGCAGGGCGTGTCGACCTGTCTCGACGATCATCCTGGGGAGTCGACGAGCTTTACTCGACGATTCGTCGAGACAAGGCACACGGCCTAGGACAAGGGCGTGTCCAAGGCCGTGTCATCAGGTCGACGATCTTCATTCGACGAAATGTCGAGTGTCGAGACCTTGTACACGGCCTGGGGTCCAGGCATGTCAAGGTGACACAGGTAAGGACACGGGCGTGTCCTAGAACCCGTGTAGTGCTCGGGTTGATTTTGGGGAAAAATCATGGGGTACACGGCCGGCCACACGGCCGTGTGAGGTGGAACACGGGCGTGTCAGCTCGAACACGGGCGTGTTCGATACCCGTGTGAGGTTCCAGGAGTTTCGATTTTGATGGCGAATGAGGCACACGGCCCTGGACACGGGCGTGTGCCAGACCGTGTTCGGTCCAGATTGGGCATTTCAGTCCCGAATCAAAGCCGTTCGTTTCTTTATTTTGAGATCCAACGGCTGGGGGTTGTTCATGAAGGGATATACCCGGGTTTGGGCTTTCAAAACCCTTACTTTTTCTTAAGTGTTCTCTTTCTAAAGCCTTAGAGAGAGAGGAGAGCCAAGGGAGGAAGAAGGAGCTAGATCCCGCCATTGGAGGAGCTTCGGAGCTCCGAATCGCGAGCCGACTCCGGATCCGCGGAGGCAACGCTAGTGTGGTGGTTTTCATCCGATTACTTTTCCATGGCGCCAAAGAGGAACGCAAGGGTAACGATCCTCATCTTGAGCATGAGTAGCTCTCTTTCTTTGCATAGGAAGCCCGCTCTCGCGAGTTTGCGGAGAGTTGGAGGCGTTCCTTCTGGTAGATATGTGAAGTTCCCGTTGTTTAGAGTCCGTAAGCGAGAACGGACATAGGCATGATGTGTGAAGCCTACCCGGACATGTTGGTCTGGATCGGTGATATTGCATTGCATAAATGCCGGAGAAGACTCCGTGCTATGGATTGTTTTTCGGGTTTTCTACGCGGTAGATTGCAGCAGGGAGCCTTGGGGACTAACCCAAAGGTGCACCCGGAAAACTGGGAGGATACGAGATCTTGCCAACTTGGTGGCCTGAGAGCCAGCTTGAACATAATCAGGTTATGTGAAATGTGATGGAAATGGGACTCGGGAGAAGTTTGACCTGCGCATATGATTTAAATTACCGTTGCGGGCGCATATGGTTTAAATTATCGTTGCGTTGTGAGCACGGGTTAGATGGAACAGTACACGTTCTATGTCGTTCGGATTAGAGCTGTTGGCATAGATGAGAGTCATCGGCGGTCTATGGTTTTAATTACAGTGACCCATGCCGGGAAGACAAACTGCTTATTGTTTGGCCGTCCAAAGGGGATGGCGGTGAGTCGGCAGACTTAGACTGCGTTCACCAAGAATGTGCCCTGAGTGCACGGGGTGTGTGGCCGTTGAGCCTCCGCCTGTGATGAAATGGCTATATATATATTGCTCGCTTATGCTAATGAAATGCAGGGAAGGAGCATCGCCGCCCCGAGTTGTGGGCGGGATCGTTATAATTTGTTCAGCATTGCTGACCGTTGCCTTGTTTTGCCACCGTGCGGTGATTTGTTGCTTGCAGGTGCAGCTGGACCAAGCGGTCAATAGAGGGCTAAAGCCCGAATGCGAAGCCGGCCCTTGAAGGCCTAAATTGGAAGTGTTTACTGCTTTATTCATGTGTGACCGGCCTGCGTGCCGTGGTTTGTAAAACATGTAATTGGAAGTGAAACATTTTGTAAGGCCTTAAGGCTTGTTTTGAGTATTTTGTATAACGTTCCTATTTTGTACTAGTGGACATTCATGCTCTAATGCTGGGTTCTTTATCGTAACTTTTATAAACTGCTTTCGCTAGAATGCTCTGTGTAGGACGTTGAGATTGGTTGGATGGTTCCCATAAGTAACCACCCGGTCTGTCTGTGGCATACGGCGTCGGGACCCGGCCGGACCTACTGCTTTATGCTATGTGACGGATAGGGGGTGTTACAATTTGGTATCAGACTACTGGTTTTGGTCGGGCTTAAAGTGAATTCGTGGGCGAATTCTTTTTAAGGGGTGGTGAGCACATTGTGTGCGTCATCGTTATAACAGTAAAAAGAACCCATGAATGTCCACTTAGGAATAAAAATACTCGTGTTTGAGGAACCTGCGTGTTCCTATCATTGCTGTTTGCAATTTATTTGGTCGCTTAACGGTGTTTTGTACCACTATAGGTGACCAGAAGTGGTGTTGGGTCGTCAGAACGCCGAGTTTCTGAGGCTAGTAGTGCACTGGATGTTGCTCCCGCAACACCTCTATCGGCTGAGAACATACGATTGGTGGCTGAAGCGGTGTTGGCCGTGATAAATGCGCAGCCTGCAAGGCAGACGCAGCAGCCCGCTCCTGTGATGGAGCAAGAACCTCTTCAAGAGGCTGAGCCAAGGAGAGTGGAGCATGTGGTTGTGGAACCGGTAGTGCCACGGAGGGCAACTGAGAGGCAGCTTAAGCATGTTATGAGCTTTAACCCTCCGTTATTCTCGGGGTTGGGAACCCCATCTCAGGCTGAAGACTGGCTCTCCAGGGTGAAGAGAGTCATGACAGCGACGGAGACAGAGGAGTGGCAAATGACCACCATCGCTACGTTTCTTCTGGACGGTGAAGCGAGGATGTGGTGGGAAGGATTAGAGCTGCACTTACTGAGAGGTAGGCAACTTGGTGATGTCTCAATAGAGGAGTTCTCGAGATTGTTCTTGGCTAGATACCTTCCTTCGACGCAGAAAATAGCGTTGGAGAATGAATTCCTGAAGTTGGTTCAGGGTGAGAAGAGCGTGGATGAATATCTCCATGAGTTCACCCGTTTGAGTCGATATGCTAGCTCCACCATCATGGATGAGGAGCGCAAGACTAATCGCTTCTATGAAGGGTTGAGAGATGAGTTGAGGTTGCTACTCTCGAGGCCGATGACACAGGGTTTCTTAACCTTGGTCAATACTGCCCAGTCCTTGGAGAAGGACATGAAGAATGTGCAGGCAAAGAAAAGCTTGGGCGAGAAGAAATCTGGGTTCAAAGTGCTGACTACTTCAAAGTCTGGCTATCAAAGATTCTTTAAGAAGCATAGGACTTCGGGTCCAGCTCCTTCTGGTGCTTCTGGGGCGACTACGAGTCGGACCCCAGGCGCGTGTTTTACATATGGAAAGACGGGGCACTTTGCCCGTGACTGTTGGAGCGGACGTCTTAAGTCCGAGAGGAAGCCGGGAGCTACCTATGAAGAGAAGGGAAAGGCGGTGGAGTCGACCGCATCCCATTATGCTCCGGCCCAACCAAGGGTCTACAATCTTGGCCAACAGGAGGCCATTAAACAAGCTGATGTCGTGACAGGATTTGTATTGATTTGCGAAAATCTGGCACGAGCACTCTTCGATACGGGAGCCTCACACTCCTTCTTGTCCGAAGGATTTATATCACGCATCGGAGTCCCTTCTTCGATGGAGAAGGATAAGTTGGATGTGTTGTTGCCCAATGTGTGTTCGATGCGAGCGGATAGAATCTGCGATGTTAAGGTTCGTATTGGGGAGCAGGAGTTCGACCTGCGGGCGTCTTTACTTCCGTTATTGGAGTTCGACGTCATATTTGGCATGGACTGGCTCTCGGAGCAGCAGGCCTATATAGATTGCGGTAGCAAGGAAGTCAAGATGGGAGCAAGTCGTGAAACGACTTTTACGGGCTTAAAGGGGTCGAGCAAGACATTGATGTCTGCTCTTCAGGTGGTGAAGGCGGTTCGTGCTGGTGCAGAACTGTTCTTTACACTAGTGGAGGTTTCAAAGCCGAAGCCCGCGTTGGATTGTATTTCAGTGGTATCAGAATACCCTGATGTGTTCCCCGCGGATCTTCCTGGAGCCCTGCCTCAGCGGGAGATAGATTTTACGATCGATCTAGTGCCAGGTGCAAAGCCTGTGTCACGATCTCCGTATCGGCTAGCGCCTAAGGAAATGGCGGAGCTGAAAGTTCAACTGCAAGAGTTGTTGAAGCAAGGGTATGTGCGCCCGAGTTCTTCGCCTTGGAGCGCACCGGTCCTCTTTGTTAAGAAGAAGAACGGAAGCTTGAGGCTATGTATTGATTATCGGGAGCTAAACATGCTGACGGAGAAGAACAAGTACCCGATCCCCCGGATTGATGATCTCTTTGATCAGTTAGTCGGGTCGACGGTGTACTCGAAGTTGGATCTCAAGGCTGGGTACTATCAGCTGCATATAAGGGAGAGTGATATCCCGAAGACAGCATTTAGTACGAGATACGGGCATTATGATTTTACAGTCATGCCGTTTGGGCTGACTAATGCGCCGTCAGTGTTCATGGATTTGATGAACAGGACTTTCAAGGAGTACTTGGACCATTTCGTGATCGTCTTCATCGACGATATTTTGGTGTACTCGCAAAGTGAGGAAGATCACTTCAAGCATCTTCATTTGGTGTTGGAGACGCTAAGGAGAAACCAGTTGTATGCCAAGTTCTCGAAGTGCGAGTTTTGGCTGTCCTCAGTGGCGTTCATCGGGCATATAGTAAGTGGAGAGGGTATTGCTGTGGATCCGGCGAAGATTGTTGCGATGCGGGAGTGGCCTGAGCTTGTTACGGTAGCGGAAGTCCGGAGTTTTCTGGGGCATGCCGGCTCTTATAGGCGCTTCGTAGAGAACTTCTCGCGGATAGCGTTACCTCTCACTACATTGACGAGGAAGGAGCATAAGTTCGTTTGGACGCCGGAGTGCGCGCGAGCTTTTGAGGAGCTGAAGTGTTGGTTGACCACGGCGCCTGTGCTGAGCTCGCCATGTGGGACCGAAGGCTATGAGATTTATAGCGATGCTTCAGGCAGCGGTTTGGGTTGCGTGCTACTGCAACACGGAAATGTAATAGATTATGGCTCGAGACAGCTAAAAGTGCACGAGAGGAATTATCCGATCCATGACTTGGAGTTAGCAGCCATGATTTTTGCCTTGAAGCTGTGGAGACACTACTTGTACGGTGTGAAGATTGATATCTACACCGATCACAAGAGCCTAAAGTACTTTATTGATCAGAAGGATCTGAATATGCGGCAGCATAGGTGGATGGAATTCCTGGGGGACTATACGTTAAAGATCCACTACGTGCCTGACAAAGGGAATGCGGTTGCGGATGCGCTGAGTCGTCGAGCCCCAGCTCAAGCCAATTGGCTATCGGTGCATGATGAGCGGTTGGTGCGGGAGTTGGAGGCGTTGGAGATTGTTTGTGTTGAAAGACAATCAAGTGCTGAAGCAGTTCTGAATTGGACCGAAGTCCAATATGACCTGGCTGATCGTATTCGGCATGCTTTGGATATGGATGCTCATATGAAGCAATTCATGATAGAGGCTCTGGATGGGTCAAATTCCCAATTCGTGGTGGAGGACGGATTGCTGTGGAAAGACGGTCGTTTGTGCGTCCCAAGTGTGGGCAATTTACGGGTGGAGTTGTTGTACGAGGCACACCATACAAAGTACTCGATTCACCCGGGGAGCACGAAGATGTACCGCGATGTAAAGAAACTGTTTTGGTGGCCGGGTTTGAAAAAGGATGTGGCGCTATACGTAGCGAAGTGCCAAACATGTGCCTTGGTAAAGGCGGAGTGCCAAAAGCCGAGAGGATTTCTTAAGTCCTTGCCTATTCCGGAGTGGAAATTTGACGACATCTCTATGGACTTTGTGCATAGTTTTCCAAGGTCGCAAAAGGGGAACGACGCCATTTGGGTTGTTGTTGATCGTTTAACGAAGGTGTCGCATTTTATTCCGCATAGGAAGGATGATCCGGTGGAGAAGCTGGCAAAACTATATGTGGATAACATAGTACGGCTTCATGGTGTGCCCCGCAGCATCGTGAGTGACCGAGATGGGCGGTTCACGTCCAATGATTGGAGGCTTGTGCAGCAAATGTTGGGAACGAAGCTGAAGTTCAGCACAGCCTTCCATCCGCAAACGGATGGGCAGACCGAGAGGGTCAATAGAACTATGGAAGACATGCTCCGTATGTGTGTCTTGGATTTCGGAAAGCAATGGGAAGACCACCTTTATTTGGTGGAGTTCGCATACAACAATAACTACCAAGCGAGTATTCAGATGGCGCCTTTCGAGGCCCTATATGGTAGAAAATGTCGCACGCCATTTTCTTGGTTAGAAACGGGTGAGTCAAAGTTGTATAAGCGATCGGAAGCGGAGGGTGCTACTTCTTTGGTGAGAACCATTCGGGAGAGGTTGCTTATCGCTCAGGACAGGCAAGCAAAGTACTATAATGCCAAGCACAGGAATGTGGAGTTCACTGTGGGTGATTATGTATACTTAAAGATAAAGCCGTTCAAGGGTGTCTCGCGGTTGCGGCGATTGAAAAAGCTAAGCCTGAGGTACCTTGGACCGTTCGAGGTTCTGGAGCGAGTTGGGGAAGCGGCCTATCGGTTGAAGATTTCAGTGGAGCTTAGTGGATTACATGATGTATTCCACATTTCGGTACTTCGGAAGTCGGTGCAAGAGCCTACGCAAGTGATCGCGGTTGATCAAGTGCCGGTGGATAGTGGGCTAACGACAAAGGTCAAGCCAGTGCGGATTGAGGACTCGGAGGTCAAGCGGCTACGCAATAAAGAGATCAGTATGGTCAAGGTCCGGTGGGACAATTGCGGTCGTGAGGAGCTCTCTTGGGAGCGAGAGCAGACTATGCTTGACGAGTATCCGGAGTTGTTCCTCTTAGGTACAAATTTTGGTTTTGTACATGTCTTTCCTTTATGTAATTTCGTGGGCGAAATTCTTTTAAGAGGGGGTGAGTTGTAACGCCCCGAAACTCAAAGGAGCGAAGGGGGGACGTTTTGGGCCAGTTTGGGTTCTAGCTGCAGGCACACGGCCTGGGACACGGGCGTGTCCCACGGCGTGTCAAGCCTGTGTCGACACTGAGCCGGGAAGTCAACACTTTGGTCTCGACATTGTGTCGAGACTGGGCACACGGCCTGCGACACGGGCGTGTCGCAGGGCGTGTCGACCCGTGTCGACACTTAGCCGCGAAGTCGACGAGATTCGCTCGACGATGCGTCGAGACAAGGCACACGGCCTGCGACACAGGCGTGTCGTAGGGCGTGTCGACCTGTCTCGACGATCGTCCCGGGGAGTCGACGAGCTTTACTCGACGATTCGTCGAGACAAGACACACGGCCTAGGACATGGGCGTGTCCAAGGCCGTGTCATCAGGTCGACGATCTTCACTCGACGAAATGTCGAGTGTCGAGACCGTGTACACGGCCTGGGCTCCAGGCATGTCAAGGTGACACGGGTAAGGACACGGGCATGTCCTAGAACCCGTGTAGTGCTCGGGTTGATTTTGGGGAAAAATCATGGGGTACACGGCCGGCCACACGGCCGTGTGAGGTGGAACACGGGCGTGTCAGCTCGAACACGGGAGTGTTCGATACCCGTGTAAGGTTCCAGGAGTTTCGATTTTGACGGCGAATGAGGCACATGGCCCTGGACACGGGCGTGTGCCAGGCTGTGTTCGGTCTAGATTGGGCATTTCAGTCCCGAATCAAAGCCGTTCGTTTCCTTATTTTGAGATCCAACGGCTGGGGGTTGTTCCTGAAGGGATATACCCGGGTTTGGGCTTTCAAAACCCTTACTTTTTCTTAAGTGTTCTCTTTCTAAAGCCTTAAAGAGAGAGGAGAGCCAAGGGAGGAAGAAGGAGCTAGATCCCGCCATTGGAGGAGCTTCGGTGCTCCGAATCGCGAGCCGACTCCGGATCCGCGGAGGCAACGCTAGTGAGGTGGTTTTCATCAGATTACTTTTCCATGGCGCCAAAGAGGAACGCAAGGGTAACGATCCTCATCTTGAGCATGAGTAGCTCTCTTTCTTTGCATAGGAAACCCGCTCTCGCGAGTTTGCGGAGAGTTGGAGGCATTCCTTCGGGTAGATATGTGAAGTCCCCGTTGTTTAGAGTCCGTAAGAGAGAGCGGACATAGGCATGATGTGTGAAGCCTACCCGGACATGTTGGTCTGGATCGGTGATGTTGCATTGCATAAATGCCGGAGAAGACTCCGTGTTATGGATTGTTTTTCGGGTTTTCTACGCGGTAGATTGCAGCAGGGAGCCTTGGGGACTAACCCAAAGGTGCACCCGGAAAACTGGGCGGATACAAGATCTTGCCAACTTGGTGGCCTGAGAGCCAGCTTGAACATAATCAGGTTATGTGAAATGTGATGGAAATGGGACTCGGGAGAAGTTTGACCTACGCATATGGTTTAAATTACCGTTGCGGGCGCATATGGTTTAAATTACCGTTGCGTTGTGAGCACGGGTTAGATGGAACCGTACCCGTTCTATGTCATTCGGATTAGAGCCGTTGGCATAGATGAGTGTCTTCGGCGGTCTATGGTTTTAATTACCGTGACCCATGCTGTGAAGACAAACTGCTCATTGTTTGGCCGTCCAAAGGGGATGGCGGTGAGTCGGCAGACTTAGACTGCGTTCACCAAGAATGTGCCCTGAGTGCACGGGGTGTGTGGCCGTTGAGCCTCCGCCTGTGATGAAATGGCTATATATATATTGCTCGCTTATGCTAATGAAATGCAGGGAAGGAGCATCGCCGCCCCGAGTTGGGGGCGGGATCGTTATAATTTGGTCAGCATTGCTGACTGTTGCCTTATTTTGCCACCGTGCGGTGATTTGTTGCTTGCAGGTGCAGCTGGACCAAGCGGTCAATAGCGGGCTAAAGCCCGAATGCGAAGCCGGCCCTTGAAGGCCAAAATTGGAAGTGTTTACTGCTTTATTCATGTGTGACCGGCCTGCGTGCCGTGGTTTGTAAAACATGTAATTGGAAGTGAAACATTTTGTAAGGCCTTAAGGCTTGTTTTGAGTATTTTGTATAACATTCCTATTCTGTACTAGTGGACATTCATGCTCTAATGCTGGGTTCTTTATCGTAACTTTTATAAACTGCTTCTGCTAGAATGCTCTGTGTAGGACGTTGAGATTGGTTGGATGGTTCCCATAAGTAACCACCCGGTCTGTCTGTGGCATACGGCGTCGGGCCCCGGCCGGACCTACTGCTTTATGCTATGTGACGGATAGGGGGTGTTACACCGTGAGTGTAATTGTGTCTAGTTTTGCGACTAGAAGCTTATTTTAGTTTACCTTGCTTTTGCTAAGGGTGCAAACGATGAGCCGGTGACGTTGAGGCTAAGAGAAGAGCCTTCGACGAGTAGTGCTACTACTCCGGGTCCTTTGGGCATGGGGGTAACCCCAACCGATTTCTGTCGCATGCTTGCAGAAGCAATGGCAGTGGCCCAAGCTAAAAGTGAGGGTTAGATCTGATATACTCTAGAGCGGGTGAATAGAGTATCTTTTAACACTTTAAAACTTTTGCTGTTAATAAAAATACTTCAGAGTAGGGAAGCTATTAAATTTGCTGTAAGTGAAGAAGTAATCTAAAATGAACTAATTTATCACAGAGACAACAAGATTAAATTAATTAGCACAGTCACAGCAAACCTAACTAGCACATGCACAACAAGAACAAAAGAAAGAGGGCAACCAGACAACACAAGTATTTTTATAGTGGTTCCCCAACCTGGGTACATCCACTC
This sequence comes from Platanthera guangdongensis, assembly GCA_039583875.1. NCBI lineage: Eukaryota > Viridiplantae > Streptophyta > Magnoliopsida > Asparagales > Orchidaceae > Platanthera > Platanthera guangdongensis. The sequence continues at coordinate 133,180,127 of CM077152.1, forward strand.
TTCTACCACCATGGTAGGAATCCACTAATAGATTTTGGCCAGGTGACTGGCATCAATAATCTTTTGATCAGGTACTCAAAAACCAATCCCAAGTTTTTTGATCATGCGACATGCAAACAAGGAATAACATTTGAAGGGAGTTAAAGAACCCTTTGTACAGTGAGGGGGTGAGAGAGTGATGGTGTCTTCTCTTTCTCAAATACAACTGAAAGACTAGTGGATCTTTGATGTTTACAAAGCTCCCCCTGAGTTATTAAGTTGTTCAGGATGATTGAGCTTTGCTTCAGGGTGAGTAGGTCTTCAATCTTTAGCTTTGACCAGAAGAGCTCCAGGAACTTCTTGACTGATAAAGTTTTGTTGTCCTTGAAGAATCCTGGAGTGAATAATGAAGAAGACTCTTTATTTGAATGTGCGTTCTTCTTCTTCTTCTTCAGTATCTTGTGTTATTTCTGGGGTCTGGGCTTCTTGTGTAACGTCCCGAATCACTCTAGGCCCCTAGTGTGTGTGTTTTGAGTCAGGAGGGTTGACTCGAGTCCTGAGAAGTGCAGGGAATTGGACTGCACTTGTGGAGAAGTGGAGAAATCAGTGTAAAAAGACACGGGTAGTGACACGGGTAGTGACACGGGTAGTGACACGGGTAGTGACACGGGTAGTGACACGGGTAGTGACACGGGTAGCGACACGGGTAGCGACACGGCCGTGTCCCTACCCGTGTGCGTCGAGTTGAGCTCGACGAGCCGTGTCGAGACTGACGAGCTGTGTCGATACCAAGTGACACGGGTAGTGACACGGCCGTGTCCCTACCCGTGTGCGTCGAGTTGAGCTCGACGAGCCGTGTCGAGATCGTCGAGCTGTGTCGACACCAAGTGACACGGGTAGTGACACGGCCGTGTCCCTACCCGTGTGCGTCGAGTTGAGCTCGATGAGCCGTGTCGAGATCGTCGAACTGTGTCGACACCAAGTGACACGGGTGGTGACACGGGCGTGTCCCTACCCGTGTGCGTCGAGTTGAGCTCGACGAGGCGTGTCGAGATGCAACCCGAGAAGGACACGGCCAAGGACATGGCCAGGCACACGGCCGTGTCATGTGGACACGGGTCGGGGCACGGCGTGTCCCTACCCGTGTCAAGTATTGAACCGACATGGAAACTGTCGTTGCCGCTTCGCCAGGCAGGACACGGGTAAGGACACGGCCGTGTCCCTACCCGTGTCACATTTTATATATAAGGGGGACAGAAAACCCTAGCCGTTTTCATGTTCATTTCATCCCCAAATTCCTGTGAGAACTCCTGGTAAGAGGGAAACTGCTGGAGCAAGTTCTACCAAAGGAGATCCGCCATCGCCGTGAAAGAGAAGATGCCGCCAAGGAGAACTACGAGATCCATGGCCGGAAATGGTGGTACCGCTGGAGCCAACGTGAGTTTCCTACCATCTCCCTTGGTGCTAGATCTATAGTTATTTTCCTAAGAGAGACATCGACTCAAGAGAGTCTTGATGGTGAGGAGGAGTTTTCTAGGAAAGGCCATGCTAAGACTTGTGTCTTAGGTTTTAGATCTCTTCAACCACGCCCTTCTTCAATGTGATGATAAGTGATGGTTTCGTGAAGGGTTTTGGCCTCTTGAGGGTGAATAAGGGAGGAGGTTTTCTGGAATGATTTGGGAAGAATCGCCTTGAGGAGGAAGATGAACCGATGTCGTTCATTCCGCCTTAAGAAGCGTGCAGAATCCGTATTCTGCGTGCAGCGAACTTCGTGGCCATTTGTAAGTGTGATATGGCCAGATCTGGGCTTTCGGCTAAACACGAAAGTTGAAGCCCTTGAAAATACCTTTCCAACGAATGGTTGCACGACTTCTGGCGAAGTCGGTAGCCACGGAAAAGTCTAATCGAAATTGGTGTTCTATAAATCTTGTATGCAGAAACTACGTTCTGTACGCAGCGGACTTCAAGTCCGATTTCAAATAGGATAATATCAAATCTGGGTCGAGGCCTGAATACGAGAGTTGTAGATCTCGGAAAGACCTTTCCATTGTGGGGTTACACGTCTTCACCGGATTCCTGTAGCTTCGGCAATCTCCGGTCGAAGTTGCTGTCCAGATGCAGCCTGCACCTAATTTCTGGGCCTAATGGAAAATGAATTTTGATTCGGTGGAATTAATAATGCAAGATACTTGACTTGGCTGAACACTTATGAGTATTCATTTGTTGCATGATTGTAGTAGCTTATTAATCAGATTTCATATTATCAAATTGTGAAGCAATCTTATTTAAATGAATTGAATTGGTAGAAATTGAAAGATGGAAAATTGGGCACTTCATGTTTATATTATGACATTATCAAATGGAAAGTGTGTTAGATCTTCATATGCCCACTATATTTATATTATATTGTCATCATTTGGAAAGTCATATAGATGAATAGATTATGATCATGGACATGTTTGATTAATGAAACAAGTCTTGTAGTCCAATACTTAGAGAGTCATCTCCCTACGGGTAGTATTGTGAAGGGATGTAAGTACGGTGTTGACCGTCACTTGTTTTGGTTGTGTTGAGATAAGGTGTGGATGGATGGTTGGGCTGTGTCCTCGTGTTTACTTCCGAGGCCCCTTCCATGATATGTTGCTGTGGTATTTGCATGTGGTGTGAGTCGACACGCGGTGTCGTAATCCTGGGCTAAGGATAGTGTGGCAGGTCTACGGGATCGCCAGTCGTCACACCGACGGGAGTTGGCAGTTAGACTTGGTCGGTTTGGGCTGTGTCCTCGGTGTTCACGTCCCGAGGCCCCTCCGGCCATGTGAACGGTTGGGCTGTGTCCTCGTGCTTTCTTCCGAGGCCCCTTCCGGGTCACGCAAGGCCAGTTCGGGCTGTGTTCTTGGTGCACATCTACCCAAGACCCCGCTGGGCCATAGTACGCATGGGCTCCGCTGTTGTGTTCTTAGCGTTGAGGCGTACGGAGGCCTAGGTGAAGTAGTGTGATACCCGCCTAGTAGTAGAAGTGCCCGTTCTACATTCACCGTCTGGCCACGGCGGCTGATGCCTGAGAGGTTAGCTACCTGCTCGAAAAGTGGGAACTATAGTCTGTGTCGACATAGCAATTGCATGGGTGTGCATGGGTGAGTCATTGCATAGCATTCATAGCATTTCATAACATTACACAACAAGAACCTCATCGTATAAGTTTGTATGGGCACTACTATACGATGAGTTACTTTATGTAACCCGATCCTTAACTTATAAGTTCGTATGGGCATTCTTATAAGTTAAGTTACTTTCCTGTTGTAGATTTCCTTACACCTGTTGATATATGATGATAGCTTGTAGAACTGCTAGATTATACATTATATTCATGTACCTTGCCACATGCTTATACTCCTTTACTTGCATACTTGTTATATACTATACTCTTGTTCCTTTTCTCCGCCCGGTGCCGAGGAGTCGCCGGGGGAGCGGATGTGAAACCACTTAGTCGTTTTGACTAACGGTTGCTACGTCTTCCTTTTTAGGAGGTCACGCCGCAGGTAAAGCAGCCGCAAACTACGCAGCAGGACAGCCAGGCCAGGATGACAGGGCCTGATGTGACGGTGCCGTCGATACCGTCGGTTACTGATGTTAGTATTTTGATTACTCTGATGTAGCCCGTTTGGGCAATGATTAGCTGTACTCTGATATTTTGTAGAAGCATGTTTAGCTTCTCATTATTGATGTTTTGGACATTATATACTTAGTGTGGATTTTGACTTCTCTTACTTATTTATTTGGTTGGGTTGGCATTTATATTGATATGGTTGTAGCCGACGGAATAGGCGTCTTGTGGTACAGGTTAGCCCGTGTGCTAATGCTACCGCAAGGCGACTGTTCCGGGCATAAGACTCCCCCTTCGTGTCATGTTTTGGGATCCGGGGAGGGGGGGTCTTACAAATGGTATCAGTTTGCCACGATCCTCAACTAAGAAGTCATTAAACAATGGTGCCACCCCCGTTTGGTTCGTCAGTTTGGGGACAAACTGACTTAGCGGAAGCAGTGGTGTGCCCATATGTAATTCACATTAAGATTGTTCAACTTTGACCTTAAGTTTAGCCAACCTGACCACAAATTTGTCGTGTATGTGTAGGTTCCACTACATGTTGAGCCGATGGGGGGTACTCCTGCCGCTCCCATACCCACTCAGTTCGAACAGTCTGAGTTGGGGCAGACGCTCACCGCCATTCTTTATGCTTTTAAGGCACGGCAGTCTCCGATGCAACAACAGGCCCCGAGCTCCAATTGGCTGAGCACCTTCCGGGCTCTCTCCCCTCCCGTCTACCTTGGGACGGAGTCAGCCGTACGTACAGAGGAATGGCTAGACACGATACAGGAGTTGTTGGCTGGTATCCGTTGCCCAGCCAACATGGCAGTGACATTGGCAGTGTCCGTCTTGGACTTACATGCGAAGAGGTGGTGGAAGTCCCTCATGGGCTCTACCTTCCAAGGCCGGATCTACACTGAGATAAGTTGGAGTGAATTCTCGGGTGTTTTCTTGGAGCACTTTATCCCTACATCGGCCTGAGATGAGCTTGAGCAGAGGTTCCTTCTACTAAAGCAGGGATCAAAGTCGGTTACAGAATACCAGCGGGAATTCCAGCATCTCGCAAGGTTTGCGGATTCTTATGAGTTGGATGACAGAGGTTATGCCAAGCGCTTCTATAAAGGGCTGTGAGATCCCCTAAGGCAGTCCCTTTTGTTTATAGCGGATGGTAGCTTGGCGGAGATCATTGATATGACGAAAAGATTGGAGGCGGACCACCTGGGATGTAGTAAGAGGCCTGCGGAGGACGTGATGGAAGCCGGCCTAAGTAATAGAAGGAGACGGGACTTCTGAGGAGGAAGAGGTTATCAAAGAGGTGGAGGGCGTGTCCACCGAAACTATAGGGTGGAGCATCCAGTTCCGCAGCCGCCTGCGTTGCCTCCACCCCCACAGCCTCAGCGATTTCAACAACTTGAAGGGCGTCGTGGTCTGGTGTGCTTCGAATGCAACCAGTCGGGCCACATCCGGCGTTTTTGCCCGCAGCTATATGGGAACGTTCCTCCTGCTCTCCCTCCTGCTCTCCCTCCAGCAGCTCCACGAGGGCGGGGATATATGCGTGGTCGAGGACGAGGACCGCCAAGAGGAAACCCCGGACCGGTCCGGGATCAGGTGTACATGCTTGACATGGCGCAGGAACGGAACCCACAAGATGTGATTGCAGGTATGATTTAATTAATTTACATATTTGCATGGTCTAACTTGAATTGATTAGAACTTACTAGCCACTAGCAATAAGTTTTGGTTGTTGGTACTTAGGCACCGTGATTATTGGCGGGAAGGCAGCCTATGCGCTGTTCGATACCGGTGCCTCACACTCATTTGTGTCCGAGAATATCATAAAAGACGTGGAGGGTGTACAGTACTTCACTGGCATAGCCCGACGTGTACGCCTTCCGGATGGCTCGGAGATGATCGCAACCGCCAAGTGTGAGTTTGAGTTATTTATTGATGGGAAGGCCTTTGATACGCCGGCCACGGTTCTGAGAATGCCGGAGTTTGACATCATTTTGGGCATGGTATGGCTGGATTGGCACATCGCGAGGATCGACTGCGCGGAGAAGCGGATCTATTTGAGACATGGAGACTCTGACGTCATCTTCCAAGGTATTGGCTTCGCGCCTCGCATGATGTTATCTTCCGTCCAGATTGTAAAAGCTCATATGAAGGGGGACGAGGTCTTCATGATCTGGTTCGAGTTGAAGGAGGAAGTGTTGGAATTAAAGGATGTACGGGTTGTGCGGGATTTTCCCGAGGTATTTCCTGAGAAGCTACCAGGATTACCTCCGCATAGAGAGGTTGACTTCCAGATCAATCTAGTAGCAGGTGCCAAGCCTGTATCCAAGGCTCCGTACAGAATGGCTCCGAAAGAACTCGCGGAATTTAGAGTTCAATTGCAAGAACTGGTGGATTCAGGGTTCGTTCGCCCCAGTTCATCAGCATGGGGAGCCCCTGTGCTGTTCGTGAAGAAGAAGGATGGAACACTGCGATTGTGCATAGATTATCGGGAACTCAATCGGTTGACGGTGCGGAACACTTATCCGCTACCGCGGATCGATGAGTTGTTCGATCAACTAGTGGGAGCACATTGGTTTTCTAAATTGGATTTGCGCTCCGGATACTATCAGTTGAGTATACATGAGGGGGATATTCAGAAAACAGCATTCAGTTCGAGATATGGTTTGTATGAGTTCACAGTAATGCCGTTTGGGCTCACAAATGCGCCTTCGACCTTCATGAGTTTGATGAACAAGGTGTTTGAACCGTATTTAGACATCTTCGTCATTGTTTTCATCGACGACATCTTGGTCTACTCAAAGACGGAGGAGGAGCATGTCGAGCACCTGACCTTAGTTTTGAAGAAATTGAAGGAGCACGCCTTGTATGCCAAGTTTAGCAAGTGTGAATTCTGGCTTAAGGAGATTGCCTTCTTGGGGCATGTGATCAGTGGAGCAGGGTTAGCAGTGGATCCAGCAAAGGTGCGGGCCGTGAAGGAGTGGTCTCCCTTAAAGTCGGCAGCCAATGTACGAAGCTTTCTTGGACTTGCTGGCTACTACCGCAAGTTCGTGAAAGGATTTTCCAAGATTGCCCTTCCTCTTACCTCCTTGACGAAGAAGGGTGTGCCATTTGAGTGGACACCTCAATGTGAAGCGGCATTTCAAGAATTGAAAGATAGGCTTACCTCCGCCCCCATCCTTGCACTTCCGTCGGGGAAGGAAGGATTCCAAGTTTACACGGACGCATCATATCAAGGGATGGGAGCTGTATTGATGCAGCACGGGCACGTGATCGCATATGCTTCAAGGCAGTTAAAGAAACATGAAATCAATTACCCGGTTCATGATTTGGAGTTGGGAGCAGTGGTATTCGCTTTGAAGGTCTGGAGGCATTACCTATATGGCGTACACTGCGAGATCTTTTCCGATCATAAGAACTTGAAGTATGTCCACACTCAGAAGGAGTTGAACCTGAGACAACAGCGGTGGTTGGAGTTTCTATGCGACTATGAGTTCACCATGAACTACCACCCCGGGAAAGCGAACTCGGTAGCCGATGCCTTGAGTAGAAAAGCGCCAGGCTCTAGCCCAGAGTCTCAGTTGATGAGTATGGAGTTGGCTCGGATGATCGAGGAGATGGAAATTACTCTAGTATTCAAGGCTCCTTCGGCAGAGTATGCGGAGTATTTGGCCAACATGAGCATAGTTTGTGATATCCGAGACCGGATTCGGGTGGAGCAAGGAGTGGATGCGGCCTTGGCCCCGGCAATCAAGGCAATTGAAGATGGGACCACCGATGAGTACACACTCAAAGACGGCCTCGTTTATTTTCGTGGCCGACTCTATATTCCCAAGGGCGGCAAAATTCGGGAGGATATCTTGAGAGAGGCACATTCCTCTCAATATTCAGTGCACCCGGGTATTGCTAAGATGTACGCCGGATTGCGAAAGACCATGTGTTGGCCCGGAATGAAGAAGGATGTCCGGTACTATGTCACTCATTGTGAAGCATGTCAAAGAGTGAAGGCTGAATGCAGGAGTGCCGGTGGTTTGTTGCAGTCGCTGCCCATCCCCGAATGGAAGTTCGAGGATATCTCCATGGACTTTGTTCATGGGTTACCCCGTTCCCGCTCCGGGAATGATTCAGTGTGGGTTATTGTTGATCGACTGACAAAGGTGGCCCGGTTCATTCCAATGAATAAGGAAGCACACGTGGATGTTTTGGTATGCCTTTTTGTGGAGCAATTTGTACGGTATCATGGCGTGCCCAAGACAATTGTTTCGGATCGGGATGGTCGATTTACATCCAATGAGTGGAAGGCGGTACAGGCTTATTTGGGCTCGCGCCTAACCTTTAGTACTGCATTCCACCCACAGACGGACGGGCAGTCTGAAAGGACCATCAGGACACTGGAAGATTTATTGAGGTTATGTGTGCTGGACAGAGGAGAGCCATGGGAAAGGCTCTTGCCACTAGTGGAATTCTCCTATAATAATAGCCATCAGGCGAGCATCGGCATGGCGCCCCATGAAGCCCTTTATGGAAGAAGGTGCAGGACTCCCTTGTCTTGGGTACAAGATGAAGATCCGAAGGCATTGGGAAATGAATACATAGATGATACTGATGCGGCGGTCAGATTGATACGGGATCGCATGTTGGAGGCTCAAAGTCGACAGGCGAAATATTACAATAAAAAGCACCGGATGGTGGAGTTCCAAGTGGGCGAAAAAGTGTTCCTCAAGATTCGGCCGATGCATGGAGTGTCGCGGGTGCGTGGAGTGAAAAAGCTCAGCCCAAGGTATGTTGGGCCTTATACTATATTGGAAAGAATTGGCCCGTTGGCCTATCGGTTGGAGTTACCACCAGAACTAGAAAATCTCCACGACGTGTTCCATGTGTCGTCGCTTCGAAAAGCACTGTTGCGGCCCGACCAGTATATTCCCACTACTGATGGTGCAGTGGCATCAGATAGGTCTGTGCGACTAGAGCCGGTGCGGATTGTTGACAGCGAGACAAGAACTTTGCGCCGCAAAAGTGTACCCTTGGTGAAGGTACTATGGTCGAATCATGGGAAAGAGGAGTACACGTGGGAGCCAATGGATTTGATGCAGCAACGCTACCCGGAGTTGTTTGCTCAAGGTAATCTTATTTAAAAGCATATGTTAAATTTCCTGTTATGCTCTTCTCCCCACAGCCTAAGCCTGATTTCGGGGACGAAATCTTTTATTTTGTTTATAGGATTTGTAACGTCCCGAATCACTCTAGGCCCCTAGTGTGTGTGTTTTGAGTCAGGAGGGTTGACTCGAGTCCTGAGAAGTGCAGGGAATTGGACTGCACTTGTGGAGAAGTGGAGAAATCAGTGTAAAAAGACACGGGTAGTGACACGGGTAGTGACACGGGTAGTGACACGGGTAGTGACACGGGTAGCGACACGGGTAGCGACACGGCCGTGTCCCTACCCGTGTGCGTCGAGTTGAGCTCGACGAGCGGTGTCGAGACTGACGAGCTGTGTCGATACCAAGTGACACGGGTAGTGACACGGCCGTGTCCCTACCCGTGTGCGTCGAGTTGAGCTCGACGAGCCGTGTCGAGATCGTCGAGCTGTGTCGACACCAAGTGACACGGGTAGTGACACGGCCGTGTCCCTACCCGTGTGCGTCAAGTTGAGCTCGACGAGCCGTGTCGAGATCGTCGAACTGTGTCGACACCAAGTGACACGGGTGGTGACACGGGCGTGTCCCTACCCGTGTGCGTCGAGTTGAGCTCGACGAGGCGTGTCGAGATGCAACCCGAGAAGAACACGGCCAAGGACACGGCCAGGCACACGGCCGTGTCATGTGGACACGGGTCGGGACACGGCCGTGTCCCTACCCGTGTCAAGTATTGAACCGACATGGAAACTATCGTTGCCGCTTCGCCAGGCAGGACACGGGTAAGGACACGGCCGTGTCCCTACCCGTGTCACATTTTATATATAAGGGGGACAGAAAACCCTAGCCGTTTTCATGTTCATTTCATCCTCAAATTCCTGTGAGAACTCCTGGTAAGAGGGAAACTGCTGGAGCAAGTTCTACCGAAGGAGATCCGCCATCGCCGTGAAAGAGAAGATGCCGCCAAGGAGAACTACGAGATCCATGGCCGGAAATGGTAGTACCGCTGGAGCCAACGTGAGTTTCCTACCCTCTCCCTTGGTGCTAGATCTATAGTTATTTTCCTAAGAGAGACATCGACTCAAGAGAGTCTTGATGGTGAGGAGGAGTTTTCTAGGAAAGGCCATGCTAAGACTTGTGTCTTAGGTTTTAGATCTCTTCAACCACGCCCTTCTTCAATGTGATGATAAGTGATGGTTTCGTGAAGGGTTTTGGCCTCTTGATGGTGAATAAGGGAGGAGGTTTTCTGGAATTATTTGGGAAGAATCGCCTTGAGGAGGAAGATGAACCGATGCCGTTCATTCCGCCTTAAGAAGCGTGCAGAATCCGCATTCTGCACGCAGCGAACTTCGTGGCCATTTTTAAGTGTGATATGGCCAGATCTGGGATTTCGGCTAAACACGAAAGTTGAAGCCCTTGAAAATACCTTTCCAACGAATGGTTGCACGACTTCTGGCAAAGTCGGTAGCCACGGGAAAGTCTAATCAAAATTGGTGTTCTATAAATCTTGTATGCAGAAACTGCGTTCTGTACGCAGCGGACTTCAAGTCCGATTTCAAATAGGATAATGTCAAATCTGGGTCGAGGCCTGAATACGAGAGTGGTAGATCTCGGAAAGACCTTTCCATCGTGGGGTTACACGTCTTCACCGGATTCCTGTAGCTTCAGGAATCTCCGGTCGAAGTTGCTGTCCAGATGCAGCCTGCACCTAATTTCTGGGCCTAATGGAAAATGAATTTTGATTCTGTGAAATTAATAATGCAAGATACTTGGCTTGGCTGAACACTTATGAGTATTCATTTGTTGCATGATTGTAGTAGCTTATTAATCAGATTTCATATTATCAAATTGTGAAGCAATCTTATTTAAATGAATTGAATTGGTAGAAATTGAAAGATGGAAAATTGGGCACTTCATGTTTATATTATGACATTATCAAATGGAAAGTGTGTTAGATCTTCATATGCCCACTATATTTATATTACATTGTCATCATTTGGAAAGTCATATAGATGAATAGATTATGATCATGGACATGTTTGATTAATGAAACAAGTCTTGTAGTCCAATACTTAGAGAGTCGTCTCCCTACGGGTAGTATTGTGAAGGGATGTAAGTGCGGTGTTGACCGTCACTTGTTTTGGTTGTGTTGAGATAAGGTGTGGATGGATGGTTGGGCTGTGTACTCGTGTTTACTTCCGAGGCCCCTTCCATGATATGTTGCTGTGGTATTTACATGTGGTGTGAGTCGACACGCGGTGTCGTAATCCTGGGTTAAGGATAGTGTGGCAGGTCTACGGGCTCGCCAGTCGTCACACCGACGGGAGTTGGTAGTTAGACTTGGTCGGTTTGGGCTGTGTCCTCGGTGTTCACGTCCCGAGGCCCCTCCGGCCATGTGAACGGTTGGGCTGTGTCCTCGTGCTTTCTTCAGAGGCCCCTTCCGGGTCACGCAAGGCCAGTTCGGGCTGTGTTCTTGGTGCACATCTACCCAAGACCCCCGCTGGGCCATAGTACGCATGGGCTCCGCTGTTGTGTTCTTAGCGTTGAGGCGTACGGAGGCCTAGGTGAAGTAGTGTGATACCCGCCTAGTAGTAGAAGTGCCCGTTCTACTGTCACCGCCTGGCCACGGCGGTTGATGCCTGAGAGGTTAGCTACCTGCTCGAAACGTGGGAACTATAGTCTGTGTCGACATAGCAATTGCATGGGTGTGCATGGGTGAGTCATTGCATAGCATTCATAGCATTTCATAACATTGCACAACAAGATCCTCATCGTATAAGTTTGTATGGGCACTCCTATACGATGAGTTACTTTATGTAACCCGATCCTTAACTTATAAGTTTGTATGAGCATTCTTATAAGTTAAGTTACTTTCTTGTTGTAGATTTCCTTACACCTGTTGATATATGATGATAGCTTGTAGAACTGCTAGATTATACATTATATTCATGTACCTTGCCACCTGCTTATACTCCTTTACTTGCATACTTGTTATATACTATACTCTTGTTCCTTTTCTCCGCCCGGTGCCGAGGAGTCGCCGGGGGAGCGGATGTGAAACCACTTAGTCGTTTCGACTAACGGTTGCTACGTCTTCCTTTTTAGGAGGTCACGCCGCAGGTAGAGCAGCCGCAAACTACGCAGCAGGACAGCCACGCTAGGATGACAGGGCCTGATGTGACGGTGTCGTCGATACCGTCGGTTACTGATGTTAGTATTTTGATTACTCTGATGTAGCCCGTTTGGGCAATGATTAGCTGTACTCTGATATTTTGTAGAAGCATGTTTAGCTTCTCATTATTGATGTTTTGGACATTATATACTTAGTGTGGATTTTGACTTCTCTTACTTATTTATTTGGTTGGGTTGGCATTTATATTGATATGGTTGTAGCCGGCGGAATAGGCGTCTTGTGGTACAGGTTAGCCCGTGTGTTAATGCTACCGCAAGGCGACTGTTCCGGGCATAAGACTCCCCCTTCGTGCCGTGTTTTGGGATCCGGGGAGGGGGGGTCTTACATCTTGTTTCTTGCCTCTGTTACTGTATTATTGCTTTCTATATTGCCTATCTTGCTTTGCTATCTCTCTGTCTGTGTGTCCTCGAGAAGAAGGAAGAAATCCTTTTTATATTTTCTATTAAATTTGCCTTTGAATTTTGAATTCCCTTCCTGCATTGACTATTGAAGGCCTTGAGAATGTCTGCATTAATTGATTTCCCCAACTGTTCCATTGAAAAGCGGCAAGTAATAATCCTGATGAAAGCCATAATCAATGCTGCTTCTAACGGTAATATTCAGAGAATATTAAGCATTGATTACTCAGGAATTACTGCAATAAAATAATCACAGAAAGAGGGAAAAATCCAAGTGTTGAAGCCAAAAATGACCTCTGTGGAGTTCGGGGTCCCAAAAGAGGGGTGGTCGCGCACCTACTACCCTCAAGCGAACGATCTAGGCAAAAGTTTAAAAACACCAAGGACAGACCCAAGGTCTCAGCGTGGAGGACCCACCGCATACCCGAAAGACTAACTAGCTCTTCCCCTCCCAAGCCAAAGACTGAGCTAAGACACCTTCGGAGGGCACTCTCAGCCGACCGGAATATCTAAGGAGAATCTCGAGATCAACTCTCTCCTATCCAGATGTGTCTCCCTGGGTCTACACAAAATGCTCCTTACCTTCCCTACTGATGGTGCAAACACGCCGAGCAATTCCACGACAGATGCCATGTTGGGCCACTAACAACGTAATTCCGCTATTCTAAAAGGCTGTCAACATGCCATTAGGGGCTTCCCGGCTACTATACCTCGGGGCTCCCCCGGGGCGAGCGGTTCATGAGAACACCGCCTGCCTAAGACAGAAGAAGTAAGCTACACATACATAGAGCATCTAAGATATAAAAAAATATTACCGGAATATGAATTCCATACTTCGTCACGCAGGCCGACAATATAAGCAAAAATAGGCCTTTGAGGGCCGGCACCAGCTTGGGCTTAAGCCCGCTACTCCCCGCTTGGTACTGCAACACCTATACTCCAACATCTCGATAAGCGGCGGTCAGCTAAACGGTAGTCGGCTAACATAAGCTGGCCAAATATATTGCACACCCCCCTTCTTCGGGGGCTATGGCGCGCATTCCCTGTAAACGGATAATATACAACTTTCTCGAAGACTTCTCCGGGAATCCCAGAACATCACCAATCCGGCTCACACGTCCGGATGGGCTTCACACAGCATGCCTAAACCCGTACTCACACTTCCGGGAACTAACACAGCTAATTGTAGGGACGTACACGTCAACCCGTCGGAGAGCTCCATTCCCCCACCCGTTGGTGGGGAGAGGCTTACATGCAAATATGTAAACTGAGGGCTTCACCTGCCCAAGTAGAAACATTGTTACCCTTGACGCGTGTTTTTTGTCGGCAGTGTCGGGCCTTGTTGAAGAAATAACTTCCCATCCTCCTCCTTGATGGCCGAGTCTTTGCTAGGAGAGATGGAATTATCCCCCTCTCTCTTGGTAGCTGGTTCGAGCTCCAGGCGGCGCCGGAAGCGAATATCCCGACCAACCTTGCTGTAGGCGGCGCCAGGAGAGGAGCTCCCGGTCGGCCTTGCTGTAGGCGGCGCCGGGAGAGAAGCTCCCGGCCGGCCTTTCTGTAGGCGGCGCCGGGAGAGGAGCTCCCGGCAGGCATTGCTGTAGGCGGTGCCGGGAGAGGAGCTCCCGGCCGGCATTGCTGTAGGCGGCGCCGGGAGAGGAGATCCCGGCCGGCCTTGCTGTATGCGGCACCGGGAGAGAAGCTCCCGGCCGGCGATGCTGTAGGCGGCGCCGGGAGAGGAGCTCCTAGCCGGCCTCGCTGTAGGCAGCGCCGGGAGAGAAGCTCCCGGCCGGCGATGCTGTAGGCGGCGCCGGGAGAGGAGCTCCTGGCCGACCTTGTTGTAGGCGGCACCGGGAGAGAAGCTCCCAGCCAACCTCATTGTAGGCGGCGCCGGGAGAGAAGCTCCCGGCCGGCGATTCTGTAGACGGCGCCGGGAGAGGAGCTCCCGGCCGACCTTGCTGTAGGCGGTGACGGGGAAAGGAAGCCAAGGTCGGGCTTGCTTTGCCCTAGGCGGTGGCGATGAAGAGAGGGGGAGGGGCTCGTCCAGCCCTTGCTCCTGGCAGCTGCGATGAAGAAGAGCGGAGCTCGTTCTGCACTTGTCGGCGGCGGCCTGGACAGAGGGTGGAAAGGGGCGGCTCGAGCTGCACTCCTAGCGGCAACCTGGACGGGAAGAGGTGGAGGGAGCCGGGCTGCAATCCTCCTTGGGGCGGCGGCATGGACAGGAAGAGGATCGGGGGGCAGGGTTGTGTTGCTCTAGGTCGACGGGAGAGAGAGAGAGAGGCGCGGGTTGTGCTCCTGCTGAGGCGGCGACCGGAGAGAGAAAGACAGGGAGACGACGTGCGGCTCCGGCTGCTGCAGTCCAAGAGAGGGAGGGATGGGGCAGGCAGCTCCTGCTGCTCCAGGCTGATAGAGGGAGGGAGGGGGAGGGCGGCTCCTTGCTGAGGCGGTGGCCGGCAAGAGAGAGAGGGAGGCTGGCGGCTGCTACTTCTCCAAGACGAGAGAGGGAGGGAAGGGGCGGGCGGCTCCTTGCTGAGACGGCAGCCAGAGAGAGAGAGGGAGACAGGCGTCTGTGCTACTCCAGGCTGAACCCTAGCGGGGGAGAGAAGAAAATTCTTGATGCCTCTTTTTCTCCTGCTCTCTATCCTTTTTTACTTCTTGCTTTTCTTCCTTTTTTATTTCTCTCCTCCCGTACCCCCACCTGCCTTTTCCTCTTTTCTTTTTTATCAATCCAAACATATATATCATATAATATATATATATATAATATAATATATATATTATAAAATTAAACACACACACACACACACATATATATATATATATATATATATATATATATATATATATATATATATATATATATATATATATATATTTAAACATATATATACATATAAATTTAAAGCCTATAAACATAAAACCTCCGCGCGCACGTCGGAAGACCCGCACGTCTTTGAATGGGACTGCACCAAAATGTCGCTCATAGCAAGTCCCGAGTGCATCACTTGGGGAGGATCCCACTCGACCGGATACGGGGTTGTACACAATCCCCGCTCTTTTCGAGGTTGGTACAAGCTCGAAAAGAAATGTACAACCCCAATTATCTGGCGAGTGGGAGCCGACCCAAAGAAAAATTTTGAGAGAAACTGAAAACTACACATAGAACACTAATCTCTTCATGCCCCTTTTGATCTTTTTGAACCACTCGAAACCTGAAAATGCTCCCTGCTATTGAATTGTCCTTATACCTTTACTTACAATAAGTACAAAATTCCTCAAGATATTGGGAAATAATGAAGCCAAATATTTTGCAATCTCTTGAACACGCGGAGCTAATCCTTTCCCCCAGGTGTGCCTACCGCCCTGCCCATCTAATGAGAGACAGATCAGCGAGTCTACTCGGGGCCGAGCAGCACTCAGGGTCCCTTACCCCCATAGGCGAGCCTACGGACCTGCCAGCTAGATGAGAGCCTGAGCAGCGGGTCTACCTGGGGCCGAGCCGAGCTCGAGGTGCCGATGAAGTTTCCACAAACAAGACCTATCCCCCACAGGCGAGCCTTCAGACCTGTCAGCTAGATGAGAGCCTGCGCAGCGGGTCTACCTGGTGCCGACCCGAGATCGGGGTGCCGATGAAGTTTCCACAAACCAGACCTATCCCCCACAGGCGAGCCTTCAGACCTGTCAGCTAGATGAGAGCCTGCGCAGCGGGTCTACTTGGGGCCGAGTCGAGCTCGGGGTGCCGATGAAGTTTCCACAAACCAGACCTATCCCCCACAGGCGAGCCTTCGGACTTGCCAGCTAGATAAGAGCCTGCGCAGCGGGTCTACCTGGGGCCGAGCTGAGCTCGGGGTGCCGATGAAGTTCTCAAACCAAACCTATCCCCCACATGCGAGCCTTCAGACCTGCTAGCTAGATGAGAGCCTGCGCAGCGTGTCTACTTGGGGTCGAGCCACGCTCGGGGTAGTGTAGTACCAAGAACCAGGACCTCTCCCCAACATGCGAGCCTTCGGACCTGCCAGCTAGTAGGAGCCAGGCAGCGGGTCTACCTGGGGCCGAGCCGCGCTCGGGGTAGTGCAGAACCAAGAACCAGGACCTCTCCCCCACAGGCGAGCCTTGGGACCAGCCAGTTAGTAGGAGCCAAGCAGCGGGTCTACTTGGGGCCGAGCCGCGCTCAGGGTAGTGAAGAACGAAGAACCAGGACCTCTCCGCCATAGGCGAGCCTTCGGACCTGCCAGCTAGTAGGAGCCAGGCAGCGGGTCTACCTGGGGCCGAGCCGCGCTCGGGGTAGTGCAGAATCAAGAACCAGGACCTCTCCCCCACAGGGGAGCCTTCGGAACTGCCAGCTAGTAGGAGCCAGACAGCGGGTCTACCTGGGGCCGAGCCGTGCTCGGGGTAGTGCTGAACCAAGAACCAGGACCTCTCCCCCACAGGCGAGCCTTCGGACCTGCCAGCTAGTAGGAGCCAGACAACGGTTCTACCTGGGGCCGAGCCGCGCTTGGGGTAGTTCAGAACCAAGAACCAGGACCTCTCCCCCACAGGCGAGCCTTTGGACCTGCCAGCTAGTAGGAGTTAGGCAGCGGGTCTACCTGGGGCCGAACCGCGCTCGGGGTAGTGCAGAACCAAGAACCAGGACCTCTCCCCCACAGGCGAGCCTTCGGACAAGCCAGCTAGTAGGAGCAGGGCAGCGGGTCTACCTGGGGCCGAGCCGCGCTCGGGGTAGTGCAGAACCAAGAACAAGGACCTATCCCCCACAGGCGAGCCTTTGGACCTGCCAGCTAGTAGGAGCCAGGCAGCGGGTCTACCTGGGGCCGAGCCGCGCTCGGGGTAGTGCAGAACCAAGAACCAGGACCTCTCCCCCACAGGCTCTAAATTTATATGTATATATATGTTTAAATATATATATATATATATATATATATATATATATATATATATATATATATATATATATATATATATATGTTTAATTTTATAATATATATATATATATTATATTTATATTATATGATATATATATATATATGTTTGGATTGATAAAAAAGAAAAGAGGAAAAGGAAGGTGGGGTGCGGGAGGGGAGAAATAAAAAAGGAAGAAAAGCAAGAAGTAAAAAAGGATAGAGAGCAGGAGAAAAAGAGGCATCGGGCATTTTTCTTCTCTCCCCCGCTAGGGTTCGGCCTGGAGCAGCACAGCCGCCCGTCTCCCTCTCTCTCTCTCTCTCCGGCCACCGCCTCAACAAGGAGCCGCCCGCCCCCTCCCTCCCTCTCTCGGCCTGGAGCAGCAGCAGCCGCCCGCCTCCCTCTCTCTCTCACCAGCCGCCACCGCAGCAAGGAGCCGCCCTCCCCCTCCCTCCCTCTCTCGGCCTGGAGCAGCAGGAGACGCCCACCCCCTCCATCACTCTCTCGGCCTGGAGAAGCAGGAGCCGCCCGCCGTCTCCCTCTCTCTCACTCCGGCCGCCGCCTCAGCAAGGAGCACAACCTGCGCCTCTCTCTCTCTCCCGTCGACCTGGAGCAACACAACCCTGCACCCCCGATCCTCTTCCTGTCTAGGCCGCCGCCGCAAGGAGGAGTGCAGCCCGGCTCCCTCCACCTCTTCCCGTCCAGGTTTCTGCTAGGAGTGCAGCTCGAGGAGCCCCTTTCCACCCTCTGTCCAGGCCGCCGCCGGCAAGTGCAGCCCGAGCTCCTCTCTTCTTCATCATAGACGCCAAGAGCAAGGGCTAGCCGAGCCCCTCCCCCTCTCTTCATCGCTGCCGCCTAGGGCAAAGCAAGCTCGACCTTGGCTTCTTTTCCCCGTCACCGCCTACAGCAAGGTCGGTCGGGAGCTCCTCACTCGGCACCACCTACAGCATCGCCGACCGGGAGCTTCTCTCCTGGCGCCACCTACAACGAGGTCGGCCTGGAGTTTCTCTCCCAACGCCTCCTACAACAAGTTCGGCCGGGAGCTCCTCTTCCGGTGCCGCCTACAAGATCGTCGGCCGGGAGCTTCTCTCCCGGCATCGCCTACAGCGATGTCGGTCGGGAGCTCCTATCTCGGCGCTGCCTACAGCATCGCCGGCCGGGAGCTTCTCTCCGAGTGCCGCCTACAGCAAGGCCGGCCAGGATCTCCTCTCCCGGCACCGCCTACAGCAAGGCCGGACGGGAGCTCCTCTCCCGGTGTCGCCTACAGCAAGGCCTTCCGGGAGCTCCTCTCCCTGCGCCGCCTACAGCAAGTCCGGCCGGGAGCTGCTGCTCCAGGCCGAGAGAGGGAGAGAGGGGGCAGGCGACTCCTTGCTGAGGCGGCGGCCGGAAAGAGAGAGAGAGAGGGATACGGGCGGCTGTGCTGCTCCCGGCTGAACCTTAGCGGGGGAGAGAAGAAAATGCTCGATGCCTCTTTTTCTCCTGCTCTCTATCCTTTTTTACTTCTTGCTTTTCTTCCTTTTTTTTTTCTCTCCTCCCGTACCCCCACCTGCCTTTTCCTCTTTTCTTTTTTATCAATCCAAACATATATATATCATAATATATATATATATATATATATATATATATATATATATATATATATATATATATATATATATATATATAGCATATATATACATATAAATTTAAAGCCTATAAACATAAAACCTCCGCGCGCACGCACGAGGACCCGTATGTCTTCGAACGGGGCTGCACCAAAACGCCGCTCATAACAAGTCCCAAGCGCGTCACTTGGGGAGGATCCCACTCGACCGGATAAAGGTTGTATTCAATCCCCTCTCTTTTCGAGGATGGCACAAGCTCGGAAAGAAATGTCCAACCCCAAGTATCCGACGAGTTGGAGCCGACCCAAAGAAAAATTTTGAGAGAAACTGAGAACTGCACTTAGAACACTAATCTCTTCATGCCCCTTTTGATCTTTTTGAACCACTCGAAACCTGAAAATGCTCCCTGTTATTGAATTGTCCTTATACCTTTACTTACAATAAGTACAAAATTCATCAAGATATTATGAAATAATGAAGCCAAATATTTTGCAATCTCTTGAACACGCGGAGCTAATCCTTTTCCCCCAGGTGTGCCTAACGCCCTGCCCAGCTAATGAGAGCCTGAGCAGCGAGTCTACCCGGGGCCGAGCAGCACTCAGGGTCCCTTACCCCCATATGCGAGCCTACGGACCTGCCAACTAGATGAGATCCTGCGCAACGGGTCTACCTGGGGCCGAGCCGAGCTCGTGGTGCCGATGAAGTTTCCACAAACACGACCTATCCCCCACAGGCGAGCCTTCGGACCTGTCAGCTAGATGATAGCATGCGCAGCGGGTCTACCTGGGGCCGAGCCGAGCTCGGGGTGCCGATGAAGTTTCCACAAACCAGACCTATCACCCACAGGCGAGCATTTGGACCTATCAGTTAGATGAGAGCCCGCGCACCTTGTCTACCTGGGGCCAAGACGAGCTCGGGGTGCCGATGAAGTTTCCACAAAACAGACCTATCCCCCACAGGCGAGCCTTCAGACCTGCCAGCTAGATGAGAGCCTGCGCAGCGGGTCTAGCTGGGGCCGAGCCGCGCTCGGGCTGCCGATGAAGTTCTCAAACCAAACCTATCCCCCACAGGCGAGCCTTCGGACCTGCCAGCTAGATGAGAGTCTGCGCATCGTGTCTACCTGGGGCCGAGCCACCCTCGGGGTAGTGCAGAACTAAGAAACAGGACCTCTCCCCCATAGGCGAGCCTTCGGACCTGCCAGCTAGTAGGAGCCAGGTAGCGGGTCTACCTAGGGCCGAGCCGCGCTCGGGGTAGTGCAGAACCAAGAACTGGAACCTCTCCCCCACAGGCGAGTCTTCGGACCTGCTAGCTAGTAGGAGCCAGGCAGCGGGTATACCTGGTGCCGAGCCGCGCTCGGGGTAGTGCAGAACCAAGAACCAGGACCTCTCCCCCACAGGCGCGCCATCGGACTTGCCAGCGAGTAGCAGCCAGGAAGCGGCTCTACCTGGGGCCGAGCCGCTCTCGGGGTAGTACAGAACCAAGAACCAGGACCTCTCCCCCACATGCGAGCCTTCGGACCTGCCAGCTAGTAGGAGCCAGGCAGCGGGTCTACCTGGGGCCGACCTGCGCTAGGGGTAGTGTAGAACCAAGAACCAGGACCTCTCCCCCACAGGCGAGCCTTCGGACCTGCCAGCTAGTAGGAGCCAGACAGAAGGTCTACCTGGGTCCGAGCCGCGCTCGGGGTAGTGCAGAACCAAGAACCAGGACCTCTTCCCCACAGGCGATCCTTCGGACCTGCTAGCTAGTAGGAGCCAGGAAGCGGGTCTACCTGGGGCCGAGTCCCGCTCGAGGTAGTGCAGAACTAAGAACCAGGACCTCTCCCCCACAGGCGAGCCTTTGGACCTGCTAATTAGTAGGAGTCAGGCAGCAGGTCTACCTAGGGCCAAGACGCGCTCGGGGTAGTGCAGAACAAAGAACCAGGACCTCTCCCCCACAGGCAAGCCTTCAGACCTACCAGCTAGTAGGAGCCAGGCAGCGGGTCTACCTGGGGCCGAGCCGCGCTTGGGGTAGTGCAGAACCAAGAACCAGGACCTCTCCCCCACAGGCGAGCCTTCAAACCTGCCAGCTAGCAGGAGCCAGGCAGCGGGTCTACCTGGGGCCGAGCCGCGCTCGGGGTAGTGCAGAACCAAGAACCAGGACCTCTCCCCCACAGGCGAGCCTTCGGACTTGTCAGCTAGTAGAAGCCAGACAGCGGGTCTACCTAGGGCCGAGCCGCGCTTAGGGTAGTGTAGAACCAAGAACCAGGACCTCTCCCCCACAAGCGAGCCTTTGGACCTACCAGCTAGTAGGAGCCAGGCAGCTGGTCTACCTGGGGCTGAGCCGCGCTCGGGGTAGTGCAGAACCAAGAACCAGGACCTCTCCCCCACATGCAAGCCTTCAGACCTGCCAGCTAGTAGGAGACAAGCAGCGAGTCTAGCTGGGGCCGAGCCGCGCTCGGGGTAGTGTAGAACAAAGAACCAGGACCTCTCCCCCACAGGCGAGCCTTCGGACCTACTAGCTAGATGGGTGCCTGCACAGCGGGTCTACTTGGGGGTCTCCTCTCCAACGCAAATATAAAGAAAACATAAAGGTAAGAAAATAACTCAAAAGAACTGTTAACCCGGTCAATCATGTCAAAGTCCGACACGGGGCATCTCCTCCCGCTACGTCCACCCTCCTGAGAACCAGGGTCGATCATATAATATTCTCCCTAAGGCACATTTTGATCTCCAAGATCGAACATCTTAGCGACAAGAGGGGAATGGGAGGGGACTTCTTTCATCACATGACCCTGGTCGTCACTTGGCTCCTCTTCTAAAGCCATGACGTTCGGCTAAGTTTTTCCTTGCTGGCCACTCTCCACGCTCACCGCACCATAACTGTTGAAGCCAAGAATGACCTCTGTGGAGTTCGGGGTCCCAAACGATGGGTGACAGCGCACCTAGTACCCTCAAGAGAACGATCTAGGAACAAGATTAGGAACATCAGGGACAGACCCAAGGTCTCAGCATGGAGGACCCACCCTATACCTGGAAGACTAACAAACTCTTCCCCTCCCAAGCTAAAGACTGAGCTAAGACACCTTCGGAGGGCACTCTCGGCCGACCGGAATATCTAAGGAGAATCTCGAGATCAACTCTCTCCTATCCAGATGTGTCTCCTTGGGTCTACACAAAATGCTTGTCACCTGCCGTACTGATGGCGCAAACTCGCCGAGCAATTACACGACACGCTACCCAAGTTGGGCCAGTAACACAGTAATTCCACTATTCTAAAAGGCTGTCAACATGCCATTAGGGGCTTCCCGGATACTATACCTCGGGGTTCCCCCGGGGCGAGCTGTTCACGAGAACACCGCCCGCCTACGACAGAAGAAGTAAGCTACACATACACAGAGCATCACAGATATTAAAAAATATTACAGGAATATGAATTCCATACTTCGCCACGCAGGCTGGCAATGTAAGAAAAAATAGGCCTTCGGGGGCCGGATCCCACTTGGGCTTAAGCCCGCTACTCCCTGCTTGGTACTGAAACACCTGTACGCCAACATCTCGACAAGCGGCGGTCAGCTAAATGCCAATCGACTAACATAAGCTGGCCAAATATATTGCACATACCAATTTTTCGGGGGTTGTGGCGCGCATTCCCTGCAAACGGATAATATACAACTTCCTCGGAGTCTCCTCCGGGAACCCCAGAACATCACCAATCCGGATCACACGTCTGAATTGGTTTCACACAGCATGCCTAAACCCGTACTCACACTTCCGGGCGCTAACACAGTTAATTACAGGGACGTACACGTCAACCTGTCGGAGAGCTCCCTTCCCCCACCCATTGGTGGGGAGGGGCTTCCATGCAAATATATAAACTGAGGGCTTCACCTGCCCAAGTAGAAACATTATTACCCTTGACGCGTGTATTTTGTCGGCGGTGTCGGGCCTTACTGAAGAAATAACTTCCCATCCTCCTCCTTGATGGCCGAGTATTTGCTAGGAGAGATGGAATTATCCCACTCTCTCTCTCTTGGTAGCTGGTTCAAGCTCCAGGCGGCGCCAGGAGAGAAGCTCCCAGCCGACCTTGCTGTAGGCGGCGCCGGGAGAGGAACTCCCGGCCGGCCTTGCTGTAAGCGGCGCCGGGAGAGGAGCTCCCGGCTGGCCATGCTGTAGGCGGCGCTGGGAGAGGAGCTCCCGACCGGCCTTGCTGTAAGCGGTGCCGGGAGAGAAGCTCCCGGCCGTCGATGTCGTATGCAGCTCCGGGAGAGGAGCTCCCGGCCGACCTCACTGTAGGCGGAGCCGGGAGAGAAGCTCCCGGCCGGCGATGCTGTAGGCGGCGCTGGGAGAGGAGCTCCCGGCCGACCTTGCTGTAGGCGGCGCCAGGAGAGAAACTCCCGGCCGACCTCATTGTAGGATGCGCCGGGAGCGAAGCTCCCGGCCGGCGATGCTGTAGGCGGCGCCGGGAGTGAAGCTCCCGACCGACCTTGCTATAATCGGTGACGGGGAAAGGAATCCATGGTCGGGCTTGCTTTGCCCTAGGCGGCGGCGATGAAGAGAGGGGGAGGGGCTCGGCCGGCCCTTGCTCCTGGCGGCTGCAATGAAGAAGAGCGGAGCTCGGGCCGCACTTGCCGGCGGTAGCCTGGACAGAGGGTGGAAAGGGGCGGCTCGAGCTGCACTCCTAGCGGCAACCTGGACGGGTAGAGGTGGAGGGAGCCATGTTGCACTCCTCCTTGCGGCGGCGGCTTGGACAGGAAGAGGATCGGGGGGGAGGGTTGTGTTGCTCCAGGTAGACGGGAGATAGAGAGAGGCACGGGTTGTGCTCCTTGCTGAGGCGGCGGCCGGGGAGAGAGAGAGAGAGGGAGACGGCGTGTGGCTCCTGCTGCTCCAGGCCGAGAGAGGGAGGGAGGGGGCGGGCACCTCCTGCGGCTCTAGGCCGAGAGAGGGAGGGAGGGGGCGGTCGGCTCCTTGCTAAGGCGGCGGCCGACGAGAGAGAGAGGGAGGCGGGCAGCTACTGCTGCTCCATGCCGAGAGAGGGAGGGAGGGGGCAGGCGGCTCCTTGCTGAGGCGGCGGCCGGAGAGAGAGAGAGAGGGAGACTGGAGGCTGTGCTGCTCCAGGTCGAACCCTAGCGGGGGAGAGAAGAAAATGCCTGATCCCTCTTTTTCTCCTGCTCTCTATCCTTTTTTACTTCTTGCTTTTCTTCCTTTTTTATTTCTCTCCTCCCGTACCCCCACCTGACTTTTCCTCTTTTCTTTTTTATCAATCCAAACATATATATATCATATAATATATATATAATATAATATATATATTATAAAATTAAACACACGCAAATATATATATATTTAAACAAATATATACAAATAAATTTAAAATCTATAAACATAAAACCTTCGCGCGCGCGCACGAGGACCCGCAAGTCTTCTAACGGGGCTGCACCAAAACGCCGATCATAGCAAGTCCCGAGCGCGTCATTTGGTGAGGTCCCACTCGACCGGATACGGGGTGGTACACCAAGTCTGGATTTGTACAGAAATCGTCGAGCGAAGAACAGAATTCGTCGACCTGGGTCCAGAGTTCGTCGAGCTGAGATGTCATGTTCGTCGATGTTGGGTACATTGGAAAATGTGTACTATATTTGGAGAAGCCTCACCTAACTCAATGATATGCATCAAGTTGTATTTGATGTTGTGTTGAGTTATCATGTGCGGGTTAAGTAAATGGAAGAAAAAGTTTCTAAATACAAGTGTCGACACTTGGGAATGTCTATGTCGACACCAAGGGCCAGATTGTGTAGACATCCAGAATTTATGTCAACACATAGAAAATCTGTCGACAACGCAGTGTCGACACAAAGGGACAGATTGTGTCGACACACAGAGAAGCTGTCGAGACATTTCAGAATTCTGTCGACAACGACTTTGTCGACACACAGAACTTGTGTCGACACACAGAACTTTTGTCGACACACACCAGAATTCTGTCGACACCAACTTTGTCAAGACAAGGAGTGATTGTGTCGACACACAGGACTTGTGTCGACACATGTAACATCCCTATCCGTCACATAGCATATAACAGAAGGTCCAGCTGGAACCCGACGCCAAATACCACAAATAGTCGGATGGGTTACATAAGAATATTCAAACATTCCAATTAAGACTACTCGTCCTACAAAGAGCATTCTAGCGAAAGCTTTTAAATAGTTGAAAGAACCCAAATCTTAAATCCAAAATCCTGAATGTCCACATCCGCACAACAGGAATAAAACCCAAACACTGATAAGGTACATGGCCTTATGGCCTTACAATAGCTCACTTAATAAATAGTGTCTTACATACATCGGCTCGAAGGACGACCACACATGACAAAATAAAAACATCTATACTTTACGGCCTTCGAGGGCCAGCACGACAACATGGGCTCGAGCCCGCTATTTTGCACCCGGCTACGCAGCACCTGCGAGCAACATTCCACCACACAGTGGGAAACAGGCAACGGTCAGCTAATGCTGACTAATTTATAACGACCCTGCCCCTTACTAGGGACGGCGGTGCTCTTTTCCTGCATATCATTAGCCTAGTAAAACAATAAAATGCAATTATACTACGCCACAGGTGTAGGCTCGTACGGCCAAACACCCCGTGACCTCAGGGCACATTAACCGTGAATCATGACACTTCAGCATCTTCACCACCATCCTAAAGATGGCAACCCCGTGAGCATTTAGCCTTTCTGACCACCGTCTAAGGCTCTCGACTATGCCAACGGCCCGTCCCATTTTCGGGTCTCTCACACCGAACCACATAGCCTAGGTACAATTCCACTTACCCGTTGCTCACACCACGTAGTCACTTTAAGACGTACGCACGAGCGAAGCTTCTCTCGGATCCCAAGACTTTTCCAAACAATCAAATAACCCAGTTATGTTCAAGGCCGGTTCTCAGACCGCCAAGTTAGCAGAACAACGATTTCGCTCAATTTTCCGGGTGCGCCTTGGAGCTAACCTCCAAGGATCCCTGCTGCAATCTACCGCGTTAGAAACCCGAAAACCCAAAGCACGGAGTATTCTCCGGCAAATCATAACAAATGCAACATCACCGATCCAGACCAACATGTCCGGGTAGGCTTCACACACAATGTCTATGCCCGTACTTCGATTCCGAACTCTATATGCAACACAAGGGGGACTATTCACATCAACCCCAAGGAACACCATGCACTCACCACACACTCGCGGGAGCGGTATTCCCTATGCAGAATGGAAGAGCTTCACATGCTCAGGTGGAGAATCGTTACCCTTTGTCACAACCCACATTTTTCTCCGAATTCAAGAAGTATCAGAGTATGAGAAAAACGCGCGTTGTGATGCCACGTCGAGCAGGGGATAACTGTCAATGCTCAGGAGAACACCATCTAACTAGACTATGAAAATCTCATAAGTATAATGTTTATAAAATTACGTATATTTTAGGGGCCGTATCCCTCGGCTCGGAGGATCATCTAGTCCACAGTTTAAAACTATATTTATACGCAGTGGAAAATACTTTATTTATTTCTTTGACATCCTAAGAGAGTGCATAAGTGACCCCCGAGGTCAGCTTATACTACGCAAGACACTAAATTTACATCATATTATAAGTAGGAAAACATTCTTTTTACGTTACTTGGAAAGTTGTGTATGAGTTTAGAAAACAAGCTGATCATGAGATATACATATAGTAGTGTTTTAGGTTTAAAAGTAACTAGCAACCTAGCATAAAATTTCCCAAGAGCAAGTAGACTATCTCCAGAAAAGGTAGCAGTAAAAGAAACATATTTAGTATCATAAGGTAAAACTACCAGAGGACGCCAACAAACTGACACGAACCCACTGGCAAGGATGTATGTCTGTAAGGAAAAAACAGGAAAACTTTCTCACAAAAAGAAGAGAAAGATCCCTACAACTCAAGGGATCACCAGCAACACAATAGCAAAACTAGCCACCCACCCGGCTACTAATCAGAACCTGAGGCATTCAGAAAAGAAAAGAATACCTCAGCAAGCGAATCAAGAAAATCAATCTGTACTATGGCATTAAATTACAATGGAACAAGAGAGTAAGTGAACAAGACAGTAAAAAGCAAACACTGTCTAGAGTAAAAAGTACACCAAACACTAAGCAATAACACCAAGCCCTGCTCAAATCCTGCAGTGGCTACGAGGCAAAAGGCAAGGAGAAACTTGCAACCATATGATGCATTCTACCAGGAAGAAACACATAACAATCTTAATTTGTGAGTTAATGGCAGTAGTAAACAGAAATGGTCCTGAGTTGGTGACCAAAAACAGTCCCCCAAACAAAACAGTTCCAACAAAAACATAAATCTCCACTGTCGGCACAAAACCACCACAAATCCACCACGTACCTGGAATAAAAAGGATGGCGGCCACAGCAAATGCCCAGCCCGTACCTGGGACTTTAAAAGTGGCGGCCACGGCTCGCACACAAAACATCCCGCTCCTTTAGAGCGTCAAAACACCACTACCTGCCATAACCCACGATTCGGCCCTCAAAATAAAGGAAGAACGAAAGGCCGACAAGACATCCGCTATGAGGTAAACACTCGGGAAGAAAGGTAATTGAAAAGAAATAAAATTCTGCCTACAGGAATCGTCGAACGCAGGAAATCGTCGAGCGCAGCTCGACGATTTTCGTCGAACCACATGACACGGGCAATCGTCGAACTCCGTTCGACTATTTGCCTTTCGTCGATCATAGGCCACGGGGAATCGTCGAACTCCGTTCGACGATTTACCATTAAACGCAGACCACAGGAAAACTTATAATACAGGACGCGGGATCAAAATCGTCGAACGCCGTTCGACGATTTCCCTTTCGTCGAACAAAGGTCACGGGAAAAATCGTCGAACTCCGTTAGACGATATTCCGATAAACGCAGGACAAGGGAAAAACAGACCACGGGGAAAATATCGTCGAATGCCGTTCGACGATTTTCCCTTCGTCTAACAGAGGTCACGGGAAAATCGTCGAACTCTGTTCGACGATTCCCATCAGACCCAGAACTAAGGCTTGTCGTCGAACTCCGCTCGACGATAATCGTCGAACCCAGATCGACGATTTCCGTCGATCTGGCTGCAATGAGTGCACTGTAATCCTGAACATCCTACTTCGTTTCCGTCCAACTTCTTAGCCTAATTCAATCCTTTTACTGGTAATATAAGTATAAAACCTCACTGTTATTGGATTATAGGGTTGAAAGGCTAATATCTATCCAAACAGAGGTTTTAACAGGGAACCATTTGAATGATTAACAGGAAGCAGTTTGATAAAATAGACAAGGTTACAACACTCCAGCCAATGACATGAGTTTTAGAACTTGGGAGAATGCAAACAAAAACTTAAAGGGGCATTATGGTTAATGATTCACATAATTTTGACAGGAAAACAGAGCAAATAATAATTTCAGGGAAAACTTGAATGATTACAAAAAATTGACCATGAAAAGGAGAAGGAAAACTTAGCATGGGTAGGAGCACCACTTGCCTCAAATCCAGAGATTAACTTGCACAACCCTTCATCTCTCTCTCGGCTCCAGCCGCAACAACACCTAAACAGGATCTATGGTTTTAATGGCGAAAAAGGTTCAAACCAAAAATTTCGAGTGCTCTAGAAACAACATGAAAATTGAATCTCTTACCTTAGGAATGAAGGTCTAGGCGAGAGCACTCCAAATCCGCTTTCGGAATCGAATTCCGTCCACTAACAATCCCAAAATCGGCGTCTAAAGGGTGCAGGGTCGGCGGTTTCTTCTTCTCAACAAGCATCGGTTATAACTTCAAGGAGGGAGACGATGAAAAGTCTTGATTCTAACTTGAGGCTATATATATATATGAGTATGGACACGTCTAATCAACCTTAACAGACACCAAAAAACCCCTGGAAATCGCTTAAAACTTTAATAACTTATTATTTATATCCAAAATTATTCACAAACCAAAACGACCCGAAACCGAACCACCTCGGAATCCGACAAAATGCACACCGTAGCTAATTACCTGTGCTACGAACGCAATGGCGAAGTCGAAATCAACCTTCAACGAACAAAACACGGGTTGTCACTACCCGAAGCCAAAACACAAGCATCCCCTCGAGAGGCCTTACCGGTCACCAAAACAGACCCGGCTTGCTAGGAGATCTTGACAAAAAGACTACCAACAAACATACAAGTAACCAAAAGAGCTAAGACCGTGCTATAACAAACGACACATGCCCGAAACGCATCAACGTAACGCCAAACGAGAATGAAATAGTCGAAGAAAAATCAGGGGCGTTACACCCTTGTAGTCCGCTTTGGCGCCATGGAAAAACTACACGGATGAAAATCTTCGCAACGAACTTTCCTCCGCGGATCCGCTCTCAGATCTCAAAATGGTGCTCCGATGCTCCGCCGGCGGCCGAAATCCTACTTCTCCTTCCTCCTCTCTCTAACTCCTTAGAAAGAGAAAGCTTGGAGAGAAATGAAGGATTAACTCCCCTATTCCCGGCCTTAACATAGCAGGAAACCATCTGGGCCATTTGATCTTATTTAAAGAAAACGAACGGCTCAGATCCGCTCAAAAAATCCCCAAACCTGGGCCGAACACGGCTTGGCACACGGCTGTGTCCCAGGTCATGTGCCTCAATCCAGGCACGATTGTCGAACATAGAGACTCACACGGGCTACGACACGCCCGTGTCTCACTCGACACGCCCGTATCGGATCCTCGACATGCCCGTGACTATAGGGCGTGTCACATAAAACCGCCACGACAACGGACACGACCCAACTAAACACGGGAAGGGACACGGGTATGAACACGCCTGTGTCACTCGATAATCGTCGAGTAACATTCGTCGATCGTCGAATGCAGAGCGTCACTCGAAAACCGTCGAGTGCCTTTCATAGATCGTCGAACGCAGGGGGACACGCCGTCCCGACGCGCCCGTGTCACCTGGCGTGTTCCTCCCGAACACTTTTCGTCAAACTCACTCGGCTTGCACACGGGCACGGGTCAAGACATGCCCGTGTCAAATGACACGCCCGTTTCAATCAGTCGTGTTTCTAGCCGTCTCCTTCTCGGGATGAAAACGGCCAAAACACCAGCCAGACACGGCCTTGGACACGCCCGTGTCCGAGGCCGTGTACCCCTATACCGGCACCAAAAATCCCTTTTTACGCGACCAACTCAAATACAATTTTCGGGGCGTTATAAATCTCCCCCACTTAAGGAATTTCGACCCGAAATTAAGTAAAGGTACACAAAACTACAAGTTACCTGAATGGAACAACTCGGGGTATTCTTCCAACATAGTTTGCTCTCGCTCCCAAGAAAGCTCCCCACGTCCGCAATTATCCCAACGGACTTTAGCCATTCGGACATCCTTGTTGCGGAGTCGCTTGACTTCAACGTCTTCTACACGTACAGGCTTGACCTTTGTCGTCAACTCGTAATCAACTGGCACTTGATCAACCGCAACTAACTGAGAAGGCTCTTGCCCCGCCTTACGCAACACCGATACATGGAACACATCGTGTAGCCCACTTAACTCCACTGACAGCTTCAACCTATACGCTGCTTTGCCAACATGCTCTAGGATCTCAAATGGTCCAAGTTATCTCGGACTCAGCTTCTTCAAGCGTCGAACCTGCGAGACACCCTTGAACGGCTTGATCTTTAAATACACCCATTCACCAACATTGAACTCCATATTCCTATGTTTGGCGTTATAGTACTTTGACTGTCTGTCCTGAGCGATCTTCAACCATTCCTGAATTATCTGTATCACTGAAGTGGCATCTCCACCGCCTGACGTTTGTAAAGCTTCGACTCGCCCGTCTCCAACCATGACAACGGCGTACGACACTTTCTCCCGTACAAGGCCTCGAAAGGCGCCATTCCAATACTTGCCTGAAAGTTGTTGTTGTACGCAAACTCCACCATGTACATGTGATCTTCCCACTGTTTCCAAAATCTAGGACGCACATGTGAAGCATGTCCTCCAACGTTCGATTGACCCTCTCAGTCTGGCCATCCGTCTGCGAGTGAAAGGTTGTGCTGAACTTTAGCTTAGTACCCAACAGACTATGCACCAACCTCCAGTCATTCGACGTGAAACGTCCATCTCGATCACCAACCTCCAGTCTATACATCTTCATGCTTCCCGGGTGGATCGAATACTTAGTATGATGAGCCTCGTACATCAACTCCACCTGAAGATTATCTGCACTAGGAACGCATAGGCGACCGTCCTTCCTTAGCAACCCATCCTCAACAGAAAACTGGGAATTTGACCCATCCAATGATTCTTCCAAGATCTGCTTCATGTTGTTATCCTGAATCAAAGCCCGCCGAACGCTATCAGCTAGGACACACTGCACCTCGGTCCAAAAGAGTTTCACCTCAGTACTAGACTGCTTGTCGATGCAAGATATCTCCAGAGCCTCCAACTCTCGGATCAATCTCTCATCATGTACCGATAAGCAGTTGGCCTATGCGGGAATCTTACGACTCAACGCATTTGCCACTACATTACCTTTCCCTGGCACATAATGTATCTTGAAGGTATAGTCCCCTAGGAACTCCATCCACCTCCGCTGCCTCCTGTTCAGATACTTTTGATCTAACAGGTACTTAAATCTCTTATGATGGGTTTAAATATCGACCTTCACACCGTAGAGGTAGTGCCTCCAAAGCTTTAGAGCAAATATCACGGCCGCTAACTCTAAGTCAAGGACCAGATAATTCCTCTCGTGAGCCTTCAATTGTCATGAACCATAGTCTATCTGTAACCCCTCTCCTGTAGTGGACGTATATTATGGGTCCAGCCGGGGCCCCACAACATACGAACGCCACAGCTTTAGTATTATAAGTTGATATAGCTACCCAAACTCAAAACACTTGCACAACACAGCGGAAAACCAAGCACAACTAGAAGTTATTCACTAACCCAAAAGAGTTACAACTATGGCCTTAAGGCCTACCACAAAAGTCCAAAAGTAAATAGTACAATCAAACATGAATGTGCTCAGCACTCCTTGTCTACCTCGGCATGCAAGCCGGACAAAATAGTCTCAACAACATCATCATAACTGTAGTGCTACAAAAGAGGGAAAAACACTTCATAGGGCTTATGCCTTTTTGGCCGGCGTGCTAGCTCCTGCGTGCGATCCTTGCCCTGTAAAAGTTATTAGTAACGTGGGTCAGCAAAGGCTGACCTCAAACTGTGTAACAACACATCTCCTCCCGGCCGCCCCTAACGGACCCCGGGGAACCCTCCAACCTGCAAGTCAGCACTTCATATGCAAATAAACATCTATAAATAGAAAAGCATTAAAACAGGCTTGGATGTCTCAATCATCAAACATGTTCTCTATTGGTTGAGCATATAAAGAAAGGGCCTACTATGTAACATGGATGCAACACCCGGGCTTCACCCAAGGTACCCTACAACGTATGCTTCTAGCACAACATCACATCATTTGGGTACTCACATTTCCCCAATTGGCATAAAGCCGCAAACATTGAGGGAGACACAACTCCCTCACACGGCGCACAGGCCGCCACATGGAATTCTTGCCAAGGCCCCACCCGCTCGTGGGCCTAGCCCTGGGCTTGCCTGCAAGCTCTGACGTCTCATGTCAGGATTCCAACAACCACAGACTGACCGATTCTAAGAAGCCTTGCTGGACCCCACCAGCTCATGGCCTCTTTGCCCGGGCTTGCCCCAAGCTTGGCATTCTCGTCAGTCTCACAGAAGGGGACTAGTCTCGCCGGGACACTCTCCACACATGACGCACATGTCACGGGATAGCCAGCCGACCACGGAGACATAGCCACGCCTTGGCACAACACAACCAAGACTAAACACATTGCAATCCCTCTTTGTACCGCAGCGTTCCCGCGCACCAAGGAAAACATCTCCAACTCGTGCGGAGCTAACCTTGTCCACCAAGGAAACCATCTCCATTCTTATACGGAGCTAACCTTGTCCCTCAAGGAAACCATCTACCGCCACGAGGAGCTAACCTTGTCCGGATTCGACTACGCGTACCTTTTCAAGCAAACGGGACAATCACCACCACAACACAAACGACATCTTGCCGCAACGGAAATCTCTACGAATCCCTAAGTTCGTATGCAACATCACCGTGTCGGACTAACGGTCGCGACTACGGCTTCAACCACCATGCCTAATCCACTAGCGAAGCGGATCTCTAATGCAAAATATGCCGGGGACGGACTCAATCAACCCGGAGGTTCCTCTTGAACCTTGGCAAACCAAAGCCCTTCTCATTTGAGAGTTTGGTGCCCAAAAATGTAGAAGAAAACGATGCTAAAAACGTGCATCCTAAAGACCGAGAGGAGAGATGTCGTTACCTTCCGACTCCTCTTCCTTGCCATGGTAAAAAATATAGCCGGATGGAAAACTTTGCAACGCTCCAAGCTTCACGGATCCGGACTCGGCTCGCGATTTGGAGCTCCGAAACCCTTCCTACAGCCCAAGGCTTCTTCTTCTTCCTCCTTGCTCTAGTTTTCTCAAGAACTTAGAAAGAGAGGACTTGGAGAACAAATGAGGGTTTCCCACCCTAGAATCGGACTTAACTTCCCAGGAGATGGCCTGAACCGTTAGATCCCAAAACCAGAAAAAGAATGGCCGCGATTTGCCTGGAAAATAGAAGACCTGGGCCGAACACGGCCTGGCACACGCCCGTGTCCAGGGCCGTGTGCCTCATTCGCCGTCTCAAATCGACGCGCCTGGAATCAGACACGGGCATTCGACACGCCCGTGTTCAATCCGACACTCCCGTGTCCCCAGCGACACGGCCGTGTGGCCTGCCGTGTGTCTCCAACGACACGGCCCCAACACCAACCCGAGAGGTGACACGGCCTGGGACACACCCGTGTCCCAAGCCGTGTTCCAAGTCTCGACACCCGTCGACAGGCTTTGTGTCGACACCGCGGAAAAACGTCGAGCGAAGATCGTCGACCAAGCGGGACACGCCCTGTGACACGCCCGTATCACAGGCCGTGTGCCCTAGTCTCGACACATTGTCGAGCGAAAGTTTCGACACTTGGGCCGAGTGTCGACACGGCCTCGACACGCCCTGCGACATGCCCGTGTCGCAGGCCGTGTGCCCCACTCTCGACACTTTGTCGAGCGAAAGTGTCGACACTTGGGCCGAGTGTCGACACGGCCTCGACACGCCCTGCGACACGCCCGTGTCGCAGGCCGTGTGCCTCCTGCCAGAAACCCAAAAAATTTCCAGAACTGCAGACTGAACCTCTTGCAAAAATCTGGGGTTTTACAACTCTCCCCCACTTAACAGAATTTCGTCCCGAAATTGCAAAACAAAAGGGTACAAAACTTAAATTGTACCTGACAAAAATAGTTCTGGATAGTCTTCTAGCATGGCCTGTTCTCGCTCCCAAGAGAACTCCTCACGACCGCAGTTGTCCCAACGAACTTTCACAAGTTTAACTTCTTTATTCCGCAACTGCCGAATCTCCGAATCTTCTATAGCGATTAGAAGAATTCGCGTCCTCAAGTCTTCCTCAATCGGCACCGATGTCGGCTCAATCACCACGCTAGCCTCCACCAAGGCTTTCCTCAACACGGAGACGTGGAAGACGTCATGTAATCCACTCAAATCTGCGGACAACGCCAACCGATAGGCTGCTTCCCCTACCCGCTCAACAATTTCAAAAGGCCCCAAAAACCTTGGACTCAACTTCTTGAGTCGGCGGATCCGTGAGACGCCTTTGAACGGCTTGACCTTCAGATAAACCCAATCACCAACTGTAAATTCCAACTTCCGGTGACGAGCATTAAAATATTTTGCTTGCCTGTCTTGTGCCACCTTCATACGCTCTTGGATGGTCCGTACCATCTCACAAGCGTCAACTACCACACCCTTTCCCAAAAGTTTGGTGTCTCCCGCCTCTACCCAAGACATTGGCGTTCGGCACCGCCTCCCATACAAAGCTTCGTATGGCGCCATCTTTATACTAGCTTGAAAACTGTTGTTGTACGCAAATTCTACCATGAAGAGGTGATCCTCCCACCTCTTGCCAAAATCAAGAACGCACATCCTCAACATGTCCTCCATAGTGTGGTTCGTTCTCTCCGTTTGCCCATCAGTTTGAGGATGGAACGCCGTACTAAACTTTAGCTTCGTGCCCAAGCTCTTCTGAACCAATCTCCAGTCCTTGGACGTAAACCGTCCATCTCGATCACTGACTATGCTCTTAGGAATTCCGTGCAGTCGCACAATGTTGCGAACATACAACTCCACCAGCTTCTCCACGCTGTCCTCTTTCCGATTTGGGATGAAGTGAGCCACCTTGGTTAGGCGATCCACGATCACCCAAATAACATCATTACCATGCTGCGATCTAGGCAACCCATGCACAAAGTCCATGGATATGTCCTCAAATTTCCATTCAGGAATTGGAAGGGGCTTCAGGAACCCGCCCGGTTTCTGACATTCGGCCTTCACCAAGGCACATGTTGGGCAACGACTCACATACAAAGCTACATCTCGCTTCAACCCCGGCCACCAAAAGGATTTCTTCATATCCAAGTACATCTTTGTACTGCCCGGGTGAATGGAGTACTTTGAGAAGTGAGCCTCAAACATCAACTCCTCACGGAGATTGCCAAACTGCGGTACACAAACCCTTCCATCCTTTCTCAAGATTCCCCCGATCATCTCCCAGGTGCTGCTCTCGCCCGTTTGAGCCTCCAACACAAAAGGTTGAAACTCCACATCTAATTGAGTCGCTTCCCGAATACGATCGGACAAGTCGTTTTGCACTTCAATCCAGTTCAACCAAGCCACGCTAGACTCGCCTCTCGCAACACATTCCAATCCAAGGGACTCCCATTCCCGTACCAACCGCTCATCATGAGCTTCGATCCAATTTCCTTGCCCCGAGTACTTTCTACTCAACGCATCCGCCACCACATTGGCTTTACCCGGCGTGTACTGAATCGCCACTTCGTAGTCTCCAAGAAACTCAACCCATCTGCGTTGCCGCATGTTCAAGTCCTTTTGATCCAAGAGATACTTCAGGCTTTTATGGTCCGTGAAGATCTCCACCCTTGCGCCATACACATAGTGTCGCCAAATTTTCAACGCGAAGATTACCGCCGCCAGTTCCAAATCATGGACGGGGTAATTCCTCTCACGAGGTTTCAGCTATCTAGACCCAAAAGCTATCACCTTGCCATGCTGCACTAACACGCAACCCAAGCCACATCCCGATGCGTCACTGAAAATTTGAAATCGATCGGTCCCTTGCGGTAAACTCAGGATCGGAGCCATCATAAGCCTCTCCTTCAGGGCCTCAAATGCTTGACTGCACTCTTGGGTCCACACAAATTTATGGTCTTTGCGAGTGAGAGAGGTGAGGGGTAGAGCTATCTTCGAGAAATTCTCCACGAATCTCCTATAATACCCGGCTAGTCCAAGAAAACTTCGGACTTCCGCCACGGTCCTCAACACCGGCCAATCTCTGATGGCCTCCACTTTCGCTGGATCCACTGCCACCCCATCACCACTAATCACGTGGCCCAAAAATGCCACCTTCTCCAACCAGAACTCGCATTTGGAGAATTTTGCATACAACGCATTCTCCCTCAACACTTACAAAACCATTCTCAAGTGGGTCTCATGCTCCACTTCCGACTTGGAGTACACAAAGATGTCATCAATGAAGACAACCACAAACGAATCCAAGTAATCCCGAAATACTCGATTCATCAAATCCATGAACACCGATGGTGCGTTCGTCAATCCGAACGGCATCACTGTAAACTCAAAGTGTCCATACCTTGTACCAAAGGCAGTTTTGGGTATGTCCTCATCTCGAATTCGTAGCTGATAGTATCCCGACTTCAAGTCCAACTTCGAATATACCACTGACCCCACCAATTGGTCAAACAAATCGTCTATCCGAGGGATCGGATACTTATTCTTAACGGTCAACTTATTGAGCTCTCGGTTGTCTATGCACAGGCGCATGCTACCGTCTTTCTTCTTTACAAACAACACCGGTGCGCTCCACGGTGAAGAACTGGGTCTAATATACCCTTGCTCCAACAGTTCCTGTAACTGTACCTTAAGTTCCGCCAACTCCTTTGGTGCCATCCTAAATGGAGGACGTGACACCGGTCTAGCCTCCGGCACTAACTCGATCGAGAAGTCGATCTCCCGCCGAGGAGGCGCTCCAGGAAGTTCATCCGGAAACACATCCTTGAACTCTGCCACCACAGGCACTTCCTCAATAGACAGTTGGGAGAGACGAACCTCCAATAACGCTACAAGCGCTACACCACCCTGGTTAACCGCCCGCACCAACTGCATGGCCGAAATCAGGGAACAGGCCACTCCACAAAGGCTCTCAAATTTGACTTCTGCTTGCCCTTTACTCTTTAGAGTCACTACCTTGGATAAACAATCAATGCTGGCGTGCTGCTCTGCAAGCCAGTCCCCAAAATGACATCGAACTCTACTAATGGTAACACTGCTGCTTTCAGAGAGAAGACAACTCCGTCTAGCTCCCAACAAATGCGCCCTTTAGCCCCGGTGGTCATAGATGACCCATTGGGCATGCGCACTCTCAGCTCTGCTCCCGACGAGAAAGACTCAACTCCTATTCTCCGGATGAAGCTCTCCGCAAGAAAGGAGTGCGATGCTCCCATATCAAACAATACCCTAGCGGGGTATCCGGAAACTAACACGAAGCCTACAACATAGACATTACACAAAAGTCTAAAAGGATGAAGCACAAAATTTAAACTTAAATTCTCTTCATACCTGTCACCACATCAGTCTGGCGGATCGCTTCTTGCTGTCCAAGGTTGTAGGCCCTTGGTTGCACCGGTTGGAACCGAGAAGCGCTCGACTCTGCCATCTTTCCTTTCTCTGCAGCACTGGGGCCCGAGCACACAGACTGCTCCTGCTTTGACTCTTTCCCCGCTCCCCCTTGCTGACAAGCACGGGCTATGTGCCCAACCTTCCCGCAGTTGTAGCACGTCGGCGGTCCCCTAGAGTGGGAACCCCCAGGCGTCCAGTTGCTCCTCTCACCAGATCTGGAAGTGTAAGGCTTCTTCCTCCACCTACTCCCATCAGACTTTACATGAGATTGGGAGGGCTTCCCTTCCCCGCTCTTGGGAGTAAAACCCTTTCGACGCTGGGTTCGCTCCAGATCATTCTCCAAGCTCCTGGCGGCTTCAACTAGCTCATTAAATCCCGCCCTCTTCATGGAGATGAGGGGTTGTCTCAGATTTTCCCTCAACCCTTGTTAGAAGAGGTTATCCCTCTCTACATCATCCGCCATTGTCGTTCCCGCATAACGACCCAATCGGGTGAACTCTTGCACGTACTCATCCACTGTCTTGTCTCGCTGCATTAGATGCAGAAACTGCCTCTGCAGGGCCAATCGTGTTGAAACTGGGATATACCTCTTAAGAAAAGCGTCCCCAAACTCTTCCACTGACGGGGTGCGTCCCGGGAACAGGCGGCCGCTATGGCTCACCCACCATAACTTGGCGTCTCCTTCCAACATGAACGCCGCATACTCCGCTTTCTTTTCCTCTGGCGTCTCTGCCGCCCTTAGTAGTTCTTGAATACGAACCCACCAATCCTCCGCATCCGTTGGCGTTCCAACACCCTTGAAAGACGGGGGATGGAAACTCCGGAAGTACTTCATGTGCCGATCTCCATGTCCGACAACTACCCTCTCCGCCAAAGGCTCCACTCGCCTGGCTTCTCCTCCTGGCACGGCCGTTGCCGTATCTGGTGTGGCAGGGGTTGCCACCTGAGCCGCTGCTGCAGCTTGAGCTGCCACCATTGCTTCTGCAAGAATGCGGCAGAAGTCGGCCGGGTCTACACCCGTGCCCAAAAGACCTGGAGCAGCAGTAGCACTGCTCGCCGAGAGATCATCCCTTGCTCTTGAAGTGCCCGCCTCGTTGCTTGCACTCTTCAGGAAGACAAGAAATAAGGGATTAGTCTCCAATCTCAAGACTAAAACATAAGGACACTCATGGTCCCGCGTTACTCTTATGTGGATAACTTCTCTACGCACTGACCATGAATCTAACCTCCCTCTGATACCAAATTGTAACACCTCCCCTGTAGTGGACGTATATTATGGGTCCGGCCGGGGCCCCACAACATACGAACGCCACAGCTTTAGTATTATAAGTTGATATAGCTACCCAAACTCAAAACACTTGCACAACACAGCGGAAAACCAAGCACAACTAGAAGTTATCCACTAACCCAAAAGAGTTACAACTATGGCCTTAAGGCCTACCACAAAAGTCCAAAAGTAAATAGTACAATCAAACATGAATGTGCTCAGCACTCCTAGTCTACCTCGGCATGCAAGCCGGACAAAATAGTCTCAACAACATCATCATAACTGTAGTGCTACAAAAGAGGGAAAAACACTTCATGGGGCTTAGGCCTTTTTGGGCGGCGTGCTAGCTCCTGCGTGCGATCCTTGCCCTGTAAAAGTTATTAGTAACGTGGGTCAGCAAAGGCTGACCTCAAACTGTGTAACAACACATCTCCTCCCGGCCGCCCCTAACGGACCCCGGGGAACCCTCCAACCTGCAAGTCAGCACTTCATATGCAAATAAACATCTATAAATAGAAAAGCATTAAAACAGGCTTGGATGTCTCAATCATCAAACATGTTCTCTATTGGTTGAGCATATAAAGAAAGGGCCTACTATGCAACATGGATGCAACACCCGGGCTTCACCCAAGGTACCCTACAGCATATGCTTCTAGCACAACATCACATCATTTGGGTACTCACATTTCCCCAATTGGCATAAAGCCGCAAACATTGAGGGAGACACAACTCCCTCACACGGCGCACAGGCCGCCACATGGAATTCTTGCCAAGGCCCCACCCGCTCGTGGGCCTAGCCTCGGGCTTGCCTGCAAGCTCTGACGTCTCATGTCAGGATTCCAACAACCACAGACTGACCAATTCTAAGAAGCCTTGTTGGACCCCACCCGCTCATGGCCTCTTTGCCCGGGCTTGCCCCAAGCTTGGCATTCTCGTCAGTCTCACAGAAGGGGACTAGTCTCGCCGGGACACTCTCCACACATGACGCACATGTCACGGGATAGCCAGCCGACCACGGAGACATAGCCACGCCTTGGCACAACACAACCAAGACTAAACACATTGCAATCCCTCTTTGTACCGCAGCATTCCCGCGCACCAAGGAAAACATCTCCAACTCGTGCGGAGCTAACCTTGTCCACCATGGAAACCATCTCCATTCTCATACGGAGCTAACCTTGTCCCTCAAGGAAACCATCTACCGCCACGAGGAGCTAACCTTGTCCGGGTTCGACTACGCGTACCTTTTCAAGCAAACGGGACAATCACCACCACAACACAAACGGCATCTTGCCGCAACGGAAATCTCTACGAATCCCTAAGTTCGTATGCAACATCACCGAGTCAGACTAACGGTCGCGACTACGGCTTCAACCACCATACCTAATCCACTAGCGAAGCGGATCTCTAATGCAAAATATGTCGGGGACGGACTCAATCAACCCGGAGGTTCCTCTTGAACCTTGGCAAACCAAAGCCCCTCTCATTTGAGAGTTTGGTGCCCAAAAATCTAGAAGAAAACGATGCTAAAAACGTGCATCCTAAAGACAGAGAGGAGAGATGTCGTTACCTTCCGACTCCTCTTCCTTGCCATGGTAAAAAATATAGCCGGATGGAAAACTTCGTAACGCTCCAAGCTTCACGGATCCGGACTCGGCTCGCGATTTGGAGCTCTGAAACCCTTCCTACAGCCCAAGGCTTCTTCTTCTTCCTCCTTGCTCTAGTTTTCTCAAGATCTTAGAAAGAGAGGACTTGGAGAACAAATGAGGGTTTCCCACCCTAGAATCGGACTTAACTTCCCAGGAGATGGCCTGAACCGTTAGATCGCAAAACCAGAAAAAGAATGGGCGCGATTCGCCTGGAAAATAGAAGACCTGGGCCGAACACGGCCTGGCACACGCCCGTGTCCAGGGCCGTGTGCCTCATTCGCCGTCTCAAATCGACGCGCCTGGAATCAGACACGGGCATTCGACACGCCCGTGTTCAATCCGACACTCCCGTGTCCCCAGCGACACGGCCGTGTGGCCTGCCGTGTGTCTCCAACGACACGGCCCCAACACCAACCCGAGAGGTGACACGGCCTGGGACACGCCCGTGTCCCAAGCCGTGTGCCAAGTCTCGACACCCGTCGACAGGCTTTGTGTCGACACCGCGGAAAAATGTCGAGCGAAGATCGTCGACCAAGCGGGACACGCCCTGTCACACGCCCGTGTCACAGGCCGTGTGCCCCAGTCTCGACACATTGTCGAGCGAAAGTGTCGACACTTGGGCCGAGTGTCGACACGGCCTCGACACGCCCTGCGACACGCCCGTGTCACAGGCCGTGTGCCCCACTCTCGACACTTTGTCGAGCGAAAGTGTCGACACTTGGGCCGAGTGTCGACACGGCCTCGACACGCCCTGCGACATGCCCGTGTCGCAGGCCGTGTGCCTCCTGCCAGAAACCCAAAAAATTTCCAGAACTGCAGACTGAACCTCTTGCAAAAATCTGGGGTGTTACACTATCACACTCCCATGCTGTAGCAGGACAGAACCCAAACCACTGAATGAAGCATCACTATAGATCTCGAACCCTTCGGTTCCACTTGGCGAACATAAAATAGGCGTTGTGGTCAACCGCCTCTTCAACTATTCAAAAGCCTATTTGCACTCCGAAGACCACACAAACTTCTGATTCTTCCTAGTCAAAGTCGTGAGTGGTAGCGCTATCCGCAAGAAGTTCTCTATGAAGCGCTTGTAGTACCCAGCAAGCCCTAGAAAGCTACGGACCTCC
Organism: Platanthera guangdongensis; assembly: GCA_039583875.1. Classification (NCBI taxonomy): domain Eukaryota; kingdom Viridiplantae; phylum Streptophyta; class Magnoliopsida; order Asparagales; family Orchidaceae; genus Platanthera; species Platanthera guangdongensis. Next base: position 133,221,863 of record CM077152.1, read on the forward strand.
TCCACTGTAGTCAAAGAAGGCCACTCCCGTATCGCCACTATCTTCACCGGATCCACAGCTATCCCATCTCCACTAACAACATGACCAAGGAATGCTATCGAGGATAACCAGAATTCACACTTGGAGAACTTAGCATACAACTGGTTTCTCCTCAACGTCTCCAACACCAAGTGCATGTGATTATAGTGATCCTCTTCACACTGCGAGTACACCAGGATATCGTCGATAAATACTATCACAAAATGGTCCAGGTACTCTCTGAACGTCCTGTTCATCAGATCCATAAACACGGATGGCGCATTGGTCAAACCAAACGGCATGACCGTGAACTCGTAATGCCCAAACCACATACTGAATGTTGTCTTTGGGATGTCGCTCTCCCTTATACTCAACTGATAGTAACCAGACTTCAGATCAAACTTCGAATATACCGTTGACCCAACCAACTGATCAAATAGATCGTCTATTCTCGGGATCGGATACTTATTCTTTTTCGTAAGCTTGTTCAATTCCCGGTAGTCGAAAAAAAGCCGCAAGCTCCCATCTTTCTTATTAACAAAGAGAACTAGTGCGCTCTAAGGCGACGAACTTGGACGCACATAACCTTGCTCTAGAAACTCTTGCAGTTGCACCTTCAACTCTGCCATCTCTTTTGGTGATATCCGATAGGGGGAGCGTGACACCGATTTGGCACCCGGTACCATCTATATAGTAAAGTCTATCTCCCGCTGAGGAGGGGCTCCTGGGAGATCATCTAGGAACACATCCGGATACTCGGACACAACTGGGATGCTTTCCAAACTAGGCTTAGGCATCGAAGTCTGCACTAAAGTGACAAATAGCTCTGCCCCAGACCGAACTGCCTTAATCAACTGAAGGGCCGACATCAAAACATTCACTGACCCCTTCATGCCCGCAAACGTAGTCTCCCGTTCAGAATTTAATCCCAACTTAACCTCCTTTTGGTTGCAATCAATGTAAGCTCGCTGCTCCGAAAGCTAGTCCATACCAAAGATTACCTCGAACTCTACTAACGGTAGAATCAACGCTTGCAAATCAAACTCCTGATCCCCAATCCGAACCTTGACTACACAAACCTTATCCGCGCGCATTGAGCACCCATTGGGCAACAACACATCCAACTTGTCTTTTGCCATCGAGGCAGGGACCCCGATGCGCGTGACAAATCGTTCGGACAAGAAGGAATGTGAAGCGCCCGTATCAAACAAGGCTCTCACCGGACAATCGATAATCAATACAAATCCTAGCAACAACGGAAGTAAGCTAACACATAAAAGTGGTAACAACTACAAAAGTTAATCTGTAATAAATTAAATCATACCTGTCACCACGTCAGCTTGCTTCATGGCCTCTTGCAGACCAAGATTATAATATCTATACTGGACTGGAGCATGATGGGATGCTCTTGACTCCAACGCCTTCCCTTTCTCCTCATAAGTCGCTCCAGACTTCCTCTCGGACTTTGAACGTCCGCTCCAACACTCACAAGCAAAATGCCCCGTCTTCCCACAGTTGTAGCAAGCTCCTGGGACTCGACTTGTGGTTGCCCCCAATGCACCAGCCGAAGGGGCTGAGTTCGAAGTCCTCTGCTTCTTATTCCATCTGCGGAATCCTAACTTTGCACTAGGCACTTTGAACTCTGCCTTCTTTTCTCCTGAGTCCTTCCTCTCTTGCACCCTCTTCACAACCTTTTCTAGAGATCGGACTGAATTGACCAAGGCTAGGAAGCCCTGCGGCTTAGGCCCAGCAAGGAGTAACTGTAGGTCACCATGAAGACCCTCATAAAATCGGTTGGTATTCCTCTCCTCTTCCGTAAACATAGCCCCAGCATTCCCACCCAATCGTGTAAATTCGTGGAGGTACTCGCCCACGATTCTGGATCCCCGAGTCAACCCAAGAAATTGGTTCTCCATCTCAAGCTTCTGAGCAGAGGGTACAAATCTGGCTAGGAAAAATCTTGAAAATTCCTCCATAGGCACATCAGCAAGCTGCCTACCCACTAAGAGATGAAACTCCAATTCATCCCACCATAGCCTCGCTTCACCCACCAAAAGAAAAGTCGCTATGGTGGTCTTCTGCCACTCCTCAGTTAACGTGGCTGTCAAAAACCTCTTTATCGAAGAGAGCCAATCCTCAGCTTGAGCTGGCGTTCCAACCCCATCGAACCTCAGAGGATTAAAGACCATTACATGCCTTAGCCGCTTCTCCGTAGCTCTCCTCGGCTCTACCAGATCAATTACTGCTGTAACATCCCATGTTACTTCTGGACCCCTCAACTTAGATTGGGTTAGGCTTAGGGTGAATTTAAGGGGATCAACTAGGTTTGACCCTAGATAGTGGGTGGTAGACATGTGGGGCCCACTATAGGACGATAGTCAAACTAGGTCAAACTAGCCTAAGTGGGGACCCTAGCCACACCATGACCCCACCACATTACCCTAACCCTAAAGACAATCTAAGTGGACCCTAGGGCATGTCACTAGGTCAACACTTTGGCCCCAATTGACCAAAGTCAACCTTGGACTTGATTTGGTCAAACTCACACTCATAAGCCCAATTGGCCTAAGTAGGGCACCCCCTTGACCCAACCCAAGTTGGGTGGTGCCACTAGACCCATTTCCACCAAGTAGGGTCAGCCCACCCACCATAGTTGACCAAGTCAACTCCCCAAGTCAATAAATCAACAAATTGACCTAAAGGAGTGAAATGAAGACCAAGCCATCTTTCATTAGACCAAGCCCACCAAAATTGGCCCATGGCCAGCCCAAGTGAACAAGACCAGTCCTACCCCTCTAAATCAGGAGAGAGAATACATGCAAGGGGGTAGAATTGGGATTTTGAGGGAAGGAGGAGAGAGAAATGGAAAGGAAAGGAATGGTGGCGACATGGCCACCCCATCAGCTGGTTTTATCTGCCCAAAACCAGGTGGTCGACCTCCCCTCTCCATTTCCAGCAGAAAACCGGGGCTGTGTGCCACTTGGCAGGAGGGGCGGAGCAAACAAAGCCCAAACCGAGCTCACTTAAGTGGTATCTCCATGTACAGCCAAATTCAGTCCAAACAGACCTCACCAGCAGCTTCAGGAGATAGAAGGGAGTGGAATTAGAGTGCTGGATCATGGAGAACAGTGGAGAATCAAGGAATCGGGGTGGAGCTCGCCGGCGCACCACCACCATGGCAAACTGCCGCCTGACCCGCAGCCAATCCCCAATTCAGGTTCGTTTCACCTCACCTCTACCCGTACTATCATCTTAGATCGATTAGGAGAGATATCGGGCTCAACTGATCCCGATGCCATGGGAGAAAAATGAGAGTTTTCCAAGTTTTAGAAACCGCTCGGGTTCGCCGTCGCCGCCGTCTTCCGCCGCCCCATCGCCGGGAAATGATAGCCACCACCACCGTGAAGGTGATGACACCGTTGGCCGGAGGTGGTGCCGCCTCAGCTGGCCGGAAACCGACGGCAAAACCGCTCCAGGTCGGCTCAATCTCAGCCGTTAACCCACTGGAGAAGATGAACCGATTCCGTCGGTTTAGGCTTTAAGATTCGTGCAAATCAAATTATATGATTTAATTAAATGTAATGAATAGTACATTCTTGTCACATAATTACAGCTATTTTGCATGTTATTTTTAGGCCTCTTAGATGCAGTTCCAGAACTTAGTCTCTCATTGAAAATTGTAGCTGATGGTCTTATCTCTAATTTGCCACCTTAAAGGTATGATTTGGTTTAGTGTACAGTCCTGTAAGACATTTCTCCTAGGACTGGTCCTAGAGTATGGCATTAATTCATTTGGATGCCCAGGTCAAACAAGTAGTCACCAAGGCCCCAAATATTGGGCACATGCATGATTAGGGCATACTTAGCCCCTGCCAAAAATTAGGAATTTTTGGAGAAACGTTTCCTATAGTTTTTGCCAAAATATCAAAATATAAATAAGTGAAATATATGGAGTTTTATACCTCCCCATGGTACCAAATCTTGGTGGTAGGTCAATGGGGACATCCTTGATGCATGATAAAAATTTCAGCACCTTGGATTCACTGCATGTTGGAGAATCCACTTGCATGTGTTAGTTCATGTTTTGCCTTGGTGTGCAAATAGCAAAATTCAAATATGGTGTATTCAGCCCAATGATGGCATGCAAAGAGCTTGAAATTATTTACAGTGGTTCATTAGGGTAAATTTCATCCCTCAAATTAATCATGGAATTTTTGGAATCAAAAATTCCATTTATTGGAATTTATTTTAAAATATAGCTATTTTGGAAATAAAATTGGAAAATTGGTTTTCCTCAAGCACAAATCCTAAAACCTTGCCAAGGTATAGATAAGGTTACATTTGACTTAGGAAAAAATATGATCCCTCTGTTTTGAAGAGCTTTTGGATTAGATATCTCAAATTGCCCATTTTACCCTTATTTCCTTTAATTCTTGAAATGATGGATATGCACCTCAGAAAAATTTGGAATTTATTCTACTGCTATAAAATGGTATTATTAGTTTTGTATAAAGTTCTCAGAATTAATGGATGTATTTTTAGTTGTTAAATTAATACAATGGCATTTTTGGTAAATATGTTAGAATGGAATTCTATAGGCCAGTACTCAATAAATATTGATGAGACTCAGCCAATAGTCATAAATTAGTGTTTTAAATGTTCTGTAATTTTCCTGGAATTTTGGATTACATATTGCCTATACTTCATTTGGAAAATGGAATTTATGTGAATTTGGTATTAAATAAGAAATGGAAATAAATAATTAAAGGAAAATTATGAAACTCTGTAGACAGAAATATTTTATCATTATACAACTCAGCAAAAATTACCTAGGTTAGTGGATGTTAAATCATACTACTTCATGTGTAAAGTGACCTAGTAATTAATTTAAAAGATTTAATTAAAGGATTATTTGGCCAAGGAAAATTATGAGAATTCATAGGGTAGTTCCCTTAGTTCATACCATCCTAGGATAAATATTTAGGGGCAAGATGCCTTAAGGTTTGGAAGATCACATTTTTAGGGTAATAATAGGACATGGTCTGCATATAACATAAATAGGTCTTGCCTTAGGGGTTACCAGGGGATTGATTATCGGCAAAAATAAGAGAGTTCAACATGAATAACCCTGGTGGGTATAATTGCCTTAGTGAGGGATCAAAAGTGCAAGTCTTAGTTAGCAACTGGAGTGGGGGTCGACGGAAGACCGTCGGTTTCCCGGTAACACCTTAAGTCACTAAGGTTGTACTAGAGCAATAAAGAGAGCTGGGGAGAGACATGGGTAGTCATCAACTAAAATAAATATCCTTGCGAAAGGGAACGCTAGGCGTAATCCCAACACAGTTCCTAGTGCCCCTTGAGAGCCCTTCACAGGGAATACCGGGGGCAGTCCTGGGATTAACCTTAAATCTCTAAGTTTAATAACCCGTAGACAAGAGTAGTCTAATAGGTTAGGACATTGTTGTACCTTCTCGCCCATGTAGGGTTGGAGAGATTCATGATATATGCTCACTCGTTTAGGGTTGGAGGGAGTTGGTATAAAGGCACTAATGTGCGTTCTCACCCGTTTTGGGGATTGAGGGAGTTGGTATAAAGGCACTAATGTGCGTTCTCACCCGTTTTGGGGTTTGAGGGAGTTGGTATAAAGGCACTAATGTGCGTTCTCACCCGGGTTTGGGTTTGAGGGATTCAGGACGGGTTTGGTCCTGCGAGCGGGAGGCTCGGAATGAAATACTTGCATGTGCATAAATATCGTGGCGGGGCATGCGGTACTGGTCGTTCGTCACACCGATGGCAGTACGGTGCACCAGGCGGTTGTGAGGGTTAGAGGGGCCAGTGGGTTGTTTTACACTGCGGTCTGGAGGACGATCCCCGATAACACACTTCCGACCCAACAAGACTGACGGGTTTGTCAGCAAAGTACGTACGGGAGACTCTAGAGTGCACCTTGGACGTGTACAGAGGTGTATGAGAGGGGTCTAAGGCTTGGTAGTGTGCATACCGGTCTAGAAGCGGAGACGCCCGCTCCGCTGCTGCCATAGCCACAGCGGTGGTACCCGAGAGTGATGCTAGCTCTCAAAAAGTGGGAACTAAAGGTCTGTGATCACAGAGTCGTTGTGTGTGAGTTGCACTTGCCTGTGCATAAAATTGCATCATAACATTCATTCATACTAGGTCATACGCTTCATAGATCCTTATCATATAAATTAGTATGGGCTCTTTTATATGATAAGTTAAATTTCCTGGAAATCCTAACTTATATATTTGTATGGGCATTTTTATAAGTTAGGGTACGTTTGTGATGATAGTATAGTGGTAGTTTAGTTTATTTACTTGCTCATACTACTGTTCTTTACTTTCCTTTACTGCACTGCTCTTACTTACTACTTGTACCATACTTAGAACTGCTAGACTAGAACAACATTACTTATTACAACTCTAGTTAGATTCTGTCGCATGCTTCCACTTTGCTACCCCTTTGTTGTACTCCGCTTCGTCCTCCCGCTCGGTGCCTAGGAGCTGCGGGGCGAGGTGCGGAGGAAACGACTTAGTCTTTTTGACTAATGGTCGGTGACCAACTATTTTTAGGAGCCCGTGGAGATGGAGCACCAGCACGTCGAGGAGGCAGGACATGAGGAGCAGATACCGCTTCAGCAGGCTACTACCACTACTGTGCATCCTCAGGTGGGACGAGATCTGATGTTCTAGTATAGCTTCCGCATTTATTTATTTGAGAGAGTGTGATTTTAATGTACTGGGCATATGCCCTTTTTACTCTTTCTTGTACTCTTCTGTGGACTATATTGATGTACTTTTCATTTCATTTATATGATTGTACTATGTGGCTTATGGACTGATGGATTCATATACTATTTTACTTCTTTCTTCTCATATTGGCCTACAGGTTAAATGATCGTACTAGCTGGCAGGATCGGCGTGTTGCGATGTCGACTAACCCGTGCGTTAGTGCCACCGTAAGACGGCGGTTCTGGGCATAAGACCCGATAGCCTCCTTGGTAAGGCGGGGGGGGGGGGGGGGGTCTTACAAACTGGTATCACTTGAACAACGATCATATGAGAAAGAAGTCCACAACATGGGACCACCCCCGCCCGAGCATTAGTTTGCGGACAAACTATGCAGCGGAAGCAGTGGTGTGCCCATGTGCAAAGTCACATAAATGGTCCACAAAGTACAATGAGTTAGGCCAGTTCTGTTTTAACCTTACCTTTATGCAACCTCCACAGGTCGTCGCGCCGCAAAATGTGGCTCCTCCCCCTCCAGCTGCCACTCCATTCCTACATACGGAGATGGGGCAGACCTTGACGGCGATTCTGGATGCCTTCAGATCCCAGCAAGTCCCGGCTCCACAGCCAAATCCAGGGTCGAGCTGGCTGAGTGCATTCAAGAGCCTGTCCCCACCGGCGTACCGTGGGACAGAGTATGCGGTGAAGACGGAAGAATGGCTGGAGGCCATACACGAGATCTTAGCAGGCATCAGCTGCCCAGTCGGCGAGGCAGTACCTCTAGCCACCTCTGTGCTAGAGGCGCATGTGAAGAGATGGTGGAAATCAGTCCGTGAGTCTACATATGCGGACTTTGAGCTGTCAGAGATATCATGGGAGGAGTTTGGAGATGTGTTTCTGGAGCACTTCGTCTCTGCTACGGACAGAGATGCCTTGGAGGAGAGGTTTTTGAACCTCAGGCAGGGGACTAGATCGGTGATAGAGTATCAGAGAGAGTTCTCTCACTTGGCCAGGTTCGCAGGGATTCGGGATACCGATGATAGGAGGTATGCCAAGAGGTTCTACCGGGGCCTCAGGGACGATTTGAGGCAGGCCTTGCTGTTCATTTCTCATGGCACATCTAGGCAGATCATCGAGATGGCAAAGAAGCTGGAGGCTGACCAGCTGATGGTGCGAGTCGGAGGGAAGAGACCATTCGATAGGTCGACATCAGGAGAGCGCAGCAGGGGCTCTCAGAGAGGCAGGACCATCGGATACAGGAAGGGTGGGGGACGTCGTCGTCCCAACTTCAGGCAGGAGCAGGGGCCTCCTCCAGCATTGGCTCCCCCACATCTACAGATGCATGATCTGAGGAGACAGGATGACCGAGGCCACCGACAGGTAGTTTGTTACGGATGCCGCCAGCCCGGGCACATCAGGTCGGAGTGCCCGCATCGATTCCATCCCCCTCCTTCTCCACCTCCAGTGGCCCCAGTACAGCAGGGCCGAGGACGAGGCCGAGGCCGGGGATATCACGGCAGGAGACGTGAGCAGGAGCAGATATACGCCTTGGACCTCACAGAGCAGAGGAACCCCGAGGAGGTTATCATAGGTACTTAAAGTTAATGATTAAATTTCTTGAATTTTCAATTATATAGTACCTGGAACTATAGGATAACAATTAACTTTAACGTAAACAAACCTCAGGCATAGTTATGATCAGCGGCAAGCCCGCTCATACTCTCTTCGACACGGGTGCTTCGCACTCGTTCGTATCCGAGGCCTTCATCGACGGACTCGAAGGCATGGAGAGGTTTCCTGGACTAGAGATGAGGGTGCGTCTACCCGATGGGTCAGAGCTGCGGACCACTACACATTATGATATGGAGGCCGAGATTGGCGGCAAGGCATTTGAGGCGCCAGCAACTATTCTGAAGCTACAGGACTTTGACTTGATTTTGGGCATGGCCTGGTTGCATCGGAACCATGCTCAGATAGATTGTCCGTCTAGGAGGATCACGCTAAGGCATGGCGACTCTCATGTTATCATTGAAGGTATTCAGCATATCTGCCACCTACTGTTATCTTCTGTACAGGCTGTGAAGGCCCATGAGCAGGGTGAAGAAGTTTATCTTGTCTGCTTCGAGATGGTTGGAGCAGAGATGACTATCTCAGATATTCCGGTGGTCCGGGATTTCTCCGACGTATTCCCGGAGAAATTGCCCGGGCTACCACCTGCTAGAGACTTGGATTTCAGGATTCAGCTAGTGCCGGGAGCGAGGCCGGTGTTCCGGGCACCCTACAGGATGGCTCCCAGGGAGTTAGCAGAGTTCAGGACTCAACTACAGGAGCTAGTCGAGTCAGGATTTGTGCGGCCCAGTTCATCGCCATGGGGAGCGCCAGTTCTCTTTGTGAAGAAGAAGGACGGATCACTGCGACTATGCATAGATTATCGGGAGCTGAACCGGTTAACGGTCCGCAATACCTATCCTCTGCCTCGGATAGATGAGTTATTTGACCAGCTAAAGGGAGCCTTCTGGTTCTCCAAGCTAGATTTTCGATCCGGCTACTACCAGCTCCGTATCAGGGAAGAGGACATACCGAAGACGGAATTCAGTTCATGCTATGGATTATACGAGTTCACGGTGATGCCTTTTGGGCTCACGAATGCCCCTGCCGCATTCATGAGTCTAATGAACCGTGTATTCGAGCCTTTCTTAGACCGCTTCGTGATTTTATTCATCGATGACATCCTTATATATTCTCAGACTCAGGAGGAGCATACGGAGCACCTGGCGCAGGTCTTGCAGAGGCTGAGGGAGACCCAGATGTACGCAAAATTTTCAAAGTGCCAGTTCTGGCTGCAGGAGGTGGCTTTCCTGGGGCACACGATCAGTGGGGCTGGATTAGCAGTGGACCCAGCCAAGATAGAGACAGTGTGGGATTGGCCACGGCCGAAGACCGCATCTGATATCCGCAGTTTCTTGGGACTAGCAGGGTATTACCGCAAGTTCGTGGAGGGGTTCTCGAGGATAGCACTCCCCCTCACGTCCTTGACGAAGAAAGACACATATTTTGTTTGGTCAGAGCGGTGTGAGACGGCTTTTCAGGAGCTGAAGGACCGACTCATCTCATCCCCCATTCTTGCGCTTCCATCCGGGAGCGAAGGATTTCAGATCTACACGGACGCCTCTTATCAGGGGATGGGTGCAGTCCTGATGCAGCATGGACATGTTATTGCTTATGCTTCGAGACAGTTGAAGAAGCATGAGCATAACTATCCAGTACATGACCTAGAGATCGGGGCTGTGGTTTTCGCCCTAAAGATATGGAGGTATTACTTATACAGGATTCATTGTGACATCTTTTCAGATCACAAGAATCTTAAGTATATCGATACACAGAAGGACCTAAACCTGAGACAGAGGAGGTGGCTGGAGTTCCTCTGTGATTATGATTACAAGATCCACTACCATCCGGGAAAAGCGAACACGGTAGCAGATGCTTTGAGCAGGAGGGCCAGCACTTCTAGACCGGAGCCCCAATTGATGTCTATAGAGCTGCTACAGATGATGGAGGACATGCACATTACCATGGTATCCGAGACCGAGCCAGTAGTGTATCGAGAGTATTTGAGCTCAGTGATCAGTGACGATGATATACAGGAGCGCATCCGAGCACATCAGAGGCTGGATACTGCGTTACAGCCGATTTTCAGTGCCCTAGACAGGGGCAAGGTCGAGGACTACACGTTACAGGATGATCTTCTTCGGTTCCGTGGGCGCATCTACATACCAGCAGGGGGCAGTATCCGGGATGACATACTCAGAGAGGCATATTGCTCGAGATATTCAGTGCACCCCGGCATCACCAAGATGTGGGCAGATTTGCGGAGGTCTATGTATTGGCCCGAGATGAAGAGGGAGATCACGGATTTTGTGACCCATTGCGAGACCTGCCAGCATGTGAAGGCATAATGCAAGAGCCCGGGAGGTTTACTACAGCCACTGCCAGTTCCAGAATGGAAGTTCGAGGACATTGCTATGGACTTTGTACACGGATTGCCTCGCTCACACTCTGGGCATGATTCTATATGGGTTATAGTGGATAGATTGACCAAGGTAGCGCGGTTTATTCCAGTTCGAAAGGATGCCCCAGTTGCATTTCTGGTGAGATTATTTGTGGAGCAGTACGTCAGATATCATGGCATTCCCCGGACGATTGTTTCGGACTGTGATGGTCGGTTCTCTTCGAGCGAGTGGAGGGCCGTGCATGCTTACTTGGGATCTCGGCTTACTTTTAGTACTGCCTTCCATCCGCAGACCGACGGACAGATCGAGCGGACCATCCGGACCATGGAGGACTTACTCAGACTATGCATTTTCGATACGGGGAAGCCCTGGGAGAGGCTGCTGCCACTGATTGAGTTCTCGTATAATAACAGCCACCAGGCTAGCATCAGGATGGCTCCATACGAGACACTTTATGGGAGGAGATGCCGGACACCGCTATCATGGGTTCAGGATGTGGATACCAGGGCTCTTGGATTTGATTATATAGAGGATACTGAGGCTCAGATTCGATTGATCAGAGATCGGCTACTAGAGGCCCAGAGCAGGCAGGCAAAGTATTATGATGCTCGGCACCGGAAGGTGGAGTTCCAGGTTGGAGACAGAGTATTCTTGAAGATACGTCCAGTACACGGTGTCTCTCGGGTGCGGAGGCACAAGAAGCTCAGTCCACGATACATGGGGTCATACCTGATCCTGGAGCGTATCGGCCCCTTGGCTTACCGACTGCAGCTGCCACCAGAGTTGGGTGCATTACATGACGTCTTCCATGTCTCTTCCTTGCGAAGAGATCTCCTTCGGCCGGAACAGCACATTACTACTATAGCCGGACCGGTAGAGCCTGACAGATCAGTGAGATTGGAGCCGATTCGGATTGACGATACAGCCATCCGAGTGTTGCGGAAGAAGAAGGTCCCTCTTGTGAAGGTGCTGTGGTCCAACCATGGACGGGAGGAGCACACCTGGGAGCCGAGGGATCTGATGCTGGCGCAACACCCAGAGCTATTCGCATCAGGTACTTTTTAAGTTATGTTTTTAAAATTACTTAACAATTCTTGCAAGTAGAACCCCGTAGACCCGAACTTAAATTTCGGGGACGAAATTATTTTCTTGTTTATTGGAATTTGTAACATCCCATGTTACTTCTGGACCCCTCAACTTAGATTGGGTTAGGCTTAGGGTGAATTTAAGGGGATCAACTAGGTTTGACCCTAGATAGTGGGTGGTAGCCATGTGGGGCCCACTATAGGACCATAGTCAAACTAGGTCAAACTAGCATAAGTGGGGATCCTAGCCACACCATGACCCCACCACATTGCCCTAACCCTAAAGACAATCTAAGTGGGCCCTAGGGCATGTCACTAGGTCAACACTTTGACCCCAATTGACCAAAGTCAACCTTGGGCTTGATTTGGTCAAACTCACCCTCATAAGCCCAATTGGCCTAAGTAGGGAACCCCCTTGACCCAACCCAAGTTGGGTGGTGCCACTAGACCCATTTCCACCAAGTAGGATCAGCCCACCCACCATGGTTGACCAAGTCAACTCCCCAAGTCAACAAGTCAACAAATTGACCTAAAGGAGTGAAATGAAGACCAAGCCATCTTCCATTGGACCAAGCCCACCAAAATTGGCCCAAGGCCAGCCCAAGTGAACAAGACAAGTCATACCCCTCTAAATCAGGAGAGAGAATACATGCAAGGGGATAGAATTGGGATTTTGAGGGAAGGAGGAGAGAGAAATGGAAAGGAAAGGAATGGTGGCCACATGGCCACCCCATCAGCTGGTTTTATCTGCCCAAAACTAGGTGGCCGACCTCCCCTCTCCATTTCCAGCAGAAAACCGGGGCTGTGTACAACTTGGCAGCAGGGGCGGAGCAAACAAAGCCCAAACCGAGCTCACTTAAGTGGTATCTCCATGTACAGCCAAATTCAGTCCAAACAGACCTCACTAGCAGCTTCAGGAGATAGAAGGGAGTGGAATTCGAGTGCTGGATCATGGAGAACAGTGGAGAATCAAGAAATCGGGGTGGAGCTCGCCGGCGCACCACCACCATGGCAAACCGCCTCCTGACCCGCAGCCAAGCCCCAATTCAGGTTCGTTTCACCTCACCTTGTTGGGTACATTGGTCTAAATGTACCTGATTTGAAGAAGCCTCACCCAACTCAATGATATACATCAAAATGTATTTGATGTATTTTGAGTTACATATGCAGGTTAAGTATTTGCAGGAAATGATGAAAAAGTTTCTAAAGTCCATGTGTCGACACCCAGAGGGAAAGTGTCGACACTTAAGAAGACTTGTGTCGACACCCAGGCAAGCAGTGTCGACACTTGGAGTCATTGTGTCGACACCAGGGATGCTGAGTCGACACTAGATAGAAAGTGTCGACACAAGGAGCTGTGTCGACACTCAATGAAGAAAAGCCAGTAAAGCTGTGTGGACACTTAACAGTTGTGTCGACACCCAGTGAAGTTGTGTCTACATCAGAAAGTGTCGACACTTGGAGGCTGTGTCGACAATCAGCAAAAGTCTGCAGAGTCTAAGTACAAGTGTCAACACCCAGAACAATGTGTCGACACTCAACAGAAGAGTCAACATTGGAAGTAAGTGTCGACACCCAAAACAATGTGTCGACACTTAGCTGAAGACTCAACACTTGAAGAAAGTGTCGACACAAGGAGCTGTGTCGACACATAGCAAAGATTAGCAAAGTTCAACAAATTATTCTAAGTACAAGTGTCGACACTATGGGAATGTGTCGACACTCAGCTGAAGTCTCAACAAGAAGAAGAATGTGTCGACACAAGGAGCTGTGTCGACACTCAGCAAGTATCAACACCGAAGACATGTGTCGACACCAAGAAGCAGTGTCGACACTTACCAGATTCAACACATGAAGATGTGTCGACACAAAGGTGATGTGTCGACACTTAGAAGAATTTAGCAGGATACTGAAGTACAAGTACTTGTGTCGACACTCAATCTCAGTGTCGACACATGAAGAAGAAGTAGTGTCGAGATAAAGAATCAACAACACAAGGAGTTGTGTTGACACCTTGTAGACTAGTGTCGACACTTAGACAACATGTGTCGACACTTGGTCTATAAGTGCCGACACTCAAAGACAGAAAGTCTCGACACTTAAAGACAGTTACAGAATTTTCAAGAACTGACTGGATGACTTGACAGCTGCCGTTCCAGCCGGTCTACAGCACCTGTCAGAGATGTCAGAATTCAGTTATGGACCGGACCAGCCGGTTACCATGAAGAAGGCCTATAAATAGGCTTATACTATCTACAGAATTGATTGATCAACAAGTTGTTGAAGAGATTGAACACAAGTCCAAGTTCAGATTTAAAGTAGATCTAGCTATCAAGTGAAGATCTAAGAAGTTGAAGAGAGAGAGCTCCATCCAAGTAATCAGCTGTTGGAACCCATCTGAGAAGAAGGATTCAGATTAGTCTGAATCTTAAGAAGCAGAGATCAAGGATCAACTGCAGAAGGAGTCAATCTTATTGAGTTCTACTTTCAAGAAGCTTTGAAGAAAGCTAAGTCAGATTGAGTCCAGCTGAGTTCTTCCAAGAACTCATCAAGAATCTCACAACTTATCTCTCTTTCATCTAAGTTGTTGAGTTTATACTTTTTGTATTCATTATAACTTGTAGGATCCTTAGGGATCTGAGATTGTAAACCTGCAATTATAAAGGCTGAGGGTAGGAGAGTGAAATCTCTGAGTGCAGGCCTTGGTGGCTGAGTGTAGGCCTTGGTGGCTGAGTGTAGGCCTTTGTGGCTGAGTGTAGGCCTTGTGGAAAAGCTGAGTTGTAGGGCCTTGGGCCTGAGGTGTAGGAACCAGTTTGGGTTCTGAGATAGTGGAGAAGTTTGACCGAATCTAGTACACTGCTAGATAGGCGAAGGGGGAAAGTGGATGTACCCAAAGCTTGGGGAACCACTATAAAACTCTGTGTCTTCTGTGTTTGCTGAGTTGATGTGATTGTTGAATGTGTGCTGTGTTAAATTAGATATAATTCTGTGATATTATCTGTTTGCTGCCTAAAAAGTTAAAAAGATTCAAGTCACCTATTCACCCCCCCCCCTCTAGGTGCTTAGGGACATTATCTTTCACACCTCTACCCGTACTAGCATCTTAGATCGATTAGGAGAGATATCGGGCTCAACTGAGCCCGATGCTAAGGGAGAAAAATGACAGTTTTCCAAGTTTTAGAAACCGCTCGGGTTCGCCGTCGCCGTCGTCTTCCGCCGCCCCATCGCCGGGAAATGTTAGCCACCACCACCGTGAAGGTGATGACACCGTTGGCCGGAGGTGGCGCCGCCTCAGCTGGCCGGAAACCGACGGCAAAACCGCTCTAGGTCGGCTCAATCTCAGCCGTTAACCCACTGGAGAAGATGAACTGATTTCGTCGGTTTAGGCTTTAAGATTCGTGAAAATCAAATTATATGATTTAATTAAATGTAATGAATAGTAAATTCCTATCACATAATTACAGCTATTTTGCATGTTGTTTTCAGGCCTCTTAGAGGCAGTTTCAGAACTTAGTCTCTCAATGAAAATTGTAGTTGATGGTCTTATCTTTAATTTGCCACCTTAAAGGTATGATTTTGTGTAGTGTACAGTCCTGTAGGACATTTCGCCTAGGACTGGTCCTAGAGTAGGGTTGAAATTCATTTGGATGCCCAGGTAAAACCACTAGTCACCATGGCCCCAAATTTTGGGCACATGCATGATTAGGGCATACTTAGCCCCTGCCAAAAAGTAGGAATTTTTGGAGAAACTTTTCCTATAGTTTTTGCCAAAATATCAAAATAAAAATAAGTGAAATATATGGAGTTTTATACCTCCCCATGGTCCCAAATCTTGGTGGTAGGTCAATGGGGACATCCTTGGTGCATGATAAAAATTTCAGCACCTTGGGTTCACTGCATGTTGGAGAATCCACTTGCATGTGTTAATTCATGTTTTGCCTTGGTGTGCAAATAGCAAAATTCAAATATGGTGTATTCAGCCCAATGATGGCATGCAAAGATCTTGGAATTATTTACAGTGGTTCATTAGGGTAAATTTCATCCCTCAAATTAATCATGGAATTTTTGGAATCAAAAATTCCATTTATTGGAATTTATTTTAAAATATAGCTATTTTTGAAATAAAATTGGAAAATAGGTTTTCCTCAAGCACAAATCCTAAAACCTTGCCAAGGTATAGATAAGATTACATTTGACTTAGGAAAAAATATGATCCCTATGTTTTTAAGAGCTTTTGGATTAGATATCTCAAATTGCCCATTTTACCCTTATTTCCTTTAATTCTTGAAATGATGGATATGCACCTCAGAAAAATTTGGAATTTATTCTACTGCTATAAAATGGTATTATTAGTTTTGTATAAATTTCTCATAATTAATGGATGTATGTTTAGTTGTTAAATTAATACAATGGCATTTTTGGTAAATATGTTAGAATGGAATTCTATAGGCCACTACACAATACAAATTGATGCGACTCTGCCAATAGTCATAAATTAGTGTTTTAAATGTTCTGTAAGTTTCCTGGAATTTTGGATTACATATTGCCTATACTTCATTTGGAAAATGGAATTTATGTGAATTTGGTATTAAATAAGAAATGGGAATAAATATTTAAAGGAAAATTATGAAACTCTGTAGACAGCAATATTTTATCATTATACAACTCAAGAAAAATTACCTAGGTCAGTGGATGTTAAATCATACTACTTCATGTGTAAAGTGACCTAGTAATTAATTTAAAAGATTTAATTAAAGGATTATTTGGCCAAGGAAAATTATGAGAATTCATAGGGTAGTTCCCTTAGTCCATACCACCCTAGGATAAATATTTAGGGGCAAGATGCCTTAAGGTTTGGAAGATCACATTTTTAGGGTAATAATAGGACATGGTCTACATATAACATAAATAGGTCTTGCCTTAGGGGTTACCAGGGGATTGATTATCGGCAGAAATAAGAGAGTTCAACATGAATAACCCTGGTGGGTAGAATTGTCTTAGTGAGGGATCAAAAGTGCAAGTCTTAGTTAGCAACTGGAGTGGGGGTCGACGGAAGACCGTCGGTTTCCCGGTAACACCTTAAGTCACTAGGGTTGTACTAGAGCAATAAAGAGAGCTGGGGAGAGACAGGGGTAGCCATCAACTAAAATAAATATCCTTGTGAAAGGGAACGTTGGGCGTAATCCCAACACAGTTCCTAGTGCCCCTTGAGAGCCCTTCACAGGGAATACCGGCGGTAGTCCTGTGATTAACCTTAAATCTCTAAGTATAATAACCCGTAGACAAGAGTAGTCTAATAGGTTAGGACATTATTGTACCTTCTCGCCCGTGTAGGGTTGGAGAGATTCATGATATATGCTCACCCGTTTAGGGTTGGAGGGAGTTGGTATAAAGGCACTAATGTGCATTCTCACCCGTTTTGGGGTTTGAGGGAGTTGGTATAAAGGCACTAATGTGCGTTCTCACCCGTTTTGGGGTTTGATGGAGTTGGTATAAAGGCACTAATGTGCGTTCTCACCCGGGTTTGGGTTTGAGGGATTCAGGACGGGTTTGGTCCTGCGAGCGGGAGGCTCGTAATGAAATACTTGCATGTGCATAAATATCGTGGCGGGGCATGCGGTACTGGCCGTTCGTCACACCGATGGCAGTATGGTGCACCAGGCGGTTGTGAGAGTTAGAGGGGCCAGTGGGTTGTTTTACACTGCGGTCTGGAGGACGATCCGCGATAACACACATCCGACCTAACAAGACTGACGGGTTTGTCAGCAAAGTACGTACGCGAGACTCTAGAGTGCACCTTGGACGTGTACAGAGGCGTATGAGAGGGGTCTAAGGCTTGGTAGTGTGCATACCGGTCTAGAAGCGGAGACGCCCGCTCCGCTGCTGCCGTAGCCACAGCGGTGGTACCCGAGAGTGATGCTAGCTCTCAAAAAGTGGGAACTAAAGGTCTGTGATCACAGAGTCGTTGTGTGTGAGTTGCACTTGCCTGTGCATAAAATTGCATCATAACATTCATTCATACTAGGTCATACGCTTCATAGATCCTTATCATATAAATTAGTATGGGCTCTTTTATATGATAAGTTAAATTTCCTGGAAATCCTAACTTATATATTTGTATGGGCATTTATATAAGTTAGGGTACGTTTGTGATGATAGTATAGTGGTAGTTTAGTTTATTTACTTGCTCATACTACTGTTCTTTACTTTCCTTTACTGCACTGCTCTTACTTACTACTTGTACCATACTTAGAACTGCTAGACTAGAACAACATTACTTATTACAACTCTAGTTAGATTCTGTCACCTGCTTCCACTTTGCTACCCCTTTGTTGTCCTCCGCTTCGTCCTCCCGCTCGGTGCCTAGGAGCTGTGGGGCGAGGTGCGGAGGAAACGACTTAGTCTTTTTGACTAATGGTCGGTGACCAACTATTTTTAGGAGCCCGTGGAGATGGAGCACCAGCACGTCGAGGAGGCAGGACATGAGGAGCAGATACCGCTTCAGCAGGCTACTACCACTTATGTGCGTCCTCAGGTGGGACGAGATCTGATGTTCTAGTATAGCTTCCGCATTTATTTATTTGAGAGAGAGTGATTTTGATGTACTGGGCATAAGCCCTTTTTACTCTTTCTTGTACTCTTCTGTGGACTATATTGATGTACTTTTCATTTCATTTATATGATTGTACTATGTGCCTTGTGGACTGATGGATTCATATACTATTTTACTTCTTTCTTCTCATATTGGCCTACAGGTTAAATGATCGTACTAGCCGGCAGGATCGGCCTGTTGCGGTGTCGACTAACCCGTGCGTTAGTGCCACCGTAAGACGGCGGTTCTGGGCATAAGACCCGGTAGCCTCCTTGGTAAGGTGTGGGGGGGGGGTCTTACAACTGCGCGCTCCACCACTCTCGGCTCTGCCACCCTAACCGGTTCTTGCTCATATGCAGGAGGTGCGTGATGCATTTTCCCTACATGTTGGGCATTAATCATCGCAAATACGGCTTCAGCCACCATCCTGATGGTTTCCGCTGAAGGAGGTGTAGTAGGCATGTCTCTCGGTGCACTACTTTCCGCCGATTGAGGACGCTCTGATTAACGAGCACCGCTCCTAGCTACATATAGAAGCAAAGACACACGATTAGACGACAACTAAATTGCTAAAAGAAATCATTGGAACACTCAAATTCCACAAAACAAGTGTATTTTTCAGTACTAAGTGGACATTCATGGGTTCTTTTTGATGTTATAACGATGACGCACACATGTGCTCACCACCCCTAAAAAGAATTCGCCCACGAATTCATTTAAGCCTGACCGTAACCAGAACTCTGATACCAAATAGTAACACCGTCATCTGTCACATGGCATATAACAGAAGGTCCAGCTGGAACCCAACGCCATATACCACAGAAAATCGGAAGGGTTACATAAGAATATTCAAACATTCCAATTAAGACTACTCGTCATACACAGAGCATTCTAGTGGAAGCTTTTAAATAGTTGAAAGAGCCCAAATCTTAAATCCAAAATCATGAATGTCCATATCCACACAACATGAATGAAACGCAAACTCTGATAAGGTACATGGCCTTATGGGCTTACAATAGTTCACTTAATAAATAGTGTCTTACATACATCGGCTCGCAGGCCGGCCACACATGACAAAATAAAAACAGCTATACTTTACGGCCTTCGAGGGCCAGCACGGAAACATGGGCTCCAGCCTGCTATTTTGCACCCGGCTCCGCAGCACCTGCAAGCAACAATCCACCGCACGGTGGCAAACAGGTAACGGTCAGCTAAAGCCGACCAAATTATAACGACCCCGCCCCTTCTCGAGACGACGGTGATCTTTCCCTGCATATCATTAGCCCAGTAAAACAATAAAATTCAATTATACTACGCCACAGGTGTAGGCTCGCACAATCAAACACCACGTGCACTCAGGGCACATTAACGGTGAATCCTGACACTTCAGCGTCTTCACCACCATCCCAAAGATGGCAACCACGTGAGCATTTAGCCTTTCTGACCACCATCTAAGGCTCCCGACTATACCAACGGCTAGTCCCCTTTTCGGGTCTCTCGCACCGAACCACATAGCCTAGGTCCAATTCCACTTGCTCATTTCTCACACCACGTAGTCACTTTAAAACGTACGCATGAGCAAAGCTTCTCTCAGATCCCAAAACTTTTCCAAACAATCACATAACCCAGTTATGTTCAAGGCCGATTCCCAGACCGCCAAGTTAGCAGAACAACGATTCCGCTCAGTTTTTCGGGTGCACCTTGGAGCTAAACTCCAAGGATCCCTGCTGCAATCTACCGCGTAGAAACCTGAAAACCCAAAACATGGAGTCTTCTCCGGAAAATCATAACAAATGCAACATCACCGATCCAGACCAACATGTCTGGTTAGGCTTCACACACAATGCCTTTGCCCGTAGTTTGGTTCCGGACTCTATATGCAACATAAGGGGGACTATTCACATCAACCCCAAGGAACACCACGCACTCACTGCACACTCGCGGGAGCGAGATTCCCAATGCAGAAAGGAAGAGCTTCACATGCTCAGGTGGAGAATCGTTACCCTTGTAGTCCGCTTTGGCGCCATGGAAAAACTACACGGATGGAAATCTTCACAACGAACTTTCCTCCACGGATCCGCTCTCAGATCTCAAAACGGTGTCCGATGCTCCGCCGGCGGCCAAAATCCTCCTTATTCTTCCTCCTCTCTCTAACTCCTTCGAAAGAGAAAGCTTGGAGAGAAATGAAGGATTAACTCCCCTATTCCCGGCCTTAACAGAGTAGGAAACCATCTGGGCCGTTGGATCTTATTTAAAGAAAATGAACGGCTCAGATCCGCTCAAAAAATCCCCAAACCTGGGCCGAACACAGTTTGGCACACGGCCGTGTCCCAAGCCATGTGCCTCGATCTAGGCACGATTGTCGACACAGAGACTCATACGAGCTACGATACGCCCGTGTCTTACTCGACCCGCCCTTGTTGGATCCTCGACATGCCCGTGACTAGGGGGCGTGTCACATATAACCGCCACGACAACGGACACGACCCAACTGAACACGGGTAGGGACACGGGTATGAACACGCCCGTGTCACTCGACAATCGTCGAGCAACAATCGTCGATCGTCGAACGCAGAGGGTCACTCGACAATGATCGAGTCCCTTTTGTCGATCGTCGAATGCAGGGAGACACGCCCTCCCGACACGCCCGTATCGCCTGGCGTGTTCCTCCAGAACACTTTTCGTCGAACTCAATCGGCTTGCACACGGGCATGGGTCAAGACACGCCCGTATCAAATGACACGCCCGTGTCAATCAGCCGTGTTTCTAGCCGTGTCCTTCTCGGGATGAAAACTACCAAAACACCAGCCAAACACGGCCTTGGACACACCCGTGTCCTACGCCGTGTACCCCTATACCGGCACAAAAAATCCCTTTTTACGCGACCAACTCAAATATAATTTTTGGGGCGTTACAACACATTCCATAGAAGCTGTGTCGAGAAGTAAAAGTGAAGCTGTGTTGACATCATCAAGACTTATGTCGACACATGGACTACGTGTGTCGATACATGTGAAGTATTCAGTCGACATTCTCTACTGCTGAGTCAAAGTCCAATGAAGGTTGAAGTAATAAAACTGGATACTTGACAGCTATCATTACTGACATTGCTGTCACATCTGTCAGAGGTGTCAGAAGACCGTTTGGAACCGGAACAGCCAGTAACCATGGATGAAGCCTATATATAGATATGCTCTCTCAACAATTGGGATAATTATTTATTTTGAAAAAGTGATCGTGAACACGATCAGTGAATGAAGAATAATCTCTGAAAGATTGAGGATCCAGATGAAGAGAAAGAAGAAACAGTCAACATATTGTAGAGAGAGAAAAATAAGAAGGAGAGAAGTCCTCATCCAGTGATGGCAGATCCTGAACAGTCTGCCAGAAGAATTTAGATCAATTCTGAAGAAGAATTCAGATTAATTTCTGAATAAGAAGGAAGCTAATTGAAGATCAACTCCAACACCAAGAAGATCAACCTTACTTTGTTCAGATTCAAGAAGCTTTGAAGAAGCTAAGACAGGTTGATCCTTAAGTAATTAGTTCTATCAAGAACTGATCAAGAAGACTTTAACCAATTCTCTCTCCATCTGGTTGAAGATATTATTATCTTTTCATCAATAAATTTTGTAGGATATGTAATAGATCTGAGTGTAGGAGATTTATTTCTCTGAGTTATAAGCCTAAATTATAAAGGCTGAGGTAGGGCTGGGTGCATGAGGTAGGGGAATCTTTTCCCTGAATTATAGGCCCATGAAAGAGGCTGAGGTAGGGTTATTGCCTGAGTTGTAGGAGTGGGATTTTACTCTGAGTTGTAGGCCTGTGAAAGAGGCTGATGTAGGGCTTGTGCCCGAGTTGTAGTAGTGTGGATTCACTCTGAGTTGTATGAACCATTCTTGGTTCTGAGCAGTAAGATCTGTGGATCTAAGAAGAAAGAAGGAAGTTAGGCCGAATCTAGTACACTGCTAGATATGCGAAGGGGGGAAGTGGATGTACCCATCATTTGGGGAACCACTATAAATCTGATTTGCAATCTGTGAAATTTTGTGTGTATGTGAATGTTGTGCTGTGATATCTACTAAATAAATTGGTAAACTAGATAGATTGTTTGCCTAAGTTAGAAAAAGAATTGAACCTATTCACCCCCCCCCCCACCCCCCTCTAGGTGTTTAGGACATCTTGAAATCAATTCTTTCAAGTGGTATCAGAGGGAGGTTACTCAAAGAACAGACTTAATAGTCTGAGTAGATCTCCAAGGCAGATATCTATTAGGCAAAATGGGTTCCATTGAGAATCATAAGGAGTTTGGTTCCATGTAGTTACCTATATGCAGGAAAGAGATTTTTGACATATGGAAAGAAAGAGTTAGACTGTTTAAGGAAGCTTCAGATCCAAGAATCTATATGACAGTCAAAGAAGGGCATTCATCCCAATGAAAGTCTCAGTTCTTGATGCAAATCTCAGGAAACCAAAGGAGTATTCTGAAATGATAAATGATGAGATCATCTTGGCTACTATGGATAAGAGAGCACAAAATATAATATTCAGTGCTATAGATGACTCAACATTCCAAAATTTGATTCACTGCAAGACCTCCAAAGAAATATGGGACACCCTGATTGTCTACATGGAGGGATCAGAAGAAGTGAGAAAAGACAGAAAGTCTATGCTGATTCAGGAGTATGAAAGTTTTAGACAATCTAAAACTGACAGCATAACTGAATGTTACAAGAAGTTCTTCAGAATAGTTAATGAATTGATGTCATATGGAAGAGTATTCAGCACATATGAGTTAAATGATAAGTTTCTGAGATCATTAACAAAGGACTGGGATACCAAGATATGTGCCATTAGGGAAGTGACCAGACTGGCAAAAATCTCACCTCGTACATTATTTGACAAACTGCTTTCATATGAGATGCAGTTGATGGCCAGAAAGGAGGAGGAGAAAAGTAATAAAGTTGATTACAGTGATAAGTTAGTGGCTTTCAAGACTGAAGCCATAAGAAAGGACAGGAGGATGTCTCCATCTGCTCCTAGGAATGCTGCGGATGTATTTTCAGAAAGTTCTGCAGCAACAAATCAGATAGTCCAAATTTTGATGAAGTATTAGCTGCTTTCTCAAGATAATTTCAAAGGTTCTTGAAGAAGAAACAGTGGAGATCCAAGCCGTTCTCCTCACAATCCAAGGATGATTACTATCAGAAAAAGAAATCCACTAGGAAGGACAGGTATGTCTCTAAACCTAGTAAATTATCTTCAACTAAGATTGTTTGTTATTATTGCAACATGCATGGACATGTGGTAGCTGATTGTCCTGACAAAAGGAAAGAATCTAATGACAAGAAGAAACTAAAAAACAAGTGCAAGAAGGAGAAATCCTTTGTTGCAAAGAAGCAAAAGAGCTGGTCAGATTCTTCATCATCAGATTCTGAGGCTGAAGCTGAAGCTAAAGCATACATAGGACTGTTTGCAACTGAAGAGGATGCAGAAGAGGCTGAGTTCTTGAAATTGGTTGACTCAGTAAATGGAATTGAAGAACATTATTGTAAAGGGCTGATGGCCTTGATAGAAGAAGATCAGTGCCAGGATCAGCCTGGTCCTAGTAAGGTAAACAATTCTTCAATAGTTTCTGATCACTATACCGGATCAGAATCATAAGCATCCGCATCAAGAGATGTGGATGAATTTGAATTTGAAGGGGATGTTCATCAACTTATTGATAAATATGGTGATCTGTTACAAGCACTTAAGAAAAGCAGAATCATTAACAAGCACAGGCCAAGGAAATTGCTGCTCTTAAGCTGGCTGCATCTGATTCAGAAAAAATTGCTGGATCAGAAGATGAATGAAATTGCCAAACTGAAAAACATAATTGTTATTAAGCTGGGAACAATAACAATCAAAAATAATCAGATCAAGGTTCTGGAAGACAGACTGCTAAGAGAGAAGGAATTAGTGGCAAAATTCTCAAAGCCAAAATCAAACTTACCTCTAATTGATGATTTCATTCCTCAAAAGGGTAAGAAAGGATTGGGCTTTAAGGGAAATACTAGGGCTGCTAATTTCAAAGGAAAAAGCAATGCCCCAGTTCAGCCACTTGCTTTCAAACCCCCCATTGCCTTCAAGAAAGTGCAACAGCCTACCAATAGATATGATCATGATATCATACATGGTCATGGTAAGCCTGATATTCTAAATGACAAGGGTGTAGCTCCAGCACTCAAGCAAAGAACTAATGTACCAACAATGTTAAGAACAGATGACAGCAATGCTGTTAAAACTGTACCTAAAAAGAGGTATAATAGAAATGAGTGTTGGTGTTGTGGTAAGATAGGGCATTATGCCAAATATTGCTGGCACAACACCACTGTCAGGAAGAATGCCAGCTTACCTGTGAGGAAGGCTGCTGGTAAGAATATCAAGTTCCAATCTAACTTGACCCTAGAACCCAATAAACATTGGGGTTCTAAGGTAAAATAACTTTATTTGCTACAAGTGGGTCAAAGTTGTCATACCCCTATATGGTACTTGGACAGTGGATGTTCCAGGCACATAACTGGAACAAGAAGAATGTTAAAGGACTATACTCCCATAGAGAGTGGACCAAAAGTGATCTTTGGTGGGTCAGAAAAAGGGTCATCAAAGGGTTTGGTAACATTTCTACTAGTTCTATTACAATCACTCAAGTGGATTATGTAAAAGGTTTGAAACATAACTTGATAAGCATAAGTTAGCCGGGTGATCTTGGGTATGACACTTCATTTATTAAGAATGGGTGTCAGATTAAAAGGACAAGTGATTAGAAGGTGATCTTGTCTAGTTATAGAAAAGGGAATGTTTATTGTTTAAATTTTGATTATGAAAACATGAACTCTCATCTATGTTTAGTTGCAGTTGAGAAAGCATCTCAGTGTGTCCAATGGCACAAGAGGCTAGCTCATCTGAACTATAAGACTATAGGCCAACTCTAGAGTTTAGAGTTAGTGAGGAATGGTCCTCAGTTTAAGTGCATAAAAGAGGGTATATGTTCAGCTTGTCAAAAAGGCAAGCAGACCAAATCCTCTTTTCATAGTCTTGATACCAAAGACTCTGTGAGGTGTTTGTACCTCTTACATATGGATCTATTTGATCCTATGTCAGTTCATAGTCTAGGTAGGAAAGTCTATACTTTTGTGATAGTAGATGACTATTCTATATTTACATGGGTTTTCTTTTTGAGGCAGAAATCTGAAACTCCTACTGTCTTTCATAACTTTGTTAAACAAATTCAGAATGAACTTAACAATTCAGTGCTCAAAATCAGAAGTGACCATGGGACTGAATTTCATTCTGAATGTATGACAAGGTTTTGTGAAAAACTAGGTATTCATCAAGAATTCTCCTCACCTAGAACACCTCAGTAAAATGGAATTGCTGAAAGAAAGAATATGACTCTTATTGAGGCTGGTAGAACTCTACTAAGTGACACTTCTCTCCCAGAATATTTCTGGGCTGAGCAGTAAATACTGCTTGTCATGTTCTCAATAGAACTTCCATAACTAAGAGCCATAAAAGACACCCTATGAGATTATGAAGGGCAGAAAACCAAACATATCCTACTTTAGGATCTTTGGTAGCAGGTGTTATGTGCTTAACACTGGCAAGTCTCACCTAACTAAGTTTGCTGCCAAATCCCAAGATGGGATATTTGTTGGGTACAGCAATAACAGAAAGACATAAAGGGTCTACAACTTGACTACACAAGTTGTAGAAGAATCTGTTCATGTAGTGTTTGATAAATCTGAGCTAATTAATTGTGAGTTGTCTAGCAATTCTTGTATCTCAACAGGTTTAAAAGAAAAGTTGGACATGCTGATCATTAATGAAGACTAAACTGCAAGGCAGGATGAGGAAAATGATGGTTGTTGTCCAGGAGGAGTACAAGGTCCACAAGCTGACATTGAAGACAATGAAGTACAGTATGGTGGATAAATTAAAGAAGTTCAAATTATAGATAGAATGCCTTCAGCAATAAAGAATCTAAAGGATCATCCAGCACACCAAATTATTGGTGATCCAAGACATGGTGTGCAAACTAGAAGCAAACACATGAATACAGTGCTTTGCTCGAGTTTCCTGTCACAGGTGGAACCAAAGAGATTTGAAGAAGCCATACAAGACTCCAACTGGATTGATGCAATATGAGAGGAGCTGAATCAATTCAGAATGTGTAAAGTATGGGATCTGGTTCCAAAACCAAAGGATCATAACATTATTGAGAGTAAGTGGATCTATAGGAACAAACTAGATAAAAATGGAATCATAGTGAAGAACAATGCAAGACTGGTTGCCAAAGGTTATAGACAGGAAGGGGCATAGACTTTGATCAGACATTTGCCCCAGTAGTAAGGTTAGAAGCACTAAGGCTATTCCTTACCTTTGCTGCTTTCCAAGGTTTCAAAGTATACCAAATGGATGTCAAGTGAGCATTCCTAAATGATAATTTGAAAGAAGAAGTCTATGTTGAACAGCTCTCAGGTTTTGTTGATCCACTTTATCCTGATTATGTTTATAGGCTTAAGAAATCCTTATATGGTTTGAAACAAGCCCTAGGGCTTGGTATGAAACATTGTCTACCTTTCTCATTGAGAATAAAGTTTCAAAGGGGAAAAAAGACAAGACTCTATTCCTTAGGGAGTCAAAGGGCAAGATGATTCTAGTCCAGATTTATGTTGATGACATAATCTTTGGATCAACAAAAAACAACCTTTGTAAGAAGTTTGCAAAACTTATGCAAGGGAAGTTTGAGATGAGCAGTATGGGTGAGCTGAAATTATTCTTAGGACTCCAAGTAAGATAGACTGATGATGGCCTATTCATATCATAGTCTAAGTTCACCTAGGAGTTAATTAAGAAATATGGTATGGATTCATCCACCACCATGAGAACTCCAATGGGGACAAGTATGCCTTTAGGCAAAGATGATGCAGAAAAACCTGTAGATGAGTCTCTGTATAGAGGAATAATTGGCTCCCTTCTATACTTAACTGTCAGTAGACCAGACATTATGTAAGCTACATGTGTCTATACTAGGTACCAAGCAAGCCCTAAAGAATCTCATTATACTGCAGTTAATAGAATTTTGAGATATCTTAAGGGCACACCTAATCTTGGTCTTTGGTACCCTAAGAATAGAGACTTTCTACTGACTGGTTTTTCAGATGCAGACTTTGCAGGTTACAAACAAGATAGAAAGAGCACCACTGGCACATATCAGTTTCTAGGTGGTAGATTGGTGTCGTAGAGCAGTAATAAGCAGACAAGTGTGGCAATTTCCACTACTGAGTCTAAATATGTTGCTGCAGGCAGCTGCTGTGCTCAGCTTTTATGGATTCAACATCAACTTGAAGACTATGATCTCAAGGTAAGTAGAACTCCACTATTTTGTGATTCTACAAGTGTTATTTCTATTGCTAAAAATCCTGTATCACATAGCAGAACAAAGCATATAGAAATTAGATTTCCCTTCATTAGAGAGCATGTTGAAAAAGAAGATATTTGTTTGGAATTTGTCACCACAAATAATCAAATTTCTGACATGTTTACTAAACCACTAGATGAAACTAAAATCAATTATTTTAAAATTGAATTAGGCATGTTAAACCTAGAGTAACTTAGTAAATCTGACTAAGTAATTCAATGTCGACACAAAAGGAAATCTGTGTCGACATATAGTAGTTCGTGTCGACACAAAAGGAAAGTTGTGTCGACACAACAAAATAGTGATGAGATAGTGGTGTCGACACTCAGAGTTTGGTATCGACACATAGAAGTTCTATCATTTAGATAGTAGTGTCGACACATACAGTCGTCTGTGTCAACACACAGATATTAGAGTCGACTGTTAAGAAGTCTGTGTCGACACATTGCAAACTGTGTCGACATATAGTGTTGTCTGACTCTGTCGAGACATTAGATGTCTGTGTCGACACAATCTCTACAGTGTCGACACATTAAGTATTTATTACCCCGCCTTTTGACCTTTTGTGTTGACAAGCATATAAATAGGCCACAGAACAACTTTGTCGACTACGCTCTCAACATTTTCGAGACCAAATTTTTGAGTCGACAAACCTTCATCTCTCTTCTCCTCAAATTTCTCGTCACCATGGCGCCCAAACACGACAACATCATTAACGACGGTTATGAACTTATTCGTGATGCCTTTGACGTTGTGGAACCTAAAATCAAAGTTGTGATTACCCTAATCACAGACAATGGATTAGAATACCTGGTGTCAGAACTGACAAAGATTTGGAAGAAGGAGATCCTTGAATTTTATGCAGCCGCATCTCTGGATTGAACAGGACTAAAGATTAGATTTCCTCAGTTCAATGCAAAAAGGTCAAACTAACCTTGAAGAGTTTAAGAAAGACTCTGCACCCGTCTAGAGTTCAAGAAGAAGATGAGGTTGCATCTTCCAAGACCAGGGAAGCACTCCAATGGTGTGGACTGGATCCCACCACCAAGATTGGATCATCTATGAAAAGAAAGGGGATGAACTCCCAAGGGAAATTTCTTTCTGAAATAGTTGGAAAAGTGATTCTATGCAAACCAGGAGGACATGATAGGATATCTGCCTACATGTTCTGACTCATGACCAGAGTCATCTTCAGGATCAACACTAACTGTTCTACAGTAATACTTGAGAAGATCAAAGACAGCATCAAGAAATCAAACTTAGGAAAAATACTAACTCTATATCTGGTTAAGACTATACCTGAAATAATGCAACAGAAAACAGGATTTAAGATCAACCACATGAGAAGGATGGACTTAAGATTACTCTCCAGATGGGAAAGGGTGCTCACAAAAGATGTTCCTACTCCACAAAAACAACTACCACAGAAAATGAAGAAACAAACCCCCAGGAAACCTGAATATTCTAGTGATTCAGAAGAACAAGTGACCTTCAGTTCAGATGAACAACAAGAATCTGCAAGGAAATCACCTACCCCTAAGAATGTAGATGATAGTCAGATGCAGGGGGAGTAGATTCCAGAATGCACCATCCAACTGGATCAAGTTCAGGAAGTGCCTCATCTAGGGGGAGCCAATGAGCTTTCTCCAGCTCCACAAGAGGCATTACCTTCAGAAGTTGCTCATGAGAAAGAGCAAGCTGCATTAGAGAGTGAAACAGCCACTTAAACTATCCTTGAGGTAATACATGATATTAATCAAACTACACTAGATACTGAGACAGATATACTAACTGTGCTTTTAACTGATGTTGAACATACCAACCATGATAACATCCCTGCACAGGATATACTAATGGATGAAACATCTGCATTAGATGATGCCCCATTAACTATACAAGATACAAATGTTCCACCTGTATAAACTCAACAAGAATTCACTCTTGAAGTGTTATTTCCTGATATTCAGGAGGCAAGGACTGGGGAGAGTTGACTAGGACTGAGAAGGAGCTGCACTCTAGTCCTAAAGAGCCAGTTGATATAGACAGTTCCTCAGCTTCTGAAGATGATGAGGAAGCCTCAAATGCAAAGAAAAGGAAACTGATGGTCTATAGATAGAAGAGCTCAAGCTATAAGAGGGCTTTGCAAACAGTCACTCAACAACCAGACCCAGCTGTTGACTACAATTCACGGTTGGTGGCTCTGCATGTTAAACTGGATGAACAAAGAGCAGCCATGGAGAAATATATGGATGAAAGTCACAAAGACCTCCAGTTCACCTTGGCTCAAGACATTAAATCAATTAGATTTGAAGTCAATCAGAATAAGAAGGAGATGACAGATTGCTTCCATAAGGGAGGTAATGCTGTAGCTTATCTGGCCAAGCAGCAACAAGAGGCCAGGACTCAAATTGATGACATAGTAGTTAAGCAAGGATATGTTCTGGAAAATCAGCTCAGGATGAATGATAATCTTACTGAATCACATAATGTGATTATTACTGAGTCAAAGAATACTGCAACTGCATTAAATGAGGAAAGGGCTAAAGAGAAGTCAGAGTTTGATAAGAAACTTCAAGAAGATTTAGCCACTTTCCAATCTGCCATTCAAGCCTATCAAAAGATCATATCTGCTCAGCTACAGAAGTTTAAAGCTTATTTTATAGAAGGCACCAACTACTTAGCTGATCAAATCAGATTTCTGAAAGATGATCTCAGGAATCATGTTGAGAGAGAAGTCATAAAGGGGGAGAGGTTGTTAGTCACCGCAGGCTCTGATCATGCCAAATGGATAACTAATTATATCAGAGCCACTCTTGGATATCCTCCCTCGTGTGATGATGATAATACAGCTGAGTCAGGCATTCAAGCGGCAGGAATTGAAGGGGGTCAGTATGAGGTAGCTTAAATCATATACCCCCTTCTAGCTATGAGGGAATTCAACAATTGTTTCACCAGATGTATAGCCCTCCAGAGGCTACTAAGAATGTTATAATTGAGAAAGTGGAAATGTTAGAGGCAGCATTGAATAAAGAGCAAGAAGCTCAACTCTCAAAAAAAAGGTTTAGAGAGCAGGTATAACAGAAGCCTGCTTTTGAAAGATGGAGTCCCACCACCAGAAATATAATACTCACTGTCTG
The DNA here is from genome assembly GCA_039583875.1 of Platanthera guangdongensis. Taxonomy (NCBI): domain Eukaryota; kingdom Viridiplantae; phylum Streptophyta; class Magnoliopsida; order Asparagales; family Orchidaceae; genus Platanthera; species Platanthera guangdongensis. The sequence continues at coordinate 133,252,915 of CM077152.1, forward strand.
GCAAGCTGTCAAAGATAACATGCATGATAAAGATAAGTGGTTTTCTGAACTTGAGTGGACCAAATATCTGTAGAGACAAGATGCTATACATCAGTTCAGATTGGATCACAAGGCTGGGAAAATACCTGCTACAGCTGTGGAGCCCAGTAAACACTTTCCCAAGCCTTATCACTATTTTGAAAGGCAAAAAGTTAAGGATGAATAACTTAAGAAGAAGGATCTCAAAAGGCAAGAAGCCAGCTGAAGATACTGAAGCTCCAGTACAAGCAAGCATCCATTCTAGCAAAGGCATAGTGATCAAGGAGCCTGATCAGCCTTAGGATAGATTGACTAGATTTTAGAACATTGTAATCTTCAGTTTTAAAATCTATGTAATCGGTTGCTAACAAACTTTTTTTTGAAGTTTAAACAAAACAATGTTTCATGTTTATTATGTTTGTATCATATTCTGTAATGATATAATATACTTGTTTTGTTTATATATTACCCTGTCATTGAATGCTTTTATACATCATATTGTTTATTTTATTATAAGTGATGTATATCATTGACAAAGGGTTATGTCTTTTCCAAATAGGGGGAGATTGTTGGGTACATTGGAAAATGTATACCAGATTTAGAGAAGCCTCACCTAACTCAATGATATGCATCAAGATGTATTTGATGTTGTGTTGAGTTATCATGTGTAGGTTAAGTAAATGGAAGAAAACTTTTCTAAGTACAGGTGTCGACACTTGGGAATGGTTGTGTCGACACCAAGGGGCAGATTGTGTCGACACCCAGAATTTGTGTCGACACACAGAAAATCTGTCGACAATGCTGTGTCGACAACAAGGGCCAGATTGTGTCGACACCCAGAATTTGTGTCAACGCACAGAGAAGCTGTCGAAACATTCCAGAATTTTGTCGACAACATTTATATCGACAAACAGTACTTGTGTCGACACACACCAGAATTCTGTCGACACCAACTTTTTCAAGACAAGGAGTGATTGTGTCAACACATTCCACAGAAGCTATGTAGAGAAGTAAAAGTGAAGTTGTGTCAACATCATCAAGACTTGTATCGATACATGAACTATGTGTGTCGACACATGTAAAGTATTCACTCGACATTTTCTGCTACTGAGTCAAAGTCCAATGAAGGTTGAAGTAATACAACTGGAGACTTGACAGCTGTCATTACTGACATTATTGTCGCATCTGTCAGAGGTGTCAGAAGAACGTTTGGAACCGGAACAGCCGGTAACCATTGATGAAGCCTATATATAGATATGCTCTCTCAACAATTAGGATAATTATCGATTGTGAAGAAGTGATCGTGAACACGATCAGTGAATGAATAATAATCTCTGAAGGATTGAGGATCCAAAAGAAGAGAAAGAAGAAATAGTCAACAAATTGTAGAGAGAGAAAAACACGAAGGAGAGAAGTCCTCATCCAGTGAAGGCAGATCCTGAACAGTCTGCCAGAAGAATTCAGATCAATTCTGAAGAAGAATTCAGATTAATTTCTGAATAAGAAGGAAGCTGATTGAAGATCAACTCCGACACCAAGAAGATCAACCTTACTTTGTTCAGATTCAAAAAGCTTTGAAGAAGCTAAGACAGGTTGATCCTTAAGTAATCAGTTCTATCAAGAACTGATCAAGAAACCTTCAACCAATTCTCTCTCCATCTGGTTGAAGATATTATTATCTTTTCATCAATAACTTTTATAGGATTTGTAATAGATCTGAGTGTAGGAGATTTATTTCTCTGAGTTGTAAGCCTAAATTTTAAAGGTTGGGGTAGGGCTGAGTGCCTGAGGTAGGGGAATCTTTTCCCTAAGTTGTAGGCTTGTGAAAGAGGCTGAGGTAGGGATTTTGCCTGAGTTGTAGGAGTGGATTTTCACTCTGAGTTGTAGGCATGTGAAATAGGCTGAGGTAGGGCTTGTGCCCGAGTTGTAGGAGTGTGGATTCACTCTGAGTTGTAGGAATCATTCTTGGTTCTGAGGTGTAAGATCTGCGGATCTGAGAAGAAAGATGGAAGTTATGCTGAATCTAGTACACTGCTAGATAGGCGAAGGGGAAAGTGGATGTACCCATCATTTGGGGAACCACTATAAATCTGGTGTGCAATCTGTGGAATGTTGTGTGTATGTGAATGTTGTGCTGTTATATCTGCTGAATAAATTGCTAAACTAGATAGATTTGTCTGCCTAAGTTAGAAAAAGAATTGAACCTATTCACCCCCCCCTGTAGGTGTTTAGGACATCTTGAAACCAATTCTTTCAATCAACCAGATAATTATTGTTCGTCGACCTTAGATACAAGATCGTCGACCTGAGAACTACTGACTGCTACTTGATAAAAATTGTCAATACTGTGGTCTAAGTTTATCGAGCTGAGAACATGAATTCGATGACTAGAGTTCATTGAAATGATTCTGGACTTAGAATGTTGAAGTAGAGTATCCAGTAATCGTCGACCTGAGAATTAAGTTCGTTGACCTGAGAACTAAGTTCGTTGAGCTGAACTCAGAGAATTGTCTCTGAGTTCGTCGAGCTGAGCAGTACTTTCGTCGGGCTAAGTTCGACGAACGTCAAACTCATTTCCTGAATCTTTGAAATTTCTCTAAGTCCCGAGTCTTTTGCAGTCTGTTGATGGCTGATCCAAGCAATGTTGACTCTAAGGACATGGCCTAGACTGTAGGACACAAACATGACCCTGGCTATATAAGATGGGTCAATAATCCTAGTTTAGTGAACCTAGCCCAAATCCAACTAGGGATCCAACACAAGATACAGCGGCAGCACAAGTTATTACCCTAGTTGTGCAGGTAACAAATCTCGTTACCTCGGGTACAACACCGATCACGCAGGGAGAAGGAGAAAGGGCAAGCAGAGTCGTTGGCTGAAAGAGTGGTTGTCGGGCACAAAGAGCGGAAAATGAAGTATTTCCTAAGATTCCATCCTGCAACGTTTAAGGGAGTCGGCACGCCGAACGACGCGGAGGACTGGTGGGCAATAATTCAAGAACTGCTAAGGGCGGAAGAGATGCCAGTACAGAAGAAGTCCGAGTTTGCGAGTTTCATATTGGAAGGTGACACTAAGTTGTAGTGGGTGAGTCATAGTGTCACCAGTTTCCTGGATGCACCCCATCCATAGAAAAGTTTGGAAATGCTTTCTTGAAGAAGTATATTCCCACGTCGACAAGGCTAGCCCTTCAGAGACAGTTTTTGCACTTGGTGCAGCGGGATAAGACAGTAGATGAGTACGTCCAAGAGTTCATTCGTTTGGGACATTATGATGTGACGACCATAGCACACGATAAGGAGAGGGACAACCTCTTCTACCATGGATTGAAGGAGAACCTAAGACAACCCCTCTTAGCAATGAAGAAAGCGGGCTTCAACGAGTTGGTCGAAGCAGCTAGGATGTTGGAGAGCGATATGGAGTGATCCCAACGTAGGAACGGTTTTACAGCCAAGCAGGGAGAAGGAAATTCTTCTCAATCGCAAGGGCAATCTGACGGAAGTAAGTGGAAGAAGATGTCCCATTCCTAAAAGACCTAGGAGAAGAGTAGTACGATGATGGGGGGATCTCGCTTCAAGGGACCACTATCGTGCTACAAGTGTGGCAAGGCGGGCCACATAACTCATTTTGGCACTGAAGGTGGCGCTGAGCAGGAGCCAAGACAAGAGCAGTCGGTCCGCCCAGAACCTAGCATGGTGGAGAAGGGAAAATTGGCGGAGTTGAGCACTTCTTGTTTCCAACCGATACAACCAAGGGCGTACAACCTTGGGTAGCAGGAAGTGATCCGCCAACCCGATGTGGTGACATGTATGAGAAATGGAGTCGTGCCCTTTTCTACGGGCACAGTGCTTAGGTTGTGCATGCCCAATGGGCCTTCATGACCACCTGGATGAGAGGGTGTATTGGTTGCAGTCTAGACGGAGTCGACTTCGTATTGGTAGCAGCGGTTCTACCATTGGTGAATATGATGTGATCTTGGGAATGGACTGGCTTGTGGAGTAAGGTGTCAGTATTGACTGTCTGTCAAAGGTGGTGACCCTAAGAAGCGAGGGAAAGATAGAAGTTATATTTGAGGGCCACAATGGAGCGTATTGTTCCCTAATTTCAGCCATTCAGTTGGTACGAGCGGTTAACTAGGGTGGAGTAGCTTTCGTAGCTTTGCTAGAAGTTCAAATTCCCAAGTTATCAATTGGTGAAGTACCGGTATTGGCGGAATTTGAGGATGTGTTTCCTGAGGATTTACCAAGAGCACCTCCCCGACGAGAGATCGATTTCTCGATCGAGTTAGTGCCAGAAGCAAGGCCGATGTCTCGTCCTCCTTTTAGGATGGCACCGAAGGAATTGGCTGAGCTCAAGGTACAATTGCAAGAACTATTGGAGCTGGGGTACATAAGACCTAGCTCTTCACCATGGAGTGCGCCAGTGTTGTTTGTTAAGAAGAAATATGGTAGTATGCGACTGTGCATAGACTACTGGGAATTGAATAAACTGCCTGTTAAAAATAAGTATTTGATCCCACAGAGAGATGACCTTTTAGACCAGTTGGTGGGGTCAGCTGTGTACTCTAAGTTGGACTTGAAATCCGGATACTACCAGTTACGAATTCTTCACGAGGACATACCCAAGATAGTGTTTGGTACGAGGTATGGTAACTTCGAGTTCTAGGTGATGTCGTTCAGTCTGACAAACGCGCCATATGTATTCATGGATTTGATGATACGAATATTTCGGGAGTATTTAGACTCATTTGTGGTGGTCTTCATTGATGATATCTTGGTCTACTCCAAAACAGAGGCGGAGCATGAGGCTCATTTAAGAATAGTTTTGCAAACTTTGAGAGAGAACCAGCTGTACACAATGTTCTCGAAATGGAAGTTCTACTTACAGAAGGTGGCATTTTTGGGCCATATAATTAGTGGTGATGGGTGGCGATGGATCCAACAAAAGTTAAGGCCATCAGGGATTTGCCATATTTGAGCACCGTGGCGGGAGTCAGGAGTTTTCTTGGACTAGCCGAGTACTATAAAAGATTTGTGGAAAACTTTTCGCGGATAGTTCTACCCCTCACTTCATTGACTCGCAAGGACAAAAAGTTCTTGTGGACTCAGGACTGTAGTCAAGCGTTTGACACCTTGAAGGAAGGGCTGATGACAGATCTGATCCTAAGTTTTACTAAAGAGATTGAAGGATTTCAAATATTCAGTGATGCATCACGATGCTATTTAGGTTACGTGTTAGTGAAACATAACAAGGTGATAGACTTTGGGTCTAGGCAGTTGAAACCTCATGAGAGGAATTGCCCCATCCATGACTTGGAACTAGCAGCGGTAATTTTTGCATTAAAACTGTGGCGGCACTATGTCTATGGTACGAAGGTGGAGATCTTCACGGACCACAAAAGCTTGAAGTATCTTCTAGATCGAAAATATTTGAACATGCGGTAGCGCAAATGGGTTGAGTTCCTTAGGGACTATGATATGGCAATACAATATACGCCAGGAAAACCCAATGTGGTGGCGGATGACTTGAGTAGGAAATTCTCTGGATAGGAGAATTGGATTGAAGCTCATGATGAGCAGTTGGTGTGAGATTTTGAGTCCCTCAGCATCGTTTGTGTAGTAAGTGTTGGGTATTGTATCCACGATTACCTAGATTTGAGGAAGCCACCTGTCAAGCTAAGATGAATTCACAATGTATTTGATGAAACATCTCAAGTTGTGCTTGCAGTTCCTCCACGCTAAGTGCACACCAATGTCAGGGTGCAGTAGGTCAATATACACGGGTCCGCACGACGTAATCCCTCGTTGAGCAGATCAGTGTGTTGGCCTATATACACTCTCTCTATTGGAGTGCACTTACTTTCAAGTACAAGGCCGTTCATATGCAAGAGAAGACAAGGAGCATGGAGGATCAAGGAGCAGCTCCTGGGTGGAAGACGAAAATTCGTCCAAGGCAAATTCGACGAGAATCACCAAGTGATTCTCGCCGAATCGACGAGAATCATTAGTGATTCTCGCCGACTCCTTCTGGCCACCTCTAAATGGTGCCAAGTAAGATTCGGCGAGAATCACTAGTGATTCTCGCCGAACCAGTGGCCAAGCAGCTCATGCATACAAAGTAAAATTCGTTGAGAATCAATAAGTGATTCGGCGAGAATCACTAACGATTCTCGACGAATCGTCGAGAATCACTTAGTGATTCTCGCCGATTCGTCGAGAATCGCCTGCGATTCTCGCCGATTTTCACTTGGCGTTTTCTCAGGATGCTGCTGGACCGGATTCTGCCTTTGGACTAGTTTGAACCGGACTTAGGGATTTCTTTTGTGGGTCCCTCAAATGGTCATATTTGAGAATTCAATAGTATATATATTCCAGTATTCTTGAACAGTAAGATCGGGGAAAACGGAAAAAGAAACCGAGCCGCCTCGTAACCCTAATTCCGCGACTCTTCTCCGCCGCCGCCGTCGCGCTCGGGATAGTTGGTCGCCGTCAACATTTGAGATTCCTTCGTAATCTCCGGCGACAGAAGCTTAGCAAAGCTTGAGTCTCACGCGTCTATCCAGAGATCTCTTGTCTCTCGATTTGTTGACCGGGAAAAATTCCTCCGTCCGAATCGATCGAGACGACCGATCCTAGAGTGACCGTTGGTAGACCTAGTTTGCTTCGCTACGAAGTTTGGATCTCCAAGTTCAGCAGCCGCTCATCATCGTAGCCGCCGATCCCGAAGCTAGCCGCAGCTCGTGTGCCGCCGCCGGTTCCGGGGAGATCCACTCCAAGAGAGACCAAGGTTGTAGACTCTTCATCGACTTCAAGAACACGTCGTCGAACAAGAGGAACACCTTAGTCTCCATAAGAAGTTTGTATCACGTGTATACTCTATATTTAATTTCATTGTAATGGAACTTTTGTTCCGTGTTGTAAGGGTTGGGTGCAACCCATTTTGTGGGAGTGTTGACTCTCACCTGTGGAAGGGCTCCTTCCGTTAGTGAAGGGATTGGATTTCAATCCCGTTGGAGAAGTGACCGAGTCGTCCCTTGTTGGGGAGATAGGTCGAAGGGGGAAAGTGGATGTACCCAAGTCGGGGAACCACTATAAATTTGCTGTGTATTCTGTGTGCTGTGCTTTTTGTTTTTATTGTGCAGGTACATCCGTAAATTCCGCAAAAGAATCACACGTCACCTATTCCCCCCCCCCATAGGTGCACATAGCTGACATAAGGTGGACTTTCAAGTGGTATCAAAGCGAGGTTACTCTTCAAAAAGGTTAACACCTTGAGTAGAATCCTGCCACCAGTGTCAGAAGCATGGATCTGGATTATGAGATTCCGCCACTCAAACTCCCCGCATGCACAACGGATTATTATCCCATCTGGAGAATGAGAGTATCATTTCACCTTGATGCTATCGATCCTCGAGCATCCTTCATTCTGGAAGAGGGTCCGTTTATCCCCATGAAGACCTCCGACTCTGGGATCCAAGTGCCCATGGGCATTGCTGAGATGTCAGAGACGGAACTATCACTATTTCACTTGGACGAGAAGATTCGACAAATCATCATGGATGTCTGGTCTGGAGCCTCTCGCTCTAGATTGGAAAAATGTAGAACGGCTAAATCTCTGTGGATGATGATCTCAGAGCTAATGGGGGAGTCAGAGAAAGCTGGATTATGCTGTCAATCAGAGGATGAAGCGTATGTAGGAGTCCTCACTTCTGAAGATGAAGGCAAGGATCCTTCGGACTGCATCAGAGCTCCAGTGTCCGTGTCAGAGACTGAAGAGGATAGTGAGGAAAGCAGCTCTGATGTGGATGAACCAATAGTCACTGGATCTAACGACAATAACACAGAAGTGCAGGTAACTTCCTCATCCTGCCCCGTATCTCTTGAAATTTCTGAAGACAGGAACTGCCCTCCTCCAGAAAATGCTGATTCCCTGAAGAGAGCCCTTCAGTCCAGCAATCTACTTGCTGAGGAGCAAGCACAAGAGATTGCTCGACTGAAGGTCTTGTTGGTCCTCTAACTGGCGTCCAACAAGGCCAAGGACTCTAAGATCTCAGCTCTAGAGAGTAGTCTGGAGAATGAGAAATGTATAGTATCAAACTTTTCCCAAGTTGATGCTATAAAGAGAAAGCAAGAAACCGGGTGGATCTCCCGGATTATCAAGGCATGGAGAAATGGGGAAACGGTATTCCGACCCCCCACTCCAAGCAGGAAGGTAACTCATCATGCCTTCAGGTATGACCACAGGAATAGTCGTGGTCACTGCAAGGGTGATTCGTCCCCATGTGGAAACGTCCATAGTGCAAGGGGCGTCATGGCCACCCATGAGGAAATATCTAAGGCTCATTCTGAGCCCTTTGTATTCACTGCCACTGCCTCAACACAGTGTGGATCAGCATGTCCCAGCTCACAGAAGACTTCTCACCACTCGAGGACACGGGATAGAGAGGATAGAAGTCATGATGTCAGGTTCCATGGGGCCTCTGTAAGGGAGATGCCTGGAAGAATGGCACCACCTTCCCGGCCTCATAACGCTCACAACATGCATTCTTTCCACCCTTCCACGTGTCACGATGGAAGAGAAAGTTTTGTGACAAGATCATCCCCTATCCCGTTTAGACCTAGGACCGTGACTACGTCAGTCACTAGATCAGGTCGAAAACGGCGATACAACATTCACCCTTGTTGGTGCTGCGGCAAAGTGGGGCACTTTGCCATTGACTGTTGGCACAACCCCTCTGTGCCCACAGCAAGGGCTTATCCACATTCTAGGGACAGAGGTAGTCTTCCAGACAGGTTTTCTGAAGGAAGGCAGTTGCGTGCTTATGCTAATAGAAACCTAGGACCCAATATGATTTGGGTTCCTAAGGTAAAGTAATTCTGTCTTGCAGGGTAGTCTAGGTCCCCGTGAATACGATGGCAACTAGACAGTAGGTGGCTCAAGGCTAACTTGGAACAAGCGTCTGCAATAACAGATGGGCTACCTGGTTGAGCTTACTCACTTTGAGCCACCAATGTGTTCTACCTGTGGGACTAAGACGATGACTCTCCAAATCCCAGGTAATTTTGATCAGTTCAAGGACTTGTGTCACGATGCATCCTCATTCAAAATAAATATATATATTTCTATCCTTGTGTATACGTACACTTATGCTTATCATGTGTGTGTGCACCTTTATGGAGAGATTAACTCGAGGCATGCAAACCATTACACATAAATAAAAGGTTAACCAAGATATGTCATTGTAAATTTCGACAAATCACACTTGACATCAAGAAGTGTCTGGAGAAGTCTCGCTCAAATCCAAATAGATTGTCATTACAATAAACATGTATTTATTAATCTTATATTAACTTGACATCCGAAGAATTTGAAAATGTTGCAATGCTTCCCAACGTGGAAATTCCCAGTAGAAAAACTCTTCAATTCGGAACCTCGGAACCTTTCAATTCCTAGTAAAGAAAACCCTTAAATTACAAGTGGTAAAGAAAAATATCAATTTCACTTTATATACTCGGAATCCCGCCGAAGGAGCTCGCCGACCCTTGACATTCACCCCGAATCCCGACGACTTAGATAAATCCCGCCGAAAGAGTCACTCCGCCTATTCGCCTTCTTCACGACTCCCGCAAGAGCACTCCCGACGACCCTCGCCTTCTTCATGAATCCTGCAAGCGCTCTCTCAAGTTCTTCCACCGATTCGCCGCAACCCGCGGGAGCTCACCCTCCGACTCGCCGAAACCCGCAGCTCGTGAAGTCTCCCCCTAAGCTCCCGCAAGGGTCTCGCAAAGTTCTGTTTGAAAGGCTCCCGACGACTCCCGCCGAAGCCCGCACCGTCGATCTCCCCAAGTCTCGATTTTCCTCCGCTCAAACCACCTCACCGACTTCACCTCTAGGTATCCCGTCACCCGAAGCATCCACTAATGAAGTTTCCTTTTTGAAAGTTCATTAACATTTTGAGTAGGGCTTCTCTCTAGATCTACAATGGCTCCAAGGACGACTGCAGGGTTGGTCTCTGGCTGTGAGCTGGTTCGCACTGGATTTTCTCATGCCTCGGACGAATTCCGGAATATCATTCTAATGCTGGAAGAGGCTGGGCTAACCTTCGTCTTGGAGCACCCTTGCAAAGTCCTGGACAAAGAAGTGCTGGAGTTCTTCTCTACCGCAAGACTCCGAGATAGAGACTCCATAATCAAGAGCAAGGTGGCTGGGACAAAAGTAAAGATGTCTGCCAGTAAGCTAACTCGCTACCTGCAGCTTTCTAGCTCGGAGCAGGAGGACTGCTTGGAGGACGAGGACAAAACCAGAACTCTCTTGTTCTGCGGTCTTCCACGAGGAACTCGATCAATAAAGAGAAAGGAGATGAATGAAGAAGGGAAGCTCCTATCTGACGTTATCGGAAAAGTGCTCATCTGCAAGCCGGGCTCGCATGACCATATCTCAGGAGATATGTTCAAGATCCTCATAGCTATTGTCTGCCGCAAGAGGTTCAACTGGGGGGAGTTGCTGTTCCAAAAGATCAAGGACACATTGGGCACTCCAAGTTTTGGCCGCATCATAAGCTTATATCTAAACCAGCTGAACGGAGACAAGTTTGACATGAGCAAATGGGTCCCTCTCCACTACTTGAAGAAGGTGGATGCAAGTGTGTTTGATCGATGGGAGCGGCGTATCGGGCAGCCTGCTGTGGAAGAGCAACAAGAGGTATCTCCAGCAGTCACCCCCGGTGAAATTCCTGATACCGTGACTGCAGGAATCGAGGGGGAGACTCTACCCCCTCATATGGATGTAATATCTGAAATCGCCCAGGTGGCCAGGGATACGGTGGCCGAAATTCATGAAGTAAGTGAACCTGAGCTGGAGGATGAGGAGGTCCTGAACAGAAACACTCAAGGAACCGAAGCTGACGCACTGGAAACTGCTGATCGAGAATTGGAAGAAGCTGCTGATATACTTGACTTCTTGGATGAGGACGGAGAGGAAGATGAGAATGAGGGCCATGAAGTACTTGAGACTCCGGATCCTGTTGAACCTCCACCTGACAAATCTGCACCAGTGGAGGGGGAGTTAAATAACTCTACAGTGGCCGCCAACATTCCTCCTGTAGAGACTATGATGGTATCCAGCTCCACAGATGCGTCTGCAGAAATGCAAGGCCCTCAAGTGCCTCCGACCATACCGTTACGAGATGAGCTGGCCACTCACACTATCAATGTCATTCAAGTAATAGTGAACGAGCTTAAAGCCTCTTTTGATACAGCTCATAAAACACTGCTGAAAAAGATTAAGACTTCTGAAGATCTCATGCTTAAAAATATGGTAGAGATCAACCATAAACTGGATGTGATGGAGAAGAAATTCGAAGAAAAGTATACCGCGGCCGGCGAAGCTGTCACACTTTTAATGGCCGGCTTGAAAAAGAATACTGATACTCTGGCTGTCGTAAATCAGAACGCACACGTTGTAGCCAACAACATTCAGAAGTTTGATGGTAATATGGTCACCTTAAATGCCAACCAGCAGACCCTGATCACTGAATTCACCAAGAACACGAAGCATATTGATGACTCCCTGCACTCATATGCCAACTGCATAGCTGTCGAAGCCAAAAAGGGGGAGAAAGAGTATATAGCTAAGTTGGCCGAGCTTCAAGAAAGCATGGACACAAACTTCGCACAATCAAGCAAATACGTCTATGAGAGCTGCTGGTGGATGCTCCAACAGGCGCTGGGTACGTTAGGCGTCGTCCTACCTGACCATCCTGCCGGTATTCAGGTTCCTGAGACATCTAAGGCCGCTGAGGAAGTAAATATTGCTGAGGATGTAAGTGCAAGTGCTGCAGATATTCCCACACATGACGCTGATGCTAGGGCTCTCTCCAAAGCTAAACTGAGGAGTATGTTTGACCAGGAGGCTTTAGCAAAAGCCAGGGGAAAGAGAAAAGTTCAAGAAGGGACATCCAAGGAGACACAGGCTGCAAAGAGAACTCGAATGAATGAGGAGGAGGTACGAAATGAAAGGTGGAGTCCAGTTTCAAGGAACATAATATTAGTCACCTTCTGGCTGCAAGAAAGAGGAGAGATCAATCGAAACGAAGTATATAGCCAGTATGAGTGGGAAACGCACAAAACGTTTGAAGCGAAACGCAACATCTTTTTCAGAAACAACAAGGATCCAGATAAAGTTGCTCCTCCTAGGTACTACCCGAAGCCCAAAGAATACATGGAGAGGCAAAGCAAGAAGTACTTGGCTCAAAATCTTAAGGGTGACGAAGTTAAGGACAAATAGTCAACACTTTATAGCTTGTCACTGTGTCTTAAGAACATTTAATGATTATTATTGTCATATAAACAATTCTGCATTATATGTGAATATATTTATCTTGGTATATATATTTGAATTTGTGAATGACTCAAGTCCTGATCTGATTGCATATATTCTCTTGTGCTGCGTGTTTAATTTCTGAATGTTATGTTTATTATTTGATAAGTGTTATTCATCTTAGCTAGTAGGGTTTTGGCTTCGTCAAATAGGGGGAGATTGTTGGGTATTGTATCCACGATTACCTAGATTTGAGGAAGCCACCTGTCAAGCTAAGATGAATTCACAATGTATTTGATGAAACATCTCAAGTTGTGCTTGCAGTTCCTCCACGCTAAGTGCACACCAATGTCAGGGTGCAGTAGGTCAATATACACGGGTCTGCACGACGTAATCCCTCGTTGAGCAGATCAGTGTGTTAGCCTATATGCACTCTCTCTATTGGAGTGCACTTACTTTCAAGTACAAGGCCGTTCATATGCAAGAGAAGACAAGGAGCATGGAGGATCAAGGAGCAGCTCCTGGGTGGAAGACGAAAATTCGTCCAAGGCAAATTCGACGAGAATCACCAAGTGATTCTCGCCGAATCGACGAGAATCATTAGTGATTCTCGCCGACTCCATCTGGCCACCTCTAAATGGTGCCAAGTAAGATTCGGCGAGAATCACTAGTGATTCTCGCCGAACCAGTGGCCAAGCAGCTCATGCATACAAAGTAAAATTCGTTGAGAATCAATAAGTGATTCGGCGAGAATCACTAACGATTCTCGACGAATCGTCGAGAATCACTTAGTGATTCTCGCCGATTCGTCGAGAATCACCTGCGATTCTCGCCGATTTTCACTTGGCGTTTTCTCAGGATGCTGCTGGACCGGATTCTGCCTTTGGACTAGTTTGAACCGGACTTAGGGATTTATTTTGTGGGTCCCGCAAACGGTCATATTTGAGAATTCAACAGTATATATATTCCAGTATTCTTGAACAGTAAGATCGGGGAAAACGGAAAAAGAAACCGAGGCGCCTCGTAACCCTAATTCCGCGACTCCTCTCCACCGCCGTCGTCGCGCTCGAGACAGTTGGTCGCCGTCAACATTTGAGATTCCTTCGTAATCTCCGGCGACAGAAGCTTAGCAAAGCTTGAGTCTCACGCGTCTATCCAGAGATCTCTTGTCTCTCGATTTGTTGACCGGGAAAAATTCCTCCGTCCAAATCGATCGAGACGACTGATCCTAGAGTGACCGTTGGTAGACCTAGTTTGCTTCGCTACGAAGTTTGGATCTCCAAGTTTAGCAGCCGCTCATCATCGTAGCCGCCGATCCCGAAGCTAGCCGCAGCTCGTGTGCCGCCGCCGGTTCCGGGGAGATCCACTCCAAGAGAGACCAAGGTCGTAGACTCTTCATCGACTTCAAGAACACGTCGTCGAACAAGAGGAACACCTTAGTCTCCATAAGAAGTTTGTATCACGTGTACATTCTATATTTAATTTCGTTGTAAAGGAACTTTTGTTCCGTGTTGTAAGGGTTGGGTGCAACCCGTTTTGTGGGAGTGTTGACTCTCACGTGTGGAAGGGCTCCTTCCGTTAGTGAAGGGATTGGATTTCAATCCCGTTGGAGAAGTGACCGAGTCGTCCCTTGTTGGGGAGATAGGTCGAAGGGGGAAAGTGGATGTACCCAAGTCGGGGAACCACTATAAATTTGCTGTGTATTCTGTGTGCTGTGCTTTTTGTTTTATTGTGCAGGTACATCCGTAAAATCCGCAAAAGAATCACACGTCACCTATTCCCCCCCCATAGGTGCACATAACTGACATAAGGTGGACTTTCAGTAAGAGGGTAGTCTTGCAAGGCTTGGTTGAACTAGATAGAGTTTCAGAATGATTTGTTCGATCGTATCCGGGAAGCCACCATTGTGGATGCAGAGTTTAGATCGTGTGTGGTGGAAGCGCAAAAAGGCGAGAGTAGTTCTTTGGAGATGACTTGTGGGATTTGTGGTAGGACGGATGGATATGTGTACCGCAGTTCGACATTCTCCGTGAGGAGTTAATGTTTGAGGCTCATTTCATGAAGTACTCTATTCATCCGAGCAGTACAAAGATGTACTTGGATATGAAGAAATCTTTTTGGTGGCCTGGTTTAAAGCGTGATATTATTTGTACGTGAGTCCATGCCAAACTTGTGCCTTAGTGAAGTCTTAATGCCAGAAGCCGGGTGGGTTCCTGAAGCCCATTCCTATCCGCGAATGGAAATTTGATGACATCTCCTTGGACTTTATGCATGGTTTACCTCGGTCGCAGTAGGGAAATGATTTAATTTGGGTGATTGTGGATCGCTTGACCACAGTGGCTCATTTCATCCAAAAAAGGAAAGAGGACAGCGTGGAGAAGCTGGTAGAGTTGTAAGTTCGCAACATTGTGTGACTGCATGGGACTCCTAAGAGTATCATTAGTGATCGCGATGGACGATTCACGTCCAAGGACTGGAGGTTGGTACAGAAGAGCCTATGCACGAAGCTTAAGATAAGTACGACGTTCCATCCTCAAACCGATGGAAAATCCGAAAGAATGAATCGTACAATGGAGGATATGCTGAGGATGTGTACCCTTAATTTTGGAAAGTAGTGGGAAGATCATCTCTTCATGGTAGATTTTGCCTATAACAATAGTTACCAGGCAAGTATTAAGATGGCGCCATATGAAACTATATATGGGAGGCGGTTGTAATGTCCCATTTCGTGTCAGACCCCTCACATGCGTTTTGAGTCAAGAAAGTTGACTCAGGTTCGGTGAGCATCGAGTAAGTCGACTGGACTGAACTACTAGATCATGAATTTACTTGGAAAGCGTTCAGAATGTTTGGCGTTGAGTGGACTCGACACCACTCAACGTCATTTAACATATAAAATTTGCTAAGGGTTAGGCGTTGAGTGCACTCAATGCACTCAGCGCTTTTAACTTAAATTGTTCTGGCGGGATAGGCGTTGAGTGCGTTGAGTGCACTCAAAGCTTTTAACTTAAATTGTTCTGGAGGGTTAGGCGTTGAGTGTGTTGATTGTGTTGAGTGCACTCAATGTAGCATTGAGTGCACGCAATGCGCTCAATGCTTTTAACTTAAATTGTTCTGGCGGGTTAGGCATTGAGTGCGTTGAGTGCACGAAATGCGGCGTTGAGTGCACTCAACGCACTCAATGCTTTTAACTTAAAATGTTCGGGCATGTTAGGCGTTGGGTGCGTTGAGTGCACTCAACGCACTCAATGCTTTTAACTTAAATTATTCTGGCAGGTTAGGAGTTGAGTGCATTGAGTGCATTCAATATAGCGTTGAGTGCACTCAACGCACTCAACGATTTTAACTCTAAGTTGTTCTGGCGTCTGTAGGCATTGAGAGCTTTAACTGGACTCAACGCTTTTTGCCTTAGTCAAATTTTCGGCCCTGTTTGCTGCTTCATATAAATAGTCTGAATCGGAATTTTTGGGTTTGATGCCAGAGGACTTAAATTAGACGCGTCTTTTCAAAATGTCATAATTGATATAATAATAGGCGGTCCAGTAACACGGTGACCCGTGGCAAAGCGGTTCAACCATAATTCCTCTTTTAAAAGGACATTTACGGAAAACCCTAGTGATAATTCATTTTGTAGTCTAAACTACTGGGGTAATTACTATTTTTTAATATACAAATCATGTTTGTAAAGTTTTATTTTGACCTCGTTTTGTATATATTTTAATACCACTAATGTTTTCTCTTATTTTTGCAGATTTTCTCAGTTTTCGGCCAAAATGACCCGACAAGCCCCCCTAACCCGCCATAAATTTCATCGAGACTCCCTCCTTATCCTCTGATTTCATCGAGCTCTCCCTCCTTCTCCTCTAATTTCGTCGCACTCTCTCTCCTTCTTTCGTCGAGCTTACTTGCTGCCAAAGGACAAGTCTGTGCTTTTTCACAAAAGCCTGCTGCCACCATTAAATGCACATGAACCCGTACTGATGAAATCATCATTTCCCGCAAGATATTCGTACCATGTTCAGCCCGCACCTATCACGTACATCTGACACGCCCCCGGGGCGTGATAGGGGGGCATGACCATCCCAAACAAAAACTCTATAAATAGAGCCCCGACCCTTGAGAAGAAACAGAGAATTTTTGGGAGAAGGGAAGTGCTGCCATTTCCATTTCTCCCTTAGTGTTCTTCCTCTCTCCTATTTTTATTTTAATGTTTCTGTTTGGTTTTATTTCAGTTTTCTGTAATAGTTTAGTTTAGTTTCATTTTTTGTTTTAGTGCTGCTTAGTTTTTCATTTTCCTGCAAGTATAATATTTTATAGTTCACGTGTAGCTCTCTGTTTGATTTTAAGATAAGTCTGTTTAATTTTTCTTGTTTTTTTTTGTTTCCATGCACTTCTACTCATCTCTCTCCCTACACTTCACCATGAGTAACTAATCCTCCTTGTACTCGATCTTGATGATACGAGGTTCGAGTTGATTAAGTAATGATTCAATAGTTTGCTCTTTCTTTGTAAGGATTAGACCTTTAATTTACTCTTGATTAATCATATTTGGAGATATATTATCGATGTATATTTCCCGTCTTTGTTTCCACTCTTACTTAATTGAGAGGCTCATAGTTTGGAGTGAACGCTCAAGAGTAAAGAGAGTTACACGCACCCCTCAGGAGAGGCAGACGTTAAATCACCTGGATTGAAGTGAAATCCAATAGCGGGGTTCACAACGTAAAGCGAGCTTTAGGACTTTGATTTGGATGAGAGTTCGGTCGGACCTTCCTAAACTCAGGTGGGCATGACTTCGAGAGAAGCGGGTTCATGCTTTTGGAACATCCGTGGTCAAGGTCCTTTGCCTTATTAAGTTAGATTTTATTATCACATGTTTTTGATCAACTTTAGCCGCGGTGATTCTCGATCGAGTGCTTTTCTTTATCATTGTTCAACCCCTCATTTTAATCGCTAGTTGTGGCGTTTCTGTTTAAGTGCAAGTTTTTTTTATGCTAGTAGTCTCTTCTTTTAAATTAGTTAACAACCCTAAAACAATCTCTCGATAAGATAATAGATTTCGTGTGAGTAAGATTACTCAACAGTTCCCGGATCGTAATACGACACTTGTGTCCCCTAGCTACAATTCGTTAGGTATACTTGCCTCATTGGATTGCTAGTTCGGTTTTTATTCTCTTTGCAAAAATTCTTCCACCAAGTTTTTGGTGTCATGGCTGGGGAGCAACTTTTGTTGATAATTCGAAAACACGAACCTATTACTTTTATCAATTCTCTTTCTTACCCTCTTTCTCCAAAACTAAAAATTCAAAAAAAAATTACCGCACTTAATAGAAACCTACATCATAATATTTCTACACCACCTAACTCTCTCAAAAATGGCAATGTGGCTTTAAATACCACTATCTTGTCTAGTACCTTGTGAACCCATTATCGGGTAGCCATTGGGAAGTTCGGGAGTTAAAACATATAAAAAAATTATTTCAAAAAAAATTTAGTAACTCTTGTTCTAGTTTATTTATTTCTCTTTCTTTATCTTCTCTTCTTCTAGTGCATGACCCGCGGGAATCCGTCGTTTATTTTTGACTTCGACCACGAAATTGAGCATACTCTTCGGAGAAGATCGAGATTTTAAGGCCCTACTCTCCGAATATTGGTTGAGGATTTTGAGTCATTTTCCACCCAAGAAAGGAAGAACCCCATGTAGAGGAAGCCGTGCATAGGCCTATGTCCTATTATTTATGACCGAATCTAGAGGGTACAAAATCAAGCATTGTTCGCCCTGCTATAGATAATATTAATTTTTAACTTAAGCCTAGCATAATTCAAATGGTGCAGCAGTATGTGCAATATGACAGACTTCAAGATGAAGATCTGAATGCGCATATAGCTAGCTTTCTTGAGATTTGTGACACCTTTAAACTCAATGGTGTTACAAATGACGCTATTAGGCTAAAACTCATCCCTTTCTCCCTAAGAAACAAGGCTAACCAATAGCTGAACACTCTACCAAAAAACAACATCACCACCTGGAATCAACTAACTGAAAAATTTCTGGCGAAGTATTTTCCGCCAGCTAAAACCGCAAGACTTAGGAACAATATTTCTGCCTTTGGACAAATAGATTCTGAAACTTTGTTTGAAACCTGGGAAAGATTTAAAGAATCCTTAAGATGATGTCCCCATAACGCTCCCCTTGTATGGTTACAAGTGTAGACATTTTATAGCACGCTAAATCAAAGCACAAAACAAATGATAGACGCAGCTTTCGGTGGTACCTTAAACCACAAAACCCCGGAAGCAGCACTTGATCTTTTTGAGGACATGGACATGAACACATATCAGTGGAATGTGCCTAGGTCCTGCCAAAACAAACCTGCAGGTATATTTTACATAGATAACATCACCCAGCTAGCTCTGCAAGTGGAAATTTTAAGTAAAAAGATAACGGAGATGACTGCTACCTCCGCCCCTCAAGTATGGGAATCTACAACTCCTGTCCCCAAACAATTGGATTATGTAAATAATATGTCGAGAAATGCTTTTCATAATTTTTCTGCTCCGAGTTTTCCCGCTCCGGGCTTTGCTTTTTCGAATAGTTATAATCACGCTAAATGGAACCACCCGAATTTTTCATGGAGTAATCCCTCAAATGCAATGCGCCAGCCACCACAAAATGATTTTTCTGCACCATCACAACCTCCTCAAAATTTTCCAAAACCTCCATGTTTGGAGGAGATGTTTTCAAAATATATGAATGTTAATGATGCTACTATAAGAACCCTAACCGGGTCTGTTAAAAGTTTAGAGAATCAAGTAGGACAACTCGCAAAAATTATTTTTGAGTGACCCCCGGGTCTCTTCCTGCAAACACCATGCCCAACCCGAGAGAGCAAGTGAAAGCTATAACTCTTCAGAGTGGGAAGGAAGTTTCTGGTATGTTTAGCAAAGATCCCGAGGCAAGCTCCGCCTCCATTTTCAAAAGTCAAAGCTCCCCCCCATTCAAAAAAATCAACCCTCCGCCGAGGAAAAAATTATCATTTCACCGTTTACTGAAGAATAATTTATCAACCCTCTCCCTGTTGAAGAAAAAGATCTCACTCCACCACCCATCTTTAAAAATGAACCAACTCCACCATACCCTTCCGAAATTAACAAGCAACGTCAGGACGATCAATACTCCCACTTCCTAGAAATATTTAAACAAATCCGCATAAATCTACCCTTCCAGGAAGCAACTCCCAAATGCCGAAGTACGCTAAGTATCTTAAGGACCTCCTGACTAATAAAAAGAAGTTAGAAAACTTATCGCATGTCACACTAAATGCCGAGTGCTCTGCGGTCTTGACAAATGGTTTACCAAAGATGATCAGTGATCCGGGTAGTTTTTATATTCCGTGTGTCTTTGGTGATCTTTTTTCAAGCACGCATTGGCCGACTTAGGTGGGAGTATCAACATGATGCCACTCTCGTTATTAAAGAAGTTAGGAACTGGTAGCCTCAACCCCACATGCATGAGTATCCAGCTCGGTGATAGATCCGTTAAATACCCGTTAGGAATCATGGAGGATGTCTAAATTAAAGTTTACAAATCCATCTTCCCGGTGGATTTTTTCATATTGGACATCGAAGAAGACGTCGAGGTTCCCTTGATCCTTGGTCGAATCATCCTTGCCACCTCCCGAGCTATCATTGACATAAGCAATGGCAAGCACTTCCTACGAGTAGGCGACGGTGAAGTGACATTCACTATAACACCCTTAATGAAGAATACCCTAGAGAATGACGACTCCTGTTTTTCTTAAATTCCTTAGGTGAAGAATCTTCCTACTACCTTTCTGAAAGTGAAAAATAAATTTTCTGATTTTTGTTCTTCCTCTACTCTTCCAATTGAATCTCTACAAGAAGCCACCATTGTGATGAGTCCAAGTTATATACATATTTTTGGACTCATCTGGGCTAGTTTTCTCATTGATGCATTACACTTTAGAGCCATAATTATTCATATTTGTTATTATGTCCATTCCATGTTAAGTGCACTATTGGCCCGTTTCCATTGTGATTCCGTTGTTTTTATACTTTTTCCCTACTTGGTGTTTTTCTGTGTGTCTAGAGAATGTGGAATGCCCATTTATATGGCTCTTATGTTTTTTCTGAAGGTACAAAGGTCATGTGTGTGTTCCGGGATCGTTTGAGAATGTTTTCGCCTAAGTGCCTCTTATCGTGCATTTTTACATATGCACGGTCAGTGTACTCCATAGCGCACGACCGCTAGTCGTGTGTGGTCTGTTCATCGAACCCCAAATGGTACAGGAATACTGCGTACGATCATTGGATCTATAGTGCACGACCACTGGTCGTGAGCCACTGATCGTGCACACTATTCTCCATTTTTCCAAGATCTATCTGGGGAAATCGCATGATCATTAGACATAGTGCGCACGACCTCTAGTCGTGGACCAATACTCGTGTGCATTTATTCCATTTTTCTGGTGTTCTGCCATTGCTAATCGCAGGATCATGAGATCCAATGCGCACAACCGCTAGTCATGGCCCCTGATCAAGCGCTCTGATTTTTTGTTGCAGTATTTATACTCATGCTCGCAAATTAGGGCGAATAAACTTTCACTTTCCGCACCACTGCTGCGCGTGAAGCGCCGTTTCTTGCCCCCGCAGGTCCTCCACTCATCTCCACACTTCGGGAAGCTTTCTCCAATGATCTAAAACCATTTTCAACCGTTCGGAGAGTTTCCATCCACCAATAGTGTGAAACAGAGATCTTATGGTACAACGCATTTGGGCAAAAGGGAGAAAGGATTGAAGAAAAGGGAAGAAGATGGAGGAAGACAAGTGGATTGACATCCCATTTGCCTCCGGAAGCAACCACGGTCAGATCAGAGAAGTGGACTGACAACCCATCACTCCGGCCAAGAACCACGGCTAGGCTTTCCCCCCTTTCGGTTTATTCTACATCTTCTCCATAGTGGATTGTAATCTAACGCTTGTAATGAACCTTAACATGGTTTTATTTGTCTTTGAATGAAGTTTTCTTGGGTTAGTTACATCCTCTTTTGTTAGTTGTGATGCACTCGCCTCCATTCACATCCACTCCATGCGCGTACTAGAACCACTCAAGCAAAGGCTAGTGTGGGTGGTTGAAGAGGTGATTGCGACCCTCACTCTCCGCACATATGTTCATCCATCTACTTGATCTCCTTCCATTCACCTCACGAAGCACGGCATAGCATCCTGCACTAGTTCAATAAACCATGCGAAGCAGTGCTTACGACCCACATTAGTTCTTTTTTATTTTGTTAGAATTAGGAATCATAAACCAACATCCTTTGTTGTTTCATTTAATTTTTAGTAATGATCTTTCTGCTATGATATCACGTACCCAACCTGCATTCCCTCGAGATCGACATTCGGGGAGGCTATTCCCAAAATTATTACTTGACAGTGACCGGTGCACTTCCTACGCATCAAGTTGTCGACACCGTTGTCAGATAATGCAGGCGTATTGTTGATTTGTGTTGTGTTATGAGAGTTACGACAAAGTTTCTTATTTGGGATTTATTTTACACCAGTCTATTTTGCTTTTTATGTCCGATGGAGTTGTTTGATTTTTATTGAGAATCTATGCAAGGTAGTTTAATCCTG